>CM076583.1:1090445537-1091113073 GCA_034641835.2 Pinus albicaulis
ATAACACTATCCATCATAATTCTAAATATCAAATAGCTTAACCCCATTAATACAATATCATCTATAATACAATATTATAATAACCACTTTATATTCTATATTAACTTATTGAAAAACCTTAAAAATTAGAATATAATTATATTATCTTTAATACAATATTATAATAACCAAGTTATATTCTCTACTAAGTTATTGAAAAACTTTAAAAAATATGATATATTATTATAATTATGATCATCATAATCTAATATCAAATATCTTAACCCTATTATTAAATGCACTTGATGAAGTATTAGGTTTATCAAATAAAGTTATTATGAGTAAAACTCATTACAATCGAGATCCTGAGTTGCAACATAATGGTAATGGAGTACCATCACACAATCTCCATGTAACAATATTACAACCATTACAATATCTCCATGTAACAATATTACAACCATTACAATATGTAACTCCGTTCATAGGATAACGCTACGCAAATTTAGTTATATTTAAATATCCTTGGATGCCCGTAATGGTTGTCGAGGTTTATATATGAGGTAGTGATATTAATAATAAATTAAAAGTATTGTTAAGTGGAGATTGTAATAATAAATTGTAGCAATATCTTAATCCCTGGTTAGCTGATAGTCAAAGTATTCACTTTTTGTTATGAGGAAATGAGAGCAGTTAATATAATTCTTACATTACTCCAATTCGAAGATTTTGTAAGTGGGAGATTTAAAAAACTTATAACTAACTGTGATTTATCCTATAATGAGTGGTATAAACAAAATGATAGAGAGTTAATATAGAGTTAACATGGATATAGGTTGGTGATAAATATTTCAATGTGTGCCACAAATACAATATTAAGTAGAATATTGATGTATATCTAAAAATATATTAATAATTAAAAAATCATTTTCAATGTAAGTTTTAAATGTTAATTAGGGTTTAAAAAAATATGTATATATTATATAAAGCAATTGAAAAAAAATTATTGTATATGATTAAAACATTTCAAGTGATTAGTTTTAGGTCATTTGAAAACTAGTAAAGTTTTTTTGGAATACTATCTTTAAATTGTGTAATCTGCACAATCCAAGTGTTCAAGGTGTTTTCAAAGGGTTGAGTCTATTTATACATTCAAAAATACAATTTAAACAATGAAAAAGTATACAGTAAGAGAACTCTTAAAAAAAGATACAAACATTTCTTCGAGTTTTATAATCTAAATAAAATTTGCAAAATATTTGATGTTTTTTAGTACTTACTAGAAATTTTGTAATTAAAATATATATATATATATTAAAAATTTCAAACAAAAAAAGAAAGAAAGAGTGAAGATCCAAATTAAACATAAAGAAGGTGATTAAAATGATTTAGGAGAATACATAATTCCTCTTCTCCTTTAAAAGATTTATATGGCGGATTATAACATCTCCACATGGTTCATTGGTTATCAAGAATGGAAATTAAGATTGCTTTATCATATTCACTAATTTATAATAATATGTGTGTGTGTGTGTGTGTGTGTGTGTGTGTGTGTGTGGATAGAGGTTCAGACTAGATTTAGTATAATTATACATAACATACAAAACACATATATTTCCTAAAAAAAATAGCATTAGATTCATATTCATGAATAATAATGTAACACAACTTTTATAAGAGATAAATTCCAAGAAATTAGTCGTCTAAGAGTTTTTTCCAACCCAATCATAGGTATAACCATAAAGGGAACCCCAAATTGGGTTATGAGGCCATAAAGGCAACAAAACTAAGGTACACACTTCTAAATCATTCAACCTTAGCCAACCCACCTAGTCTTATTCTTAATAAATATACTTACTACAAAGAACTTAAGCATCCCATCATGTCATCAAGCAACCATGATAGTCTCTTCCAAGGCCTCATACAACACAAAGGACACCTTCTCTAGTAAGTGGCTCTTTTCAAATTCTTCCTTCTAATTCTCTTCAATGTAGGTGAAAAGAGCCCAATTTGTTATATGTTTTCTAAAAATTGATTTTGGGAATAATACTTGCCTCTCAAGCACCCAAATATGCAACAAATATATAGTGGATTCAAAGGATTCCTAACTTTCTCAACCTTCATTCTCACCCACAACCGTGAATCTTTCCTACAAAGTATGTAATTTACTATTCATATTGTTGATTTGGTGAGATTCCATGTTGGTTCATGGTTAAAAATGAAAAACAATACATTGGATGTCTAAGCATGTATGTGAGAAACCTAGAGTGAGTAGAGTGATCAGAAATGAGAGGTTTAAGGGAATTATTTCCAACGTTACTTTTAATAACATGAATGTAATCGTACAATTCCTCATGCTAATTGAACTCCATTCACACTTTCATAACTACATGAAAAGACCAACCCGTTTTTTACATGTATTTAATTATTGGTTTATAATTCTATGGAGGTGGATGGATTCATTTAAGGCACATGGTGAAAAAGAGACGAGAGCTTATATTAGTCATCATTTGTTCTTATTAAATAAATCCATCATCTCATTTGTATCATAAACACACTATCATCAAAATCTCAAGCATAATTTTGAATATGTTCATTACAATAAAAAGATTCCATAAAATGAGAGCCTTCTCATAATGCTTGGCCTCTACACATGGTCGTAACCAACATTAATTATATGCTTACTCTCGTGAAAATAACCAAGGTAATTATATTTGCAACATTTCCTTCTTGAAAAATCTCTCATTTAGCAGAACAAAACATGAGCATTTATGTATAAAGTGTTTTCGTAGTGATCTTTGCAATGACACATGAAAAAATCATAGAATAATGACATAATAATAAATAAATCACTTTTAGCTATTAATATTTTATCTACAATTAAATATTTTTCATCAAATATGAATTATTAGAACAAGTATATGCTCTCACATTACAATCAAAAATATGTTTATAATATTCATATATGATGGAATATACATGACAAGATGCATGTTCCCCAATTGAATGCGGTCTAAAAGGCTTAGCCAATACTTTAACCCATAACCCAACAACTTCAATAGTGATTACAATCTAAATATATTTTTATTGTGTACTAGACGGAAAATCCTTTCCTTTCTCTATCTATATATTTCCTCAAAATCATTTTCCTTTCAATACTCTTTAGTTTAAGAAATAAAGTTATAGTCCAATACAATGATAAAAAAGGAAGGTCATTGCATACTTATGCAATGGTGTAAGATCTATAAAATACAACAAAATAGTATCATATATATGATTGTTTCATTTTTAGGTCCCCTTTAATTCATAATTCAATACTTGCCCTCATTATTACCTCATAACCATGTTAACATAACCTTCTATTAAATAGGAATGTATTAATTGTTTTTAACAATATTTACATGTGATAGCCTTTTACCTTTACCATACCACCACTTGGGTGCTCACCACAATCAATTTATCATTAATAAATCATCTATTATATCAACTATGGTTGAATGAATTATACCCATGTTCCAAAATATTTTCAACCTCTTAATGAACGTTACAAAATATTTTCAACTTCTTAATAAACATCTTCTTGCCTTTATTATTTCAAATATTTTCAACCTCTTAATGAACATCTTCTTGACTTTACTATTTCTTGGTTACACAACAAGAAATAACCATAAATGATCATCAATCCACACTTAATAGAGTAGGATATGATATTGAACCAATATGCAAAACCATATATGACCATGCATATATACATGCACTCTTTTATATATTTATTGCTTAATATGTTTATTTGTACATGCACATCTCAACTCTTTTTCTCTCTTGCATATATCAACATTTACATAACTACTTTTTTTATCTAAAGAAATAAAACAACATAATAAAAGATGAATTAAGGAATTTTCTCTTCCAATACCTCCAATTAGCATGGATATCTGCAACATAGATGAGCTCTTCCATGAACTTACTACCTACTACACAATAGATCATGAACTATGATTTTCTAACCTAAGTTGTAATTCTTAGGTATCACACATGAAATTGACGTTGCTAGTTTTGATAGTGTCACTACTACATTATGGACTTGAACCGCACCAATTTAAATTGCTATAGTCCATAATTCTCTTTTAGATAAAAATTTTAGTTAACGATCATAAAATTTTATCAATGGTAATTTACATTATTTTTGGTCAAATCTTTTGCCAATGTTTCATCATTGTCACAATGCACACAACATTATTTTTTTTTCAAACTATTTTCCTGTAAGTCATCTTTTCATATCCTTGAGTCAATGTTGCATCGTAGTTATGCCTTGAAAATATGTAATGCATATCATGCCTCGTAACTTTGTTGTTCGTTTTAAGGTTGTGTCATATAAATAAATATAATGCCTTGTTAGAGTCTTCTAGCATTGAGATATTATATTCGATGAAAAATTATGTTCTAAAAATTTATGTGGTATTTATATATAATTTTCATTTTTTCAAAGCATATCACATTCAATATAGCAATTATATTACAATTTGGAGACTACTACATGCATTTATATGAAAATATAATCTTAATCATATTTTTTGGTCATTTTCAACTCTTCAAGACATTTTTTTTTAAAGAAGGTTGTCACAGCCCCAAGGAGGCCTGCATAGATCAAGGTGCACCATGAACTCCCAAGTCATATGGAACCAACCTATTTCTACCCAATGGGTTACCCATATGATTGATACTAGACTTGGACTATTCCTTACAATAATTCTTAGTAAAGTGTTTGTGAAATAATATGTTAATTAATTTCAAATATACAACTAAAATAATATCCATAAACATGTATAATTGCAAACCAAACACATTGCAAAAGAAAAATATAGTGTGGGTGGTTAACTAGCCTAACACTTGAGTTAGCATATATGTAATGAAAAAGTTTTAAAATGAATAACCCTCTTGGGTATTTTACATCAAGGAAAAACTTTCCAAAACAATCATACAATGTCCTAGGACCAACCCTAAATTCATGGTTCAATCCCCAAAACTTTTGTTTTTACAAACCCCAAATTACAACCTCAAATTTATGCCCTGAAAATTTTCCTATAGTTGTGTCATGTAACACTTCAAGGAATTGCAATTTTCTGACCCCATGTCATACACCCTAGGAATACCTCAAAATCCCCACCAAATTTCTGAGATTTTTTTATTTTTTCTATGTGGTATTTCATCATATAGTTTTACATGTGGCTTTAAGTGCAGTTTTTATACTTTGTTTCAATAAAGGTAAATGCAGAACCACATGGACACAATGAAATGCTTCAACCCAGCAACATATAATTTTAATAGACTTTGAAAGGGTACATACCATTAATATAGAGTACTCCAACAATATATATGAGAAACAAAATGATAAATATCAGCATACCTATGATGTATATACTATGGTAGTAGGTCACTAATAAGACATCCCATAAAGGCACCAACATTACAATATAAGCATCAGTTTGTAATCCAATTAATATCATCTCAACCAAATGATGAATAACAACCCCGAGATCACCCCAATACACAACATAAATATTGGATAACCACAAAAATTTAAACGGACACCCAAGAGGCAAATCGAATGGATACAATGAAGGGTATCAACCCTCTATAAGTCAACTAATCGAAATCATCAATATGGTTGTAGATTGACCCCCAAAAAATAATAAACTCAACGAACAAAAATGTTAAATTCCCATTATTCTATGTTGTTACAATCACTTTAACCCAATTCTTAACTTCAATTAGAAATATTTTAAAAACAATTTGACCTTCCAATGACCAATATTAATTATAGATAGATCAATAAATGCAATGAACAGTAAGAGACAATCAAGATAAATAACAAAATTCACCAAATTTGGTCAAAGACCATGGAAAATCCCCACAAGGGGGAAACCCTTTCAAATTATTCTTCTTATTAGTTTTTCATAAAATGTTCAACATACAGTACAATGATTCAACTCATCAAAAAAAAGAGCCAAAGTCAATTCTTTGACTATCCAAGAGATCATTCAACCAATAACCAATACATGAGCCTCAAATTCAAATATGGTCAAAGATTCCAATATGCAGAAGCCAACAAATTTATATTAAAGAAACTTTATGTAGTTCACAAATTGCAGAAAGACAAATTTTGGTAGCTGCAGAATGATAAATTTCAGTAGCTCGTAGATCACATACTTCCTTTAGTTTGCAGATCACATAAAAACAACTTCCGTTAGCTATTAAATAAGGAATTTTGGTAGCTCACATATTTCGGACTTTCTATAGCTCGACCCTGCAAATTAGAAAGTGTACGAACCAATGAATGAATGATGAGATGTGAGATGAGATGCCTACAAGTTATGTCAAATGGTGTCTATTTGCATGTGGGCAAGGGGGTCAAATTTCCTCTTCCATGCTGACATGAAATTTTGTGCACATGTGGGTTTCGCATAAAAAATAACATTTTTCCTTAACCAAATAAAATTATTCCAAGGGATAGGCTAGGGATAAATTTATGACTGCATAATGAATCTCATCTCAAATGTATCATCATCATCAAGTCATATATCGACTCTTCTCATATTTTCTTAAAACTCTGAAATCTAACAAAAGAAGTATTTTACATCATAGGGGAGCTCAAGATACCACCCTCTATCAAAGGAAAATAGGAATGATATGACTTACCATTGAAGGCAAGGATCACAACTATCCGAGTGTGTTTATCTTCCCATTAGGACCCTAAAGAGTCAAGTGGTATAACACATGCATCAACTACCTTAGGAGGAGATACACACTTACCATGAGTAGAAAGGACAAAAATGAAGGCACCTCGGGGAGATACGCACTTACCATGCAAGCTAAGGATTAGACACGCCCAAGTCACGTCTCAACCCATTGACTAGATGGGGAAAAATAATCCCAACAAGCCCAACTTGTGGGTAGGATGCATATTAAGGTATACTCAGTAGGGGGAAACATTAGGGAAATTTTGAGGTCTAAAATGGGCCTCCTAAGGAAATTATAAAATAATATTAGAAATAATAAAATAAGATTTGATTACATCATCAAATTTTAGAGGGAAAAAAGAAAAAACTACTTTTCAACTTGTATTTTCAACTTATCTTCCAAATTTTTTACTCAAATTTCGAGCGAGGGTACTCGTTGGATGAAAAATTTAATTCCTCATCCAATCAATACCCATGTTGCATACTTTTTATGGACCCTGATACACGAAAAATGAGAAATACATGAAAAACGTGATTGCAATCACGTTTTTTCATGTATTTCTCATTTTTATTGTAGAAAGGTCCATCAAAAGTATGCAACGTGGGATGTAGAATTAAATTTTTCATCCAACAAGTACTCCCGCTCGAAATTTGAGTAAAAATTTTGGGAGATAAGTTGAAAATACGAGTTGAAATAGTAGTTTTATTATTTTATTATTTTTTGATATTTTTACCCTTTTACTTAAAAAATGGTGAATCATCCCCCATTGTTGACATCATCATATTTAACCCTATTGGTTCTTATAAATTTTATTTTGGTTGTACATTTTTCTTAGGAGGCCTATTTTAGACCTCAAAATTCCCCTAATGTACACACTTACCCTGAGGTAATGATAAGACACTACCGTGAGATGAAAAAAGGGGAGATAAACACTTACCGTGAGGTAAGGATTATACAGACCTATTATCCATGAGTTCCCTCAACCTCAGGATCTCTCCGACTCAATTCCTCACTCTGGGAGCTGAAACAAGGAGGAATAGCATTTCTCATTGTCCTCAATTAGTGGAGACCCTTACCTGGGAGGGTCAAATACATCATTCCAAGCTGCTCTCTAAAGACCAAGAACTTCCCTTTTGGCAAAGCCTTGGTGAGTATGTATACAATATTCTCAGAAATCGAAATATGACAGGGTCTCATGACTCCTATCTACACCATTTCACTGTGTAGTGATATTTGATCTCATATGTTTTGACTTTTAATGAAACACATGATTCTCCTCCAATCATATCCCACTACTTTTATCACAATATATCACTATCATATCCATGACTTGATCAAACGGCTCTCCAAAGAGCTCCCTCAACCAAACTACCTCACAACTAGCCATGCTAGCAACAATATACTTTGCCTCTATCATACTCAATGTAGCAGGAAACAATTTCAGTTTTTGAGTCTCAAACTAAAAAACAAATATTTCTAGATCTCCAGTTCTCATACCATGAAAATTAGGGAGAATAGATGGAGAAACCCAATACCTATTATGGCTTCTAATAAAAAAATTACCAAAAATAATTCTCACACTGAGGAAAACCACATATTACACCATAAATAAAATATTTTGTTACCTTAAAGATAATCCATCTCTAGTATTTTTTTAGTATAATCGTTAGGCTTGGTTAAAACTTAAATATTTGATACCTATATAAAACTAAACTTGAGGATATGGACAGAATTGAGAGGAAATACATTATCCTCCTCAAGAACTCCCATAAAATAGATAAAATATTTCCCCACTTTTGTTTTTATAATTATTCCCACGTAATAAAGATCTAAAATATCTTTAAAATTTAAGGCATCCCTATGAAAACCATCACAAACTTTAGAATAATATCACCATCAAATAATATGTGAGAAATGCATAGTGCATTTCCCATTTTCATTCCTTTAAAAATTTGTGTTCCCTTTGCCTAAAAAAGCTCCCTACTAAGGTCCTTAGCTATAAGTAGAAATGACAAGGAGGATATAGGGCACCCTTATCTCAAACCATGCCTAAAAAAGAAGAACTATAAATTCGAGACATTAATTAATGCAATGAAAGAAAATATAATACAATAGTTCATAGCCCAATTAAAAAGCTATAATTTGAAACACAAATGAATCAACATCACATGAAGTAATAGTAGTTAACCCTAATGTGGGATTTGAATATATCAACTCTGATCACCTTTGTCAACAATTTTTTAAATTTAATAGGATGAAAATCTTGTTTAGCCGACCATATAGATTCATTAATATCCACCCATAGTAAAAAATAAAAAATAAATAAAAAATTTCTTGATAGAACGAATTGGATAGTAAGGCCTTCATTCTTTCAGAAAATATTTTGTAACCAATTGTAAATAAAATTTCATACTGAAACTATCCATGGGTTCTTGGATTGACGGTGATTAGCTGCATTGTTAAGGAAATCCTTGATGTGAAGTCACCACTACAATTCCCTATCCCGATCAGAGTGTTATATTGGACATGATGAAAATGTAGTCCTACCAAGCTTACAAAAAAAAAAAAAAAAAAGCATAGTGAAACTAGATTGAACTAAAAACTACCTATATTTTCTTAGGGATGAGAGCAATAAACATGGAATTAAATGTTGCAAACATCCTATTATATATCAAAAAATCCTCGATAAATTTAAAAATGTCCTCCTCAATAATCTAATAAAATCCTAAGAAGAACTTCAATTGCCAACCATCAAGGCTTGGAATTTAATCCTTATGAAAGGAATTAAGAAAAATATGAAGCTCACCTTCAAAAACTTGTTTCATCATATTTAATTTTTCCTCCTTAGAAATAAGGATGGGGAATAAAGTTTCCATTTTAACCACTTCAATAGAAGATAAGGAGTCTTCCTTAAATATACGTTTAAAATTATTCACCTCATCCTTAGATAATTCCTCAAAGCTATACATCATAAAACCATCCCATCCCTACAATTTCCATATAGAATTCAATTTTTTCCCATGATTGATATAATGATTTTTTTTGGGGGGTATTTTCATCACCATTTTCTAACTAATGACCCTTTCTCTTGAGTCCAGATGTATCCTATTTCTCATCCAAAAGAGACCTCTTCTTCTTATCTAACTCAATAATCTCATGCTTTTTATCCTTATTTGTGTACCCAACAAAATATTGAAAATAAATAACCTATACATGATTTCAATATCCTAAAATTCCCTCTCATCCTTAATCCTCTTCTCTTGAGCCTAGTTCAATACCACCTACTTTATATTTTTTATATTTCCTTCAAACGGAATAACATTGATTCCCTCAACCTAGGGTAAAAGGGTCCCACAATGTTTTTACTATAAGAAAAAAACCCTCATCCTCCAACCATTGAATTGAATTTAAAGTGGTTGGGATTCTCTTTCTCCATCCCTAAAATAACCTATGTTTGGATCCTCAGTTTACTAATATATTTTTGTACATGTTGAAGGGTCATAGAACCTCATTGTGGAATGGTTTTGAATATTAATAATAAAATCATCACTGAATATAAATAGATAAGCACAAGAATATAAGGAGGTTATGATCCCACGAGGGAGAGGTACCTAGAGAAGCTAGACCTTTTGGTTTGTATTTGTATTATATACCCATTTTGGGAATTTAAGGAAAAATATGGTTATGTGAACCTCTCAGGTGAGGCCATGTGGAATTATGAGGGCATGCATATTTATCCATACCATTTTGGTTGTTTAAGGTTCATTCATTCATTCTTCACTTCCATTAAAATGTTATTGCTTCATGGAGAGAATGAGAGTTTTATGGAAAAAATAAATTATGTGGAAAATGTTTGTTGTGTTCCAAGTGAGAAATTATTGAGTGATTGAATGTATGGGTATTTTTGGTGAACATTTTCATTTTTGTTTAGCCTATCGAGCCTCCAACATTGATATTTCTTGACTACTAGAACTAGAGCCTAGGATGGAAATGGAATAGCGAGAGGGCCTACATTGTAAAGAAAGGGATTCATTTCCTTAGGTTATGTGGGATAAAGGGGAAAGGGAGATAGAAGTTGATTTCATATGGGACTCCTTGAACATCCTTGGTAGCTATGAGTATATTATAGTTTTATACCATGGGTGCATCAAAATCCCATCCATTTCCAAGTAAACAGACACCCATTTCTTTACTCTCATATTATCAGTTAGAAACCCTTTAGAAAATAAGGATCTATATAACCTCTTTGAAATACTCTTAACACCAACCCTCTTATTTCTCTAATTTTTCCTAAATTTTATAGGATTAACATTATGCAACCTGCCTTCCTCCAATCGATTCAAAATTTTTCCTAATAAAGTATTAACTTGTGCATGCTCCCGCTATATCTAAATTTCCAATAGAGAGTTGAGATACACTTTTTCTATAGTGAAATCTTGGCCAAGGAAGCTCAATTTAAAAACATATCCCAATAAGAGACTCTATTATAAAATGAAACATACAAAATCAACATTGTAATATCCTTCCCTAACTGATCCCTTGATAAAACGACCAAATGTTTCTAGATAATCAACATCAAACCCACCTTCTATACCATAAAAATGAATTCCCACCAATTAAAAATATTAAGTAAATCAGAACAAATTTTACCCCCTTCTCTCATTGTTTCTTGTAAAAGAAAAATATCACGATTATGGGCCTCCACCAATATTTTTAAAGGAAATAGTTTTCCTAGGGATACTCAACCCCATATAATTGACATAGTGACAAATTGCCAAGAATAATACCCTAAGGTTTGACTTTCTCTAAGAAATCCTTCCATAGAAATCTCCCTACCATACTCAATCTCTATGTTTTTCCTTTCTCAAGACCAAAAACAATTCTAGCTCTTTTAAACCCATTTTTAACTTTGAATTTAGTCAAATATAACCCACAAACCACCCCACTCTCAACACCACATGGCCTAATTTTCTTTGGATCTAAAAAAAAATGAGGATCATCCTTCAAACCCTTAGCGTCATGACCCAAATTAGAAGATAATAATCTAGGTAAAACCTTGAAGTTGAAATATGACCCTCAACATCCACACTAACATTATTTTCATAAATATTATGAGCATATTCCCCCTTTTCATTGTTGAAACACCAATCAATATCACCCCTTAATTTATGTCATTAGGTAATACTTGACTTATCTAAGAACACATTCACAATCATTAATTATATAAGAGAAACTATGAATATTGACTTATTTTGAATGTGACATGCCTTCTCCCAACCTTTAAATTCTAGAGAAATATTTAAAACTCATGCCTAATATATGCCTTCCTTACTAAAATATTTCACATTGACATCCACTACTTCGATAGTAGATTCTTTAGCAACAATATGTCCATCTAATGATTTAGTAGCACTACTAGGAGGTGACACCTTTGAAGTGGTGTCTTTTAGTACCACCAATGATAAGGATATCATTATTAGGCTCTGTGATCTTCCATGACTAAGCCCTTCAATTGACTAACAAAGAAATTAGCTAAGATACCATCTAAATATCTCATTCAGTGGAAGGATCTGCCTAGGATGATGCCACATTGGAATGCCAAGAAATATTGTGGCACCCAACATTGCAATTTATTTGGGGCATACCAATTCAAAAGATGAATCTTACAATACTGAAGAATAATCAGCTTCAACATTACCTATTAGCATTTCTAGGGTTCACTAGGAAAATTATTCAACCCAAAGACTTGACTCCTTACAAAATATTATTTGGGTTGTTTTACATTGTTTTCCTTAGCAACATCTGACATTAAGAAGACAAAACAGGTTGGGATTTGAAAGTAGCCGAAAATTCTTGAAGTTGTTTGCATATGAAGACATAATTGGTAAAAGGTATGTTTAAAATAGTCGCACTGAGTTCATTGAAATCCTTTTGGTTGGCTTTAGAATAATTAACTCACAAAAATTTAAAGTTCTTAATCTGGGGTTTGTACTGGCCGATCTCTTGCTAGTAGCAGAGAATCAACATAGAATCAAAACAAACTACAAAGTGTAGATAGGATAGTTTTAAATATTTCTTTTCTTCTTTCTCTTTTTAAGAATGTTTAAAATTTGAGAATGTAAATTTAAATTTATAATATTAATCAATTTTGCAAAATTTAAATTTCAACGTTTCTTTCACAAAAACAGTGTATATATATATATATATATATATATATATATATATTCCATAAAAATTTTACTTCCATCTTAATGCCACTCTTGCCTAAGCCATGTTCAACCTTACAACATTTCTTTTACAACATGTGATACCATGTAACACTTGTTAATATTGTACACAAAATCTTAATATCTAAACAAATATACTAACCAAAAACATATTTTTTTTAAAAATAACAATAAATTTAAAAATAAAATAAAATGTATAATTTTTATAAACTTTAACAATCCAATAAAATATTTATCAAATAAATAATAAATTTGATAAAAATAATTAATAAAAACTTTAAAATTAAATGATTAAAAATAAAAATTAAGAGAAAAAAAAAACAAAAAACCAAAAAACCATACTTATTAATATGCTATGATTCCATCGGGCATAAAATTCCATCAACGCAATAACGGAGATAAGACAATTTAATCTGCAGATGCCGGAAAATTCCACGAGGGAAAAACACAATGGCTCCCCTACGTTCATTAAACTTCAACGTCGATTCTCTCCTACTGTCCCACACTACACAATATTTACTACTATCATCATAAATTTTAAATGTTTATATCAGAGAGCCCTTCTACAAACACAAAAGTAAATGCAAAAATTTGAACATTAATTTTACTCCAATCTCAAATAAGAAAGAAAGAAAGAAAGAATTTTTAAAGTCCATGAGGCTAAAAATAGCCTATGGGACAGATTGTTTCTCTATCTGACTCTTGTATTCGGCCCTTTTACTGCGAAGTTTTACAATGACCACTCCCAGCTTATCGACCAACTCTTCGCTGAATAAATTATCCCAAGAATTAGCTGCCAAAATACCTGCATAGTTTTCCCTGATGTCTTTGAAGGCCTCACATTCTAGAATGAAATGTTTTTCTGTTTCCACTTTTCCACAGGAGCAAAAAATACATGCTCTTTCTTCCCACATTTCTTTTGGCCTTTTCCAGCGCCCTGTTTCACAACGGAGTTGATGAGATCTAGTCCTTAATTGAGCAATAAGAATTTTAGATCTCCAAGAAATATTAGCCCCTATGTACGCCTTTTGTTGATGGTTATGTGTGGGGTTAAACTCTTCAATGTAGTACTTCTTCTTTCTCTCTAGCTCTTTCATCCAAGTATGTTTGTGGAATTTATCCATAACAAAAGTTTTTATCTCTTTACTGTTTGTAGGACACATGTTCAAGCAAATACCCCATTTACACAACACTTCATTATCACAGTACTCCCCAATTAACTCCCCAATTAACTGGACGAAAGCATTCTTCAGTGTTCGCATCGATCAATACAACGACTTGCAATTAAATTGTAGAATCTAAGCTGAAAAACTCCCGGATTCAGTTGTCGCCATTGAAAAACTCTCAAAGCTCGTGGATCGCAAGCCTCCATTTGATGTAGAATCAGAGTACAAACTGTCCTAACAGATGTCCATATCTGTCTACAGAACCCTAATAAACTCTTCATTCATTTGGGTCTTTCACCATAGTTGAGTGTTGTGCTGACAGTTGCCGGGTGGGAACAATGGCCCAAATAATTAGTACACCGTTATCAGTTCCCCCTTTTCTACTCTCAGTCCTCATAGTTGGCTACTGCATTCTTTCGAGCATTGATAGAGGGGATTGCGCACTGTTGAAATCGCGTGTGCAGTTCCTCAAGGCCAACTACAATGGTGGGCGTTTTGTTGGGTGTGCGAGGAACGCCAGCATATGCTCAGATCCCCTGAAGAATCCCAATGGCGGATCCACCTGCTGCTTCGACACCCTCTGCAAAGATCTCACCACCGATACGTGGCACTGTGGGAAATGCGGCTACCCCTGCCCCTATGGATTGACTTGCTGCTCAGGCTTCTGCGTTGACATCAAGAATGATCCTATGCATTGTGGGAATTGCTTCTGCAGGTGCCCTAAGCACGAAAAATGTGTGTTTGGCATGTGTGGTTATTGACTCAAAGCCAATACCCTTGAGTTTATTTCCATTGTTGATTCCCATATTATCTAGGTAACTTGAGTTTATATCCATGGTTGATTCCGCGGATATTTAGGTATCCAAGGGACATGACGAAAGTCACTTATTTTACTTAGTTTCTATCCATTTGATTCCCAGAATATTTAGGTATCCAAGGGACATGACGAAAGTCACTTATTTGACCTAGTTTATATCCATCGTTGATTCCCAAAATATTTAGGTATCCAAGGGACATGACGAAAGTCACTTATTTTATTAGGTTGAGTTTAAATTTATTGTTGATTCGCAAAATATTTAGGTATCCAAAGTACATGGCGAAAATCAATTATTTTACCTAGCTTATGTTTATTGGATGTGGAAATATTTTGGAAATCTGCAATTTATATAAAAATGTTCTCATTATTTTATCTAGTATCGTGTAGTTTAAATTCTCATCTGGGTTTTAGCATTACATTCATATTACAATTTTCCATTATTTATTAAGTACTGTTTATTTACGTATATTAACTATATTTACTAGAATTATTTAATATTAGTAAATTAAATAAATACAAGGCTATAAAAGTATTGTTTTCAAATAGCAAAATAATGGGTATAAGATTTTGAATTATTGTATTTAACAAGGTAGCATAGCTAGTATTCCCTGCAACCTAATTTAATTATTGAACATTGAATGATATGAATTAACTCTAGGTATGAATTGCCAATTTGAATCTTTATCAAACTGGAAAACAATCAAATCCATCATTCTAGATCAAAGCATATTGTAGCACAACATCAATTTGTTTGAGAAAATTTGCAATCAAAAGAAATTGTTTTGATCTCTTGTAATACAAATGATATTGTAGCGAAAATATAAGTTTACATTATGTAAAGGAAAGTTAAGTGTGGTAAATAATCCATTTCTCAATAAGAGGAAGTGTTAGAGATAATAGAGAAATGAAATTTCTATATTGTTAGAGTTTCAATGTCATATTCTTGAATGTGTGGTTTTCCAATGTAAGAGTGACTTGAAGCTTAGTAAGAATCATTATGTTCCAAGTTGTTGGGCTTATCCATTCTATCAATTTCATCGCTATATAATGAGGCTCTATTATGCATTAAATTTAATGCCTTAAGGTGGCCAAGAGACCAGGTTTCCTACGGGCAGGTTGAGGCCACCATCTGTGAATATGTTGCAACTTGCTCTATCTTTTTTGAGAAATAGAAAATGGTAAGGAACTACTAAATTTACAAAAATAAAAAAAGTATGTGAGCTTGAATTAATATAAAAGAGACACTTATGCTTTGTTCTCTTTGTTTTCATAGCTATCATACTCTACTACATAAAAATAAGCCCTAAAATTATAATAGCAAAAAACTTAATGTTAAAAAAAAAAATTGTAATTCTAAAGCATTGTTTTGGTTTGATGATATTATGGTGTGTCACACTATGTGTTACACTAATGTATTAGATGCCTTATATATAACACTATCTTCCTAGATCTCTTATTTCTATTACCACCTTGTTAGAGTATGATGTTTCAAATTCACTTGAATACATTTAATTCAAAATTAGTAAAACTCATTGAATAATATCTTAATTTGAATTTCTTAGATATAATCATTTGATCTATGATACATTATTTATATATTTCTCAAGGTGTGATGTGATGAGATGCAGTGGCATTGAGTCACTATTCAAATGGTGTGTATAGGCTATTGAAATAGCATTGAAAAGAATTAATATAATGATAATGAAATATTTAATATGATTGATGATAAGTTTGGTTATTAATATTGGATGTTTATTGTTTCAAATTCACTTAAATATATTTAAAAATTGGTAGAACTCATTGAATCATATCTTAATTTGAATTGCTTAAATATAATTAGTTGATCTATAATCTATTATTCATATATTTCTTAAGTTGTGACGCACTGACATTGAGCCATTATTAAAATGGTGTGTATAAGCTATTAAAATGGCATTGAAAGGATTTGAGATAATGATAATGGAATATTTAATATGATTATTGATGGGTTTAGTTATTAATATTTGATGTTTGTTGTATTATGAAAGTTTAGAAAAAAATCTTGTATTTTATAAATAAAAGAATTTTATATATTAATTTAGTGTTAACCATGATCTTAAAATTATCATTTTAATTATTATTAAAAATTGATATTATCTAAATTTATGAGATAATATTGTTAATTGTAAATAAATAAATAATTTTAAATTTTATTTTTTTAAAGTTTGGCATGACTATATATTCATCATATACAATATATCACTCTTATGCTTTAATAAAACACCCAATCATTATATATTCAAAATCCACAATCTTTTATTTTATTTAAAAAATAATAACTAATACAATTTAAAAAAACTTTAATTATAAAAAAATAATTATCACAATTCATTTCTTTAATAATAAAATTATTAACCATATTAAAATGATCATAATATGTTGGAACATGTTAGTAATATGATTAAATAAAAAATTATGACAAAGTGTCATACCTATCTTGAGTGACACCATATACATCTCATGAACCTATATCTTTATATTTAAAAATATAAAGCTTTTGTAAACCCCAAAGTAATATATTTAAGTAATATATTAATTGTAGTTTATATTTTTAAATAAAATTAATTATTAATTATATTTTAAATTTTTATAATACATCAAATCTTTCATTTATATTATTGAAGTGGAATTAATCAATGACCAGAAAAAATGACTTATGTCATGGTAAGATAGTAAGGACCATCTTATGTGACAGGCCAAGTGCTAAAGTCTGCTAATAATCAACTAACCCATGCTCCAGGGCCCATACAGAAACCCACATTGAGACTAAGCAGATGTCTTTTGCTAATTTCTCGACTTGCTTACTGTTACAGTGCAGCGAAAAGCCTGCAAATCCTATTTTGACAGAGCTAGAAAAGCTGACACATAAATTGTACGGAAGGAGAAGAATATATTCAAAGGCATTTAATGGATTTGATTTCTCAATAAATGTGAGATGATAGGTGCAGTTCCAAAATTTCTATTTTCTATGGGTGGTGATCGATTAGAAATATTGGTTGCTAAATTCTCTAACTCCGTGATATGACGCAGAAAACTTAGATGACCATTATTTTAAAGGTTATAGGATAATTAATATAGCTGGGCAATATATGTCTATTTTTAAATTTAAAATATTTAAATTTAATAGCGGACAATATAATCTTATAACGTAAGAAATATGTATCGCCAAAAACTCAGAGCAAGATTTTTGTGGTATTCTCTAAATAACCGTTCTTAATTTTCAGTACTGTCGGGAATAATTTGGATGGTAGTTTTTTTTGGAATCAGGTAAAATAAAATTTAAAAAGTTACGTAGTTGGAGTGTTTGGAATTTTTTTTAATAGTGGAAATGGATTCAGTACTATCAAGAATGCTTAGGACACTCAAAATACTAAAGTTTAAGAACTGTAAATAAAATTCTGATAAAATGTTTGCAAGATTTTTTCAAAATCTTTGCCAGATTCTGAACTATTTCGCTACTTTTTTAAACTACAGAATATTATAACCATAAACCACATCATTGCAAAATAAGAGTAAAACCATATAAACCAATCAAACTTCAAATAAATAAAATTGAAAGAAAAAAAATTAATTTGATAAGGTTAACATTATAGATCGTCATTTGATTTGTAAGTCAAAAGGGAAATAATGGATAGTCAACGCATAAACGATTGCGTTATACCCTGTGCGGCAGGGATAATAAGGCATTCCAATTACACGGCATGAAGGAACTCGCTGTAATACTAAATATAGTTTTCTTGGTTTTAATTATTAAGGTTGCATTACGATCGAACAATCTTTCGCGTCGGAACGGAGGTGTTTATACATTCCCATCGAAATTTTCCTACACTAAATATTATCGATGCTTTTCAGTAAATATTGAAGTTAGTTATGGTTTTGCGGTAGTAATAGCCCAAAAATAGAATTAGAATCTTAGTTTAGGAATATGTTTATTTATTGTTATTAATATAATATTGCATATAACTATATAAAGCATATCTTTAATGATGAGAAGAAATGTTCCATTTTCATTCAATTAAGTTCAATCGATGTGTGTGATATATGTGGTATTTTGGAATTGGATTTTTAGAATTTTAATTTTAATATAATATTTTAAAATTTTTATAATAACATTTAAAAAATATTTATGTTAAAAGTAGTTATATCATTTATTTTTTTAACTAAAGTGATTAATTAAAAAAATGTTATATGAAATAAGTTATGTTTTTTAGTATATGGACGTTAATTATTATCATCATCATCATTGTAACAAAGTCTATTTTGATAATCTTGTTACATATTTTTAAAATCTATATGTGTAGGGGTTAACTTATATATTAATTCTTTTTATACTTAATAATAATAATAATAATAATAATTTAAAATAAAGATATAATTTAGTTATTTTTATGATTTTTTTTTTTACTTTTAGCAACATAAGATGTATCATAAAATAAGTGTTTTCATGTTTATCATGAATTAATGCCTATTAACATTTACAAGCCATTTAATTTATAGAATTATAATAATATATAATATGCCAAACTCATAGTATATTTTTATAATGGTTTCTAGTCTAATTTCTTGAGCATTAAAACACATACCTTTTTTATATAAATATAATTTTTTTCACTTAAAACAAAATTTAAAAATCATAAATTATATATATATGAGAAAATAGTAGATAATATTAAAAAGTGAAATTCATATAATCATTATTGATACACATATTTCATATTTTTACTTATCAGTACTATAGAGATGTTTGTTTTTACCTGTTAATTAAATTGATTAATTAAAAAATGTTTAATAATAATAATAATAACTTTGAGAGTTAGCTATAATGAGAGTTCACATGATCAATTCTCCACAACGCCCTTGAGGTTGGGATTTACAAATAAATCGATCTTTAGTGATCATATAATAATAACTTAAAATTTATAATTTGGTTAGTTTGATATTTATTATGGATTGATGCCTATCCATTACTAACCATTTAATTTACATGGTTGCACTAATAACTTATAATAAGATTATAATTTAGTTAGTTTTGATGTTGATTATGGATTGATTCCTATCCATTACTAACCATTTAATTTGTATAATTGCACTAGTTTTATGTCCAATTTAAAAAGAGATAAAGTAAAAATAAATAAATCTTATATTTTTACTTTTGAATGTAAAGAAGTTATATAATTCTTATACTTTAAAAATATTTTAATACAAGACTTAAATAAATAATTTGAATATCTACATTAATAAATTTATTTCAATATCAATTTTATTTATGTATGTATTTACAAAGAAAAAATTATATTATTGATGATAGTAAAATATTTCAAGTCTTTTCTAATAATATTATTAGAATATGTGTATTTCATTCAATTTTTAATATAAAATTAACATGTAGCATTTAAAAAAATATTAATAAGTGTAGTAAGAGATGTTTAGGCATAAAAAATTGTAAAATTATGTATAAATAAAATATAAAAACCAATTGCACACATCACACAAATCAAATCAATTTGACATTTTGGGTTAAAAATGACATTCATAATATAATTTTAAATTAGGGTTAAGGATTTGGAGAAAAATTCTAAAAAAAGTGAAATTTCATTATGCAAAAATCAGGTAATCATCAAATTCAATTGTTATTTCTCTTTTAAAAAAATAAATTTGTTCCTTTCGAGTTTTAGTATCCATCCTTCCATATTATATTCGTCATATGTATTTATATTTATTAAATGAATTTTTGTAATAAAGAAATGTGTGTACCCTTCTTAATATCTCATTCTCCATTGCTTAATATTGATTAAAATTCAACATCTTAATAACTTGATAGTGCATCAATATTGTGATTAGATGTAAATTAAATAATCATAAACCAAAATATACAATATTACTTCTATTATTAAATTAATACTATACAATATGATCTATAACACTATCCATCATAATTCTAAATATCAAATAGCTTAACCCCATTAATACAATATCATCTATAATACAATATTATAATAACCACTTTATATTCTATATTAACTTATTGAAAAACCTTAAAAATTAGAATATAATTATATTATCTTTAATACAATATTATAATAACCAAGTTATATTCTCTACTAAGTTATTGAAAAACTTTAAAAAATATGATATATTATTATAATTATGATCATCATAATCTAATATCAAATATCTTAACCCTATTATTAAATGCACTTGATGAAGTATTAGGTTTATCAAATAAAGTTATTATGAGTAAAACTCATTACAATCGAGATCCTGAGTTGCAACATAATGGTAATGGAGTACCATCACACAATCTCCATGTAACAATATTACAACCATTACAATATCTCCATGTAACAATATTACAACCATTACAATATGTAACTCCGTTCATAGGATAACGCTACGCAAATTTAGTTATATTTAAATATCCTTGGATGCCCGTAATGGTTGTCGAGGTTTATATATGAGGTAGTGATATTAATAATAAATTAAAAGTATTGTTAAGTGGAGATTGTAATAATAAATTGTAGCAATATCTTAATCCCTGGTTAGCTGATAGTCAAAGTATTCACTTTTTGTTATGAGGAAATGAGAGCAGTTAATATAATTCTTACATTACTCCAATTCGAAGATTTTGTAAGTGGGAGATTTAAAAAACTTATAACTAACTGTGATTTATCCTATAATGAGTGGTATAAACAAAATGATAGAGAGTTAATATAGAGTTAACATGGATATAGGTTGGTGATAAATATTTTAATGTGTGCCACAAATATAATATTAAGTAGAATATTGATGTATATCTAAAAATATATTAATAATTAAAAAATCATTTTCAATGTATGTAACATTCATATTAAACAAAATAAAAAAATAAACTTACCACACCATAAAAAAAATCATAATCATTGGTCAATAGTAATTATCCGAGGCTTATACCTGTAGATTTTACAATATTATTAATTTGTACCACTTGGTAAATAACCACCATAGGGCATCTGTCATTTAAGTTCTGCGAATTTACTTTCCAGATTTCTTGTTTATGATACACTGTACAACATTCGTTGAGATTAAATGTGTTTCTGATGTGGAACTCTGATTTGGCTCTTAACATGAGGTTAGACCCCAATGACTACGGTTTGCACCGTGTAACAGAGCTTACGTGTTTGATTACCACCGCATCCCTATTAAATGTGATTTGTTTATCTCGAGTTTTGGGAACACGGATTTCTTTTGATATAATGGATGATTTATGGTGATTGTTTAATTGCGGAGGTCCACTTGTAACTTTCTCCACCCGGCAGACTCCTCGCCGTAGATCTGCCCTCCATCCAACGGTGCACTGTCTCCAAGGTGGAGTAATGCCTTCCGCAATGACTTGTCTTCCCGGTTCCATTTCTTTTGTTGTTTCTGTTTATGCTTGGCGGAGGATTCTGGAGCAGCTCCGGCCGGTCTGGGGTTTGGCCGAGCTCGTTGCCCATTGCTCGGTTTCTGGAGGTAATTCCTTTGCTCAGCTATGGTAACTATTTCCGGGTTTATCCGCCTCCTGCTCTTAACACTGTGTTTGCAATGGTCTATTTTCCAACGGCGCTGATGGCTTCTTCCGTTGACAATCGCTACAGGGTTCCATTAATGTGCCATGAGCTCGCCTCGGAAGATGGTAGCGTTTTTGTTCTTCGGCCGCCCTCATGGAAATCTTGATCATCGACCTCCGGTTTGCTGTCACAGTTTGCCCAAAAGAACTTTCTTCAGGTACTGTTGTAAGGGTTACAATAGTTGTTTTTCGTTGCTTCTTCTGTTGTTTGTTTGCTCGATAGGATTGTATTTATTTGTTACTCTTTTAATAATAACCTTCCTGTTGCAATGGCAGGTAACTCCCTTTACACCCGCACCTGGATCTGGGAAAATAATTTCATTCTTCCTCCGTCTTGCTACAAAGGGGTTTTAACTTGGCGCTCCTTTTACAGGTACCCCTCGAGTCGGCAGTTCAATCCTTCAAGAAAAGCTTCGAGGGTTTTGTCTTTTCTCCTTTAGGGAGGGTTTTTCTAATAGTTATGTAAACATTCAAGGTTCTGTAGATAGGATGTTCTTGTCAATCGACCCTAGGGTTTTTTGAGCTGGTTCCAGTTCAAGAGCCTGAGTTCCAGATAGCTATTTATCTCGTAAAATTTACCGACACACTGAGACATTATTGAGGCCGTTTGCCGCTATTAACTTGGTCTGGCTGCTAATACAATTTTCGGCAAAGGGATTAACTGTTTAAGGAAAGAACATAGTCATTTATCTGTTTTCTACAGTTTCCGGTACTGGGTTTTGGTCAATGAATGTTTAAACAAATCTTTTATAATAGCTTCCTGTGGCTGGATAGTTTTACACCATCTCCTTTCAGGACTGTTAAAAGATTTATTTTGGGCATGTTCGAATTTATCTGTTTTACATGTGCTCTTCTATGTATAACTCTGGTGAATGTCTGCTTAAACTATGCGTGATTATTCTAATTGCTTGCAGCCGGTTGGGTAGTAACTTGACTGGTTGGCCATAATCTGTTGGGTCCATTATGGTTTACCCTGCTCTGTAATTCCTTTAATTCTCGCTACTATCTCTGTACTACACTATACTTGATAGTTTTAATGTTTTCTTCTGGTTCATACTTGGGTGACCGGACCACCACATCTGTCCGAGTGCTACCTTAGCGAAAGGCGACATGCCCAGGGCAGAGAGCTGTCTCTCTGCCTTACGGGTTAACGCCTTGTTTTACTTGCATGGTTCAGTAACTAGACTTTAAATCTGAATGATCCTTCTTCCGTGGTTTCGAACGAAGTTATGAGTTTACTATTGCTATATATTCTCTGTGCCCTGTATATATGCGTTCTACAGTATATTGCAATTCTTGGTTTTATCACAATTCTACTATTTACAGAACAACTCTTTTACCTACTGTAATTTCATAAATCTCTTACATAAGGAATATGCAGGAATAACCTTACAGTCAAGCATTTATTATTAAACGAGTTACTGTGTAGTAAGCTATCTGTGTTCAATGCATCAGTAGATGGAATAAAATAAACGTGCAGAAATAACTTTACAGTCTAGCAATTTACAGTTAACTATTCACTGTGTGTAGACTTATCTGTGTTCAAGCATCTGTAGGTGCTCGTTTCCTCCCAACCACGAACTAGGTATTCATATTCACCTCAGTCCTCCCCCGAGCTTCTTGCCTGGGTTATTATCCTCTGTGATAATTCTGGAGGAGGTATATCAGACAATCCGGTCCAGCCCTCCAACTCCAGTGGAACAGAACTCTGGGGAGACTCGGGACAATCCGGTCCAGTCTCCAACCTAGCCGACACTCTGTTCTGGCAAAAACTTCCAGAAACGCAGAGTCCTTTTTTTAATGTTGCAGAACCCCAAAACTCTCCTGGAATCTCCTCTTTATTCCTGAGTTCCTGTGGGGAAACTGTTTCTTTTCTGTTCCAACTAACTCCAGGTCCTATTTTTACTTTTACCATAATTTACTCAAGAAAACTAATTCTCAGTAACTTTTATTTCTTATCAAAATTAACTTGGTTCAGAATTCCAAATAACAAAAATCATAATTAACTCATAATTAATTAACAAAAACTAAACATCCGTTAGCGGCTAAGAGGGTGGTTACAGTTATCCCCCTCTGGAAGAGAACATCGTCCCCGATGTTCTCATCATAATTCAGGAAAAAAGTTCAGGATAAGCTTCCCGAACAAAATTCTCGTCCTCCCAGGTAGCTTCCTCGGGTCCAAAGTGCTTCCATTGCACTTTAACCTGGGCGATGGCTCGTTTCCGGAGCATGATTTCCCTCCGGCCTATGATACTGTGGGGCTCGACCAGAAACTCCCCGTCTGGTTCTACCTGCACACAGTAAACTTAAGTCAATAAACAAATCCTTTGTCTTTGCATTATTATTTATCAGTTAGGCTTATCCACTACCTGAATGTTTTGCCAATGAATTATGTGTTTGGAGTCATGAACATATCGTTTCAATAACGACACATGGAAGACGTTATGAACTCGAATATGACTGGGAAGAGCTAAGCGATATGCTACTGGTCCTATTCTTTCCAATATCTGGAAAGGACCACAAAACCGAGGTGCTAGCTTTGCACAAGAGGCCCATCTCAGTGTACTCTTCTTTGGCTTAATCCTGACATACACATGATCGCCAACCTCATACTCACGATATGACCTCCTTTTGTCCGCGTACACCTTCTGTCTGTCCTGTGCTACTTTCAAATTCTGTCGAATTTTCTTCACATCTGCTTCCATTTCTGCTAGCATGTCTGGTCCTAGCATGAGTCTATTCTCAGGGCTGCTCCAATTAATGGGAGTTCTGCATTGTCGCCCATAAAGCGCCTCAAATGGACTCATTCTTAATGACTCCTGATACCCATTATTGTAGGCAAACTCTATCAGGTGTATGTACTCCTCCCATTTCACTGGTTGCTGCATAACATACATCCTCAGCATGTCTTCCAACACTTGATTCACTCGCTCGGTCTGACCATCTGTTTGCGGATGGTATGCGGTACTAAAATGCACCTGCGTTCCTAATCCTGTAAACAGTGTTTTCCAGAAAGCTGATGTGAATTTCACATCTCTGTCTGAGATAACAGTTTTAGGAATGCCATGCAGTCTGAAGATTTCCCGCATGAATAAATCCGCTATCTGAACTGTCTTATAAGTGGATTGGATGGGTATGAAATGTGCAGACTTACTTAGTCTGTCCACAACTACCATTATGGAATCATTACCCCGCTTTGATTTGGGTAACCCAGTAATAAAATCCAATGAGATCACCTCCCATTTCCATTCAGGAATGGGTATAGGCTGCATTAAGCCTGCTGGGTGTCGATGTTCTACCTTCACTTGCTGACACTCTAAACACTTAGTTAGATAACTTGCTATTTCCTTCCTCATACCTGGCCAGCAGTAGTCCTTCCTTATAGCGGTCAGCATATTTTGGTATCCTGGGTGCCCCGCGTAATTGCTTTTATGATATTCATTTAATATCATGGTTTTTAATTCCATTCGGTTTGGAATAACTATCCTCTTCTTGTAAACCAGCAACCCGTCTTGGTTGATCTCATATTCTCCATGTCCACCCTGGCCTTCAAGTGTTTGTGTTTGCTGCCACAGGTATTTATATTCAGGATCCTTGTCTGCTTCCCTTCTGATTTGATCCAAAAATCTGGTCTCAATTTGATTAACATATAACTCATAAATTCCGTGTAGTTTTCTGCTCAATGCATCTGCTACCCTGTTCTCTTTTCCTTTTACATGCTGCAAATCTATATCAAACTCACTCAAGAAAGCATTCCATCTTGCTTGTCGTGAGTTTAAATCAGCTTGCTTAAAATAATTGGTTAAACTACTGTGATCAGTTTTTAAAACAAATCTCTTTCCCAGTAGGTAATGTCTCCATACCCGGAGAGCGTGCACAACTGCGGTCAGCTCCAGATCGTAAGCTGAATATCGCTGCTCATGATCTTTTAGCTTGCGGGATTCGTAAGCGATCACCTTTCCTTCTTGTGATAATACTGCCCCAACTCCTTCCTTGCACGCATCTGTACAGACCTCGAACTCTTTATCCGGATCTGCTACGCTTAACACAGGTGCTGTAGTCAACAATCGTTTCAATCTTTCAAAACTCTCTTGGCACTCTTTGGTCCATTTAAAGGTCTTCCCTTTTCTTTGTAGAGAAGTAATGGGAAAGGCTATCTTTGAAAATCCTTTTATAAATCGCCTGTAATAACCAGCGAGACCCATAAAAGATCGTATATCTGCCACACTCTGTGGCACCTTCCATTCCATGATGGTTTTAATTTTCTCCGGGTCTACCGCTATACCCTTTTTAGATATCACATGCCCCAGATACTGTATCTCTTCTTTAAAGAAGTCACATTTACTGAATTTTGCATATAGCTGATGCTTTCTTAACAGTTCCAATACCATTCGCAAATGCTCTCTGTGTTCCTCTGCACTCTTTGAATAAATCAGTATGTCATCAATGAAGATTAGCACAAAATTGTCCAGATAGGGATGGAAAACACTATGCATCAGTCTCATGAAAGTGGCTGGTGCATTAGTTAGACCAAAAGGTAATACCACGAATTCATAGTGGCCATACCTTGTGCGGAAAGCAGTTTTGTGTATATCTTCATCCTTAATTCTGATCTGATGATAACCAGACCGTAAATAAATTTTTGAGAACACAGTAGCTCCCCTCACCTGATCAAACAGGTCATCAATACGGGGAAGGGGGTACCTGTTCTTAACTGTCAGTTTGTTTAACTGTCTGTAGTCCATGCACATGCGCATGGTTCCATCCTTCTTCTTAACGAACAGTACAAGCGCTCCCCAAGGTGACACACTGGGTCGTATATATCCCTTATCTATCAATTCCTGAAGCTGCATTTTTAACTCAGTCAATTCTGGCACACTCATACGGTAGGGAGTCCGCGAAATTGGCGAAGCTCCTGGTAACAGTTCTATTGTGAAATCAACATCCCTTTTAGGTGGTAATCCTGGTATTTCTTCAGGAAATACGTCTTTGAACTGTTGTACCACAGGTATGTTTTCTAGCACAGCTGCTTTATCCTTAGACTCAAATACTCCTACTTGTATGGCATACAGCTGGCATCCTTTTCTCATGCATTTTGCCATTTGGGAAGCGGTAATTGGTCGCAGATGTACAGGTTTCTTTATGCCCTGGATTTCTTGACGATTACCATTCTGGTCTCTATAGTAAACGATCTTCTCCTTACAGTCTATAAGAGTCCAGTGTTTCTCCAGCCAATCCATACCCAACAGTACATCGTAGGATCCCAAAGGCAGAATATTTAAATCCACTATTAGCTGCTGTCCACCGATTTGCAGTGCACAGTCTGGTATTTTGGCAACAACTCTTCGTTTAGCCCCTGTAGCTAACTGGACCAACCATGACTTTTTAAACTTTTGACTTGGTAATTTGCATTTTTCCACTAAGTTAGGACTTATGTAACTTAAACTGGCTCCCGGATCTACCAAAACAGAAATAGTTTGGGATAACAAATTACCTTCCAATTCAATCATGGTAGGCTGAAAATCGGCTTGCCGGTCCTCCAATGCTGCGTTAATTCTGGTTATGCTTCTAGCAATATCTCCCACAGTAGAAGCCTCCTGCAAGTTGTGCACTGCTTCAGTTTTTCCCCGCTGTGGGCAATCTCGGTAGTAATGTGCAGCCCCACAGCCCCAACACTGCAGAGGTGGCCTCTGGTTTTGTGGCTGTTCAGGTTTGCTGGATGCTTCCATTGTCTTGTCTTCTCCTGGCCATCGAATCCTCTGATGGTTCCTTCCAAATTGCTTATTAACTGAACTTCTGGCTGAGCTACGGAAGTTACTGGTTTTACTTCTTTTGAAACCAACACCGCTTCTGTTTTCTTTCTTTGACTGCCACCCTTTACCTTGGTCCACTTTGTTCTTCGATTGCTGATAACACAACCTTGCTGTTCTGATGGCCTCATCCATCGTCTTAGGATTTACGAACTCGATCCGCTCCTTCATATGGGCGGGTAGACTGCTCAGAAACCTCTGAACTTTGGCCTTTTCTTCTCTTAAATACGGTACATAGCGCAGTAAGGACGTAAACTTAGCTATAAACTCGTCCATGGTCAGCTGTCCCAGCCTTAAATCATGAAATTCCCGAGCCTTTTCATCATAAAATCGCTCAGTCAAGTACTTATCTCTGAAGTACTGTTGGAACTTATCCCATGTTACATCTTGGTCCTCAATTCCCCGCACATTCTTCACTTCCTCCCACCATAGGGTGGCCTTATCTTTCAGCTGGTAAATGGCTAGTCGTGCCTTGAGACCGCTGTCGTACTCATACACCTGGAAGTATTTGTTCATATTAATCAACCATGCCTCTGCCACTTCCTCCTTTTCGCCATCGAACGTAGGTGGCTTAATCTTCCGGAATTCTCCGTGCAGCTCTACCTTCTGTTTTTTATTCACTTTCCGTTCGTTTTTGTTTTCAGACTCAGCTTCATTAAAATTTCTGTGTGGAAAACTTCGCTGCGACACACTTCTTTCTCTTCGACCGGTACCCTGCTCCTCTGAGGGCTATTCGTCTCCTTCCCGAGGTTCCCTGTCAGCACTGGGCTTTTCAACCCTTTGATTTTGTTTATCGGAGAGGCTCTTTAATATCCTCTCCTGTTCCTGCATCATCATAGAATTGTCCTGGCGTACTCGTTCCATATCTTCCTGTAGCTGTTGTACTGTGTGCAACAAAATGCGAGTCTGGTGTTGCTGTTCCTCAATCAATCTGTTGGACCGCTGATGCTGCTCTATTCCCAGTTGAACCCACATTTCGGGGTTGCCTTCTAGTGGGGGTTGAATTTCTCCGGCATTTCGCTGTTGCTGTTGCGAAGGTGTCCGCCTTGGTTGTCGTTCCATTATTGATCTGGCTGTCTGTATGTCTGTCTCTCTTTCTGTGTATGAAATCATATGTTTTATAACGTTAGTCGACCCAATTTAGGGCCCAGCGTTGTAACGCCGCTCTGATACCACTTGTAACGTTCATATTACACAAATAAAAAAATAAACTTACCATTCCATAAAAAAAAACATAATCATTGGTCAACAGTAATTATCCGGGCTTATACCTGTAGATTGTTACATTATTATTAATTGTACCACTTGGCAATATCTACCATAAGGCATCTGTCATTTAAGTTCCGCGAATTTTACTTTCCGGATCTCTTATTTATGATACACTGTACAGCGTTCATTGAGATTAAATGTGTTTCTGGTGTGAACTCTGACTTGGCTCTTTTCATGAGGTTAGACCCCAATGTTTACGGTGTGCACCGTGTAACAGAGCCTACGTGTTTGGTTACCACCGCATCCTTATTAAATGTGATATGTTGATCTCGAGTTTTGGGAACATGGATTTCTTTTGCTATTATGGATAATTTATGGTGATGGTTTAATTGCGGAGGTCCACTTGTAAGTCTCTCCACCCGGCAGTCTCCACGCCGTAGATCTGCCCTCCATCCAACGGTGCACTGTCTCCGAGGTGGAGTAATGCCTTCCGCAATGACTTGTCTTCCCGGTTCAATTCTTCTTTGTTGTTTCGCGTTTGGCGGGAGGATTCTCGAGCACCCGCTTTGCCTGCTCTGCTGAAGCCTGTGGGCCCTTGCCCGTATTCGGAGGTAATTCCTTTGCTCAATTATGGTAAACATTACGGTTGACCCGCTTCCCCGTTCTTGTACCACCGTTTTTGCACTGGCCTTAATTCCAACGGCGCCAAGGCTTCTTCCTCGATAACTACCACAGGTTTCATTTAATGTACCATGAGCTCACGAGATGGTAGCGGTTTCTGCTCTTCTGTCGCCTTCCTCATGTAAATCTCAATCATCGACCTTCGGTTTGTCGTCACATTGTCTAAAAGAATTCACGTTGTAAGGGTTCAGCAATTGTTTTCGTTGCTTCTTACTATTGCTTTGTTATTTATAGGATCGTATTTATTATTTCCTCTTTACTTACAATCCTTTCATGGTAATGGTGTACCCCTTTAACACCGCACCTGGATCTGGGAAAAATAATTTCATTCTTCCTCCGTCTTGCTACAAAGGGATTTAACTCGGCGCTCCTGTTTACAGGTACCCCTCGAGTCGGCAGTTCAATCCTTCAAGAAATGCTTCGAGGGTTTTGTCTTTTCTTCTGTAGGGAGGGTTTTTCTAGTAGATATGTAAACGTTCAGGGTTCTGTTGTTAGTGTGTTCTTGGCAATCATCCCTAGGGTTTTTGAGCGGGTTCCAGGCTCCAGTGTTGAGACTGTACAGTTATTTATCAGTTAAAATTCCTATTGAGACCTTATTAAGGCCGTTTGTCACTATTAATTTTGGTCTGGCTGTTACAACAATTTTCGTCCAAGGAATTACAGTCTTAGGAAAGAATATTGTCGTTTATCTGTTTCTACAGTTTTCGAACTGGATTTGGTTAATGGATATTTAAACAAATCTTTTATAATATCTGCCTGTGGCTAGATGGTTTTACTCCATCTCTTTTAAGGACTATTAAAGATTTATTTTGGTGCTCGAATTTCTCTGTTTTACATGTACTCTTCTATGGATAACTCTGGTGATTGCCTGCTTAAACTATGTGTGATTATTCTAATTGCTTGCAGCCGGTTTGGTAGAAATTTGACTGGTTGACCATAATCCGTTGGGTCCATTATGGTTTACCCTGCTCTGTATTTTCGTTTAATTTCTGCTGCTATCCTTGTACTACACTATACTTGATAGTTTTAATGTTTGCTTCTGGTTCATACTCGGGTGACCGGACCACCACTTCTGTCCGAGTGCTAACTTAGCGTAGGGCGACATGCCCTGGGCGGAGAGCTGTCTCTCTGCCTTACGGGTTAACGCCTTGTTTTAGTTGCATGTTTCGGTAACTAGACTTTAATTCAGAATGATCCTTCTTTCGTGGTTTTGAACGAAGTTATGGGTTTACTGTTGCTATATGTTCTCGGGGCCCTGTATTTATGCGTTCTACAGTATATTGCAATTTTTGGTTCTATCACCATTCCACTACTTACAGAACTACTCTTTTACCTACTGTAATTTCATAAATCTCTTACATCAGAAATATGCAGGAATAACATTACAGTCAAGCATTTATTATTAAACGAGTTACTGTGTAGTAAGCTATCTTTGTGTTCAATGCATCAGTAGATGGAATAAAATAAATGTGCAGAAATAACTTTACAGTCTAGCAATTTACAGTTAACTATTCACTGTGTGTAGACTTATCTGTGTTCAAGCATCTGTAGGTGCTCGTTTCCTCCCAACCACGAACTGGGTATTCATATTCACCTCAGTCCTCCCCCGAGCTTCTTGCCTGGGTTATTATCCTCTGTGATAATTCTGGAGGAGGTATATCGGACAATCCGGTCCAGCCCTCCAACTCCAGTGGAACAGAACTCTGGGGAGACTCGGGACAATCCGGTCCAGTCTCCAACCCAGCCGACACTCTGTTCTGGCAAAAACCTTCAGAAACGCAGAGTTCCCCTTTTTTTTAATGTTGCAGAACCCCAAAACTCTCCTGAAATCTCCCCTTTATTCCCTGAGTTTCTGTGGGGAAACTGTTTCTTTTCTATTCCAACTAACTCCAGGTCCTATTTTTACTTTTACCATAATTTACTCAAGAAAACTAATTCTCAGTCACTTTTATTTCTTATCAAAATTAACTTGGTTCAGAATTCCAAATAACAAAAATCATAATTAACTCATAATTAATTAACAAAAACTAAACATCCGTTAGCGGCTAAGAGGGTGGTTACAATGTAAGTTTTAAATGTTAATTAGGGTTTAAAAAAATATGTATATATTATAAAAAGCAATTGAAAAAAAATTAATGTATATGATTAAAACATTTCAAGTGATTAGTTTTGGGGCATTTGAAAATTAGTAAAGTCTTTTTGGAATAGTAGCTTTAAATTGTGTAATCTGCACAATCCAAGTGTTCAAGGTGATTTTCAAAAGGTTGAGTCTATTTATACATTCAAAAATGCAATTTAAACAATGAAAAAGTATACACTAAGAGAACTCTTAAAAAGAGATGCAAACATTTCTTCAAGTTTTATACTCTAAATAAAATTTGCAAAATATTTGATGTTTTTTCGTACCTACTAGAAATTTTGTAATTAAAATATATATATATATATATATGTATGTGTGTGTGTGTGTGTGTTAAAAATTTCAAAAAAAAAAGAAAGTGAAGATCCAAATTAAACATAAAGAAGGTGATTAAAATGATTTAGGAGAATAGGTAATTCCTCTTCTCCTTTAAAAGATTTATATAGCGATCAGGTTTCATCTCAGTTAATATTCATTAATAATGTTGTTTTAAATCAATAAGATTGTTTAGAATACATTGAACCAATTTATAATGATATTTGAACATCTTATATTCAGATTCATATATATATATATATATATATATATATATATATATATATATATATATATATATATATATTCTATCAGACTATGTAATTATACCTGTCATATAAAACAATAAATTTTAAAAATATATTAGATTCATATTCATGAATGAAAGAACAACAATAAATTTTATAGAGACAAATCAAGAAACCATCGCCTATATTTTTTCCAACTGGAACAATAGAACTATAAGAACCCAAGTTGAAGTTAAAAGAGCTAAATAATGGTAAAACCATAAAGTACCATTCAACTCATTCAACCTTAGCCAACCCACCTAGTCTTATTCTTAATAAATATACTTACTACAAAGAACTTAAGCATCCCATCATGTCATCAAAAAACCATGATAGTCTCTTCCAAGGCCTCATACAACACAAAGGACACCTTCTCTAGTAAGTGGTTCTTTTCAAGATCTTCCTTCTAATTCTCTTCAATGTAGGTGAAAAGAGCCCAATTTGGTATATGTTTTCTAAAAATTGATTGTGGGAATAATACTTGCCTCTCAAGCACCCAAATATGCAACAAATATATAGTGGATTCAAAGGATTCCTAACTTTCTCAACCTTCATTCTCACCCACAACCATGAATCTTTCCTACAAAGTATGTAATTTACTATTCATATTGTTGATTTGGTGAGATTCCATGTTGGTTCATGGTTAAAAATGAAAAACAATACATTGGATGTCTAAGCATGTATGTGAGAAACCTAGAATGAGTAGAGTGATCAGAAATGAGAGGTTTAAGGGAATTATTTCCAACATTACTTCTAAAAACATGAATGTACTCCTACACTTCCTCATGCTAATTGAACTCAATTCACACTTTCATAACTACATGAAAAGACCCACCCATTTTTTACATGCATTTAATTATTGGTTTATAATTCTATGGAGGTGGATGGATTCATTTAAGGCACATGGTGAAAAAGAGACGAGAGCTTATATATTAGTCATAATTTTTTCTTATTAAATAAATCCATCATCTCATTTGTATCATAAACACACTATCATCAAAATCTCAAGCATAATTTTGAATATGTTCATTACAATAATTAGATTCCATAAAATGAGAGGCTTCTCATAATGCTTGGCCTCTACACATGGTAGTAACCAACATTAATTATATGCTTACTCTCGTGGAAATAACCAAGGTAATTATATTTGCAACATTTTCTTCTTGAAAACATGATTATTCATGTATAAAGTTTTTTCGTAGTGATATTCGCAATGACACATGAAAAAATCATAGAATAATGACATACCAATAAATAAATCACTTTTAGCTATTAATATTTTATCTACAATTAAATATTTTTCATCAAATATGAATTATTAGAACAAGTATATGCTCTCACATTACAATCAAAAATATGTTTACAATATTCATATATGATGGAATATACATGACTAGATGCATGTTCCCGAATTCAATGCGGTCTAGAAGGCTTAGCCAATACTTTAACCCATAACCCAACAACTTCAATAGTGATGAATATCTAAATATATTTTTACTGTGTACTAGACGGAAAATCCTTTCCTTTCTCTATCTAGATATTTCCTCAAAATCATTTTCCTTTCAATACTCTTTAGTTTAAGAAATAAAGTTATAGTCCAATACAATGATAAAAAAGAAAGGTCATTACTAAGATCTATAAAATACAAAAAAATCGTATCATATATATGATTGTTTCACTTGTAGTTCCCTTTTAATTCATAATTCAATACTTTCCCTCATTATTACCTCATAACGATGTTAACATAACCTTCTATTAAATATGAATTTATTAATTGTTTTTAACCATATTTACATGTGCTAGCCTTTTACCTTTACCATACCACCACTTGGGTGCTCACCACAATCAATTTATCATTAATAAAACATTTATTATATCAACTATGGTTGAATGAATTATACCTATGTTACAAAATATGTTCAACCTCTTAATGAATGTTACAAAATATTTTCAACTTCTTAATAAACATCTTCTTGCCTTTATTATTTCAAATATTTTCAACCTCTTAATAAACATCTTCTTCACTTTATTATTTCTTGGTTACACAACAAAAAATAACCATAAATGATCATCAATCCATACTTAATAGAGTAGGATACGATATTGAACCAATATGCAAAACTATATATGACCATGCATATCTACATGCACTCTTTTATATATTTATTTGTACATGCACATCTCAACTCTTTTTCTCTCTTGCATATATCAACATTTACGTAACTACTTTTTTTATCTAAAGAAATAAAACAACATAATAAAAGATGAATTAAGGAATTTTTTCTTCCAATACCTCCACTTAGTATGGATATCTGCAACATAGATGAGCTCTTCCATCAACTTACTACCTACTACACAATAGATCATGAACTATGATTTTCTCACCTAAGTTGTAATTCTTAGGTATCACACATAAAATTGATGTTGCTAGTTTTGAAAGTGCCACTACTACATTATGGACTTGCAACACACCAATTTAAATTGCTATAGTCCATAATTCTCGTTTAGATAAAAATTTTAGTTAACGAGCATAAAATTTTATCAATGGTAATTTGCATTATTTTTGGTCAAATCTTTTGTCAATGTTTCATCATTGTCACAATGCACACAACTTTTTTTTCTTTTAAATTATTTTCCCGTAAGTCATCTTTTCATATCCTTGAGTCAATGTTGCATCATAGTTATGCCTTGAAAATATGTAATGCATATCATGCCTCGTAACTTTGTTGTTCGTTTTAAGGTTGTGTCATATAAATAAATATAATGCCTTGTTAAAGTCATATAGCATTGTGATATTCTATTCGATGAAAAATTATGTTCTAAAAATTTATGTGGTATTTATATATAATTTTCCTTTTTTCAAAGCATATCACATTCAATATAGCAAGTATATTACAATTTGGAGACTACTACATGCATTTATATGAAAATATAATTTTAATTGTATTTTTTTGGTCATTTTCAATTCTTCAAGACATTTTTTTTTAAAGAAGGTTGTCACAACCCTAGGGAGGCCTGCATAGATCAAGTTGCACCATGAACTCCCAAATCATATGGAACCAACCTATTTTTACCCAATGGGTTACCCATATGATTGATACTAGACTTGGATTGTGCCTTACAATAATTCTTAGTAAAGTGTTTGGAAATAATATGTTAATTAATTTCAAATATACAACTAAAATAATATCCATAAACATGTATAATTGCAAACCAAACACATTGCAAAAGAAAAATATAGTGTGGGTGTTAACTAGCCTAACACTTGAGTTAGCATATATGTAATGAAAAAGTTTTAAAATGAATAACCCTCTTTGGTATTCTACATCAAGGAAAAAATTTCCAAAACGGTCATACAACGTCCTAGGACCAAACCTAAATTCATGGTTCAATCCCCAAAAATTTGGTTTTTACAAACCCCAAATTACAACCTCAAATTTATGCCCTGAAAATTTTCCTATAGTTGTGTCATGTAACACTTCAAGGAATTGGAATTTTCTGACCCCATGTCATACACCCTAGGAATACCTCAAAATCCCCACCAAATTTCTGAGATTTTTTTTATTTTTTCTATGTGGTATTTCATCATATAGTTTTACATGTGGCTTTAAGTGCAGTTTTTATACTTTGTTTCAATAAAGGTAAACACAGAACCACATGGACATAATAAAATGCTTCAACCCAACAACATATAATTTTAATACACTTTGAAAGGGTACATACCATTAATATAGAGTACTCCAACAATATATATGAGAAACAAAATGATAAATATCAGCATACCTATGATGTATATACTATGGTTGTAGGTGACTGATAAGACATCCCATAAAAGCACCAACATTACAATATAAGCATCAGTTTGTAATCCAATGAATGTCATCTCAACCAAATGATGAATAACAACCCCGAGATCACCCCAATACACAACATAAATATTGGATAACCACAAAAATTTAAATGTACACCCAAGAGGCAAATCGAATGTATACGATGAAGGGTATCAAACCTCTATAAGTCAACCAATTGAACTCCTCAATATGGTTATAGATTGATCCCCAAAAAATAATAAACTCAACGAACAAAAATGTTAAATTCCCATTATTCTATGTTGTTACAATCACTTTAGACCAATTCTTAACTTCAATTAGAAATATTTTAAAAACAATTTAATCTTCCAATGACCAATATAAATTGTATATAGATCAATAAATGCAATGAACAGTAAGAGAAAATCAAGAGAAATAACAATATTCACCAAATTTGGTCAAAGACCATGGAAAATCCCCACAAGGGGGAAACCCTTTCAAATTATTCTTCTTATTAGTTTTTCATAAAATGTTCAACATACAGTACAATGATTCAACTCATCAAAAAAAAGAGCCAAAGTCAATTCTTTGACTATCCAAGAGATCATCCAACCAATAACCAATACATGAGCCTCAAATTCAAATATGGTCAAAGATTCCAATATGCAGAAGCCAACAAATTTATATTAAAGAAACTTTATGTAGCTCACAAATTGCAGAAAGACAACTTTCGGTAGCTGCAAAATGGTAAATTTCAGTAGCTCGCAGATCACATACTTTCTTTAGTTTGCAGATCACATAAAAACAACTTCTGTTAGCTATTAAATAAGGAATTTTGGTTACTCACATATTTCGGACTTTCTATAGCTCGACCCTGCAAATTCGAAAGTCTACGAACCAATGAATGAATGATGAGATGTGAGATGAGATGCCTACAAATTATGTCAAATGGTTTCTATTTGCATGTGGGCAAGGGGGTCAAATTTCCTCTTCCATGCTGACATGAAATTTTGTGCACATGTGGGTTTCGCATAAAAAATAACATTTTTCCTTAACCAAATAAAATTATTCCAAGGGATAGGAGGGGTATTTCTTGATGAGGAAGGCTATCCAAAGGAGGGAATTTTTCCTTGAGTTACCAAATTAACACTCCCTCTCATCTAGGGATAAATTTATGACTCCATAATGAATCTCATCTCGAATGTCTCAACATCATCAAGTCATATATCGACTCTTCTCATCCTTTCTTGAAACTCTGAAATCTAACAAAAGAAGGATTTGAAATCATAGGGGAGCTCAAGATACCACCCTCTATCAAAGGAAAATATGAATGATACGACTTACCATCGAAGGCAAGGATCACAACTATCCGAGTGTGTTTATCTTCCCATTAGGACCATAAAGAGTCAATTGGTATAACACATGCGTGAACTACCTTAGGAGGAGATACACACTTACCATGAGTAGTAAGGATAAAAATGAAGGCACCTAGGGTAGATACACACTTACCGTGCAAGGTAAGGATTAGACACACCCAAGTTACGTCTCAACCCATTAACTAGATGGGGAAAAACAATCCCAACAAGCCCAACTTGTGGGTAGGATGCATACTGGGGTATACTCGGTAGGGGGAAACATTAGGGAAATTTTGAGGTCTAAAATGGGCCTCCTAAGGAAATTATAAAATAATATTAGAAATAATAAAATAAGATTTGATTACATCATCAAATTTTAGAGGGAAAAAGGAAAAAACTAATTTTCAACTTGTATTTTCAACTTATCTCCGAAATTTTTTACTCAAATTTTGAGCGGGAGTACTCGTTGGATGCAAAATTTAATTCCTCATCCAAGGAGTACCCATGTTGCATACTTTTGATGGACCCTGCTACACGAAAAATGAGAAATACATGAAAAATGTGATTGCAATCACGTTTTTTCATGTATTTCTCATTTTTATTGTAGCAAGGTCCATAAAAAGTATGAAACATGGGATGTGGAATTAAATTTTTCATCCAACAAGTACTCTCGCTCGAAATTTGAGTAAAAATTTTGGGAGATAAGTTGAAAATACGAGTTGAAATAGTAGTTGTATTATTTTATTATTTTTTGATATTTTTACCCTTTTAATTAAAAAATGGTGAATCATCCCCCATGGTTGGCATCATCATCTTTAACCCTATTGGTTCTTATAAATTTTATTTTGGTTGTACATTTTTCTTAGGAGGCCCATTTTAGACCTCAAAATTCCCCTAATGTACACACTTACCCAGAGGTAACGATAAGACACTACCGTGAGATGAAAAAAGGGGAGATAAACACTTACCGTGAGGTAAGGATTATACAAACCTATTTTCCATGAGTTCCCTCAACCTCAGGAGCTCTCCGACTCAATTCCTCACCTTGGGCGCTCAAACAAGGGGGAATAGCATTTCTCATTGTCCTCAATTAGTGGAGACCCTTACTTGGGAGGGTCAAATCCATCATTCCAAGCTACTCTCTAAAGACCAAGAGCTTCCCTTTTGGAAAATCCTTGGTGATTATGTATACAATATTCTCAACAGTCGAAATATGATGGGGTCTCATGACTCCTATCTGCACCATTTCACTATGTAGTGATATTTGATCTCATATGTTTTGAATTTTCATGAAACACATGATTCTCTTCCAATCATATCCCACTCTTTTTATCACAATATATCACTATCATATCCATGACTTGATCAAACGACTCTCCAAAGAGCTCCCTCAACTAAATTGCCCCACAACTAGCTATGCTAGCAACAATAGAATTTTCCTCTATCATACTCAATGTAGCAGGAAACAATTTTAGTTTTTGAGTCTCAATTAAATAGTCATAGGATCTACATAATAACTCAAACTAAAAAACAAATGTTTCTAGATCTCCAGTTCTCATACCATGAAAATTAGGGAGAATAGATGGAGAAACCCAATACCTATTATGGCTTCTAATATAAAATTTACCAAAAATAATTCTCACACTGAGGAAAACCACGTATTACACCATAAAGACAATATTTTTTTTACCTTAAAGATAATCCATCTCTAGTATTTTTTAGTATAATCATTAGGCTTAGTTAAAACTTAAATATTTGATACCTATCTAAAACTCAACTTGAGGATATGGAAAGAATTGAGAGGAAATACATTATCCTCAAGAATTCCCATAAAATAGATAAAATATTTCCCCACTTTTGTTTTTATAATTATTCCCACGTAATAAAGATCTAAAATCTCTTTAAAATTTAAGGCATCCCTATGAAAACCATCACAAAATTTAGAATAATATCACCATCAAATAATATGTGAGAAATGCATAGTGCATTTCCCATTTTCATTCCTTCAAAAACCTGTGTTCCCTTTGCCTAGAAAATTTCCCTACTAAGGTCCTTAGCTAGAAGTAGAAATGACAAGGAGGATATGGGGCACCCCTATCTCAAACCATGCCTCAAAAAGAAGAATTATAAATTCGAGACATTAATTAATGCAATGAAAGAAAACATAATACAATAGTTCATAGCCCAATTGACAAGCTATAAGTTGAAACACAAATGAATCAACATCACATGAAGTAATAGTAGTTAACCCTAATGTGGGATTTAAATATATCAACTATGATCACCATTGTCAACAATTTTGTAAATTTAATAGGATGAAAATCTTGTTTAGCCAACCATCTAGATTCATTAATATACACCCATAATAAAAAATAATAAAAAACAAATTGTTCTTAAGAGATCGAATTGGATAGTAAGGCCTTCATTCTTTCAGAAATTATTTTGGAAACAATTGTAAATAAAATTTCATGGTGAAACTATCCACAGGTTCTTGGATTGACGGTGATTAGGTGCATTGTTAAGGAACTCCTTGATGTGAAGTCACCACTACAATTCCCTGTCCCGATCGGGATGATATATTGGACATGATGAAAATGTAGTCCTACCAAGCTTTAACAAAAAAAAAATTACATAGTGAAACTAGATTGAACTAAAAACTACCTAGATTTTCTTAGGGATGAGAGCAATAAACGTGGACTTAAATGTTGTAAACATCCTATTATATATCAAAAATTCCTCGGTAAATTTAAAAATGTCCTCCTCAATAATCTAATAAAATCCTAAGAAGAACTCCAATTGGCAACCATCAAGGCTTGGAATTTAATTCTTATGAAAGAATTAAGAAAAATATGAAGCTCACCTTCAAAAACTTGTTTCGTCATATTTAATTTTTCCTCCTTAGAAATAAGGATGGGGAATAAAGTTTCCATTTTAACCACTTCAATAGAAGATAAGGAGTCTTCCTTAAATATACATTTAAAATTATTCACCTCTTCCTTAGATAATTCCTCAAAGCAATACATCATAAAACCATCCCATCCCTGCAATTTCCATATAGAATTCATTTTTTTCCCATGATTGATATAATGATTTTTTTTTGGGGTATTTTCATCACCATTTTCTAACTAATGACCCTTTCTCTTGAGTCGAGATGTATCCTATTTCTCATCCAAAAGAGACCTTGTCTTCTTATCTAACTCAATAATCTCATGCTTTTTATCCTTATTTGTGTACCCAACAAAATATTGAAAATAAATAACCTATACATGATTTCAATATCCTAAAATTCCCTCTCATCCGTATTCCTCTTCTCTTGAGCCTAGTTCAATACCACCTACTTTATATTTTTTATATTTCCTTCAAACGGAATAACATTGATTCCCTCAACCTAGGGTAAAAGGGTCCCACAATGTTTTTACTATATGAAAAAAACCCTCATCCTCCAACCATTGAATTGAATTTAAAGTGGTTGGGATTCTCTTTCTCCATCCCTAAAATAACCTATGTTTGGATCCTCAGTTTACTAATATATTTTTGTACATGTTGAAGGGCCAGAGAGCATCATCGTGGAATGATTTTGAATATTAATAATAAAATCATCACTGAATATAAATATATAAGCACAAGAATATGAGGAGGTTATGATCCCACGAGGGAGAGGTACCTAGAGAAGCTAGACCTTTTGGTTTGTATTTCTATTATATACCCATTTTGGGAATTTAAGGAAAAATATGGTTATGTGAACCTCTCAGGTGAGGCCATGTGGAATTATGAGGGCATGCATATTTATCCATACCATTTTGGTTGTTTGAGGTTCATTCATTCATTCTTCACTTCAATTAAGATGTTATTGCTTCATGGAGAGAATGAGAGTTTTATGGAAAAAATAAATTATGTGGCAAATGTTTGTTGTGTTCCAAGTGAGAAATTATTGAGTGATTGAATGTATGGGTATTTTTGGTGAAAATTTTCGTTTTTGTTTAGCCTATCGAGTCTCCAACATTGATATTTCTTGACTACTAGAACTAGAGCCTTGGATGGAAATGGAATAGCGAGAGGGCCTACATTGTAAAGAAAGGGATTCATTTCCTTAGGTTATGTGTGATAAAGGGGAAAGGGAGATAGAAGTTGATTTCATATGGGACTCCTTGAACATCCTTGGTAGTTATGAGTATATTATAGTTTTATACCGTGGGTGCATCAAAATCCCATCCAATTCCAAGTAAATGGACACCCATTTCTTTACTCTCATATTATCAGTTAGAAACCCTATAGAAAATAAGGACCTATCTAACCTCTTTGAATACTCTTAACACCAACCCTCTTATTTCTCTAAGTTTTCCTAAATTTTATAGGATTAAAATCATGCAACCTGCATTCCTCTAATCGATTCGGAAATTTTCCTAAGAAAGCATTAACTTGTGCATCCTCCCGCTATATCTAAATTTCCAATAGAGAGTTAAGATACACTTTTTCTATAGTGAAATCTTGGCCAAGGAAGCTCAATTTAAAAACATATCCCAATAAGAGACTCCATTATAAAATGAAACATACAAATTCAACATTGTAATATCTTTCCCTAACTGATCCCTTGATAAAATGACCAAATGTTTCTAGATAATAAACATCAAAACTACCTTCTATATCATAAAAATGAATTCCCACCAATTAAAAATATTAAGTAAATCAGAACAAATTTTACCCCCTTCTCTCATTGTTTCTTGTAAAAGAAAAATATCAAGATTATGGGCCTCCACCAATATTTTTAAAGGAAATATTTTTCCTAGGGATACTCTACCCCATATAATTGAAATAGTGACAAATTGCCAAGAATAATACCCTAAGGTTTGACTTTCTCTAAGAAATCCTTCCATAGAAATATCCCTACCATACTCAATCTCTATGTTTTTCCTTTCTCAAGACCAAAAACAATTCTAGCTCTTTTAAACCCATTTTTAACTTTGACTTTAGTCAAATATAACCCACGAACCACCCCCATCCTCAACACCACATGGCCTAATTTTCTTTTGATCTAAAAAAAAAATGAGGATCATCCTTCAAACCCTTAGCGTCATGACCCAAATAAGAAGATAATAATCTAGGTAAAACCTTGAAGTTGAAATATGACCCTCAACATCCACACTAACATTATTTTCATAGATATTATGAGCATATTCCCCCTTTTCATTGTTGAAACACCAATCAATATCACCCCTTAATTTATGTCATTAGATAATACTTGACTTATCTAAGAACACATTCACAATCATTAGTTATATTAGAGAAACTATGAATATTGACTTATTTTGAATGTGACATGCCTTCTTCCCAACCTTTAAATTCTATAGAAATATTTAAAACTCATGCATAATATATGCCTTCCTTACTAACATATTTCACATTGACATCCACTACTTCGATAGTAGATTCTTTAGCAACAAATGTCCATCTAATGATTTAGTAGCACTACTGGGAGGTGACACCTTTGAAGTGGTGTCTTTTAGTACCACCAACGATAAGGATGTTATTATTAGACTATGTGGTCTTCCATGACTAAGCCCTTCAGTTGACTAACCAAAAAAATAGCTAAGATACCATCTAAATATCTCATTCAATGGAAGGATCTGCCTAGGATGATGCCACATTGGAATGCCAAGAAATATTGTGGCACCCAACATTGCAATTTATTTGGGGCATACCAATTCAAAAGATGAATCTTACAATACTGAAGAATAATCAACTTCAACATTACCTGTTGGCATTTCTAGGGTTCACTGGGAAAATTATTCAACCCAAAGACTTGACTCCTTACAAAATAGTATTTGGGTTGTTTTTCATTGTTTTCCTTAGCAACATATGACATTAAGAAGAAAAAACAAGTTGGGATTTGAAAGTAGGAGAAAATTCTTTAAGTTGTTTGCAGATGAAGACATAATTGGTAAAATGTATGTTTAAAATAAGCACATTGAATTCATTGTATCTCTTGCTAGTAGCAGAGAATCAACATAGAATCAAAACAAACTACAAAGTGTAGACAGGATGGTTTTAAAGATTTCTTTTCTTCTTTCTCTTTTTAAGAATGTTTAAAATTTGAGAATGTAAATTTGAATTTATGATATTAATCAATTTTGCAAAATTTAAATTTCAAAGTTTCCATCATAAAAACACTTATAAATATATAAAATTCCATAATTTTTTTACTTCGATCTTTTATGCCACTCTTCCCTAAGCCATACTCAACCTTACAACTTTTCGTTTGCAACATGTAGTACCATATAACACTTATTAATATCATAAACAAAATCTTGATATCTAAATAAGTATAATTTTCTAAAAATAATAGTAAATTCATAAATAAAATAAAATAAAATATATAATTTTTATAAACTTTAACAATCCAATAAAATCTTTATCAAATAAATAATAAATTTGATAAAAAAATAATTAATAAAAACTTTAAAATTAAATTATTAAAAAAAAAAAAACCATACTTATTAATATGCTATGATTCCATCGGGCATAAAATTCCATCAACGCAAAAACGGAGATAAGACAATTTAATCTGCAGGCGCCGGAAAATTCCACGAGGGAAAAACACAATTGCTCCCCTACGTTCATTAAACTTCAACGTCGATTCTGTCTTTCTGTCCCACACTGCACGTTATTTATTACTATCACCATAAATTTTAAAGGTTTATATTAGCGAGCCCTTCTACAAATACAAAAGTAAATCCAAAAATTTGAACGTTAATTTTAACCTCCAATCTCAAATACATAGCACTTCATTATCAGACAGTACTCCCCAATTAACTGGACCAAAGCATTCTTCAGTGTTCGCATTGATCAATACAACGACTTGCAATTAAATTGTAGAATCTAAGCTGAAAAACTCCCAGATTCAGTTGTCGCCATTGAAAAGCTCTCGAAGCTCGTGGATCACAAGCTTCCATTTGATGTAGATTCAGAGTACAAACTGTCCTAACAGATGTCCATATCTGTCTACAGAATCCTAATAAACTCTTCATTCATTTGGGTCTTTCACCATAGTTGAGAGTTGTGCTGACACTTGCCGGGTGGGAACAATGGCCCAAATAATTAGTACACCATTATCATTCATTCGGCGCCCCCCTTTTCTACTCTCAGTCCTCATAGTTGGCTACTGCATTCTTTCGAGCATTGATGTAGGTGATTGCGCACTGTTGAAATCGCGTGTGCAGTTCCTCAAGGCCAACTACAATGGTGTGCAGTTCCGAGGAACGCCAGCATATGCTCGGATCCCCTGAAGAATCCCAATGGCGGATCCACCTGCTGCTTCGACACCCTCTGCAAAGATCTCACCACCGATACGTGGCACTGTGGGAAATGCGGCTTCCCCTGCCCCTTTGGATTGACTTGCTGCTCAGGCTTCTGCGTTGACATCAAGAATGATCCTATGCATTGTGGGAATTGCTTCAGCAGGTGCCCTAAGCATGAAAAATGTGTGTTTGGCATGTGTGGTTATTGACCCAAAGCCAATAGTCTTGAGTTTATATCCATTGCTGATTCTTAGAATATTTAGGTATATTTAGTTATCCAAGGGACATGGCGAAAGTCAATTAATTTACCTAGTTTATGTTGAGTTTGTATTTATTGCTGATTTTCAGAATATTTAGGTATCCAAGGGGTATGGGCTAGAGTCAATTATTTTACTTAGCTCATGTTTGTTGGATGTGGGAGTATTTTGGAAATCTGCAACTTATATAAAAATATCTTCATCATCCTATCCATAATAGATTAGTTTAATTTCTTATCTATTATAGTATTGGGCTTTAGCATTACATTTATATTATAAGTTTGCAATATTTATTAAGTAATGTTTATTCATGTATATTAATCATATTTACTAGTATTATTTAATACTAGCAAATTAAATAAATACAAGGCTAGAAAAGTATGGTTTTTAAATAGAAAAACAATGCGTGTAAGATTCTGAATTATTGTATTTAACAAGGCAGTCCTTGCCCCCTAATTTAATTATTGAACATTGAATGGTATGAATTAACTCTAGGTATGAATTGCCACTTTGAATCTTTATAAAACTGGAAAACAATCCAATCCATCATTCTAGATCAAAGCATATTGTAACACAATATCAATTTGTTTGAGAAAATTTGCACTCAAAAGAAATGGTTTTGATCTCTTATAATACAAATGAAATTGTCGCAAACAACTTTACTAAGCCTCTAGGAAAATATTAGTTTACACTTATATGTAAAAACAAGTTAAGTGTGGTAAATAATCCATTGCTCAATTAGAAGAAGTGTTAGAGATAATAGAGAAATGAAATTTCTATATTGTTAGAGTTTCAATTCTAGAATGTGTGGTTTTCCAATGTAAGAGTGAGTTGAAGCTTAGTAAGAATCATTATCTTCGAGGTTGTTATGCTTATCCATTCTATGGATCTCATCACTATAGAATGGGACTATTATGTATTTGAAGTATGTGAGCTTGAATTAATATAAAAGTCTCATTGAGACAATTTTGCTTTGCTCTCTTTGTCTTCCTAGCTATCATACTCTACTACATAAAAATAAGCCCCAAAATTATAATAGCAAAAACTTCATGTTAAAAAAAAATGAAATTCTAAAACATTGTTTTGGTTCCATGATATTATGGTGTGTCACACTATGTGTTACAATAAGGTATTAGATGCCTTATTTATAACACTACCTTGCTAGATATCTTATTTCTATTGCCACATTGTTAGAGTATGATGTTTCAAATTCACCTCAATACATTTAAAAATTGGTAGAACTCATTAAATAATATTCTAATTTGAATTTCTTAGACATAATCATTTGATCTATGATATATTATTTATATATTTCTCAAGCTGTGATGTGATGTGATGCAATGGCATTGAGTCACTATTGAAATGGTGTGTATAGGCTATTGAAATGGCATTGAAAAGAATTAATATAATGATAATGGAATATTTAATATTGGATGTTTACTTATTAATATTGGATGTTTATTGTTTCAAAGTCACCTAAATATATTTAAAAATTGGTAGAACTCATTGAATCATATCTTAATTTGGATTGCTTAAATATAATCATTTGATCTATATTCTATTATTTATATATTTCTTAAGTTGTGATGCAATGCACTGGCATTGAGCCATTATTAAAATAGTGTGTATAGGCTATTAAAATGGCATTGAAAAGATTTAATTTAATGATAATGGAATATTTAATATGATTGTTAATGGGTTTAGCTGTTAATATTTGATGTTTGTTGTATTATGAAAGTTAAAAAAAAAAAAAAAAAATCTTATAAATAAATAAATAAATTATATATTAATTTAGTGTTGACCATAATTTAAAATTTATCATTTTAATTATTATTAAAAATTGATATTATTTAAAATTATGAGATAATTTTTTTTTTGTAAATATGGTAGGCCCATTCTATTGACTATTTATCTTTAAAAAGCAGGTTACAAAATTAGATATTTCAGATCTAGCCTCAACCTGCCCGAAGGAAACCAGGTTTGTTGGCCATCTGAATGCATGAAATGCGTTCCAAAAGTGAAAGAGTTTCATTGTTCTATATCCTGCATTAGCTAACTGCTCCAAAATATTACTATCTAACTGCTGACTTTGGTTCTTAATTATATACAGTAATCCTAAAAACATTCAACAACAGTAAAAGAGCATTTAACCATCTGAACTTGAAACAGGAGCAGGGTCTTTAAAAGTAGACCCGGGCATATCCACTTGTTGCAGCTGTTGTAATTGTTTTTCCATGCGGGCTACTTTGTCATCCAATCTGGTCATTCTGTCTGCTGTCTGGTATTGGGTTATATTGATATGCGAGAGCTGGTCCTGCATATCCTCCAGCTTGTCCATAATTCTGGCTTCCATCTTTGATACATCCATGCTTTGCTTACCCGGGGGGAAGCTTTGCATGGCTTTTGCTAACAGACATTTCATAGTCCAATATGTATGAATAGTTTGCTGAAACAGAGAGAGGCGACCTCAGGTATTCGCTGGATCATTGATGAAATCTAGAATATCTTCTTCTGCTATAATATCTTCTCGTTCAACTTGAATCTCCCTTTCCCATCCCCGGATTTCCTATCGGGTCTTGGGGGTGTTCCCTTGAACGTAACTATCAACCAGTGTTTCCACCATTTCCTGGGTAGATTTCCTTCCTCTTTTCTTAGGCTTTGATTCTTCTTGCATTAGCTGCTTTCCTTTCCCGGATTGATTGGCTGCATGGCGTTTCCCCATCTTTTCCTGATTATGAAACTGTAACATAAATATATAACAGACTTTAGTTAAAGTCCGATTCCAATCAGTTTGCCAAATTAAAATACCTTCTTGCTGTGTATGGTAACGCATACCGCCACTGCCTGTGGCCACACTCCTAACAGTAGAAACGTAGACACACTGCCTACCAGTATTGTTTTTATGAACGGGCTCAGCATTAACCTCCCTGTTCTGGTCCATGAAGGCGGAAGTCTTGGGAGTCACTTTCAAAACAAAAGTGAGGGTCCTATGCGTCATAGGCATAGTGTCCAGGGACGGGGCTCTATTCACGACTGAGGCCAGCATATGAGGATCATTCAGGAGCCTATACTTTGGTTTTCTGAGCAGATAATGGGTCCTGAAGGGATCGCTACAATATTTGACTCCTTCACTCTGACTCAGAACCTTATCAATCAACCTTAACCTTAAGAAATTGACAAAGACATTCATATGCTCGACCGGACTGGCTGTAGAAACCTGAATTATGAACTCCCTACTTAAACTACTGGCATTATGGTTTAAAGGTGAGCCGACCCTGACCTTTACCCTGCTATTGACACTACAAACAATGACCCAGCAATTCCTTCTCGTATGGAAGGTGAAAAGCCTGTTACTAGCCTTGGGGAAGCGGGTTATGCCTTGCCAGGCGGTCGCCTGATTGCATGGGTCGCGAAAACATGGTTTCACTAGCTTTTGAGTAGGTAAACCAGACTCAGAAATTACATTACCAGTATAATCTATCCAAATAAACTACCAACAATTCTGGGCAAGAGCAAGATTATCCATAATGATAAGAAAGAAGAGGTTATGAACATACCACCACCCAGTCGAATTACCGAACAGAGCCTCACTGCGCGTCTTCTCCTTCTGCCTTACTCCAGCGTTTGCATGCAAGAAGCATAGCAAGTCTGCATGGAGGGGGTTAAAGAGGAAACTTACCATGCAAGAGTGAGGCTGTCCTCCGACTGACAGCACAACCTGTCTGATCTGCAATGTCATTAAACTCCGCTCGTTCCTGTCCTGGCATTGTTTGTGATCCCAATGGCCCATTATTAACTTAACTTGCCTCGTACCAGATCCCGCCGCCATCATTGGTATGGTTGATGCTAGGTCGCCAGGTGTTCACCCCGATCGGGGGTTAAAATTATGAGATAATATTGCTAATGTAAATAAATAAATAATTCCAATATTTTTTTTTTAAAGTTTGGCAAGACTATCTTCATCATTTCCAATATATCACCTCTATAGTGGCAGAGATTGAACCTGCCACTTCACATCAAAGAATGTCTTAATAGAACACCCAATCATTGTCTATCCAAAACTCAATAGACAATTTTTATTTTATTTAAAAATAATGACTATTATAATTTAGCAAAAACTTTAATTATAAAAAATTAATTATCACAATGCTCATTTAATTAATAATACAACAATTAACCATATTAAAATGATCATAATATATTGAAGCATGTTAATATGATTAAATTCTAAATTATAACAAAATGTAATACATATATTAAGTAACCCAATATACATTTCATGATACCCATTATTATATTCAAACTCAACTAAATATAAAAGATCATCTCATAGATTTATGGTCTATCACATACATTTACAACAAGTCCTTAATTACTTGATTAACTCTCTCTGTTTTGCCATCAGTTTGTTGATGGTATGTTGTACTTAAATTCAGATTTGTACCATTTTCATAAACCTTTCCAAAAGGTTGACGGGAACTTTGGATCTCTATGTCACACAATGGCCTTGGTTATTCCATGCAATCTGCCAACTTCTTTCATATCTTTATATTTTTAAATATAAAACGTTTGTAAATATAAAACAATATATTTATTGTAATTTATATTTTTTTAAATAACATTAATTATTAATTATATTTTTTATCTTTATAATACATCAAATCCTTCATTTATATTATTGAAGTGGAATTAATCAATGATCAGCAAAAATGTCTTCATTCTGACATGCATAATAGAATGATGCAAGAATGCTTACCACGTAATTCAACACTGAATTTGCCTATTAAAACATTTTTGTTTTCTACAGACCTATTGGTCGATATTAAAAATTTAATGTATTGGGTGGATTATAGATTGTTGGATTGCACATGGCCAATTATGAATTATATTGTTTCCTTAGTAAGTGTTGTTTTTTTCTCATGTGATTTATAAATCCAACAGAATAGCTAGGCCTACGGTTTTTTTTGTCAGAATCTACTAAAATAAAATTCAAAAAATTAAATAGTTAGAGTGTTTGAATTACATTTTGTATAGTAAAAATAGATTTAACACCATCAAAAACCCTTAAAACATCCAAAATACTAAAATTTAACAACTATAACTTAAATTTTCAAAAATCTTTATTAAAATTTTTCATAATCTTACTAAAAATTTCTAAATTATTTTGAACTACAACGATTTTAATTCCCTACGTTATAAAAGCTATTTAAAACCATCATATTCTTCCATATGATACCCAAAGTCGAATTATAATAAAAGTATTCAACATGTACGCTTCACTTAGTCCCTTTTATAATAAAAGTATTGAATGATAGCAGCGTCCATTGTGACACGACTTGCAGGAGCACAACCGCCGTAAAAATTAGGTGGTTTCCATTGTATTTCGTAATGTGGGTTCTGTACAGATTGATATATTTATTGCATGAAAGATGTGGATACAAATGACATAAGATAGTAAGGACCATCTTATGTGACAGGCCAAGTGTTAAAGTCTGCTAATAATCAACTAACCCATGGTCCAGAGGGCCATACAGAAACCCACATTGAGACTAAGCATATGTCCTTTTGCTAATTTCCCATGACTTGCTTACTGTTACAGTGCAGCGAAAAGCCTGCAAATCCTATTTTGACAGAGCTAGAAAAGCTGACACATAAATTGTACAGAAGGAGAAGAATATATTCAAAGGCATTTAATGATTTGATTTCTCAATAAATGTGAAATTATGAGTGCAGTTCCAAAATTACTATTTTCTATTGGTGGGAAATCTGCTGGAATCCGGTCAATTAAATTTTAAAAAATTAGGTAGTTGCAGTGCTTAGAATCCATTTTTGGTAGTGGAAATGGATTCAGAACTATCAAAAACCCTTAGGGCACTCAAAATACTAATGTTTAACAGCTGTAAACAAGATTCTGAGCAAATCTTTGACAGATTTTTTGAAAATTATTACCAAATTCTAAGTAAAAACACGACCTTTTTAGACTACCCAGATTAAAAATATTGGTTGCCAAGTTCTCTAACTCCGTGACATGAGGCAAAAAACTCAGTGCAAGATTTTTATGGCATTCCCCAAATAACCGTATGAGACACTTAATTCTTTGTACTGCAACCGCAAAATAAGAGTGAAATCACATCATTTCTTAGTATGCTATATTGTTGATAATCTATGTAACATAACAAAACTTATGTTAAGAATTTTGTTACATATTTTTATTTTTTAAAATTTATATATATATGGGGTTAATTTATATATTAATTATTTTTATAATGTTTAATAATAATTTAAAATAAAGATATAATATAGGTAATTTTGATGATTTTTATTTTAAATTTTAGCAATATGAGATGTATCATAAAATAAGTGTTTTTATATTTATTATTTCTTATGTTTATTAATATTTATTAGCCATTTAATTTATATAATTATGTTAATATATAATACATCAAATTTATAGTATATTTTTATAATGACTTCCACTGTAATCAAGTATTAAAACATATATTTTTCTCAAATAAATATTTTTTCACTAAAAATAAAATTAAAAAATCATATAATTATAAATAATATATAATAATACATTTTATATCATTTCTATATATAAAAGAAAATAGTAAATAATATTAAAGATGAAAGTCATATAATCATTATCAATACACATATTTCATATTTTTACATACTAGTACCATATATATGTGTAATTCATTTTTTGTGTTTAACTTCAAGTTAATACCCATCCTTTATAAAACTTGTAAAATATTTTATATTTTTACATATTAGTACGAGGGATATGTGTAATTTATTTTTTGTGCTCAACTTCAAGTTGACACCTATCCTTTGTAAAACTTGTAAAACATGTGAAATACTATATTATCAATAATTACTAAGGAGGTGGTAGGGATTTAACTTTCATGAAATATTCTAGAATATTCATAATATTATACACAAATCAATTGCTGAAATTTATTTTCAAAGTAGTTATGCTCTTTTTACATGTTAACTAAATTAATTACTGTAAAAAATGTCATATGAACAAGCATGAATATGGTTTTTTGGGCATGTGGTATTGATAAGCTATGGTATTAGCCCATGATATTGTAGCAAGTCCTATTTATAGATTAAGAAACTCCATGATAAAGTGGCAGTAAATCTTGTTCCATTTTTTTAAATGTATCTATGTTTAACTTATATGTTAATTCTTTTAATGATTGAGTTCACGTTGCTAAAAACACTTCACTAATGGGAGGTCATAGCCCTTGAGGTTAGGATCTACAAATAAACCTACCTTTAATGATCATATAATAATAACTTAAAATAAGGTTATAATTTAGTTAGTTTTGATGTTTATAGATTGATATCTATCCATTACTAACCATTTAATTTATATGGTTGCGCTAATAACTTAAAATATGATTATAATTTAGTTATTTTTTATGCATATCCATATTAATTAATTTATTTCAATATCAACTTTATTTATGTATGTATTTATAAAGAAAAATATATTTTTAACGATAATAAAATATTTCAATGTTTTTCTAATAACAATAATAAAAGAAATATGTATAATTCATTCAATTTTTAATATAAAATTAATATCTGGCATTTAAAAAATATTAATAATTGTGCCAAGAAATACTCTACACCCAGTATAAGAAGAGATATGTAGGCATAAACATTTGTAAATTCAACATTTTAACATAAGCAAATTTAATTATGACTCTAATTAAGAACTTAGTAATGAATGTAATGAACACATTGCACAAATCAAACCAATTTGAAATTTTTTATTTTGAGTTAAAAATAACATTCATAATATTATTTTAAATTGAGAAAAATTCTAAAAAGTGAAATTTTATTGTGCAAAAATCAAATAATCTAATCAAATTCAATTTTTATTTCTTTTAAAAAAAAATGAATTTTAAAATGAATTTGTTCATTACAGTTTTGGTATCTATCCTTCCCATATTATATTCGTCATATATATTTAGATTTATTAAATAAATTTAGATAATAGAAATATCAGTGTACCCTTGTTAATATAATATCCCATCGCCCATTGCTTCATATTGATTACGATTCAACATCTTAATAACTCGATAATGCATCAATATTGTGATTATATGTAAATTAAATCATCGTAGACCTAGATCTATACTATATTGATCAATATTGCGTCTTTTATTCCATTAATATTGTACAATATAATTTATAATAATATTCATCATAATTCTTGATATCAAATATCTTAACCCCATTAATACAATATCATCTATAATAAAATATTATAATATTCTCATTATAATCTATATTAACTTATTGGAAAGCCTTAAAAATTAAATTATATTATATTATAGATTATGATCCATCCACATAATCTAGGATATTAAATATCTTAACCCCATTATTAAATACACTTGATGCACTATTATAGACTCATCAAATAAAGGTATTATGAGTACAACTCGTTACAATCAAGATCCTCAGTTGTATAATGGTATTGGAGTACCATGATACAATCTCTATGTAACCACATTACAACCATTACAATATGTAATTCTGTCCATAGGTTAACGGTACGCAAAATAACTAAAAATTATAATTATAATTAAATATCCTTGAATGCATGTAATGGTAGTCGACGTTTATGTATGTTGCAGTGATATTAATAATAAATTAAAAGTATGGTTAAGTGGAGATTGTAATAACAAATTGCAGCAAAATTTTAATTAGCAATTGTATCATATGTTGCAAAGGAAATGTCGTAAGGTTGTGATATAGGAAAGAATAACACATAAGAAAGAGGGGTAGTAGGAATTTTCTGGGCTCCAACTGATCCTCTAGAATAAGGGGTGGAGAATTATGTTTACTGGACCTCAAATCAAAATATCCATATTGGGTAATTGATGTGGAACAACTTCTTTATTATTAATTGCTTGTAAGATGTGTTTTTTCATTGGATGAGACATTTTGGCCAAAGTAATCAAGACCTCTATATGACGAAATCTACATGTTTATTTTTTTCTGCATGAAGGATGCACTTGGTTTTTATGACCAAGTTGGGCAGACTTCACCCTCCCATGAAATTATTTGCTTCTATCACATCCGCAACGTTGAATTCCTCTGATACTACTCCTAGAACTCTGACTCTGCTCTACAACTAGAATTATTTAATGGAATAAAAACTTATCACTATGACATGTTGTACTTCATAAGAGACTACTAAAAAGCTTAAGTATGGTAAATCCATCTTCACCTGTCATTTGAACATAGAGCATCGAGTTATCTTAATCGTCAATTTTATGGACAAGAGACATTTGGGCCCTTTTTAACCCTTGGGGATGATTAATTAATCCGAGTTTAGATAATTTATATTAATAAATTATCTACAATCATATTTCCATAATTCCTCTTTGAACGACCAATATTCCACTTCTTTGGAACTTTTCACCTCAGTCAGAATAACAAACATCATGAAGACCCAAAAGCAAGAAGAAAAAATCATCTCATAATTAGGGAATCTAGTGACTTCTTTAAGGATCATAATTCAAGACTTTAGTGGATTTTAAAGATCAGTTATTTTCCCATCAAATAAAAAGAAACAATCAAATTTTGTAGTGACAAAAATGGGAACAAATTTTAAATGTAATAACTCCCTTCCCTAGTAATAGTACTTTTCTGTTTTGAAATGAAATTATTTTCCCGATCTTTTAGATAATAGATTCCTGCCCAAGAGACCCTTTAGAGATACCTTTTTTTTTCAACTAACTGCAATAGGTAAGTGTCCTTGGTCTAGTATTATCTTAATTGTCAATTTTATGGATAAGAGACATTTGAGCCCTTTTTAACTGTTGGGGATGATTAATTAATCTCATTTCAGATAGTTTATATTAATAAATTATCTACAATCATATTTCCATAATTCCTCTTTGAACGACCAATATTCCACTTCTTTGGAACTTTTCACCTCAATCAGAATAACAAACATCATGAAGACCCAAAAGTAAGAAGAAAAATCAGCTCATAATCAGGGAATCTAGTGACTTCTTTAAGGATCATAATTCAAGACTTTAGTGTCTTTTAAAGATCATTTATTTTCCCGACAAATAAAAAGAAACAATCAAATTTTGTAGTGATAAGAATGAGAAAATTTTTTAAATGTAATAACTCCCTTTCCTAGTGATAATACATTTTGTTTTGAAATGAAATTATTTTTCTGATCCTTTAAATAATAGATTCCTCCCCAAGTGACCCTTTAGAGATATTTTTTTTTTCAACTAATTGCAACAAGTAAGTGTCATTTGTCTAGTATTTTCTGAGTCATTGAATTTAAGGGCAGAGGTAAAGAGACTACTAGACAAAAAAGAGCAGAGTGACTGAATGTCAAATGAAAATACCATTAAGGAATCTCTTCTTTTTTTCTCATGTGGGCCAGTTCTTCAATTGATGAGGTAGTAGGAAATTTCTCCTCCAGAATAAGTGGTGGAGAATTATGTTGAGTGAACTACTACTCATGTAACTTTGACTCCTCCTTACAATTGGATTTTTTCTCTTCCCATAACTCTATCTCGGGTTATAATTCTAGGTTTCTCTTGTTTATGAATAAATTGTCTCTATATCACTATTTTCGGTCTCTTTTTTAGCACTTGCTTGAATCAATGAGATAGTGTAGCTCATTTGATTCCAAAATCCTTGAGTAACCCATTTTTTGAAGAGTCCTCTTTTGCTTTTAATTCTTCTATTAGGTCCTCCATAGCCTTGTCAATGTCGTTTCCTTCTAAAGAATCATACATTCTTGATAAGTCTCCATTGTCTTGCTTTTCTTCTTCCATATACTTCATCTAAATGAATGGAACATGAGATAAGCTTCATGACATTTTCCAAATTCCGAGATTTTTCATTGCACTTCTCATGTGTAGCAGGGAAAATGGATTCCATACATTCAACGTTATGCCTTTTTAGGGCTTCTTGTAAGGTTGGAGGCTTCTCTTCGCCATGTCTCCTTTCTTGTGTATCCTTGACTTTGATACAAACAATTGTTACTGACTTCTTTAAACGTAAATTTAGTGATATTTAAGAAATGAGAATTATGAACATTCATCATTATTGCTCAAGATAAATCATGTCCTCTAAAATAATTTGGAAATTTAAAAAAGATCACATATTTAAAAAAAAAACATTATTAATTTAATTTTTTTATATATTAAGAAATAATACTCATGAATTATAAAACACTTGCAACATAAATAATATATAAGAAAAAAAAAACCATGTATTTTTTTAATAATAAAATAGTTGTAACAAAAATAATACACAACAAGAAAAACTATGTATATTTGGATGTATGAAAATTTAGATACATTTTATTAAGTAAAATTTTAAAAGAATAATGGTTATAAACATTTAAAAATAATTTTATTAAATAATTAGTTTAAATCAGAGTTAAGATTGATTTAGGCCATCTTAGTTCCCCCTATAAAGAAACTACATTCCACATGAATACCATGGGTCAATACCATGGGCTATAGTTTATCATTATTTTATTTTTTTATTTTAATTTTTTTATTGTATTTTGACCTAGTTAAATTGTTCATTACATTATGTCAATCTTTTTATTTAATTTACTTTTATTTTTAATTTTGTGTAATTTGACATAGTCAAAATGTTAAACATGACATTACAAATTTTCTATCATACTTTGTTGGAGAGCATCGTAGCACAAAAATGTAATATTTAAATATATAAATAGTTATTTTTATTTATTTTTTATTTTTTTATCCATGTAATATAAATTAATTGGTTTTTGTGGAGTTTAATTTTATGATATAAATTTTATTATAATTAAAATTGTATGCTTATGTACCCAAAAATGCAATGTTTATGTATTTTACAAAAAAAAATTATTCATTAAACTAAGTTATGTTAAATCTAGTTTTATTAAGTTATTAATTTAAATTTTATTAAAAAAAATTGAGCTTAAAATCTAACAAATTTTTAATAACAACATTTTAACTTAAAATCCACCAAAACCTGAATTCAATCTAACTTATTAAAAAGAAAAAAACTAACACTATAAGAAAACATATATATAAATATTTACTTGATCTAATGGCCTATAACATTTCAATAGTCTAACATTTGATCCAATGGCTTAAACATGGACACAGTGGTAGCTAGGGGAGTTGTTTTCAAATAGTGACGCCTTACAGATGTAATTACTGGAAAAGTATTAATACTTATTGTTAGGAGAAAATGACTAGAGGTTGATCGAACAATTAATATAATCCTTAAATTAAATTATGTGACAATTAGACACTTATAACTACCACCTGTCACATCATGAGTAGTATAGATAAAATGATAATTGAAAAGTTTCATTTTTAGATTTATTTTAACTAATGAGCCATATAAATAAAATGATAATTGAAATTTTTATTTTTAGATTTATTTTAATTAGTCTAGAATCATTTTAATTCTAAATTTATCAGGGACCAAATGTCTTTTCGTTCCAAAAAGATATTTGTACTTTAAGAGATTTTATTCTTCTAGGTTCTTACTATATGCAGATTTAAAATGGATATAGGTTGGTGATAAATATTTCAATGTGGGTCACAAATATAATATTTCAATACTTAGAATTAGGTAATATTTTTTTTTTTTTGTAAATTCGGTGGGTCCATTCCATTTTCTATTTATAGTTTAAAGGCAGGCTACAAAATATAAAAGTTAAAAGTTAAACCTTGGCCTCAACCTGCCCGTAGGAAACCAGGTCTGTTGGCCATCTAAATGCATGATAAGCAGTCCAAAACTGAAATTGTTTCATCCTCCTAAACTTTTCCTGAGCTGTCTATTCTATGATTCCTATACTTGCTTTCCTAGAGCAGTTTGTAGATTGATTTCTAAACAGTAATATCATCAAAATTTAAGACACCATTAATTTCATTATTCTTAAAAGGCATACTGTTATACTTCTGAAGAAGAAACTGGGGCTGGGTCCTTGGCACTGGTGTCAGGCATGTCTGTTTGTTGTATCTGATGTAAGATCTGTTGAAGGATTTTTTCCATCCTTCCCACTTTATCATCCAGTCTACTAACTCTGTCCACTGTCTGGTATTGAGTTATCTTTATGTGCTGAAGCTGGTCCTGAATTTCTAGAATCTGAGCCTGCATACTTGTCCCCTGCTTTACTGTTTCTGCCTGGGTGTGCACTGGATGAAAGCTCTGAATGGCTTTCGCTATTAAGCATTTCACTATCCAATATGCGTGGACAGTCTGATTAAACAAGGTGAGGCGGCCCCTCGTGTTTCTTGGATCTTGGATAAAATCCAAAATGTCTGCTTCTGTCTCATTATCCTCAGGATCAGTTTGGATATCCCTCTCCCATCCTCGAATGACCTGCCTTGTGTTAGAGGAATTGCCTATAAGTAATATTGATGTGTATCTAAAAATATATTAATAATTAAAAAATAATTTTCAATGTGAAATTTAAATGTTTACTAGGGTTTAAAAAAATAATGTATATATTATATAAAAAAATTGGAAAAAAATAATGCACATGATTAAAACATTTCAAGTTATTAGTTTTAAGTCATTTGAAAACTGGAAAAGTCTTCTTGGAATAGTAACTTTAAATTGTGTAATCTACACAATCCAAGTGTTCAAGGTGATTTTCAAGGAGTTGAATCCATTTATACATGCAAAAATGCAATTTAAACAATGAAAAATTAGACAAGAGAGAGAGAACTCCTAAAGAGAGGTGAAAACATTTCTTCAAGTTTTATACTCTAAAAGAAATTTGCACCTAAAAAAAATTGATTTTTTTCGTGCTTACTAGAGATTCTGTAATATATATGTGTGTGTGTGTGTGTGTGTGTGTGTGTTAAAAAATTCAAACTAAACATACAGGAAAAAGAAGAAAAATAAGTGAAGATCCAAATTAAATATAAAGAAGGTGATTAAAACTATTTAGGAGAACATGGACTTCCTATTCTCCTTTAAAATATTTATATGGTGGATTATAACATCCCCACATGGGTTAGTCTCAGTTAAGATACTCCTTGATGTGAAGTCATTGGTTCAATTCCCTATCCCTATCGGGGTGATATATTGGACATGACGAAGATGTAGTCCTGCCGAGGTTCCAAAAAACAAACCATCCCCACATGGGTTCTTGGGTTATCAGGCATGACCAAAAAGATTGACAAATAATATTTCTTTATCTTATTAACCAATTTATAAGACTATATTTGAACTTTAACAATATTTTAATATGAAATTTGTATACAAATATAAAATAAAATAAAATAAAAAAATATAGCTTTGCATGGATTGATAGAGGTTGTGACTAGATATAGCATAATCACACATAGCGTACAAAACACATATATTTCCTAAAAAATAGCATTAGATTCATATTCATGAATAATGATAGTGACACAAGTTTTATAGGAGATAAATTCCAAGAACTTAGTTGTGTAAGAGTTTTTTCCCACCCAGTCATAGGTATGAGCATAAAGGGAACCCCCAAGTTGGGCTATGAGGCCATAAATGCAACAAAAATAAGGTACAAGCTCATAACTCATTCAACCTTACCTAACCCACCTACTCTTATTCTTTGTTAATATACTCAGTACAAAGCACTTAACACATCTCATCAAGTCATCAAACAACCATGATAGTCTCTTCCAAGGCCTCATACAACACAAAGGACACCTTCCATTTCTCTATTTAGTGGTTCCTTTCATATATTCTTCCTTATAATTCTCTTCGATGTAGGTGGAAGGAGCCCAATTTGTTATATGATTTCTAAAAATTGATTGTGGGAATAATACTTGCCTCTCAAGCACCCAAACATGTAACAAATGCATAGTGAATTCAAAGGATTCCTAACTTTCCCAACCTTCATTCTCACCTACAACCATGCACAGGGGCTTAACTAACAAATCAATACCATACCACGTGCATTCATATTGGGGCATAAAAAATGAGGAAAAAATGAAATAATATATTGAGGATATAATAGGGGGTAAATTGTTTTTATATGTTTCATAACAATATGTGTATTATAAGGCATTGCTTATACAAAACATTGGCCACCCGAAGGGAAAAAAAAAAAAGTGGGATGGAGAAATGGAGGTTTAGGCTCGTATCATGGGAGTATCAATAACGGGAGGTCAAGAGTATCATAATTTTCAAGCCTATGGCCCTAGTACTAACATGCAATTCATGGTAAATTTAAATTCTTAAAGCAAAAGTGACATTCTCCTCTATCTTTCATTTTCATCCTTTTACTTATATTTTTAACATTACCATGAAATGACTCAGGATGTTTGAGAGTGGTTCCGATCTCATTGGACTTCATATGGAGAAAGTAGAATTTTAGATCTCACTCAGAATCCAGCAGACTTATCAGTTTTTCAGGATTTCAGGAATGGGGGAATTGCAACGTTTTGATTGGGTTTTATCATGTACTAGTGTATGGAAATAATATTTAATCAAGAGCACCGAACCCTCTATGTACCTTGATGTTAATGACATTGGTTTTCAAACTCCTCAATATTTACCCTACTAAAATTATACCCATCACTCAAAAAAAATCTTGACTTGATGTGCTATGTTTTCCCTATATTATGTTAATGCTTAGAGGGTGATATTATTGACAAATATCCTAAGATAGGAAATGATTTTGATGATATGTAGGTATTTGTTGTAGCATGATTTTTTGGATGCTAGAGGCCATCTAGTGCCTATTTTTTGATGTATTTTTGGTTCAGAGATGGATTGAACTTGATACTATTTTGGTTATGTGCACCCCTACATGCTCCATAAATGAGAACTTGTAATTTGTGAACTTGTGGTTGATGAATATTATAACTAATAGATGAATGATGGTATATGGTTTAATCATTTTTTTTTATATTTTTTATCACTAATTCATCATTATACATGGTTTTGTTGACATATATGCAAAAAAATATATAAAAATATGTATTATATAAAATTCGCTCCCAAAATCGCTCCCAACCTAGGAGCTTTTGAAAATGTCGCTCCCTGATCTCACGTCCCACTTCCGCTCTTGCTCCCTAGTAGCCTTGCTCTAGAATAGACATGCATCACATTACTATTACCTCTGTGATCTATTTATAATTCATGTGTTAATATCTTTTACATATTTCTCAGTTATTGATCCTCCCAATGATAGGGTAGTAGAGAAGACAACATATATAGCACCTTCACCCTTTCCTTACATCAATGATGAGTATGTTGAATGAAAGTGCATAATACAATGGTACAAACTCTTGCTTGCTAGAGGGCACAAGCATGCCACATGATACAGTGAAATAGACTATTGTTTGGAAGAGGGTGCATGCATGCTAAGGGAATGCATGTGCCACCTTCAGTTAATTCCAATTTAGTTGTTGTTTCAGATTTAACAATTTCATTTTTGGATAGAGTTGTTGTTTTATCACAGCTTTTACTTTGTTATTTTTAGCATGCATAATCTATTCTTACTATAAGGGTGTATATACCTAGTCGATTAGAATAATTATGCATGATAAATTCCCATCTTAGGTTGAGTACATAGATGTCAAGGAAGGGATGCATGCTTGCATAGTCCTGTTCATATTCTAATGGAGACACACTTACTTGGAACTTTTACCATGAAAATATGGTGCACTAGGTGATTAGGTTAGGGCTACAATTTGACAAAGTCCAACCAAATAATATTTTGTATGTTTCCATATTCATTGTAATTTCTCTCCTCTTCCTATTCTATAAGTGAGATGAAAGGGGCACCATTATGCTAGTTATCGAGTTTTTGTTTTGAAATGTTGTTGTGTATCTTTTTCAGTATTGAATAGAAGATGAATGCAATTGATATTTTGTATCTATGTATTTTCCATTCAAAAAACTTATATCTGCCTTTTTTTATTGGAACTTTCAAGTTTTTAGTTATCTAGTATTTAGGTTATTCTTTCTAAGTGCAGAATTTTCTTACCATTGTTAAGGAAAATAAAGGGATATAAATATAAATGGGTATAAAAAATGTTAATGAAAAAATGTATACCTACAATATCTAGCAAAAGTAAGGTTTTTTTAAATTAGTAAGGTGTATTGGGTTCATATTGATAAGGGGTTAAAGAAAGTGATTTTTAGAGGTATTTTCCAATATTTAGTCAAATTAGGGATATTTTTTAGTATGCCATGAACGCACATGCTATGTCAGAGGTTCATTAAGTTAAGCCTGTGTGCAACAATGAATATTTCCTCCAAAGCATATAATTTCTTGTTCATATTGTTGATTTGGTCAGATTCCATGTTGGTTCATGCTTAAAAATGAAAAATAATATATTAGATGTCTAAGCATGTGTGTGAGAAACCTAAAATGAGTAGAGTGATAAGAAATGAGAGGTTTAAGGGAATTATTTCCAATATTACTTATAATAAGAGGAATTTACTCCTAAACTTCCTCATGATAATTGAACTCATTTCACACTTCCATAACTACATGAGAAGACTACCCTAATTTTTTACATACATTTAATTATTGGTTTATAATTCCATGAAGGTGGATGGATTCATTTAAGGCACACAGTGAAAAAGATACGAGAGCTTAGAGTATTCATCATTTTTTCTTATTAAACAGATACATCATCGCATTTGTATCATAGACCTACTATCATCAAAATCTCAAGCATAATTTTGAATATTTTCATTACATTAATTAGATTCCATGCATGAGAGGATTATCATAATGCTTGGCCTCTACACATGGTAGTAACCAATACTCATTATATGCTTACTCTCGTGGCCATAACCAAGGAATTATATTTGCAACATTTCTTACTTGAAAAAACTCTCATTTATCCAAAGAAAACGTGAGTATTCATGTATACAGTGTTTTAATAGTAATATTCATAATGACTCATGAAATGATCATAGAATAATGACATACCGATAAATCAATCACTTTTAGTGATTACTATTTTATCTACCATCAAATATTGTTCATAAAATATCCATTATTAGAACAATTATGCACTCTCACAATGCAATCAAAATATGTTTATAAGATTCATATACAATGGCATATACATGACTATGCATGTTCCCCAATTCAATGTATTCTACATGGCTTAGCCAATACTTTGACCATAACGCAACGACTTCAATAGTGATGACCATCTAAATATATTTTTAGTGTAGTACAACATGGAAAATATTTTCCTTTCTCTACTCGATAGCTCCTCAAAATCATTTTCCCTATTTAATGTAGGCAAGAAATTTATAGTCTAAGACTATGATACAAAAAACAAGGTCATTGAATATTTATGCATTGATTTAATATCTCCAAAATACAACATAATAGTATCAAATATGATTGTTTCACATGTCGTTCCTGTTGGGGTTCCCATGTTTTGGCCAGATTGACAAGACCAAAAGATGAGACAACATCAAAACCACTTTTGGGCCCTAGGATCTAGCCCTCCTGGACTCGGAGAGGGATATCTCTGTATGAGCAAAGGTTTATGTCTTTGAGGCTCAAATGTTATGATTTTAGGCTAGTTATAAAGCTCGGGGTTTGTTTGTTTTGGTTGCTGGTTATCAGGAAAGAAGGGTTCAATGTAGGACCACGATGAGCAAAGAGGGATAAGGCAGAGGTGAAATGTTCCAGGAAATATTCAAAACCATTGGGCAATGGAGTCAGGAAAGGATTTGCTTGCTAACCAATAGGCATGCTTTCACTTGGGCTAGTCATCTGAAACCTAGGATCTTCAAGATGATTATGTGATATGGAAAGTAGGAGGGAGGAGATAACACAGATTTAAGAGCACAATGTTATACATCAGCAGGTCGTACAAGGATCCTAGTGGATAGGGCTAACTCTAATCCCCAGTGTTCCCAAATCTTCCAACTAAATCTATAACAAGAAGCATCTAAGAACTGAATTCATTTAATTCATACATCAGAGAGCAGGAAATAGCATCCACTACACTGGTTAAACCAACTGAAAAAATTCCTTAGATAATACATTCAGAAGAGAAACCTAAAAGGCAAGGAGAGCAGAAACATAGGGTACCTATCAAGGGTAAATCCTATGCCAATATTCTGATGCAAGCCAATAGAAGCGAAATGAAATGAATGTAAACACAGAGATAGGAAAACATCACCGCTGCTTTAGATCAGGATCCAAACAAATGTGCTTGTCATATTAGATAACAATACCAATCAAGTACAATATTGCCAATAGCTGAACACTCAGTCTGAAAACATATCCTTCAACCTATCTTACAATCTTTACACAGAGATTGTGTCTCAAAAGAAACTACTTGCAGTTCTCTGATAACTGATCAACAACCATTACAATTTTTTTTCTTGAGTTTTATAGCTGAAGAGGAACAGAAAGGTAGGTGAAGAACTAAATACAGTATTAAAACTTTTGAAAAGAAAGAGGGTCGAAGCCCATTCTACTTGAATGCTGAGTATTTAATTTTTGTCACCCCTTTGGATGGAAGAATGGTCTTCTTTAGCTTCCATTTACTTCTGATATGACTTTGATGCATTTTGGCTGCAATACTCTTTGTACTTCTGGTGGATAAACAAGTGATAAACCAACTGCTGAGGAGTCTACTACATAAATGTTTTGGCAATTTTGACCTACTGTCATGGTGGAAATTCCTTCAGGGACACGGTGTTGAATAAAAACTGTATGGGAGCTCTGTACTTGAAGGAAAACATTCTGTTGGTGAACAAACCCTGATGTCATATTTTACTGTGCACAGGACCTTCTGATCGATCCTTGGGTTTTCAAAACTGGTGCTTAGCCTTTGAAAAACTGGATTAAGCCTTTGAAATCTCCAGTTTAATTCTTTAACACTTTGATTTCCTCACTGATTTCCCTTTGCCGCTCCCACAAACACCTCTGACTGTGAACTCTGTGTTTTTTAATGGCTCTAAAGAAGATTGACAGAGTTTTAATCTTGTCCTTTGCTTTTAGTCACGTCAAACACTTCCCTGGGCCTTTCCTTCATTAAATGTATCTTTGTACATGGCCCTTTCCTGCATATCTGTCACTGTGATAGGAACAACGAGCCATGGCGGTTTTCCGCGCTTGAAACCCTGCAAAATAGCAAACTTGTCATGAAATCCATGGACGGGGATAATGGATGCAGTGTGGATGAAGGAAATGGATGTGCAGATGACGAAATGGAGGAAAAATTGCAGAGAAATGGTGAAAAACACTCTGGTGGGTGGTTGGCGGTCTGCGGAGCAAATTTGAACGAAAACCTTAAAAAAAACACGAAAATGAACCAATTATATGTAATGAAATGGGCGCATGTACGATGGATGCTCGTGGGGGTGACGAATGTACGGAGGAGACACATGGACGAAAGACGTGGAGGGCCGGGCGATGGCGGAATAGTTAATAGCGGGGGCAATCGAATGTGAACCGTCCGATCTCGGGAGGAGATCGATGGCTAAAGATGCATCGGAGGACGACGGATGGCGAGCCATACCTTGGGTTATCACACATCTTCGGCGAGCGATAGCCGTTGGATGGCCCGCCCCAAATCGGACAGTCCACGACAATATCGCTAGGCAACCGTGTCCGAACAATAATGCGCGATGGATGACGTTAACGTGCGGGGACGGCGGTTTTAAAATCGTACATGGGGATAGGTGTCGCGCGGTGTATGGAATCACTGGGCCATCAGGAAAAACCACCCACCGCGCAAAGGCGGTGCGATAGAAACCGCCGGGTTTTGGAATAGTGTATGGGGACCACCAGCGCGGGAAGATTGATGACCGTCGGATCAACGCTTTGAACGGACAGCGATGGCGCGATCTGGGGAATGAACGGGGGGAACCCGGGTGCTGCAGATTTAATGATAGCCGTCCGATCTACCAAGATCAACAATCGAGGTTGCGCCTGACAAATCAATGGAGATCTGCGCCTTTCGGGCCAGCACTTGGTCATAGCATTGGGTTCTGTGGGGGGGAAATGGATACAAGGGCTTGGCTGAAAGGGGCTAGGACCCATAATACGGAGAACATGGGTTTTTAGGCTATTTTTAATGCATTTTTAGGCCTGGGAAGGGAAACGATAAGGGGAACAAAGGGTAATTTGGCTAAACAAAGGGTAGAGGTTTGATTTAAAGGGAATTTTGGGGATGATTTAGGGGAGGAAGGGGGACTTTGACAAGGGGAAAAAGGAATGAAAAGGGATATTTTGCAGGAGTAAAATGGGGGTAAATGAAGGCCTTTAGGAGCACAAATTCTTGCAATCGGAGGGTCTTTAGCATGGAAATCAGCAGAGGGGATTATCAAAGGCAAAGGCCCAGGAGACTTCAAGGATGATGTGTCTCAGAGGAGATGCATTCACGGAAGGCTAAGGAACAAATTAGCCCCCTACTTTGCCTGTCAAAAATTTATGGGGGGCTAACAATGGCTCCACATGGGGATGGCTTCTTCTTGAAGGAGTCAAGAACTCAGAAGATAAATCTTTGGTGTAGGCTAGATGCCTGCTGCTTGGCATATCCCTTTCTTTCTTTAGATCAGCTGCCACAATATGTAGACCTTTCATCAACAGAAAAAATTTCCTCAACAATCTACCTACCCATACTACAATCCTATCATTTTTTCTTCTTCTAGGGTGCATTTGAGCTAGCAGACCCTTTACATCTTTTTATTTTTGCAAGTAGAAAATAAACCTATTCTAAATCTACCCTTATTCCTTCATGAGACCAGATTAGACTGTTGGCCTCATATGTTTCTCTACCTAGACTAATATCTGCTGGGGTTAAACTGTACAGCAGGTTTCTTCTCTACATTCTAAAACAGAAATTGAAAAACAGTCAAGCCAAGATTAGACTGTCTCACTTGCTGTGGGTCCAAGGCATAAAGACAGTTGCACATGGACAAAATTTGCAGAAAACTGAAAACAAAACTGTGAAGGCTTGAGATCTGAAACTTGAAACATCCTTCTTTCCCTTTGTGACTCAAGATTTGAGCATGTTAGAGTCACTTCTTTCTTCATCTCAGCTCTGGTTTTGGACATGTTAGAGCTGATTTTCCTTTTCCTTTGCTGGTCCAGATTTTTGGCATGTTAGGGCTCAAGTTTTGAGTTTATTAGATCCACTTTTGAGTTTATTAGAGCCACTTTTGCATATCAGAGGTCCATGTTTTAAGCACGTCTGAACCTCCCTTTTTTCTCTATTTTTTGAAACATTTTTCTTTTTTCTTGAGAATAAAAAGCTGCAATGGTATGTACAATGGAGACGAAACTGAAAATTTTGAATTAGCAGAAGTAGTGTTTGAGCATCCTGCCATTGACAGGACCCCCAAACAGCTATGTACCATCTAGTTCTTGTAAGAAGAAAGTATTTTGACCCACAGTGGCCTGGATGAGGTATGGACCTTGCCACAAACTGTCAAATTTGTTGTGCTTTCCTTTATCCTCTCTTCTCGAATCCCACTTCAGAACCTTATCTCCAACTTTGAAATCATCATTTTTGGTCCTCTTGTCAAACAATTTCTTTATATTTTCCTGAACCTTCACTGCTCTGTTGTAGACCTCTTCCCTTGTTTGCTGGAGATGGATTGTCTGGTTTATTCTCCTCACCATACTATCTTCTTATCTTTGGATCTCCTAGACCAGCCTGATCACTGGTGTCCCAAGGCTGGTAGGGAATACTGCTTCTGTTCCATAGATAAGCTGAAAAGGTGACATGCCAATGGAATTCTTTGTTGTAAGCCTGTCAGCCCACAAAGCATGCACTAGCTTGTTATGCCATGACTTTTTGTTCTCTTCTAGCAGTGTTTTGATGATGATCACCAGGATTTTGTTTGATGATTAAGCTAATCCATTACCTTGAGGGTAATAGGAAGTTGAATGACCAAGTGCTATTTAGTACCTGTGACAAAAATCAACCATCTTTTTGGATCCGAAAGTAGTAGCATTATCGGTGATTATTTTCCTTGGGCAGCCAAACCGAGAGAGGATATGACTTTCTAGGAAACTAATGATGACTGAATCTGTGGCATTCCTATTGGGTATGGCCTCTATCCACTTAGTGAAGAATTCTATGGCTGTTAGGATCCATTTGTGTTGTGTGGAAGAAGCAGGGTGAATCTCCCCTATGAAATCTAGGCCCCATTGTAGAAAGGGACCCTCAACAGTGATGGGTTGAAGGGGTAAAGGGAGGAGTTTTCTTTTGCCCTCAAAGATCTGACATTTGTGGCAGGAAACTATCATTTTATGGACATCATTGAAGAGTGTGGGCCAATAGTAGCCAACCCTGAGTATTTTGTTTGCAGTGGCTTTCCAACTCAGGTGGCCTCCACATTCTCCAGCATGGAATTCTTGTTTAACCCTCTCTACCTCATTTTCGGGCAAACATTTAAGCAACAGGCCATTAGGATTCTTCTAGTACAAATTTTCATTCACAATGCAGTAATTTCTAGTTTTTAGCTTTAAGAATCTGGCCTTGGTCTTCGATAATCCGGGAGGGGCATTGAGGTGTGTGAGCACATACAGTATGTCGGAATACCAAGGAGAGCTCTGAATTTTTCCTCAACAGTGAGATCAGGCAATTCTTGTTGCTCATCCAAGGTATTTATCATGTTAATGTCTAGGGCTTGTAGGTTTGATTCAGCCATTAATTTAGCTAAGCCCTGACCTTTAATTAGTTTGGTGGGTTTTATCTCAAAGTCATATTCTAGGATCACTGCTATCCACTTGCCCCTTTTCCCATCTGGGTCTTGGGACAGTATATCTTTGACTATGATGCTGGGCATGTAAGCTACAGTGTGAGAATGCAATATGTACACCTTGAAGTCTTTCAAGGCCTTAATCAGTGCATAGGCGTGTTTCTCCATGATTTTGTATTTCAAGGGTGCATCTCTGAGTGCTTTGCTAAAGAAGGCAATTGGCTGTTCCATTCCCTCTGTGTTTTTCTGCAGCAAGACTGCAGCCACCGTATGCTCAGAGGCGAATGAAAAGATCAAGAAATCTTTGGAGAAATCTGGGCTGATTAGGACGGGAGCTTGGGTAAGTGCAAGTTTCACTGATTCAAAATATTTTTTAGCTCCCACAGTCCATTTAACTCCTACACCTTTCCTCAGCATGTTAGTCATGTTCCTAAGGTGTTCAGCTAGATTTGGAATAAACCTCCTAAGGAAGTTAATCTTCCCAATGAAAGATTGTAATTCCTTGATTTTTCTGGGGTGTGTGATCTGTAGTATTCCCTCAACTCGTTGATTCCCTCCTCAGATATAATGTGGCCAAGAAGTTTACCTTCTTGTAGCCCAAAGACAGTCTTTTTAGGATTCAGCAACAGACCAAACCTTCTACATTTTTTGAATACTTTTCTCAGATGTTCTAGGTGTTCTTCTTCAGTCTTGGAGTAGACTGTTATGTCATCCAAGTAGATAACAATGAAGTGCCCTATCTCATCTGAGAATTCTATGTCCATCGCTCTTTGGAAGGTGGCTCCAACATTCATCAATCCAAAAGGAATCTTCACATACATGAAGGTACCCCATGGAGTGGTAAAAGACGTTTTGAGTTGGTCTTCTGGGATCACTAAGACTTGATTATAACCTGAAAAGCCATCCAGCAGGGAGATTCTTTTAGAGCCCACTACCTTCTGAAGGATATGTTCCATTTTAGGCAAAGGGTAATTGTCTTTGAGTGAGGCTCTATTAAGATTCCTGAAGTCTATACATAATCTGATTTCTCCTGTTTTCTTCCTCACAGCCACTAAGTTTGATACCCAATCAGAGAACCTTACAGGCACAATTATACCTTCTTCATACATCTTCTTGATCTCTTTCTCTACTGCAGGCAATTGTTTAGGATTGATTCTACGAAGTTTTTGCCTAAAGGGCTTCTGATTTTCTTTCAAGGGTATCTTATGCTGAATGATATTTGTGTCATAGGCCTTTAAGTCTTCATAGCCCCATGCAAACACATCAATGAATTCCTTGAAAAGGTCAATGCATTTCTTCTTCATGTCCGTAGGTAAAGACTTGGCCAGTTTAATCATTTTGGGCTTATCTTCAGTGCTTATGTTGCATTCTTCCACATCAGAGTCTGCATGTTCTATAGTGGGCTTTTTTTCCACATCATCAAAGTCAAAAAGGTCCTCCAAGGGTGCTAGGCCTCTGGGTATATTCTTGTCTTTGGCCTGCAGCACCTCTACCTCTTCACTATCTGCATTTTCACATTTGCGGTCTGGATTTCCAGTCTGTTCATCTAAAGAGTTTATTTCTATGTTACAGGGTGTTTCTTCCTCATCTGAGGATTCTTCACTTAGGCAACTACTATCAGGTTGGGAGTCTGAATCAGAAAATTCAAACTCGTTTCTGCCTACCAGGAAGTCTTCAATTTGTTTATCCCCTTCAAAAACCTGCCAATATTTTTCGTTGTCTGGCACAGTAGGTCTGAATTTGGTCTGTATGATGATTTGTTGGTCACTAGGAGTCTTGGGGTAGGAGCTGGCTAGGTAGGCTAATCCGTTTGCAATGATATTTTGACTCCTAGGAATGAACACTAATTTGTATTCAACGAACGTTTTCAGTAGGTCCATGGTGTCATTCCTATATGCTCTTAGCCTAGGATGTTTCGTTGTGTATTCCCTATTTACATGTTTGATAACTAGCTCTGAGTCTCCCCTTACGGTAATCCTACAGGCTCCCTTTTTCTTCAACAGGTTCAGACCTAAGATCAGAGCCTCGTATTCATCGACATTATTTGTGCATTTGAAGTGCAAGCTACAGGCGTGGCTTTCAGCGTAGTCATTTTCTGTATTGTGTAACCATACCCCTGCCCCTGCAGCCCTTTTAGTACAGGACCCGTCAAAGCTCATTTCCCATAAGGGGCTGTTCTCGTGACTATCATTGTTTTCTCCCTTACAGCTGGGTTCACCATTGTGTTGTGTTATAGAGTCTGTACTAGGCTGTGGATTGCTTTGTTCTTCGTAACGTGTGTGAAGTTCAGAGGTCTGGCTGGATGACTGTTCACGCTCTGTTTGTTGTTCAGTCAGAGTTAGGTCTCCACCACATATCCTATAGGTTTCGTTGCGGTTTTCCTCTTCGTTATCCTCTAAATCCAGAGCAGCCATTATGTTAAAGTCCATGGCTTCCGCCTCTCCGTTTGTATCCATGTTTTGGGACTCTGACCCTTCCAAGGATGCATCATTACAAAAGATGAAGGAGTCAAGGTATGTATGTACAGAATAAACAGGTGAATTTTCTGGTTTCTCCAGGCTGCTAACTAGGAATTTCATCTGTGTCTCCCTATACAGTTTTCTAAGTTGGCCAAAGATTAGGATTGTGGCATATGAGCCATCCATCTGCATTGTACCCTGTAGCTTGGCTCCCCATGATCTTGATAGTAGCATGCCAGACTTAGGTGGCACATCTGCCACCACAACATCCATAACCATGCATTTAGCTAGGATTTGAGTTAAGCTCACACACAAGTCTTTGATCAGGCCTAGGCATTTTACTCTGCTAGAGTCGAAAGAGTATAAATATTTGTAGGGTCTGGTTATCTCTAGACCTAGTATTTCCATGACTACCTTAGGCATTAGGTTGTGGGATGCTCCAGAATCATGCATTGCATTGTGCAGGATCTTGTCATGAATGTTGAGACTGATATAGAAAGGTGGAACTACCCCCTCCTGAAACTTCCCCTCTATATTAGGACCAAACAAGAGGGCAGGCTAATCATCATTCAAATTGATAGAGTCACCATTCCCACCTAAGTTCAAAGCTCTCAAAATCTGGCCTTTATATACATCTTGAGTGGCCAGCTCAGAAAGTGGGACAGAGATTTTAATTCTTGCAATCTCACTTTCCAAATTGAAAGGGGACTGACTCTTTGGCATACTCATCTTTGTTCTATTTGCTACTGCCTTAGTAGCTGAATCAATGGGATGATTCTCATTATGTACATTGTTTGTGACAGTTTTATCAGGAGCACTAGCTGCAGTGCTAGTGCTGCTAGCTGGTTTACCTTGTGTATTAGTGTTTTGGTTGTCCCTTTCTCTATTTTTTCCAGAACTCTCAGCTGCTGATTTGTTAGTTTTAGCAGTTGCTTTAGAAGTTTTCTCGGGCCTCTTTTTTATGGTAGTCTCAGAAGCCGTGGGTTTGGCAGTTTCTTGACTCTTTTTGCTTCTAAGTTCATACTGTTCTCTGACCTACATCATGGCATTTTCAAATCCTAATCTGTAATCTTCAGATTCCAACCATTCCTCCTCCCAACCAAAGGGTGAAGGCTGGTCTTCTTCTGAATAACAGTTATGGATTGAATCCTCTGTTTCAAACATATTGATTGTGTTTCCCTCAGACTCTTCTATGATTCCCTCATCTTCATCAAGAAAGTTCTCTTGGAATGGGGGAATAAATTGTTGATCTGATTCTCTTTGTCTGTTGGGAACGTTATTATTTCTTCTAAAGTTCTAGTTCTGGTTCTTGTTCTGGTTGCTAACGGTGACAACCATCTTTTCCATCATTTGTTGTAACCTATCCACATTTTTAGACAACTTATCATAATTTTGGTCAGATGTGGAGGCTACATGGTCATCTCTGTATGTTACCCTTCTCTTGGATTTCAGTCTTGCTCTTTTCTCAATCAGGTTGGCCTCTATATTCACTGCTCCTTTCTGCATGTCCTCCAATGTGTTGTATTCCTTGTCTCTAAGCTCATAGGCCATGTCAGCATCAAAACCCTTAGGGTATTTTGCTAAGGCCATGCCTTGTGGAGGTTTCATATGCGGAGGGAGAGCATTATAGATGTTGTTGAACCTTGTTGTGTAATCGTGGACACTCTCTCCTACGTTTCTTTTAAGGGTCATGTATTCTGCCAGGAGTTGGCGAGGATTTTCCCTAGTTTCCCATTTGTTTATGAAATTATGGTATAAGCCCAGAAGATCATTTATGCTACCTGGAGGCAGGCCCTTAAACCATTTCTTCACATCGCCCCCTAAGCTTTGTGCAAAGATTCTCATTTTGACTGTATCATCATCTATTTCCATGTAGTCAAAGGAATCTTCCATCTTATCTACATGTTGTTGGGATGTGATGGAATCCTTTGCAGTGAAGTGTGGAATCTTAGACTGGTAATCATTTGGTAAGGGTACCAGAGGCTGGGGTAAAACCAGAGGTGCATACCAAGCTACCATGATGATTTTTTGATGAGGTAAAGGGTTAACTTGGGAAGCTGGTATATGGATGACAGGGATATTATGACCAGCAGAGGACTAATGAGCAGACCTAGGGTGACTGAGCCCCAAGTTTTGTATGAAGTGTAGATCAAGAGGTGTAGATGGAGGGGTCTGTCTATTCCCAAGGTGTCTACCACCTTGCTGTGGTGAATCAGGAAGCTCAGGGACTAGCTGGTCTAAGTTTCTGAATATCCTAGTTCTAGATAAGCTGTTAGGTAAGTCTAGGTCAAGGTGAAAGTGTGATAGAGCTGTAAGATCTTCTGGTACAGAATTAGCTCTATGGATGTGTTTGGGAATAGTTGATCTTTTAAGTGTAGGAGCTCCCTTGAGGATGCTCTCAGGGTTGTCAACTATTTCAGGTGGGTCTGAGTTAGGGTAAGCTCTTGTATGAATGGTTCTAGAAGCCAGAATGTTGTTTCTGACCGAGCAGCTTAACCCTACTTGTTACTTCTACTATGGTTGATGTTGTTATGGGGGATGGTCTCCCAGTGGAGTCTAATGTGAACCAAGATAATCAGTAGGCCTACTGATCGCCAGTGGAGTCTTTGAACCGTTTATGGAATATGGAGTTGCTAGGTGGAAGGTTTTAGGATGTTTTTGAAGGGTATACTGTCCACCACAGTGCTTTGAGATGTGCTCTTTCAAGGATATCTCCCAAACACAACAAACTCTAACCATAGATTGACTGGGAGGGAATTTACCGGATATGTCACCTCTGAAAGAGTGTGAGATCCGGAGGCTACCTGGCCCTTTCTAGACTCTGTCCAAGAGTATGGGGAAACACAACAAATGGTATAGAGGTTGATGTGAGAATAGGAGTGCTTAACTGCCAACCTAACCAGAGATTGTAGGTGTTTTGAGTGCCTAGGAATTTTAAGGTGTAATGCACTCAGTTCCCCAGCAGAGTTTCCATTATGTTGGGGTTCCCATGTTTTGGCCAGATTGGCAAGACCAAAAGATGAGACAACATCAGAACCACTTTTGGGCCCTAGGATCTAGCCCTCCTGGACCCAGAGAGGGATCTCTCTGTATGAGCCAAGGTTTATGTCTTTGAGGCTCAAATGTTATGATTTTAGGCTAGTTATAAAGCTCGGGGTTTGTTTGTTTGATTGTTTGTTTTGGTTGCTGGTTATCAGGAAAGAAGGGTTCAATGTAGGACCAGGATGAGCAAAGAGGGATAAGGCATAGGTGAAATTTTCCAGGAAATATTCAAAACCATTGGGAAATGGAGTTAGGAAAGGATTTTCTTGCTAACAAATAGGCAGGCTTTCACTTGGGCTAGTCATCTGAAACATAGGATCTTCAAGATGATTATGTGATATGGAAAGTATGAGGGAGGAGATAACACAAATTTAAGAGCACAATGTTACATATCAGCAGGTCGTACAAGGATCCTAGTGGACAGGGCTAACTCTAATCCCCAGTGTTCCCAAATCTTCCAACTAAATCTATAACAAGAAGCATCTAAGAACTGAATTCATTTACTTCATACATCAGAGAGCAGGCAATAGCATCCACTACACTGGTTAAACCAACTGAAAACATTCCTTAGATAATACATTCAGAAGAGAAACATAAAAGGCAAGGAGAGCAGAAACATAGGGTACCTATCAAGGGTAAATCCTATGCCAATATTTTGATGCAAGCCAGTAGAAGCGAAATGAAATGAATGTAAACATAGAGATAGGAAAACATCACCGCTGCTTCAGATCAGGATCCAAAGAAATGTGCTTGTCATATTAGATAACAATACCAATAAAGTACAATATTTCCAATCGCTGAACACTCAGTCTGAAAACATATCCTTCATCCTATCTTACAATCTTTACACAGAGACTGTGTCTCAAAAGAAACTACTTGCAGTTCTCTGATAACTGATCAACAACCATTACAATGTTTTTTCTTGAGTTTTATAGCTGAAGAGGAACATAAATGTAGGTGAAGAACTAAATACAGTATTAAAAATTCTGAAAAGAAAGAGGGCCGAAGCCCATTCTGCTTGAATGCTGAGTATTTAATTTCTGTCACCCCTTTGGATGGAAGAATGGTCTTCTTCAGGTTCCATTTACTTCTAATATGAATTTGATGCATTTCGGCTGCAATACTCTTTGTACTTCTGGTGGATAAACAAGTGATAAACCAACTGCTGAGGAGTCTGCTACATAAATGTTCTGGCAATTTCAACCTGCTGTCATGGTGGAAATTCCTTCAGGGACACGGTGTTGAATAAAAACTGTATGGGAGCTCTGTACTTGAAGGAAAACATTCTGCCGGTGAATAAACCCTGATGTCATCTTTTACTGTGCACAGGACCTTCTGATCGATCCTCAAGTTTTCCAAACTGGTGCTTAGCCTCTGAAAAACTGGATTAAGCCTTTGAAATCTCCAGTTTAATGCTTTAACACTTTGATTTCCTCGTTGATTGCCCTTTTTCGCACCCACAAACACCTTTGACTGTGAACTTTGTGTTTTTTAATGGCTCCGAAGAAGATTGACAGAGTTTTAACCCTATCCTTTGCTTTTAGTCACGTCAAACACTTCCCTGGGCCTTTCCTTAATTAAATGTATCTTTGTACATGGCCCTTTCCTGCATATCTGTCACTGTGATAGGAGCAACGAGCCATGGCAGTTTTCTGTGCTTGAAGCCCTGCAAAACAGCAAACTTGTCACGAAATCCATGGATGGGGATAATGGATGGAGTGTGGATGAAGGAAATGGCCATGCAGATAATGAAATGGAGGAAAAATTGCAGAGAAATGGTGAAAAATTCTCTGGTGGGTGGTTGGCAGTCTGCGGAGCAAATTTGAATGAAAACCTTAAAAAAAACATGAAAATGAACCAATTATGTGTAATGGAATGGGCGCATGTACGATGGATGCTCGTGGGGGTGATGAATGTACGGAGGAGACACGTGGACGAAAGACGTGGAGGGCCGGGCGATGGCGGAATAGTCAACAGCAGGGCCAATCGAATGTGAATCGTCCGATCTCGGGAGGAGATCGACAACTGAAGATGCATCAGAGGACGATGGATGGCGGGCCATACCCTGGGTTATCGCATGTGCATCTGGGTTTACTACCGCACATCTTCGGCGAGCAATAGCCGTTGGATGGCCTGCCCCAGATCGAACGGTCCACGGCAATATTGCTGGGCAACCGTGTCTGAACAATATTGCGCGATGGATGACGTTGACGTGCGGGGACGTCAGTTTTGAAGTCGTACATGGGGACAGGTGTCGCGCAGTGTATGGAATTGCTAGGCCATCAGGAAAAACTGCCCACCACGCAAAGGCGGTGCGATAGAAACCGCCGAGTTTTGGAACATTGTATGGGGACCACCAGCGCAGGAAGATTGATGACCGTCAGATCAACGCTTTAAACGGACGGCGATGGCACGATCTGGGGAATGAACGAGGGGAACTTGGGCGCTGCATATTTAATGATAGCCGTCTGATCTACCAAGATCAACATTCGAGGTTGCGCCCGACAAATCAATGGAGATCTGCGCCTTTCGGGCAGCGCTTGGTCATAGCATTGGGTTCTGTGGGGGGGAAATGGATACAAGGGCTTGGCCGAAAGGGGCTAGGACCCATAATACGGAGAACATGGGTTTTTAGGCCATTTTTAATGCATTTTTAGGCCTGGGAAGAGAAACGATAAGGGGAAATTGGCTAAACAAAGGGTAGAGGTTTGATTTAAAGGGAATTTTGGGGATGATTTAGGGGAGGAAGGGGGACTTTGACAAGGGGAAAAAGGGATGAAAAGGGATATTTTGCAGGAGTAAAAGGGGGGTAAATGAAGGCCTTTAGGAGCACAAATTCTTGCAATCAGAGGGTCTTTAGCATGGAAATCAGCAGAGGGGATTATCAAAGGAAAAGGCCCAGGAGACTTCAAGGATGATGTGTCTCAGGGGAGATGCATTCATTGAAGGCTCAGGAACAAATTAGCCCCCTACTTTGCCTATCAAAAATTTATGAGGGGCTAACAGTTCCCTTTTAATTCATAAGTCATTACTTGCATTCATTAGTACCTCATAACCATGTTAACATAACCTTCTATTATATACGAATGTATTATTTTTTTTACCAATATTTAGGCTTTTACCTTTACCATACCACCACTTGGGTGCTCACCAAATGTATGAATATAATTATCATTAATAAATCATTTATTATATCAACTATGGTTAAATGAATTATACTCTAAATTTCTTCTATCATATATGGAATTTATATGGAATTTTAACGTGACTCAATTCATACATGTATGGTTTCCATCAAAATTCATGATGTTACTTATGCAATTGATGTATTAGTGATGTTTATAAAAAAAATTAAGCCTTTTAATAAGTGTTTTATTGCATTTGTTATTTCTTGGTTACCCAACAAGAAACAACCATAATTGATCATCAATCCACAGTTAATATAATAGGATACCATATTGAACCAATATGAAACACCATATATGCCCATGCATATTTACATGCACTCTATTGCATATTTATTGCTTAATATGTTTATTTGTACATGCACATCTCAACTATTTCTCTCTTGCATATATCAACATTTACATAACTAAATTATTTACACATTGGAACTTTCTTTATCTAAAGAAATATAACAACATAATAAATTTTCCCCTCCAATGTCTTCACCTAGCATGGATAACTACAACATAGATGATCTCTTCCATGAACTTACTACCTACTACACAATAGATCATCAACTATGACTTTCTCACATAAGTGGCAATTCTTAGGTCTCACACATAAAATTGATGTTACTAGTTTTGAAAGAGTCACTACTACATTATGGGCCTGCAACATCACCAATTTGAATTTCTATATTCCGTAATTATCCTTTAGATAAATTTTCTAGTTAACCAACATAAACTTTTATCAATGGTAACTTGCATAATTTGTGGGCCAATCTTGTGCTCATGTTTCATCATTATCACAATGCACACAATTTTTTTTTTTAATTCTTTTCCCTGAAGTCATCTCATATTCTTGAGTGAATGTTCCATCATAGTTATGCCTCGATAATATTTAATGCATCTTATGCATCATAGCTTTGTTGTTTGTTTTTATTTGGTGTCATATGAATAAATATATAATGTCTTATTAAAATATTATAGCATTGTGATATTATATTCGATGAAGAATTATCTTATAAAATTTTGTGGTATTTATATATCATTTTCATTTTGTCAAAGCATATCACACTCAATATAGAAAGTATATTAATACAATTTGGAGACTAATACATGCATTTATATGAAAATATAATCTTATTTTTTGTCATTCTCAATTCTTCAAAAATTAATTCTTTTTTTAAAATAAGGTTGTTATAGCCCCAGGGAGACCCACACAAATCAAGGTGCACCATGGACTCCCAGGGCATATGGCACCAACATAATTCCACCCAATGGGTTACCCATATAATTAGTACTAGACTTGGATTATTCCTTGCAATAATTCTTAGTAAAGTGCGTGTGAAATAATATGTTACATAATTTCAAATATATAACTAAAATAATATCCATAAACATGTATAATTGCAAACCAAACACATTGCAAAAGAAAAATATAGAGTGGGTGGTTAACTAGCCTAACATTTGAGTTAGCATATATGTAATGACAAAGTTTTAAAATCAATAACCCTCTTAGGTATTTTACATCAAGGAAAAATTTTCCAAAACCATCACACAACCTCCTTAGGCCCAACCCTAAATTCATGGTGAAATCCCCAAAACTTTGGTATTTAAAAACTCCAAATTACAACCTCAAATTTGTGCCCTGGAAAATTTCCTGTAGTTGTGTCATGTAGTACTTCGAGGACCTACAATTTTTTGTCCCCGTGCAATATATCCCCTAGGAATATCTCAAAATCCCCACAAAATTTCCGAGTTTTGTTTGATTTTTTCTATGTGGTATTTCATCAAATAATTTGTGTACATATGACTATAAGTGCACTTTTTATAATTTTTTTCAATAAAGGTAAACACAGAACCACATAGACACCATGAAAATGATTCAACCCAAAAACATGTAATTTATATTAGACTTTGAAAGGGTACATACCACTAATAGAGAGCAATGCAACAATATATATGAGAAATAAAATGATAAATATAGACATACCTATGACGTATATACTATGTTTGTAGGTGAGTGATAAGACATTCCAAAAATGTGCCATCATTACAATATAAGCATCGATCTATAGTCCAATGATTATCATCTCGCCCAAATTATGAATAAAAAACCCGAGATCACCCCAATACATAACAGAAGTATTAAATAACCATAAAAATTTAAGTGGACACCCAAGAGGTAGCTTGAATGCATACAATGAAGGGTATGAACTCTCTTTATAAAGTCAACTAATGGACCTCCTCAGTATGGTTGTAGCTTGACCCACAAAAAAATAATAATCTCAACCAACAAAAATGTTAAATTCCCACTATTCTATGTACGGTTACAATCGCTTTAGACCAACTCTTAACTTCAATTAGAAATCTTTTCAAAATAATTTAATCTTCCAATGACCAATAACAATTTTAGATAGAAAATTAAATGCAATGAACAATAAGAGACAATCAAGAGCAATAACAAGATTCACCAAATTTGGTCAAACACTAAGGAAAATTACCACAAGGGGGAAACTCCTTCAAATTTTTATTTACATTAGATTGCCATAAAATGTTCAAAAAAGAGTACAATGATTCAATTCATCAAAAAAAAGAGTCAAATTCGATTCTTTGACTATCCAAGAGATCAACCAACCAATATCCAATAGACGAGCCTCAAATTAAAATATGGACAAAGATTCCAATCTGAAACAAATTCAACAAATTTAGATAAAATAAAATTTTTGTAGCTTGCAAATTGTAGAAAGACAACTTTCAGTAGCTTGCAGATCAAAAAAATTTTGTAGTTTGAAGATTGTATAAAGACAACTTTCGGTAGTTGTAGAATGACAACTTTTGGTAGCTCACAGATTTCATACTTTTTGTAGCTCGGCCCATAAATTTCAAAAGTGTATGAACCAATGAATGAATGATGTGATGTGCGATGAGATGCCTCCAAATGATTTCAAGTGATGTCTATTTAAACATGGGCAAGGGGTCGAATTTCCTCTTCCAGGTCAACTTGAACTTTTGTGCACATGTGGGTTTCACATAAAAAATAATAATTTTCCTTCACCAAATTAAATTATTCCAAGGACCAAGAGGGGCATTTCTTGATGAGGAAGGCTAATGAAAGGAGGGAATTTTTCCATGAGTTGCCAAATTAACACTCCCTCTCAGATAGGGAGAAATTTTTGACTGCATTATGAATCTCATATTGAATGTCTAATAATCATGAATTCATCTATCGAATTTGTTCATCTTTGTTGAACACTCTTAAATCTAACAAAATAAGGATTTGACATCATAGGGGAGCTCAATATACCACCCTCTATCCAAGGATAATAGGAGGGATATGACTTACCATGGAAGGTAACGATCACAACTATCCTATTGTCTGTTGATCTTCCCATTAGGACCCTAAAGAGTGAAGTGGTAGAACACCTGCATCCACTACCTTGGGAGGAGATACACACTTACCATTAGTGGTAAGGAACATAAACAACCAAAGGCACTTGGGGGAGATACGCATTTACCGTGCAAGGTAAGGATCAAACACACCCAAGTCACCTATCAACCCATTGGATAGATGGTGAAAAACAATCCCAACAAGCAAAACTTGTGGGTATGATGCATACTAGGGTATACTCGGTAGGGGGAGATACACACTTTTCGTGAGACAATTATCAAACGCAACCCTAAGATGAAAATAGGGGAGATAAACACTTATCGTGAGGTAAGGATTAGACACAACTATTTTCCATGAGTTCCCTTAACCCCAGGACCTCTCCGACTCAATTCCTCACCCTAGGAGCTCAGACAGGGGGAAAGAGCATTGCTCAATGTCCTTGATCAGGTGGGACCCTTACCTAGGAGGTTCAAATCCATCAGTGCAATTTTCTCTCCGAAGACCAAGAACTTCCGTTTTGGAAAAGCCTTGGTGAGTATGTATGCAATTTTCTCATTAGTCAAAATATGAATGAGTCACATGGCTCCTCTCTGCACCATGTCACTTATGTACTGATATTTTATCTCAATGTGATTGGAATTTTCATGAAATTCATGATTCTATACCAATCATACCCCACTCTTATTGTCACAATATATCACTATCGTATCGATGGCCTACTCAAAAAACTCTCCAAATAGCTTCCTCAACCAAATTGCCTCAGAAATATCCATGCTGGCAACAATATATCATTCCTTTGTCGTACTCAAAGCCACAACTTATATTTCCTACTCATACAAGATGGCATGGCATATCCCAAGCTAAAGCAACACCCTAATATGCTTTTCCTGCCAATAAAATTTCCATCCCAGTCAACATCAGTGTATCCATGTAGTCTCACATCTATGAAAATATATCTCATACTAAGATTGATTGTCCCATGAAAATATCTCATCACATGCTTGGCAACAACCCAGTGTGCATGAAGTGGATCAGTCATAAATTGAATCAAGGTGTTCACTAAAAAACATATGTCTGGATGAGTGTTCATAAGAAATTCCAATGCTCCAATCAATTAACAATAATTATAAGGGTTAGCCAAGCTAGGTCTAGCAGCATATCCACTTAAATTCTTAAAATTCATTTCCATCGGGGTGGACAAGGATTTTCACTTTGTCATTCCAAATCTCTCTAATAGCTTCACTACATATTTTCATTGAGAAAGGAAAATATCTCAGGGTTTCTACTAGTCCTCTAATCCCAGGAAGTAATGGAACATAACAAGATCCTTCATCTCGAATTGAAATTCCAACTCCCTCTTACACTCGATCATCATAGGCTCATTTCTTGTCAGGAATAAATCATCAAATTATGAACCAAAATCAAGGGAATACCCTGGACCACTTTGAAGTAGAGGTTGGGTTCAACACTACTTCTCATGAATCCAAGCTTCACCAGGTAACTGTCAATTCAAGCATATCAGGTTTTGGGGGCTTGTTCCAAACCATATAATTCCTTCTTGAAACTGCAAACATGATTCTTTTTGTCCTTTTTTTCAAATCCACAAGGAAACTCAACATATACTTCTTCCTATAGTATTCCATGAATAAATGTTGTATTTACATCCATCTAGTGAAGGGTCCATCCTTGAATAGCAACAAGGGAAAATTGATCTAATGTTGGAGCAGCGGGAAACAAGTGCAAAGATGTCATCATAATTTTCTCCCTCTTTTTGGGGTAATCCTCTGGTCATGAGCCTTGTCTTTTACTTTTCAATTATTCCATTAGATCCATGTTTGATCTTGTAAAACCATTTTGAGGTTATGATAGACTTTCCTTTATCTCTCAAAACAACATCACATACATAATTTTTCATAATGGATTCATATTCTTCGACCATATCGTCCTTCCAAACATTTTGTTTCACAGATTCTTCAAATGTGGGAGTTTTAGCTTGAATTATGTTGCTCATAGCTACAACATACCCTTGGTACCTACATGGCTTCTTGATTTATCAAAACTTTCCCTTTGGCAAGAACATGTCTCTCAACATCTTATAATGTATCTTGAAGCCACAATGGTCTTTTCTTCACTGGGGGATCACTTAGATGAGGTTCCAAAGGATCCATAGGCTCCATGGGATCATCAAAAATCTTCTTCTCATATTCTATCACAAAAGGACCTTCGAGTAGGTCCATATCATCATCCTTCTTCAAAGGAGGTGGAGGAAGGTCTCTTACTTTTCCTAGGGAAACCTCTTCATCAAAGGTTACATACATGCTAATATCGATCTTCCATTGGCCATATATATATATCTGTATATATATATATATATATATATATATATATATATATATATATATATATATATATATATAAATATATATATGTATATATACCCAACAAACATACCTTTCTTTCCAGTGGCTTCCATCTTGTTCCTCTTATCCTTTGACACATGTAAGTATATGGGGCAATCAAATATCATGAGATATCCAATGTCAGGCTTCACACTTGTGAACATTTCTTTGAGAGTATTGTTATCCAAGGCTTGATGAGGAACCTTGTTTTGAAATCATTATTGTATTTGTTGCTTCTCTGCAAAGGAACTTTGACAAATTTTGATCATGCATAATGGCTCAGACAACTTCCACAATGGAAATTTTCTTTCTTTCAGTCACTTCCTTTTGCTCAGGATTTTAAGGTACAATATTATCCTTCTTAATACCTAGGATTCTTGTAGAAGTCATTGAACTCATTTGAAGTGTTCTATCCATCATTATTAGACCTGAAGACCTTAATTTTCATCCCTTTTTTATTTTCTATTAGCACCTTGAAGACCTTGAACATATCAAAAGCCTCATCCTTATGCTTCAAACAATAAATCCATTTTTTCCCGGAGAATTCATCAATGAATATGATATAATAGGGATGACCACCAAGAGAGTGCACTAACATGGGTCCACAAAGGTCAGAATAAATGATTTGAAGAATTTCATTAGTCTTGTTCTTGTTGGAGGGGAATGGTCCCCTTGTATTCTTCCCATTAGAACATCCCAAACATACTCCTTCATAACTTTCTTAGACAACAAACATCCCAAAGATTGAATTCTTCAATTTTGATAGGGCTTCATAATGTATATGTGCCAACCTTCAGTGCCATAGATCACTTTGATGATCGGTGTCATGGAAAATTGGTAGCAGATGTCTCCCATTGACTATATATATTTCTTCAACCCTATATCCCAAGGTGAAATAATTTCTCATATGGGATTCCATAGACCATGTGAGAAATTTTCCTCTTATGAAAGATACTCTTATCCCTTTGTCTTCCAAGGAAGATATGGATACCAAGTTATTATTTAGTCCTAGAACATAAATTACTTCATGAAGAAGAAATTATTCCCCATAGTCTAAATCAAATTTGAAAGAACCAAAACCCTTCACTAGATATCTAGAGTTGTCACCAAGAATAATCTTCAAAGTTGTCTCTACCTCAAGCATATTTGATAGGACTTCCTTATACTCGGAGCAATTTCTAGAAGCCCCACTATCCACTAATGAATTATCATATGAATCTATAGGGCAAGAACTAGAAAGAGTGGAAGTAAGAATATATTCAGATTGGCTAGCAACTACATTATTTTCATACCTAGAATTTCGTGCTCCCTTTTGAGGAGGATAGATTTATTCTCGATCATTAGGGGAATCTCTTCTTCTTCTATCATCTCACCTTCTTCTATCATCTCCTCTTCTTTTATCATCGCTTCTTAATTTATCATTGTACTTATTGTTTTTGGAGCCTCAATTCAATCTTCTAGCATCTCTCTTTCTCATACAATCTCGAACATAGTTTCCATAATTATGGTAGTTGAAGCATTCAACTTGAGGTATATATTTTCTAAACCTTCTCTTGGATTATTTTGATTTAAGATAAGATTTTATTTTATTGGATGGTCTGTCTCTACCTAGGCTTATTATCTTATGCAAAAAATTTATAGGGATCTCCTTCTTCATGCTTTTGAATCCTTCCTCGATCAATCATCATGGTTTCCTCTTGAGTGCATTGTCCAACGAGCTCATAAAATGTCATAATTCTATTATTTTTTCTTATAGTGGTAATGAAAGTTTCCCAAATAGGAGGAATACCTTGAATATTTTTCATCACCAACTCTCTATCATATATAGTCTCACCAATAGTTTGCAATTGATCCCTTAATTGAGATACCTTCATGATATAGGATTTCACAGATTCTCCCTTGTTCATCTTCAATTCCTTGAGCTTATTATTCGAGAGGATATTATTAAAAATTTTGACCTCTTACATTCCAACCAACTCATTATAGATATCCTTAGAATTTTTCAACCTTCCAACATAAACAAGTAAATGATGTTTCAAACCATCAATACAAATTTCTTAGCTTTGAGGTCACCTTTCTTGCACTTGGATTTGATAGCAACAAAATAATTTTCTGGAGGATTGGGTACCTTTCCTTCCACATATTCCAAAACATCATTATCATCCAATATAACTTCCAACTTGATCTTCCAATCAGAAAAGTTTGATTAATCACCCAACTTCGATTCATTATCCTTGAAGAAAGAGGTAGTCATCTTTTCCTAATCAAATAACATCCTTAAACTTCTTTCAAATATGATTTCTCTTGTTTCTTGTCTCCTTAGGCTTTTCTCTTCACCTTAGCTCTGATACCATGTTAAATTTTCATTGTTCTATGCTGTTACATCCACTTTAGCCCAATTCTTAACTTTAATTAGCAATATTTTCAAAACATTTTAATCTTCCAAAGAGAAATAACAATTTTAGATAGAACAATAAATTAAATGAATAGTAATATACAATCAAGAGAAATAACAAGAGACGCCAAATTTTGTTAAAGACCAGGGAAAAACCCCAAAAGGGGGGAAACCCTTTCAAATTCTTCTTCTTATTAGATTGTCATAAAATGTTCAGGATGGAGTACAATGATTCAATTCATCAACAAAAAGAGTCAATGCTAATTCTTTGACTATCCAAGATATCAACCAACCAATATCTAATAGATGTGCCTCAAAGTCAAATCTGGTCAAATATTCCAATATACAAAACTTAACAAATTCAGAGAAAAGAAACTTTATGTAGCTCACAACTCACAGAAAGACAACTTTCGGTAGCTGCAAAATGAAAAATTTCGGTAGCTTGCAGATCATAGATTTTTTGTAGTTCGCAGGTCGAAAAAAGGAAAATTTCAGTAGCTACAGAATGATGACTTATGGTAGCTTGCAAATTTCGGACTTTCTATACCTCGACCCTGCAATTTCAGAAGTGTATGAACTAATGAATGAATGATGTGATGTGTGAGGATATGCCTCCAAATTATGTCAAGTGATTTATATTTATAAGTGGTCAAGGGGGTCGAATTTCCTCTTCCAGACCGACTTGAAATTTTGTGCGCATGTGGGTTTCACATAAAAAATATTATTCTCCCTTGACCAAATTAAATTTTTTCAAGGGCCAGGAGGAGTCTTTATTGATGAGGAAGGATTTCCAAAGGAGGGGATTTTTCCTTGACCTAACAAATTAACAAGAAAGAAAAATACTCAACCTGCAAATACTAAAGGTAACTCGACCCCTAACAATGACTAATTTTGACCTCCTTTTACAGTAGAAACTAGACGCAAGAAGGGACTGTATATAGCATTCCACTCAACCCTTTTATTTGATGGAGATTCTTCCCCTTAACCAACTGAACTTGACTAGAAACAAAATAGATAAAATCAACTCCTTATATATGACATAACTCAGCCTTCAGGGAGTAGTAGCACTCGACCTCTTAGATATTGTGAGGCAAACCTATATAAGAATATAGAATAACAAAAATCAATCAATGAAATTGATTGATAACACCAATCACTTACTCCTTTCTTCTCATATATTATTCTTCTTCTTCACCAACAATGAAGCCCAAGGATGAAATCTAAGTGATTATGTTTCAATGATAACTAGGGTGTATAGTTTCAACATTGAGACTAGCAACCAAAATGAGGGTTTCCAAAATCCCTAAACTCTTTCTCAAGAGCTCTCCAAATTTATATTTTCCAAGTGAGTGAATGAAAAAATGAGGAGAGACTCCTCATTTTCCCCTTTTTATAACTTGAATATTTTTCCACCTTTTTACCTTTTATTTAATAAGTGACTTCTTATTACTAATTAAAAAAATTTTATCTCAAGAAAATGCTTAAACTGCCAACATGATCACACTGGCCTCTCAGATCCCCTTTTCATCACTCTACCTTGTAGATATTTGCATTCCAATTCCAATGAGCTACTACACTGAGGTGTTTCTCCAAGTAATCATCCTAAAACAAAAACTTAATCATAATTAATTAAAATATGCCTGGTAATAACTTTGTTTTATGAAAAATGTTGGAATGCAATGAAACCAAGATTGAACTGTGCATAATTGATTTTAATGATGAAAAATCGTAAGAAATCTTGGTCAACCCCAATAAAACACCTCAAAACCCTCTAGGCACACCAATAATGTATTATTTCTCCTATGACTTGACTAACATAGGATTTGGAAATCCTTCTTATTCTTAGCACAAGGAAATAAAAAAACTGGGGAAATTACACCCAAAAAACAAGGCCTGCACCCCCTTGCCTCACCAAGCAGGGTGTGACCAAAACTAAATCTATGTCACACTCCCTCTTCCACCTTCATTATATGATTAGTTCACCACTCACTCAGTTCATCTCAACCATATAATATTATGCACTGTATCCACTTGAAAATTTTCTTCATCAAATTATTCATGTCACATATATATGAGGCATGTGTAGCCTCCCCAACCAATATTATGATTAGGAAGTGAATCTCTTTTCCTTCCCATGTCATTTCATATGCTAATTGATATGTCGAAGTTGTGATCTACTATGAATTTATTCCTTTGTTCTAGATGATGTGCCAACCATCAATCAAAACATAGGTTTATTCACATCACATTTTTTAGGCCAACATTCACATCACATTTTTTCAAGCTCCAGTCCAACTAAATTCCTTGTTGCATGTTTCCAATATTACCGAATGTCATGTTGATGGTGCCCCTCCTAGCATTTTTTTTCCCACACTCATATGATAATGGAAATTCCAAATTTAGTTTTCTCTCCCCAACTGCTCTTGTATGAGGTCCTAACCAATGTTTTGGGTGTTACCATACAATATGACTCACTTGTTATAATTCATTCATGGTTATCCTTATCTCATCCAAAGTGTGTCACTAATTTGTCGTGATGTCATGTGATTCTCTAGCTCACACAAAAATTGGTTTGTCCAATTCGTGTGACATGTGATGGCATGCCATGACATGGTATGTCACCCATGTAGTGCCAAGATAAGGAAATTATAAAATGCGTGTGAGTAACCAAACTAAGGTGATCCTCTCCAACATTCCCAAGAGAGCTAGTGTGCCTAATGTGCCCATGAATGTGAGGGAATTATATATTATCCCACTCAAAATAATCACTATCCTCAATAATCCTTAAACAAGGAACCCAACCTCAAAGTAGCTAATCAAAGTCGCTACTATGATGAAGGTGTTTCCTCATGATTCTTCACTATGCCTCTACGCTAAATAACCCCTACATGAATTTATGTGTTGGACCCCCCTATGTCCCTAGATCATCAAGTATCTAATCCTATCGTCATTCCATATTCCACAAGAACTCACTTTTCCACAAAAATTCATTTGGTTCAACCTTAGTGGCTCATCCATGTAACTTTCAATCTTCATCAATCATCCAAGGTATCCCCTATGACATCAAATAAAAATGACTATCATCTCTCCTCATGAAAATGAGCCACAACATGATGGAATAATGATAAGAAGAGTTGGGGAATTATACATTGATATCACCCTCATCTCTATCACAACTTGACTCCAATAATATCTATAAATAACCTCCATAATTGTGTGTCATTTACATCAGTAATGGAACATAGGGATTGATATTTCCTTCAACCTTCTCCAACAGATTCTCCAACTTTCGATCATAGGGCCACTCCCCCTCTCTAAGTGTAACTGAGATACAAACAAAATCCTCTATAGCATGTCTATACCAAGGCTGGTAAACACCCTCATAACATTCCTAGATCATTGGTTACTCAACCAAACAATTTGCAAAACGATTTGGAAATTTTATCTCCACATCTCTCTGATCTAGAACACTCTATTGATTCCCCTATGTAAAGGTCACTAATATGTCTAAATGTTGTACCAAGACACTCTCTACTTAGTGAAACTTAACTTGTAAGTCTCAAATCCTCTCTTCATGCACTAAAAGGATGTGTCTTACCATCTCAACATTTCTTGTCCCCAAAGAAACTCCATCACCCATGCCCATGGAAGTCACCCAAGCTCCCAATGTTTCAAAAATCTGCTCAATAGTCACAACCACTAGTGAGGGATGGGAATATATAACTATGTATCCAAATGTGGGATCATGATGGCCATCTCTACTCTCAAAAACTCTTGATCCAAAACCACCTCATAGTCATCCAAAGAAACAATGGTGAGACTTATCTTTCCTTTTTAGTCTTCCAACTTTATTAAAATAAATCTAATAGTACCAACCACCTTATTATCTCCTAATTTTACAGCCTTGAATGATGTACATGCAGGCTCAAGTGACAACTCAAGTTGTCTCACAACATCCTCCCTTGCAAACTTATGAGTCCCCCCATTATCAACCATCACCACTATCTTCCTCTTGTTGATATCTACATGAACATAGATCGGATGGGTTTCTCCTATGTCTTATGACAATGTGGAATAAGCCTCCATGATTACACAAAACATTGTGTCACCTCAATTATTGGCTTCTCTCTCCTCTAAAACTAACAACTTTTTGGTTAAAGGAAAATCATTTACATAATGTTCATTGGTGCAAATCCAAACTGATAATGGATTTTTATTTATTGAGACATCTGACTTCTTAGACTCTTCATCCCTAGATACCTTCGACTTCCCCTTTTCCTTCGTCTTCTTTCTCTTGTCACCATACACTTTGGATTAAAATTCATTTCACCTCTATAGTCTGATAGTTTATTGGAACCGATAATAATTATTGCACGAATTTAAACATTTTGTTACTGTAACTCACAATGTGCCAATGACTATAGTCCATACATAAAATGGAACAACTTGTCCTCATCTGACATATCTTTGATCTCCAACATAAGCCCAAAAACCTCTTTGATATATGTTTGGATCTTCCCTAAATGCTTCAAGGACATTAATTGGTTTTGAGCCATCCATGCTTAATTGTCAGGCCTAAAATATACATGCAAAGTAGCCTTTAAATCTACACGTGTGGCTATCTTATTCGTGATGTCATCTACTACAAAGTCCTCTACCTAGTTTCTCCACCATAGCTTAGCAGTCCCTATTAGAAACATGGTTGCAGATTCACCTTGGCATCCTATAAACTCCAACTCATATGATCCAAGTATGTTTTAACATCATAGTAGGAATTCCCTGGTACCTTTTCACTACCCGTCACATCATACAACTCTATTTATCTTATTTTATTCCTCATAGAAGTGCTAAAGAACCCTTTCCAAACAGCCTTCTTCAATATAAAAATCATGTCATCTTGATCATGTAAATTCAATTGAATGATAGTCAACTTGTTCTCTATTTCCTTTGATATTTATACCATTTTCGTATCAATTACCTATAAAATAACATCTTAAACATCATGAACCTCTCTTATGGATTGATTTAAATCTTGTTTCATTTTTCGCATCTTAGTTTCCAATTTATTTATTTTTTAACCATGCCTTTTTGATGAGTCTATCAATTGCCTCATCACCTTATTAATATTTTCCAAATATCCCTTCATATTGTGGGTTTCTAGGTCCTTTTCTATGTAATTTCCTCCCAGTTTTGATCCAAACACAAAAATGTAACTCCAAGAATCTTATGTACACCTAACTACTAGCCATGTGATCATATCAACTAACACGCCAACATGTTGCATTTGTAATGATACTCCAATAGTGTTTGGTATATGTTATATTATTTTCCTGGCATATATTAAAGGGGAGTCCTAGGGGGATCCTTTTAGCCTCCCCTCCTACTCCCTTTAATGGGCTTCGGGGCAATTCCCTAAGAAAAAAAAAAGCGCAACTTTTTGCATAAGTTTTTGGCGGTTTTCAGGCCATGGTTTTACTAAAAGTGGTTTTGTGGTACATGGTGGTTTTTCCCATGGTTTTTAAATTTAGTTTAAATAAATATGGTTAGATTGTAAGTTCATATATTCCACAGGATATATATCATATTTTACTATTGTATAGAAAATAATGAAAAAAGATTCTTGTTGGTTTTCTTGAGTTTAGTTTTCCACGATAAATTTTTCGTAAATTTTTGTGTTTGCAATTGTACCTTTTTTTTTATTAAGATTTTTTTCAAATGAATAATTGTATATGATTAAAACTTACATTTTATATCATATAATTTTCAGATTCAAGGGATTCCTTTGTGGCTAAGGGGTTTGGCTCGGGCCTACGGTAGACCCTGTTACAATGGGATATTTGTGGAAGTGATTCTTGTGGTAAAAACAAATGGAGACCAGTTTAAAAATAGAGATTGAGAAACCAAATGGGAAATTTTTGAGTTGGGGAAGCTCAAAATTGAACACTTTTTGGTCGACCAAGATCAATGGATTGATGTGGATCCAAGTTATGCACCAAAAGGGATGTCAATAAAAGACTAGACAAAATTGAATTTAATGGAAAAAGGCGCAATATTATTGTGTATCTCCAATTCAATATTACTAAATGTGTGAGGGGAATCAATAAAAAATTATTTGTGTGACAAGTAATGGGGTTTTGTATCAGTCTAAGTCCCTAATGAACAAATTTTTCTTGCAGAAAAAGTTGAATAACCTGAGGATGAAGGATGGAGAGTTGGTGAAAGAGAATATGAACACCTTCAATATTGTGGTGAGTCAATTTTTATATTTTGATATTAATATTTCATATGAGGATAAGTTCATTATCATTTTATGTTCTAAACCAAACTCGTCGGATAATTTGGTTGTTTCCATAGGTATTAATGAAATTATCTTAAAATTATGAAATAGTCTCATATTAGTTGTTGAAGAAGATGAGACGAAAAAACATGGAGATCCATAACGAATATTCTTTGTCTATGAAAGGATGATCCCAAAATAGAAATATAAATAATTCCTCAAGTAGGAGATCTAAATCTAGAGGAAGATCAAAATAGTTAGGAATCTTCAAAAAGGTATGTTGCAGATGTGGAAAATAAAGAGAGTACAAGAAATATGATAAAGCCAAAACTGCAGAGAAAAGGAAGGGATCTGAAGATCCTTCTTCTGTAGAAGAAAAAATTTCCTCAAATGAAGGAGGACATGTATACTTGTATTATTCATGTACACAAGTATATCATGATGCATGGTTGGTCAAATCAGGCACATATTTTCATATGACTCCTCACGAGTAGTGGTTTTGCGAGTATTAAAGATTTGACAATGATAATTTTTTCTTAGGAAATGAATCGAGATACAAAATCATAAGATGAGGAAAAATCAAGTTTAATCTCATGGATGGAAGGATTAGGACACTCCTTGGTGTTCTACACATCCTAGGAATAGGAAAAAAAATAATTTTTTTAAGCAAGATGAGTGATGCACGTGTAAGATAGTGTTTGAAAAGGATACATGTAGGATGGTTTGATGAGAAATGGTATTGTTGAGGGGAGTTGAAATAGGAACAATATTTAATTTTTTGGTTAGCACTTTCAATTTTGGGTGCAATAGTTCCATTGTTTCTTAGAGTGGAGTTAAAGAAGGAAACACCCTTGTAGCCTCAAAAAAAATATTTTGTGGCATCAAAGAATAGGACATATTGGAGAGAAGGGCCTTCGAGTACTACATCCTAATGGTATGGTATAATGTATGTATAATTTCTCTCTGGATTTTGATATATGTGAACATTGTTCATATGGGAAGCACAATTGGGTGATATTCTTCTTTAGTGCTAAGAGGGAAAAGGGAGTACTACATCCAATACATAATGATATATTTGGACCTATGTCGGTTCCATCATTTGGTAAAAATTTGTAATACATATCGTTTATAGATAAATTATCACGGAATACATGGATATAATTCCTTGAGAATAATTTTGGATTCTTTGAAAAATTTAAAGAATTAAAGAGGCTCTGATGGAGAATCAAGGAGAGAAGAAAATAAATATGTCATGGATGAATAATGGTGGAGAGTTATGTGGGAAGGAATTTGAAGAGTTTTTTAAGAAGTGTGATATAGAACGAAAAAAGAATACCCCATACACACCTCAAAAAAATGGAGTTGCAGAAAGAATGAAAATTACATTGATGGAGAAAACAAGGAGCATGCTCAATGGTGTTTTGTTAGGATAAGAATTTTGGGAAGAGGCAACGAATATTGTATGTTACATGGTAAATAAATCACCCTCATCATCACTTGATGATAAGACTCCACGTGAAATATGGAATGGCAAGAAACCATCCCTCGCACATATTAGGGTATTTGTATATGATGCATATGTCATGGTCCAAAGGGGAAAAAAAATTTGGATAGAGAATTTAAAAGGTTCCTCTTTATTGGTTATAAAGATAATTTAAAAGGTTATAAGATTTGGAACAAAAAAACAAGGAAGGTCCTGTATAGTCAAGATGTGGTACTTTGAGAAGTAAAATATGTTATCAAATAGGAAGTCCTAACAAGGGAGAAAGAAACAGAGAAGATAGAGTTTGAACTATATGATGATGAATCAAACTCTACAAAATAATGAGAATAAGAAGAAGAAGGAAATATGCATACTGTGGTTTTTAGGAGATTAGTTCGAAAATAAAGTTAACCAAAATGGTATATTCCACCTTAATTCCATTCAATTTTTTCTTTTTTAAATGCTAAAGATGATCCTGGAACTGTTAGGGAGTCATAGGATTATGATTATGAAAAACTCTAGGAAAACACAATGGTTGAAGAAATGGCGACCTTAGATAAAAATGAGGCTTGGGATTTAGTGGAGTTTCTCATTGGAAGAAAACACATTAGTGACAGATAGGTGTTTAAGAAGAATTCGGATGCAAAAGGAAAACTAGAGAAATACACAACTCGATTAATAGAAAAAATTTATTCCCAGTTATAGGGAATTAACTTTGGTGATATTTCTTCTCTAGTTGCAAAATTACCATCTCTTATATTTCTTTTATCTAATTTTCTTGCATTTGATTCTGAGGTAGAATAGATGGATGCAAAGACTACATTTATACATGGGGCTATAGAATAAGAGATATACAAAAATTAGCCATAAGGATTTGTAGTGAAGGGTAAGAAAGAGTTGGTATGCCAGTTGAAAAAGTCCTTATATGGTTTGAATAAATCACCAAATATGTGGTATCAAAATCTTGATACATATATACAAGGACTTGGCTTCATAAGGATAAAATCAGATCATTGTGTGTATTTTAAATTACTTTGTTATCATGTTATTTATTTGGTCTTGTATGTGGATTATATGTTGTTTATTGGAAATGACATGAAAATCATCCAAGGAGTGAAATCCATGTTGTCCTTTAAATTTTATATGAATTATCTCAATGTTGCAAATTTTATCATGGGAAATGAAATTAAATGATATCAAGCAAAGGGGAAAATCTAGTTAAATCAAAGAAAGTATGTCGAGAGAATATTCCATAGGTTTAATATGAAGTAAACTAGCAAAATTCCATATTCCTATAGGTATTAAGCTATCTGTAAATTAGTGTCCCAAGATACAACAAGAGGAAGAGAACATGTCCTGTGTTCCATATGCTAGTGTTGTTGGAAGTTTGATGTAAGAAATGATCTATACCAAATCAATCATTGCACATGAAATGGGAGTATTGAGCAAGTATATGTCAAAATCAAGGAGGGAGAATTGGATAACAGTGAAGATGATTTTTAGGTATTTATGTGGCACTACTAGATATGGATTGTGCTACTAAGGAATACCAATATTGGGTAGAGTGATGGACATTCATGGCTTTGTTGACGCATATCGGGTTGGATATTTGGATCATAGAATATCTACAAGTGGGTATGTGTTTAACCTATTTGGAGGAGCAACCAATTAAATGAGAGAGAGAGAAAATCAATCATGGTAGTTTCACCTATAAAATTTGAATACATGGTATCCACTAATCCAAGCAAGGAAGAAATTTGGTTACAGAAATTGTGTTAAGGTATGGGGTTGGTACAACAAGCTATAAGGATATATTGGGATAGACAAAGTGCATTTTTCTTAGTGAATAAACTTTCTTATCATTCAAATATGAATCCTATATATGTTTAGTATTTATTTGTGAGAGATATGATTGAAATCAAGGAGTTGTTGGTAAAGGTGGACACTTTAAAGAATGTTGTAGATGCATTAACAAAATATATGAGCACCGAAAATTTCTCTTCGTGTAGAGAAACAATGGACATAATTGCCCTAAATTGTTAAGTTTTTACTCATATGGTCCCCTATATGCAAAGAAAACAATTGGGATGATGTTGGGTATATGTTATATTCTTTGCACAACTTACTATGCACCACAAACAAAGGGGGTTCTAGGGGGGTTTTATAGCCCCACCTAGTCAAGGGTTATGTAGGGGGTATTGAGCCCCCCTGCACAAAATTTAGTGAAACACCTCAAGAAAAAAAATGTGCAATTTTTTGTGTACGCTTTTAGCTTGTTCTCACCCATCATTTTTCTAAAAGTGTTTTTTTGGTGCATGGTGGTTAGTTTCGGTTAAAGAAATATGATCATATTGGTGGTTCATGTATGCCACGAGAGATATATTATATTATAATATTGTATAGAAAATAATGAAAAAAACCTTGTTGGTTTTCCTGGGTTTTTGTTTCAAGGATAAATATTTAGGTAAATTATCTATTTTCCATTTTATCTTTTATTTTTATTAAGATTATATTTGTAGTGATTAATTGTACATGGGTAAAACTTACATTTGTCATCATACCATTTTTGGTTTCAAAGGAATGCCTTTGTGGCTAAGGGGCTTGGCTCGAGCCTATGGTAGACCCTATTACAATGGGTGATCTATGGTAGTGATTCCTGTGTTGAAAAGAAATGGTGAGAAATTCAAAAATGGAGATTAAGAAATTCAATGTGTAGATTTTTTAGCTAAGAAAGCTTAAAATGTAAGATTTTCTGTCGAAAAATATCAGTGGATTGTTTTGGATCCAGGTTCTACATTGATGGATGTCAACATAGAATTTTAAGAAGTTGGATTGGAAGTAAAAGAACATAATATGATTGTGTCTCTCAGATTTAGTATTATTGAGTGTGTCAGGGGAAGAACCAATGGAGGTTTTATGGGACAAGTTAGGGGCCTTGTATTAGTCTAAGTTCTTGATGAGAAAATTATTCCTACAAAAAAAGTTATATAACCTAAGGATGAAGGATGGAGACATGGTAACATAGCATATGAACGCTTTCAATTATGTAGTGAGTCAACTTTTTATATTGATATTTGTTGGTATTATTTTATGGCTATCTTTTTCTCCTGAAATACCATCATTATCCACCATTTTATTCCATAAATCCCTTATAGTTTATTGAAATTGATTAATATGACATTATGATTGTTATTTTTACATTAAAATTAATTTATGGAATTTTTGTGTTAAAAATTGAAAATTTTCAAGAAAATTACAGGATGTGATAACTTCCTATAAATGGTTTATGTTCTAACACGTGGCATAGCAGGTAGATCAAAACGAAGGACAAGGATGTGATCTGGACTGTACACAGATGGTGAAAAATCTATCCAGTATCCGATTTGAAATTCCTAAATATTTGGTCAATGCTAGTGAAACCCAGCTAGTCTAGCAGAAAAATCAGAGTCATAAATGAATGAGCTTGATATTTTGCTTATGATTAGGAATTGCAAACTAATTTGATCTATTTTGGAGATAAGTTAGGATTAGAAGGAACGAAAATAGCCTCTTTTGATTGTAATTTATGATAAATAAGTGAATGGAAGCATGTAATAGGCTAGTGATGCTAGTGATATTATTGGATGCAAGAGAAAACTTGAGACTATGTACATGCTTCAAAACTGTGTTTTTAGAACAACGGATCAGATTTAATTACATGAGTGTTTAAATTGTGTGAGGAACCACATATCAATCTCTTGTAAAAAGAGTGCTGGAACGTACTACAATAAACATTCACTTAGGCAATCAGATCCTTTTAGGTCTATAAAAATTAGACAAGTGCCTCTAAGATTACCTACCTTGGTTGACAATAAATTGAGCCTAATCTAGAACAATATATTGGTCTATACATTTTGGCGTCGTTTCCAGGGAGGCACAACTAGAGGATTTTAAAAACAAAAACAAATAAAAACAATAAAAAAAAACAAAAAAAAACATAGATTTAGTTTTAATTCTATATTTTAGAATACATTGTTACTTATGTCTAGACCTAGAGATGATAAAGGTAGATTCATAAAAACCTCCCATCCAAAAACTAATCCACCACTAGGAGCAGACCCTTTAGAGAGGATTGAACACACAACTCCAACCAGGAAAGTCACTGTACAATAATTAGAAGATAAACAAAAATCAGGGCAGAGACTCACACTCATTGAAAGACAAATTTTATTGGCATACGAAGAAAAGAAGAAACATCTCCCTAAATCCTATATAACAAGAGAGAGTAGCAAAATAACCCAACAACCTCTCCTTGAACCTACTGATTTTGAAAAATCTCAAGAAGGAGAAAAATCACCAGAGCAACCTTTCTTTGAAACAAGTGACACTGAACAAGACATTAAATCAACATAATAACCTATCAAAATGACTGAGGAAGCAGGAGGATCAGCAAGAGGACCCACTCCTGAACAACTTAGAGAATATGAGAGACAACAAGAAGAAAGAAGAAGAAAAAGAGAAGTTGAACAGAAACAAAGGCAAGATCGAGATCGAAATCCACCACCAAGAGAAGAGGAAGAGTCAACCTTTAAATTTCCTATTCAAGAACCAAGAGAAAACAATGATGAGGAAATAAAAATGAAAAACATACCTCCATCTGTACTACCAAAATTTTATGGCATGGCTTCAGAAGACCCAGATTCATTCTTGTTTGAATTTGACATAGTATGCCGAACATATGGTTACACATATGATGCCCATAGGCTTAGACTCTTTCCAACAACACTAAAAGCATCAGTACTTAGGTGGTTCATGGGACTTGGTGAACATGCAATAACTGATTGGGATGGCATGAGAAAAATATTCTTAAAGAAATACCAACCTTATTGTAGATCAAGAGATTCTAAAGATGATATATTTAGAATGAATCAACAAGAGGATGAGAGCTTAGAGGAATATTTGGAATGATTTGTTTACAATCTACGAAAATCAAAACATAGAACCATGTCTCTTGATCTGATCCGAACAATATTTTTGAAGGGCATCCGAGAAGAATACTTAGATGATATTAATTTGATGGAAAAAGGTGATATTTCTACCTTACCTTTTGATGAGATTGCCGATTTATGTGAAAATTATTCTAGGAGCAAAGCTATGAACGGAAAAAGAACCATATCATCCAAAGCCACTAAATCTACTTCAGCTAGTGTCACAAGGGCTGAAATAGGAAACCTATTAGAAGAATTCAAAACAGAACTATTAAGTACCTTGGGAAACCAAATAGACACTTTAAAATCAAAGAAAAGATAGGAAGAAGAAGATCAATTAATGGCTGTCTTTTGTCCAAAGTGCCGGAAGAAACATGCTTTGAAAGGCTGCCCTTTAGAAAATGTTCAAAATGTTCAAGTTTGTGCCTTTTGCACTGAAAATCATGATATATTTCATTGCTCTAAAATCAAGATTTTTCATAATTGTAATTTTGAAGCCAACGCAGATATGGAGAATTTGTATTTCATGGGCGCTAAGAGACCATAGCAACCACGACCTCCACCTCCAGGTATGTTTCCAAATCAAAATTTGCAATTTCCTGCACAAGATCAGATGTATGTTCAGAATTATTGGAATGTTCCCATGCCTTGGCAACAACAAACTTACCCATAGCAACAATGGAGACCATTTCAACAATATCCTCAACCATACCAACCATTTCCTCAACCATACCAACAATATCCTTAGCCATATCAGTAGTATCCTCAAACATATCAGCAATATCCTCAGCAGCACGTTGTCCAACAACCTCAAAACACTCAACAAACATTGCCTGCTCCTCCACCAATAAATCCATCTCAATTACAAATTCCATCTAACCAGCCTCCTATACCTACTCAAATACCTGCTCAACATGTACCCAATCCAAATAATAGAGTAGATAGACTAGCCTACAGTGTAGATGAGGGAACATCTTACCCCATTCTACCTTTACAAAACATTGAGCTTAGGTATGGTAGGATACTTCAAAAAGAACCTCCAGTAGCTGAAAAACACAAATAAAACAAAGAGAATTAAGATGAACCTCCAATTCAAAAGAAACAAAATGATGACATCCAAAATAAACAAATGCAACCAATGCATCCACCACCTTTTCCGGATAGATTGATCCCAACAAAACTCCCCATGTCTTTACCTCAGTTTGATGTTTTAAATGAGCTAAAGAATGTCTATATAAAAATTCCACTACTTCAAGCCATAAAAGACATTCTGATATATACTAAAGCAATCAAATAACTATGCCTCAAGAAGCCTAAAAAAAAAAGACTTGACCCATAAACTATTCATGTTATTGGACATCTAACTGGCCTTATGACAAACACCATTTCAATGGAAAATTATGTTGATCCTGGTATTCCTAGAGTCACTACAATTATTAACAACATACATATTCCAAACACTTTGATTGACCTTGGGGCTGCAATAAATGTGATGACCCTTGAAACAATGAAAACACTACAGCTCACAAACTTTCAATACACACCAATTGTCCTAGAACTAGCTGATAGGTCTAAAATCATTCCTGAAGGGATTTTGGAGGACATATTTTTTTCGCTGGACTCTTGGGAGTATCCAGTTGAATTTTTGGTCCTTCAGCCAAAATCTAATTTAGGAGGACACCCTATCATCCTTGGTAGACCATGTTTAGCAACTGCTGATGCATTCATAGGGTGTAGATCAAGTAATATGATTATTTTACGAGGAAATGAAAGAAAACAACTCACTCTATACCCATCAGCACAATCACTAGCAGTAGAAAACAACTTATGGCTTGATGACAAATACAATTATAAAGAATAATTTCAATTTGTTTTCAGCATCAATCAAATCTATGATTTTCAAGAACATAATAATGAAGATTTGGTAGAATTGTTCCTTTCTCAACCTGGTATTTCTGAAGAAATAAGAAATGAACAATACAATGCTGCAGATCAACTTTTAGCACAAAGTTTTCAAGAAACATGTACCATTCATTGTTTGCAAACATTATTTGAAAACATTTTTCCCATTCAATCTATCACAAACACACAGAGTAAGATCATAGATATTAGTCTAGGAAAAACATTAAATATTGGCACACACCTAGACTTATCTCAGGAAGAAAAATTGATTCAATTATTGAGAAAATATCAAAAGGAATTTTCTTGGGACTACACCGATATGCATGGAATCCACCCAGAAACATGTGCTCACCATATTTAAATAGATAGTAATGTAAGACCAGTGAGGCAACCACAGAGAAGAATGAATCCCATCCTTCAGGATATTGTTAGAGATGAATTACAAAAGCTATCAAAATTCAATTTTATTTATCCCATCTTTGATAGTCAGTGGGTATCTCCATTGGTAGTAGTGCCCAAGAAAAATGGTAAGTGGAGGATTTGTGTTGACTACAGATAATTGAACAAAGCAACCCTCAAAGATTATTTTCCACTACCATTTATTGACCAAGTTTTGGATACATTAGCTGGGAAATCATCATTTTATTTTATTGATGGTTTTAGTGGCTATAACCAGATCAGGATAGCCTTAGAGGACCAGGACAAAACCACTTTCACTTGTCCCTGGGGAACTTATGCCTACAATGTTTTACCATTTGGACTCTGTAATGCTCCAGCTACATTTTAGAGAGTTGTATTAGCTATTTTTGCTGATTTAGTTCATGAGTGTGTTGAAGTTTATATGGATGATTTTCCAGTGTATGGTAATTCATTTGAGCATTCATTAGAAAATATTGAGAAATTTTTGAAGAGATGTATTGAGGCCAATTTATCCTTGAGTAATGAAATTTTTTTTATGATGCTAAATTAAGGGATAGTATTGGGTCATTATATTTCTTCAGAAGGCATTAAAGTAGATCCATCAAAAATCCAAATCATTGTCAATTTTCCAATTCTGAAGACTCAAAAAGAGGTAAGAAGCTTTCTTGGGTATGCAAGCTATTATAGAAGGTTTATTGAACATTTTAGTAAGATAGCTTTACCTCTGGTTAAACTTCTTGCAAAAGATGCACCTTTCAACTGGAATGAAAATTGTCAAAAAGCTTTTGAAACAGTTAAAGAAAAGTTATCAACCACCCCAGTTTTAAAAGTACCTAATTGGACCCTACCCTTTCATATCTTTACAGATGCATTTGATAGTACAGTAGGTGCCTCATTAGGCCAAAAATAAGAGCCTTTGAATTATGACATCTATTTTACTAGTAAAAACCTAACACCTGCAGAACTTAACTACACAGTTACTGAAAAATAAATGCTTGCAATCATACATGCTGTGAATAAATTCCGATATTATATAACTGGTTATGAGGTTTTTATCCATACTGACCACTCTGCCATTAAGTACTTAATGAAAAAACCAATAACTAATGGCAGAGTTACCATATGGTTGTTATTGCTACAGGAATTTAATATTACAGTGTTGGATAGACCAGGTAAAGAGAACCAGGTGGCAGATTTTCTTTCTAGACTCCACAATCCAGGTGAGGTTGTTCCAATTGAAGATTATTTTCTCAATGAACATTTATTTTCAATTTCAATAGTGGATCCATGGTATGCTGATTTAGCTAATTATCTATCCATGGGAAAGACACCTCCATATTTTACTTCAAAGGAGAAGAAAAGACTCATCAAACAAAGTGCTAGATATTCATGGGTTAATGGAGATTTATTTTACACTGGTTATGATATGATTATTAGAAGATGTGTAAGAAATGATGAAATAATTGATATTTTAAAATCTTGCCATGATGAACCTTGTGGTGGGCATTTTGCAGCTAAAAGGACAACATTCAAGATCCTCAGTCTTGGCTATTACTGGCCATAAATTTTCAAGGATTCCAAGAAGTATGTGAGAAGTTGTGACACTTGCCAACGAATGGGTAGACCAACTGCTTCAAATGAGATGCCACTTCACCCTCAAGTACATTTAGATCCATTTGAAAAATGGGCTCTAGATTTTGTAAGACCTATCAATCCACCTTCAAAGGGTAAAAATTACATCTTAGTATGTACTGACTATGTGACTAAATGGGCTGAAGCAAAAGAAATTGTTCGGGCAACTGAACAAACAGTGGTAAATTTCCTTTTTGAAGAAATTTTTGTAAGTTATGGAGTGCCTAGATAGATAGTAACAGACCAAGGTACTCAGTTTACTTCAAGGATGGTTCAAGACATCACAGAAAAATATAAAATCAAGCACAGGAAAAGTACACCTTACCATCCACAGGCCAATGGCCAAGTGGAATCTACAAATAAAACTTTGGAAGGAATTATCACTAAAACAGTGGCAATGAACAGAAATAACTGGGAGCAAAAGCTCAAGGATGCTCTCTGGGCTCACAGAATTACATGGAAAGATACTACATGATTTACACCATATCAGCTAGTGTATGGAAAAGAGGTAATGCTTCCTATTGTATTTCAGATACATACTTATAAAATGGCTGCAGATTTAGGAATTGACCTCAATGAAGCACAAAAAGAGAGAATTATGCAATTGAACTAGTTAGATGAAACGAGGCAGCAAGGAGAAGAGAGAACAATCCTAATGCAGAAACAAAGGAAGCAGTGGCATGATTCACACATAAATAAGAAAGAGTTTAAAAAAGGTGACTAGGCTTTACTCTTTGATTCCAAATTCAGAGATCATAAAGCCAAGTTCACAACACATTGGATGGGCCCATACTAAATAGTTCAAGTATTTGAAAATGGATCATTCAAACTTACTACAATTGATGGAGAAGGAATCACCTTTATTGTCAATGGACATAGGTTGAAACTCTATCATAAGCCCATCAGCAAAGAATATTTCATTCAAACTGTATCTCAGCAAAAGGAGGTTGAGATATCGCAGCCTTCAGTTGTGATATCTCTACCTTAGTCATTTCAATTTCTTAAAAAATAAAAAAATAAAAATAAATAATAAAACATAAAAATAAATAAAAATAAATAAATAATGGTTTAGATGTGAAAACCAGACTATGGCACACTCTAAACTCGAATTCTTACTGGAAAACCAATCATTTGGCTGGTAAGAATTCAATGTTCTAGTTATTTCCTGTTTTTCATAATTTCAATAATGACTTGAGGACAAGTCAAAGAATTAGTGGGGGAGAAGAAACAATGGTTTTTCCCTATCTCATCTCATCATTCTCCATTTTTCAAGGAATTTGTTTCAGTAATTCAATGTTTCAATAAGCGTTGTTTTGTTCTAATCAGTAAAGGGACCTGTTCAAGCAACAAAATATGTAGTGGGACCTGTTTCAACATGATTATATAGAGGGACTTGTTCAAAGGATATGACAATACTACAAACAGTAGAAGGACCTGGTCAAAGACTGCATCAAAGGTAGACAAGGCTAATTCAACAATTTTCAAAGGTTGCCTATTAGAATTCTAAACAAGGTTGCATCAACACCAATGATGAATAGAAGCTTCACAAACATGAATTTTCAGATTTCAAGGGACCTGTTTATACTCACTTTCAAGGGGACCTATTTTAGAATACAAGGATCAATTACAAAGGAAATCAGATCAGTCACACCTATACAAGCAAATCAGTTACACCTGCAAAAAGCAAAATCAGGATTTTATCAGCCAACAAGTGTAATGTATTAAAATATTTTTGTTTTTAGCATTTAAATTCCTAGATTATTTTATTGTTAAATAAATAATTATGATTGCTTATTATCAATTTCATAACCTATATCAATCCATTCTAAGCATTCTAACCTATGAAACCATAAGCTATCTTATTGCCTAAATGGTTTCATGCCCATATCCCTCTGCCTATTTCTATATGTTCATATCTATTACCACTTTGCCTATTTCTATACGAACACTTCTATTTTCATAACACCCATTCCTATTCCTACCCATTCCTACACATATTATCCATTTTAGCCATTCTTACCCATACCCTCATACATTCATCATTGTTTCAAATAAACCTCTGCCAACAAAGTACCAATGGGCCTTATAATGAGAAGACTAGTTAATTGCCTGTCCTCAATCGATTTCGACCATTCCGACAAAATAAGTTGCTGAAGAAGCCTGACAGAAATTGACATCAGTTGAGCAGAATGGATAAGACATTTTGTGAAAGGAGAAGCGAAATCAGAACTAGAGTGGTGCATAAGTGGAATGGTGTGGAACCATGAGAATAAGGAGCGGAATCTTGAGTGATGATAGTAAAAGCAGGTTTGAGATAGAAAACTGGTAGTATCGCGCAGTTGAAAAGTTGTATTTAAGTTTTATCAAAAAAACACGATATATGTTTGTTGTTGACATGTAAGGAGGTAGTGGTATTTTAATACCACTAATTTTGTGTAGATTTGGAGCGTTAACACTTGGAGGCTTTAAAAATGCGATATTCATTGGTGATCGTTTGATCAGGGTTTACAACGTGACGAGCTGGGGGCCATCGACTGAAGAGGTGCATTAATTGGTGGGACCCATTCTTAATATAAGGCCCAAGGTTTATGACTGGAGAACGTTTGATGCATGGTTTAACCTTGGATTTAATTGAAAGGCCGGGGCACATATATGGATTTAATTGAAATACCAGGGTGCATATATATAGTTTATGAAGTATCGAATGTTTATTCGATAAGTTATAAAAGAGGTCCATATTTGCTTATGAGTGTATCCGCCAATGATTTCATTTCTCTGTCAGCACGACTTGTATACTCTGTTACTATGATTGTGTTTTCTGCAAACCACTATCATTCCTCTGTATCTATGATTTGAACTCTCTGTGACATGTCTTCAGGCTCTGTAAATAAGACTATGTTCTTTCATAATAAAACCCTATTCTCTGCGCCATCATCATAACAATCTTATCTCATGATAACAAGCAAAATCAAGGTCGGGCGCTGATTTTTTATTTTATGAAACTCTGAGTTCATAAAATTCGGCTAACATTCGGGCTCTAAGTTTTAAAATAGAAAGTCCGAGATAATAGGTGTTGAAAAAGGGAGAAAGTATAGGATTCAGGGGTTATCCAGAATTTTGACTTCCGCCCAGAAATTGAAGTAAGCTCAAAAATTTACGACCAGCTTAGACATTTGAAGAAGTCAGTTCAGAAACTTAAGGTCAACTCAGTGGAACGCAACAAGAAAGGTAACAAGTTGAAAAACCCTGGTTAAATTTTTGTTTCACATAGTATAATAAAAAAGGGTTAAAACAAAGAATTTTTTTTTTTTTTTTTAAATGACAAATAGAGCAGAGCCTAAGAAATTTGATAGCTCAAAATACCATGAAGACTATGCTAAAATTTTGAGGGAAAAAAAATGGTTACCTTTTCTAGAGAAATTCAATGGAAACAATGAAGAAGTTACAAAACAGTTTGCATTATCATTTAATGGAGAAAAAGCTTTGATAGGAAATTTCTCTTTCAGAATCTCAGAGGATACAATAGCTCAGTCATTAGACATTAGTCTAGAAGGGGAAAAATATTTCAAAACCAAGAATTTTAGAGAAAAATCGTGGACTCAATTTATGTCTATTGAGATTGCAACAATATGATGAGCTTAGTGGAAAGAAGTCGCTTTCACTAAGTGGGCCCGCAGGCTATTTTTGGCACATAGTCTATTTTTAGACTATGTCTATTTTTAGACATGTCGATCATATTCTATGAGTTGCAGGATGTTATTTGTGGATGGTTGGTCAAGTTGGAAAAATATATGGACTTTGATTTTTAGACATATTGGGCGGAATCTATTTTTAGATTGCTAGTCTAAAAATAGATATGTCGAATATTATTAGCTCTTAATAATATTTGGACTATAAAAATTATCTTATTCTCTTGGAGCACTTCATTTAAGTGCACAGATGTGGAACATGAGATGACAGAAGGAATTACGCTATTCCTGAGGGTTAGGTGGAGCTATTGCATGGATACTTCAGTTAGAACTCATGTGACAGAGTTTGGTGGAGTTATTGAGGTAGTTGGTGGAGTTGTGTTAAGTTTAACTGAGTTAAACATAGTTGAGCTAGTTGTATCTAGTCTAACTGATTGATACACTAGTGAGAGTGGTGTGAATTAATTATTAACTAATTCAATAATTATAAACTCATTAATCAACTAAAGAATACATTAGTTAACTTCAGTGCATGGATAGTTTCAGTGGAGACCAGTGAAGAGGTAGGTGAAAGAGCAGTGTGACTATCAGTTGTGACTATACTGTTGCATGATTTGCAACAACCAGTGATTGGAGATGCCAATGAGGATTGTGCAATACAAGCCAGGTGGTTAAAATTTAATTAAAATCCATTCTTCAACAATGATTGCGCAATAGAGGTAGGCTATCAGGTGGCAGAGATTGGAGCATGTGATTTGCTAGATCTAGCTTGATTAGTGTGTAGCAATTGGAGATTGTACTGAGAGCTTGTGAGGAGCTTTGTATGATGATTGTTACATGATCTATATGACATATAATATATATATAGTTGGGGGTTTTCAGCTTTAATCTTTCCCATAAAATAATGTGTTCATATGTGTGAATTTTTATGGTTTTAATGTGTGCATGAAATTGATTTTATTTCCACAATTAATGATCAATGGTAGAAGAGATTATTTATTGTGAATGAAGTTAAAACAGTGTGTGATCAAGAGAATATCGATGGATAACATATCAGTTATTCAAATTTCTACATGGTATCGGAGCGATATTGATCATTGGAGCAATTGCAAAACATTGAAGTGGTTGAGTTTTGAGCTGGTGGAATTCGAATTTGCAGCAATGTTTTCTTAGTGTCGAAGTCCAGATGTCTTTCAACGGATTGTGATTGGAGTATGCCCTTGAGGGAAACTCGAATTATATTGCATGGAAGGATAGGATGGAGGCAGTGTTGTATGACAATGGGTTGAAGGAGTTCATAGATGCATAAATTCCAAAACCTACTTCTAGCGATGCTGCCGTACTTAACGCATGGCAAAAGAAGATAAAGTACAAGGATTCTCATAAAGGTGTGAAGGATCACATAGTGTCCACTCTGTAAAGCTTTCTCCATTCTTGATGTGGAAAGCTTTGACAGACGGAGCTCTCAAAGCAAGAGCGACCAAGGAGGCTGGCGCTCAAGGATAAAACTCTGGAACATGCTTCAAAATGGGAGAAAGGCGCGCATGCCCAAGTACTCTACGGTTCACCCAATGCAGCGATGAGCTGGGAAGTGTGGGGGTGACTGTAGATGATGAGGACTTGGTGAGCTTGGCTCTCCTTGGGCTTCCGAAGAGTTGGCATTCCTATTAGGACTCTGTCAATGGTCGAGAGAAATTGCCAGGATGGGAGAAACTTTGGTCGGATCTTGTGCAAGAGGAGATAAGGCGAAGTACCAGGGACGGATATTGATCAAAGAACTCAGATGAAGAAAATTGCGCTTTGGCTGCCAAAGAAAGGAAAGGGAAGAGCAAGAAGAATGATTCTCAATCTGGTGCAAAAGGCAAGAATCAGGACATGTCCAAGGTGAAGTGATTTCACTGTCACCAACGCGGACATTACACCACCAATTTTCCACAGAAGAAGAAAAATAAGCAGGCTGCTAGATCTGCAGCTAGAGAGGCCTTAGCCTCACAGTTTGAGTTGGATTTTTCGCTGATCGCATGCTTGGTCTCAAGTGTGATGGGTTCCGTGTGGTTTCTTGACAGTGGTGCATCTTTTCATATGACCGGAGACAAAGATTTGTTTATTGATCTAGATGAGAAAGATCTTGGAGTTCACATCGATATGGGTGATGATGGTAGATACAGTGCGACCGGTATCGGTACCATTTGCTTTGAGAGGGATTCTGGTAAACCCTTTGTATTGAAGGAAGTGATGCATGTTCCAGGATTGAAGAAGAATCTGAGATCGGTGGCCATGTTAGAAGACAAGGGATATGATGTTGTCTTTAGCGAGGGAAAGGCTTTCCTGCACAGTAAGGCAACTGGTGAAACCCAGAGGATAGGGGTTCGAGTTAAGAACCTTTACCAGTTGCAGGTAGATGCACTACTACATTTGGGGGAAATTCCGACACTTGGTTCCGACGCTTTTGACCAAATGTCAGAAATTTCCCCAAATTTTTTCAATCCCGCCCGAAACAGCTACTATACTGATGTTTATAGAAAAGTGTCGCAATACCGACACTTAGACAACGTGTCGCAATTGCGACGTTTGGAGGAATATGTCGTAATTGCGACACTATGCCCCAAAGCATCGCTATTGCGACCGCTGCCTCCAAACGTCGCAAGTGCGACACAATGTCTAAGTGTCGCAATTGCGACGTTTGGAGGCATCCGTCGCAATATCGACACTTTTTCCGCCGTCGGTATAACTAAACTTATATGCACGCTACATAAAAATACGAAACTTATATGCGCGCTACATAAAAATGATTTTATTAAAAATACGAAACTTATATCCGTCGCAATAGCTACATTAACGTCTGATATCACGCGCGCATTCACCCTCCGCTCTTGCAGAACAACATTCGCCCTAAGAATTCACTCTCAGCTCTTGTAGAACAACATTTTCCCTTAGAATTCGCCCTCAGCTCTTGCAGAATAGCGTTTTCCCTCATCTCTTGCATAACAGCATTCGCCCTCAGCATTCGCCCTAAGCTCTTGCAGAACAGCATTCGCCCTCAGCATTCGCCCTGAGCTCTTGCAGAACAACATTCACCCTGCATTCGCCCTCAGCGTTCACCCTCAGCTCTTGCAGAACAGCATTCGCCCTCAGCTCTTGCAAAATGGTAAGTTCTTACTGCAGGCCCTTCCTCCTATAGTAGGGTTGACTCTATTTGGGTTTTTTTGGTCAATTCCATTAGATTGTGTTAGGCTGTAAGGTTCTCTCTAGATGTCAAGAATCAAGATTCAATACCCTCTATTATCTTCATCACCCAATACAAGATTTAAATTTTTCCCAAAGAAACGCTTATTAATTTGGCAGCCATTATTTCTCCCTGCTTTAAAAACCCTACATTTAAATGAAAACAAGCATTGCATTTCAAGTACAAAAATCTATTAGTGTTCAAATGTACATGTGTGCATCACTTGTGTAGGGTATTCCTTTTCCACTTTCACATTATCCAAGAATGTGTGCAGTATAGTTCATATTTTTTGTGATTTTAGATTATCTTGAAAAAGGAAAGGTAAATTATTTTCCATGGAAAAAGAAGGTTTTCCCTTTTTACTACTGGAAATGGTACAACAAAGTTCCATTTCTACCCAAAACTCCTATGAAACAGGAACCAAATAAAGGCTATGTCCTCAATGGACATCATTTGGCTTTGAAAATGGCCATTGCACCATGTTGTTTCTTATATTACATCACGATAGTTTCTTAGGTCATTTCTTGTTTCTTGAGATGAAAACAACCAAAGAAATTGTGAAGATCCTTTCAAGAAATAAATGACCATTTCTCAATCATATCTCAACTATTTTTTATTTTATTCAGTGGTTGCTTACTTTGAGAGAAAATTGACACTTTTATAAGGAATATAACATAAAAACACAAAATGGGAAGGAATTGATGAGGTAGATGACCTTTAGTTGTTGTCAATTAAGAATTGATAATACACGATGTATGTTCTGTACTACAAACTAGATTCCTTCCTGGAGTTAGGACACATAGTATTGAATCAAAGTTGTAGTTTCTAACTTCTTGTATTGGTTCATCAATCTTGAAATTCAGACATTGCATGTCTTCATTGCTTCATGTTTGAATAATTTGCATCATATCGTACAATAGGAAATTATGAATTATGATTATTATTACTTTATGGATCTATTATGTTACTTTTAAGTTTGCATGGTTTAGTGTGAAATTATTCTAGTGTGCCCCTAGGCCCAGGTGAAGGAATGCCAAGGACTGAGAACCATAGTTTTTAAATGGTATTGTTTCTAAATATTTTTTAAAACATACAAATTACAATTAAATTTTAAAACTTAAGAGTTAAAACTTAAATGATTCAAATGAATTGGTATGCTATTTGGATGAATTGGTCTGGCATATTTAGAAAGATCAAACCTCAGAAATAAACATGTCGATTTTTTAATGGTAAAGAAGTCTTAGACATTAAAGTTACAGCTATGTTATAGTAGATGTATAAAATGCTTCCTACAGGTATATTGGCATGAGGTTGATCAAATACAATCTGGACATACACAGCCTAATTTCCAAGAGGGATTATTTTTTCACACCAAAGGTGTTGTAGCTACTATGACTATGATGCAAAACTGGACAAATAGCATATCTATCATACTAGCCATGGCTTAGACAGAGTAGTTACTGGTGAAGAAATTTCTGCTAGCTTTGACTTTAAATGTAACAGAAATTTAATCTCTTAACCAGAGGTTTCCTGGATCTTAATTCTGTGAATTTTCTACCTTGGGACTACTATGAAATATTATACAAAACAACAGTGGAATTGAACAGTATTCCAATTGTAATGTTCTCTTATAATTAAATTTCCTAAGGGAGGACAAAGTAGCCTATCCAACCCCATAGGCTATAGTCAATTATAAAGGGGGAAGTTAAAACTTAAAAAGAAAAAAATTAAACCGTAAAACATACCTACCTATCCATGAATCATAAGTTCATAACTTACCCAGCGAAAGCGTAGACTTACCACAAACATCCATCCTCAAATTTCTATGGATGAGCCAGAGCCTCAAGATGAGAGTGATTCCTACTTGGAGAGCATGCTAAGTGAAGATCTAAGTGATGCTGATGACATGGATGTTGATGATATGGCTTGAGGAAGCCATTGCTCACTATTAGGCTTTAGCTATTTTTATTTTAGTACATCAAAATTTCCTAGTTCATGTTTACAGTTTGCCATTTGGAGATGCCTTGAGGCAAATTTTGAATTTAGTATGACAATGGACATATATTTTGAAATTTTGAATCATGATTCTAATTTCTTATAAGTTATTAATATGTAAACTGAGCTCCAATTTTCACTTTATATCATATATGAATCATGATATTATCAAACTAGAAATTTTGAAATTTCAATGACAAATGTCACATGTGAATGTTGAAACTTGAATGTTGAATGATGTGCATGTTTAAATCTTTAAAGTTTAAAGTTTATAAATTATTAGTAATTTAAAAATTACTATATTAGTGTCATTAAATTTATAATTTATAAATTATAATTTAGAAAATATAGTATTATATATTATATATAAATTATAATATATATTAATATAAAAATACCCAGACGAACCCACACACCCTGTTTCAAAAAATGCCGTCCCCGTCCCCGAACCCACGTTTCCTGGCAACATAGTTTCAAACATTAAATATCAACACAAAATCATTTAAAGGATATTGAAAGGAAAAGGTGATGGAAGATAGAAAGTGCCTTACTTAAATGCTCTAAGGATTTTTCAATAGTTGCTCCAAAAGCTTCACTTCAAGGCCCTTCAAGATCGTCTCCAACAATGCTATACCATCGGCTTCAACAATGTTGCTCCAAAAATGTCCTCAAGGTCTTCACAACAAGTTTACTAGAAGTTGCTCCAACAATATATTCAATAAGGTCTTCATTGTCAACTCGTCTCTTGTTTGGGTGCCTTAATGTGCAATGACATGTTTCCAGGACTGAATTCAATGCAAGGCATATTTGAAACTCTAACTCTATCTTCTGGTGTCTTATTAGATATTATTTCAGTTTTCATTTTGTGTTTTCAAGTTTTTACATTTATAATTTTATTGCAATGTGGCAGACTGATCAGGGCAGTACAGGAACAACCCCGAGACGGGATGATCGTGGAAAGAGGCCAGCGGAAGAACATGTAAAATGCCAGCATTGCTCTATCTTCAGGTATTTTAGTTATTTACATAATTGAAATAATATTAATTTTGTTCAAATATGCAGACACCTAGCCATGGTACGCCTGATGATTCCCTCTTTGAGGAAGAACTTTCTTCATCCCTATCTCCAGTGTTCTTGTTGCGAAAAAAGGCACGAGATGCAAGGTCGAAATTTAATACTTTGATAGACGCGCCTCAAACACCTGAAACATAAGAGAGGATAAAAAAACTTATGAGCCAGCTAGAAACATATCAGGTAATAATTAAAAGTCAAAAGGATATTTTTTTTGTTCTGCATGAGATGAATTGTGATAGTTTGATTTTTAATTTTTACATTGACTAAACTAACAAAAAGTTCTTTTGTATGTAGCGTTTTCTGGCATTTGCTGAACCCGGTGTTGGTGGTAGTGGGACACAAGGGCAAGAGATTGCCCAACAACCCTCTCGTGCACCTTCTACTCCTTTAGGTGCTAGCCAAGAAACACACCCTGCCCAAGCTGACACCCAGCCAACTGCTGAACGTGTTGGCAATGATGAGGCTGATATGGCTAGCTACATTATTGCGTTTCCTGGAGCTACACGTGTCAGCTCCACAGGGACCATTAATGGCACGTTGTTGGTGAACGATGAGGGTGTCCCTATAAAGCATGTACAACTCCGAGGTAAATTTTAATATTTTAACTATTTCATGTACTTTATCTAAAACATATTTATCATGATTTTTATTTTTAAATTAATGATAATATCTTCTTTTTTTTCTGTGTAGGAAACAATGAGTTCTACAGGTTTTTGGAGAGCCATGCATTGGTAATTTTTGGCCCAACCATACGCACAGGGTGGAATTCCCAGAATTCCAACCTGAAAAAAGAACTTCTAGATTATCTAGAAGCCCTTTTTGGAGTCGGCACATTTGACAGAACAGCGGTGGCTCGGGTAGCCGGCAAATATTTGAAATATACCAGGGACACCTATAGGACGCAATTGCAATTTAACCCTAGATACGAGCGTCCTCTCACAGTTCCAGAGAGTGAGTGGAGAGCACTCATCCATGACGGAAAAGAAAAAAGGGCAAAGAAAGAAGGAAAAATGCCAACTGGACCCGCAAGGTAAATTACAACTTTAATTCAATAGCTTTAATTTTCTCTATGTCTAAAATAAAAGTGTGCTATGTCATATCTGACTTCAATCTTTTGATGCTAGGTTGCCTGACACCTCAAAGGAAACCAAAGCTAGGATTGAAAAAAAGGGCCATCACAAGCTAGGCCAGGGCGGATACTTGAAATTAGCCATAAGAATTGTAATTAAGTAGCTAAACATCTTATAATTAATTGTATCGCCTTCCAACATTTTTGTAATCCTATCAAATATGATTAAAAATACATAATCATATGTAATGTAGGGTGATGACTTCAAAACAGAAACTACAGAGGAAGATAAAAATATCGCTTTCCATTTCAGCTATCAAGCCGTAGTTGAACGTCACAGAAGCTTGGGGCAGGTCCCAAGATCCAAAATTCCTGATAAAGTAAAACATTAACCTTTCAATATGTTTGTTTTCGTCCATAAATTTAATGTCTAACAACTTTTTTTAAATCAGGGGAGAAACACTACCGACGAGGCAAATAACCCAGTTTTAGAGCCAGATGTAGATGATCCTCACGTGCAACCTGATCATTGTAGTGGGGACCAGGTTGACAATGCTACTATTAGTGAGGGATGTGACGGTAATTAATTTCCACTTATAATTTTTTCTAATTATACCTTGATGGTTGTCCTTATAACATTTTTTGTTTAAATGACAGAGAATGTTTTGTTAGGTCCCTATATCACTAGTATAGTCCCTTATTATTGTTAGTGTAACCCCCTTATTGTTATTATTGTACCCTTGTAACCCCCATTTTGTTATTATTGTGCCCTTAAATTATTATTGTTAGGTCGGCTAGGATTACATTGTGGCCCACTAGGAGTACATTATGGCCCCATGGACTCCTATATATAGAAAGGAGGTTTTGTAAATTGTATCATCCAAGAATTGTGCATTTATGTAATGTACTGGAGGTTTTCCCCTCGAAGTGGCTTATTTCGAAGGCGTTGATATCTCTTTTCTTCTATTTCTGAAGCTGGTTACACAACATTTGGTATTAGAGGTTTGGATTCTAGGGTTTCGCTGCTCCAAACAGGTCATCGTGGCATTTTCGCTATAAATTTTTTGCTACGAAGTGTCAGAAGCCGAAATTTTTAGGGTGCGAAGCCGAAATCCTGAGGAAGATTTTCTAAAAATTTCAGAGCTTGGTTCGCAATATTTTCGGAGATATGATCTGTGGAAGTTAGGTCTTTTTTCAGGCTCCTAAAAAGGGCATCGTGGAATTTGCGCTATAACGTTTTTTCTACGAAGGTTCAGAATCTGAAATTTGTATGGTGAGAAGCTTAAATCTTGAGGAAAGTCTTGAAAAAATTTCAGATCTTGGTTCACAAATTTTTGGAGATATGATCTGTGGAAGGTAGTGATTTTTCAGGCTCTAGAATTTCATCTCAAAGAGGTGATCGTGGAAAAAGTTCAATAACTCTCTCTCTGAGCATCGGATTGGAGTGTCGTAAAAAGTGGTTGCAAGTACACAGACTGTAGTTTCTTTTCTAGCAATTTCAGAGACAAAGGACAAAACAATGACACATGGCAAGGCATACAAGTTCACTCTACTGAACTAGTCCATAATTAGGTCAATGTGGGAGATTGGATACAACTTTGTCTTGGAAAATCCTAATCAGGTCAGACCTGTGGCATTCAAAAGAGAATTCAGAGGGATACTTCAGTGCTAAATTTCAGATATAGAAGAGCCGCAATCAGAGAGATAATAAAATTTCAATATCGAGCTCCTCAAAAGCAAGTAAAACGTGTGTATTTTTTTTCCGAATTGCATAAGTCTTGTTTGAAGAATCAAGTTGAATTGATTGCAAGGGCATATTGTAAAATATATATCATTATTGGATTATAAAATGGCCCCAAAAAATAATTCAACACCCATTAAGCCTTTGGAAAGCTCTACTATGACTCATGAAGACGAAGAATTGCAACATGATCTATCAAAATTACAAGAGCAAGTGCAACAAATTTCACTCTCGCAAAGAGCAACAAAAAATGAAATGGAAGTTTTGAAGAAAGGCATGGAAGCTAAGATGGATGGCATGCAAGCTAAGATGGATGGTGTGGAAGCTAATATGGATGGCATGGAGGCTGGCATGGAATCTAAGATGGATGACATGCAAGCTAAGATCGATGAGAAAATGGAAAACATGAAGAATTTTCTAAAAGCAGACATGGAAGGTTTGACAAAGTTGATACAAGAAAGGTTTCCTAATGGTGAAAAGATAGTAGAAGAACCTCATGATGAGAACAAAATAAATGTTAATTATGATTTCATAAACTCTAATGTTGGCGGGAAGAACCACCATATTCCAAAAATGGATATGAGGAAGTTTGATGGAAAGGATCCTGTAACATGGATACTACAGATGGAGCAATATTTGATCTCCATAACGTGCAAAACACACAAAAGGTACGCATTGCAACTTTACATTTAGAACAAAATACATTTGTATGGTATCAATGGCTTTTCTCCCATAAAAAATTGTCACTTGGTCAATTTTTACGGAGGAAATGATAGCACATTATGAGGATACAAAGAGCAACACCTTCTTTACCCAATTGATAAATCTCAAACAAAAGGGTTTAGTGGGGCAGCACATTGAGAACTTCCAAAAATTGAATATAAGGGTAACTGATATTCCAGAGGAACACAGGATTGATCTCTTCATAGGTACTCTAAAGGATAACATCCAACATGAAGTTCGTGTTTTGGAACCTGATTCATTGGAGAAGGCATTCAGGTTAGCAAGAAAATTTGAATGTAAAATTATGGCGACAAGGAAGCCTACCACTCAATTCTATAAAGAAGGAAGTGTTGCTACGCCTAGATTTCCACAACCTACAAGGTTGACACCACAAAAATTGGAAGAAAAAAGAGCAAAAGGGCTTTGCTACAGTTGTGATAGCAAATACACTAAAGGTCATAAGTGTGCTGAAAATAAATTATTTTACATAGATTGTGAAGAAGAAGAAGAAAATGAAGAAGAAGAGGATACACACCAGGAAACAGCCATAGAAGAGGAAGAAATGAATCCGACCATATCATGTAATGCACTGGCAGGAATTACCACTCCTCAAACTCTCAAGATAGCAGGACAGATCAAGAAGAAAAAGGTAATAGTGTTGATTGATTCAGGTAACACCCATAATTTTATTCATTGTAAGGTAGCCAAGGAATTAAATTGTTTCCTATACCCAGCACCAGAATGTCAAGTGATGGTTGCAAATGGAGGAACTATAAATTGCTCGAGAAAATGCCATAATATCAAGCTAACCATGGGGGAATATGTGTTGACAAGTCCAATGCTTTCCATTCCCATGGGAGGTGCTGATGTTGTACTAGGAGTACAATGGTTACAATCTTTGGGGACGGTAGCTTTTAATTTTCAAGAACTTTTCTTGAAATTTTTTTCAGAAGGAAAGGAAGTCGAATTACGGGGTATTGAAGGGAAGCCAGGAAGGATAATAAGCTCTAATGTCATGATAAAGCTTCTAAAGAAAGAACAACGAGGCGTAATTGCACAATTATGCTCACTAGAAGTTCCAACATCAAAATCATCTATTTCTGCAGATCTCCAGCAAGTCTTGGACAATCATTCCAAGGTGTTTGAAACTCCCAAAGGACTCCCACCTATTCGTGATCATGATCATGCTATTCATTTGATTCCAGGAAGTGTTCCTCCAAACATTAAGCCTTATAGATATCCTTACTTCCAAAAGAGCGAAATTGAACGTATGATTGCAGAAATGTTAGAGGCATGTATAATTCAACCTAGTCAGAGTTCTTTCTCTGTTCCTGTAGTATTGGTACACAAGAAGGATGGATCATGGTGAATGTGTCCGGATTATAGGGAGCTCAATAAGCTCACCATTAAAGACAAATTTACCATTCTTGTGATTGATGAATTATTGGATGAATTACATGGAGCAATTTATTTTACCAAGTTGGATCTTCGTTCAGGATATCATCAAATTAGAATGAAGACTGAAGATATTCCAAAAACAACATTTCGAACTCATGAAGGTCATTATGAATTTTTGGTCATGCCTTTTGGCCTTACCAATGCACCTTCTACATTTCAAGGGTTGATGAATTCCATTTTCAAACCCTTCCTTAGAAAATTTGTGCTAGTATTTTTTGATGATATGCTAATCTACAACAGGTCTTGGAAGGATCATGTTGAACATGTTGACAGGGTGCTCAAACTATTGCAGGAGAAACAATTATATGCAAAAAATCCAAATGTTTCTTTGGAGTGCAAGAGGTGGAATATCTGGGTCATATTATATCTCATGAGGGTGTTAAAGTAGACCCTAACAAAATTAAAGCCATTAAGGAATGGAAAGTCCCCACAGCCATAAGAAATTGCGAGGATTTCTCGGGTTAACGGGGTATTATCACAAGTTTGTTAAGAATTATGGGAGAATAGCAGCACCTCTAACAACATTATTGAAGAAAGATGCATTTTCATGGACTCCTGAAGCAACTAAGGCCTTTGAATGTCTTAAAGAGGCAATGTGTCTAGCACCAGTCTTAGCTACGCCAGACTTCACAAAAACCTTTATTGTGGAATGTGATGCCTCAGGAAATGGAATTGGTGCAGTTTTAATGCAGGAAGGAAGACCCATTTCTTTTGAAAGTCGTCCAATCAAAGGAAAGTATTTACAAAAACCTATTTATCAGAAGGAAATGTTAGCAATACCGCATGCACTAAAGAAATGGCGAACTTACCTAATGGGAAGACACTTCAAGGTAAAAACTGATCATGATAGTCTTAAACACTTTTTGGAACAAAGACTATCTTCAGAAGAGCAGCAAAAATGGTCACAAAGATGTTGGGTTATGACTTTGAAATAATCTACAAAAAAGGAAAGCTTAATGTTGTTGCAGATGCACTCTCAAGAAAGAATGAAGAGGTGGAAGCATTGCTTTGTGCCATTTCTATTATTCAACCAGATTGGATAACTGAAGCAAGAGATGAATGGAAGAAGGACAAAGATGTATGGATACTCATTCAAAAGTTGCAGCAAGATCCTAGTACATCTGATACATTTAGTTGGAAAAAATGATTCCTTATGGTACAAAGATCGCTTATATCTTTGTAAGAATTCCCAACTAAAACAAAAGATTCTTCTGGAATTGCACACTTCTCCTTTAGGAGGACACTCAGGATTTTTAAAAACTTACCACGGGGTGAAGAAAGAATTTTTTTGGGATGGCCTTAAATCTGATATTCAAAAGTTTGTGGCGGAATGTTTGGTTTGCCAGCAGAATAAAGTTGAGACAATTAAGACCCCAGGACTTCTACAACCTTTATCCATTCCAAGTCAATGTTTGGAGGAGATTTCAATGGATTTTATCACAGGTTTACCTAAGTCCGAAGGAAAGAGTGTCATCATGGTGGTAGTTGATAGACTTACCAAGTATGCACACTTTTGTGCATTATCTCATCCATTTAAAGCAAGTGCAGTTGCTACTACATTTATGGATAGAATTCAAAAGCTACATGGAAGCCCAAGGGTTATTGTGAGCGACAAAGATCCCATTTTTATTGGAAATTTTTGGATGGAGTTATTTTCTTGTTTGGGTACTCAATTAGCTCATAGCTCATCTTATCATCCTCAATCTGATGGTCAAACTGAGATAGTAAATAAATGTTTGGAAGGATATCTTCGTTGTTTTGTATACGATAAACAAACACAATGGGTCAAGTGGTTACCTCTCGCTGAATGGTGGTATAACACTTCCTTCCATACTACAGCAAAAATGACCCCATTTATGGCACTTTATGGATATCATCCACCATCCATCACATCATCTTTAAGAAAAAATTTGAAGGTTCAAGCAGTGGAAGATCACATCGAGCATCAGCAAGAAGTTCTCCAACTCTTAAAGGATAACCTGAATTTGGCACAAAATCGAATGAAACAACAGGCAGATCAACATCGTAGCGAGAGAAGTTTTGATTTAGGAGATTGGGTATTTTTACGACTACAACCATACAAACAAATGTCCCTCAAGCAAGCAAAGAAGGATAATAAATTATCGCCAAAGTACTATGGTCCTTACAAGGTGTTGCAAAAGATTGGTACTATGGCATACAAATTGGAGCTTCCTGCTTCTTCGCGAGTACATCCAGTTTTCCATGTTTCATGCTTGAAGAAGGTTATAGGTGAAGATCTTCCAGTTCAAACAGTATTGCCAGAAGTTGATGGGGAAGGGAAAATCATATTGGAACCTGAAGCAGTCATGGAAAAAAGAACTCGACAACTACGGAATCGATCAATTTCAGAGTATCTCATCAAGTGGAAGAGCTTACCCACTGAAGATTCTACATGGGAGGATGAGAATTTTATACAGAAGCACCCAGAGCTACTCAAGTGTTGAGGACAACACTTTTTTGAAGGGGAGGGGCATGTTAGGTCCCTATATTACTAGTATAGTCCCTTATTGTTGTTAGTGTAACCCCCTTATTGTTATTATTGTACCCTTGTAACCCCCATTTTTTTATTATTATGCCCTTAAATTATTATTGTTAGGTCGGCTAGGATTACATTGTGGCCCACTAGGATTACATTATGGCCCCATGGACTCCTATATATAGAAAGGAGGTTTTGTAAATTGTATCATCCAAGAATTGTGCATTTATGTAATGTATTGGAGGTTGCCCCCTCGAAGTGGCTTATTTCTAAGGCGTTGATATCTCTTTTCTTCTATTTTTTAAGCTAGTTACACAACATGTTTCCCTTGAGGATATTACCACCAGAGAGGAAGACAGGGCAACAGTCCCAACGGAGACAACTGGTGCACCAGGTAAATAATCTCATTGAAATTTTTTTATTAATATTGCCAAACTAGTTCAATGATATTTAAAAACTGACCATTAAAATTTAATATTATCTGTTTTTGTAGGCGATGCCCCGTCACTGGATGAGACCAGACATCGTGACTACGCAACTAGGTCAACGGCGACAACTAGTGCACCAGGTAAATAATCTCATTGCAATTTTTTTTATTAATATTACCGAACTAGTTCAATGATATTTAAAAACTGACAATTAAAATTTAATATTATCTATTTTTGTAGGCGATGCCCCGTCACTGGATGAGACCAGACATCGTGACTACGCAACTAGGTCAGCGCCGACAACTGGTGCACCAGTTAAATAATCTCATTGCAATTTTTTTTATTAATATTACCGAACTAGTTCAATGATATTTAAAAACTGACAATTAAAATTTAATATTATCTGTTTTTGTAGGCGATGCCCCGTCACTGGATGAGACCAGACATCGTGACTATGCAACTAGGTCAACGACGACAACTAGTGCACCAGGTAAATAATCTCACTGCATTTTTTTTATTAATATTACCGAACTAGTTCAATGATATTTAAAAACTGACAATTAAAATTTAATATTATCTGTTTTTGTAAGCGATGCCCTGTCACTGGAATAGACCAGACATTGTGACTACGCAACTAGGTCAGCGGCGACAACTAGTGCACCAGGTAAATAATCTCATTGCAATATTTTTTATTAATATTACTGAACTAGTTCAATGATATTTAAAAACTGACAATTAAAATTTAATATTATCTGTTTTTGTAGGCGATGCCCCGTCACAGGATGAGACCAGACATCGTGACTACGCAACTAGGTCAGCAGTGTGGGTCGAAAGGCACGAAACAGGAGGAGAGCACGATGATATTGATGATGTAATTAGGAGCTTTAGAAATAGGAAGAAGAAAAAGAAAATTTGATAATGTAAAATATTGTATTATTATAATTATGGGAGAATAGCAGCACCTCTAACAACATTATTGAAGAAAGATGCATTTTCATGGACTCCTGAAGCAACTAAGGCCTTTGAACGTCTTAAAGAGGCAATGTGCCTAGCATCGGTCTTAGCTACGCCAGACTTCACAAAAACCTTTATTGTGGAATGTGATGCCTCAGGAAATGGAATTGGTGCAGTTTTAATGCAGGAAGGAAGACCCATTGCTTTTGAAAGTCGTCCAATCAAAGGAAAGTATTTACAGAAACCAATTTATGAGAAGGAAATGTTAGCAATACTGCATGCACTAAAGAAATGGCGAACTTACCTAATGGGAAGACACTTCAAGGTAAAAACTGATCATGATATTCTTAAACACTTTTTGGAACAAAGACTATCTTCAGAAGAGCAGAAAAAATGGGTCACAAAGATGTTGGGTTATGACTTTGATATAATCTACAAAAAAGGAAAGCTTAATGTTGTTGCAGATGCACTCTCAAGAAAGAATGAAGAGGTGGAAGCATTGCTTTGTGCCATTTCTATTATCCAACCAGATTGGATAACCGAAGCAAGAGATGAATTGAAGAGGGACAAAGATGTATGGACACTAATTCAAAAGTTGCAGCAAGATCCTAGTACATATAATACATTTAGTTGGAAAAATGATTCCTTATGGTACAAAGATCGCTTATATCTTTGTAAGAATTCCCAACTAAAACAAAAGATTCTTCTGGAATTGCACACTTCTCCTTTAGGAGGACACTCAGGATTTTTAAAAACTTACCACAGGGTGAAGAAATAATTTTTTGGGATGGCCTTAAATCTGATATTCAAAAGTTTGTGGCAGAATGTTTGGTTTGCCAGCAGAATAAAGTTGAGACAATTAAGACCCCGGGACTTCTACAACCTTTATCCATTCCAAGTCAACGTTGGGAGGAGATTTCAATGGATTTTATCACGGGTTTACCTAAGTCCGAAGGAAAGAGTGTCATCATGGTGGTAGTTGATAGACTTACCAAGTATGCACACTTTTGTGCATTATCTCATCCATTTAAAGCAAGTACGATTGCTACTACATTTATGGACAGAATTCAAAAGCTACATGGAAGCCCAAGGGTTATTGTGAGCGACAGAGATCCCATTTTTACTGGAAATTTTTGGACGGAGTTATTTTCTTGTTTGGGTACTCAATTAGCTCATAGCTCATCTTATCATCCTCAATCTGATGGTCAAACTGAGATCATAAATAAATGTTTGGAAGGATATCTTCGTTGTTTTGTATCTGATAAACAAACACAATGGGTCAAGTGGTTACCTCTCGCTGAATGGTGGTATAACACTTCCTTCCATACTGCAGCAAAAATGACCCCATTTATGGCATTTTATGGATATCATCCACCATCCATCACATCATCTTTAAGAGAAAATTCGAAGGTTCAAGCAGTGGAAGATCACATCGAGCATCAACAAGAAGTTATCCAACTCTTAAAGGATAACCTGAATTTGGCACAAAATCGAATGAAACAACAGGCAGATCAACATCGCAGCGAGAGAAGTTTTGATGTAGGAGATTGGGTATTTTAACGGCTACAACCATATAAACAAATGTCCCTCAAGCAAGCTAAGAAGGATAATAAATTATCGCCAAAGTACTATGGTCCTTACAAGGTGTTGCAAAAGATTGGTACTATGGCATACAAATTGGAGCTTCCTGCTTCTTCGCGAGTACATCCAGTTTTCCATGTTTCATGCTTAAAGGTTATAGGTGAAAATCTTCCAGTTCAAACAATATTGCCAGAACTTGATGAGGAAGGAAAAATCATATTGGAACCTGAAGCGGTCACGGAAACAAGAACTCGACAGCTATGGAATCGATCAATTTCAGAGTATCTCATCAAGTGGAAGAACTTACCCCCTGAAGATTCTACATGGGAGGATGAGAATTTTATACAGAAGCACCCAGAGCTACTCAAGCATTGAGGACAACACTTTTTTGAAAGAGAGGGGCATGTTAGGTCCCTATATTACTAGTATAGTCCCTTACTATTGTTAGTGTAACCCCCTTATTGTTATTATTGTACCCTTGTAACCCCCATTTTGTTATTATTGTGCCCTTAAATTATTATTGTTAGGTCGGCTAGGATTACATTGTGGCCCACTAGGATTACATTATGGCCCCATGGGCTCCTATATAGAAAGGAGGTTTGTAAATTGTATTATCCAGGTGTGCATTTATGTAACTAATGTGACGGAGGTTCCCACTCAAAGTGGAAACTATTTCTAAGGCGTTGATATCTCTTACTAACTATTTTTCTGCTAATTCTGCTTTCTCTTTTTACTTGAGGATAACACACGAGAGAGCAGAGAGAGACAGGTTAAGCAGAATAACCCCAGTGCACTAGGTAAATAATCTCATTGCAATTTTTTTTATTAATATTACCGAACTAGTTCAATGATATTTAAAAACTGACAATTAAAATTTAATATTATCTGTTTTTGTAGGCGATGCCCCGTCACTGGATGAGACCAGACATCGTGACTACGCAACTAGGTCAGCGGCGACAACTGGTGCACCAGGTAAATAATCTCATTGCGATTTTTTTTTATTAATATTACCGAACTAGTTCAATGATATTTAAAAACTGACAATTAAAATTTAATATTATCTGTTTTTGTAGGCGATGCCCCGTCACTGGATGAGACCAGACATCATGACTACACAACTAGGTCAACGACGACAACTGGTGCACCAGGTAAATAATCTCATTGCATTTTTTTTTATTAATATTACCGAACTAGTTCAATGATATTTAAAGCGTGAATTAAAATTTCTAATAATGCATCTTGTTTTTATAGCGATGCCACTGTCCTTGGATGAGAGGTTTATTGTGACCTACGCAGCTGATCAGTAGCGACAAGCTGGTGCACGGAGTAAATAATCTCATTGAAATTTTTTTTATTAATATTACCGAACTAGTTCAATGATATTTAAAAACTGACAATTAAAATTTAATATTATCTGTTTTTGTAGGCGAAGCCCCATCACTGGATGAGACCAGACATCATGACTACACAACTAGGTCAGCAGTGCGGGTCAAAAGGCATGAAACAGGAGCAGAGCACGGTGATATTGATGATGTAATTAGGAGCTTTAGAAATAGGAAGAAAAAAAAGAAAATTTGACAATGTAAAATATTGTTTTATTATAGTATGGAGAATATAGCAGCCACCTCTAACCTTATTATTGAATAAATATGCATTTTCATGGACTCCTGAAACAACTAAGGCCTTTGAACATCGTAAAGAGGCAATGTGCCTAGCACCGGTCTTAGCTACGCCAGACTTCACAAAAACCTTTATTGTGGAATGTGATGCCTCAGGAAATGGAATTGGTGCAGTTTTAATGCGGGAAGGAAGACCCATTGCTTTTGAAAGTCGTCCAATCAAAGGAAAGTATTTACAGAAACCTATTTATGAGAAGGAAATGTTAGCAATACTGCATGCACTAAAGAAATGGCGAACTTACCTAATGGGAAGACACTTCAAGGTAAAAACCAATCATGATAGTCTTAAACACTTTTTGGAACAAAGACTATCTTCAGAAGAGCAGCAAAAATGGGTCACAAAGATGTTGGGTTATGACTTTGAAATAATCTACAAAAAAGGAAAGCTTAATGTTATTGCAGATGCACTCTCAAGAAAGAATGAAGAGGTGGAAGCATTGCTTTGTGCCATTTCTATTATCCAACCAGATTGGATAACCGAAGCAAGAGATGAATGGAAGAAGGGAAAAGATGTATGGACACTCATTCAAAAGTTGCAGCAAGATCCTAGTACATCTGATACATTTAGTTGGAAAAATGATTCCTTATGGTACAAAGATCGCTTGTATCTTTGTAAGAATTCCCAACTAAAACAAAAGATTCTTCTGGAATTGCACACTTCTCCTTTAGGAGGACACTCAGGATTTTTAAAAACTTACCACAGGGTGAAGAAAGAATTTTTTTGGGATGGCCTTAAATCTGATATTCAAAAGTTTGTGGCAGAATTTTTGGTTTGCCAGCAGAATAAAGTGGAGACAATTAAGACCCAGGGACTTCTACAACCTTTATCCATTCCAAGTCAACGTTGGGAGGATATTTCAATGGATTTTATCACAGGTTTACCTAAGTCAGAAGGAAAGAGTGTCATCATGGTGGTAGTTGATAGACTTACCAAGTATGCACACTTTTGTGCATTATCTCATCCATTTAAAGCAAGTACAGTTGCTACTACATTTATGGACAGAATTCAAAAGCTACATGGAAGCCCAAGGGTTATTGTGAGCGACAGAGATCCCATTTTTACTGGAAATTTTTTGGATGGAGTTATTTTCTTGTTTGGGTACTCAATTAGCTCATAGCTCATCTTATCATCCTCAATCTGATGGTCAAACTGAGATAGTAAATAAATGTTTGGAAGGATATCTTCGTTGTTTTGTATCTGATAAACAAACACAATGGGTCAAGTGGTTACCTCTTCCTGAATGGTGGTATAACACTTCCTTCCATACTGCAGCAAAAATGACCCCATTTATGGCACTTTATGGATATCATCCACCATCGATCACATCATCTTTAAGGGAAAATTCGAAGGTTCAAGCAGTGGAAGATCACATCGAGCATCAGCAAGAAGTTCTCCAACTCATAAAGGATAACCTGAATTTGGCACAAAATCGAATGAAACAACAGGCAGATCAACATCGCAGCGAGAGAAGTTTTGATGTAGGAGATTGGGTATTTTTATGACTACAACCATACAAACAAATGTCCCTCAAGCAAGCTAAGAAGGATAATAAATTATCGCCAAAGTACTATGGTCCTTACAAGGTGTTGCAAAAGATTGGTACTATGGCATACAAATTGGAGCTTCCTGCTTCTTCGCGAGTACATCTAGTTTTCCATGTTTCATGCTTAAAGAAAGTTATAGGTGAAAATCTTCCAGTTCAAACAATATTGCCAGAACTTGATGAGGAAGGAAAAATCATATTGGAACCTGAAGCGGTCAAGGAAACAAGAACTCGACAACTACGGAATCGATCAATTTCAGAGTATCTCATCAAGTGGAAGAACTTACCCACTGAAGATTCTACATGGGAGGATGAGAATTTTATACAGAAGCACCAGGAGCTACTCAAGCGTTGAGGACAACACTTTTTTGAAGGAGAGGGGCATGTTAGGTCCCTATATCACTAGTATAGTCCCTTATTATTGTTAGTGTAACCCCCCTTATTGTTATTATTGTACCCTTGTAACCCCCATTTTGTTATTATTGTGCCCTTAAATTATTATTGTTAGGTCAGCTAGGATTACATTGTGGCCCACTAGGATTACATTATGGCCCCATGGACTCCTATATATAGAAAGGAGGTTTTGTAAATTGTATCATCCAAGAATTGTTCATTTATGTAATGCATTGGAGGTTGCCCCCTCGAAGTGGCTCATTTCTAAGGCATTGATATCTCTTTTCTTCTCTTTTTGGAGCTGGTTAAGTTACAGCATGTTTTATGAAAAGTTGAGGATCTTACCACCACAGAGGAAGATAGGGAAACAGTCCCAATGACGACAACTGGTACACCGGGTAAATAATCTCATTGAAATTTTTTTATTAATATTACCGAACTAGTTCAATGATATTTAAAAACGGACAATTAAAATTTAATATTATCTGTTTTTGTAGGCGATGCCCCGTCACTGGATGAGACCAGACATCGTGACTACGCAACTAGGTCAGCAGCGACAACTAGTGCACCAGGTAAATAATCTCATTGCAATTTTTTTTATTAATATTACCAAACTAGTTCAATGATATTTAAAAACTGACAATTAAAATTTAATATTATCTATTTTTGTAGGCAATGCCCCATCACTGGATGAGACCAGACATCGTGACTACGCAACTAGGTCAGCGGCGACAACTGGTGCACCAGGTAAATAATCTCATTGCAATTTTTTTTATTAATATTACCGAACTAGTTCAATGATATTTAAAAACTGACAATTAAAATTTAATATTATCTGTTTTTGTAAGCGATGCCCCGTCACTGGATGAGACCAGACATCGTGACTACGCAACTAGGTCAGCGGCGACAACTGGTGCACCAGGTAAATAATCTCATTGCAATTGTTTTTATTAATATTACTGAACTAGTTCAATGATATTTAAAAACTGACAATTAAAATTTAATATTATCTGTTTTTGTAGGCGATGCCCCGTCACTGGATGAGACCAGACATCGTGACTACACAACTAGGTCAGCAGTGTGGGTCGAAAGGCACGAAACAGGAGCAGAGCACGATGATATTGATGATGTAATTAGGAGCTTTAGAAATAGGAAGAAGAAAAATAAAATTTGATAATGTAAAATATTGTATTATTATAAGACAAACGTTACCATACTTGGAACGTTTTTTGCGTTATATAAAAACTCATTTATCATACTATTTTTATGTCAAGCATTAATTTCAATGTTTCCTTGCGTACTTTTTGTTGAATTGTTTTTTTATTAGTTATTGAATATTTTGTTTTATGCTCATGAAAGTAAAAAATGAAATATAGATTGGGTATTGGGGAATTGAGAGTGATGTGAGGGGGGGGGGAGGGGCCATAAGAGCTTCCACCTTCACGTGGTTGGCCCTGTTTAGTAGAGAATAATTTATTGGAGCAATTTAATCTTGGAGCAAACCTCCCTCGATCCAGCATAGCAACAAAAAAGTCATTGTTGAATTAGTTGCTACTCTTTCAGATCGTGGGAGGCTTGTTCCAAGTTCATGCGACTCCAATAAATTGTTCTTGAAACGAAGAGGAGATTATTCATGTATGTTTTGACATTTTCAACATATGTTCTAACATTATCATAAGAATGCATCTTAGACTAAAAAATACTACATCAATTACTTGTATTTATTGTATAGATAATGATGGATTTGCGATTGACTTGGCGGTCTTGGTACGAATCCTCTTTGTCATGAGCAATACAACTTGTCAACCAGAGATTGTATCCGGGATATTTTTGCTTATGCGCTTGACCAGGTTAATGTCACATTTGTAAGCTCACTTCAGGTTCATAATTCAATATTAGCTTGTTCATGATTATTACTCTAAGTTTTTTAGTATGTGTTTTTTCATCTGTTTGATTGTAAGCAACTACGCATGTTTCCTATTTTTCACTATGATTTCTCCAGAAGTACCACTCCTAGGATGAATCCGACTTTATTGTTACATAGGTTACTTTATTGTTACTATGATTTCTCCATTCTTGTTCATAGGTTACATCATGTAAAGTTGTCAATCTCGAGTTGGTGATGAGCTTAGTTCTCAGTTGGGGCACTACGATATTTTCTCCCTCATGTCATTCTGCATCTACCTTGTTGTTTGACATGCCAATTTTCTACTTGTACCAATTGGCACATCTCAAATCCTACGGGAGTAGTTTTACATTTCACTATTTTAGGTAGGAGTTTAGGGTTTTCTCTGCTGTAACCCAGAAATCCATTGATGAGCTGGCAGATATCGTCACATAATACTCTCTGTGGTTTGGATTGGTAAACATCAACAAAATAGTTAGTTGATTAACAGAACACCCACTTCTCATTCATGTTAGAGATATTTAAGTTTTCTGGGTTTCATTTTCACCGTTTCTGATGGGTGGGATGTTGTGGGGTGATCCATCAATCTTGGTGCTCTTGTAGTAGGGAATTTGTTTTTAGGGGATATAAAGAGGAGCATTTGATGTAGATATCTAGTGGATGCTTCATAGATGGTACGAGAGGTCAAAAATTTAAATTAAAAATAGCACAGCCTCTAACACTTGTAACTGAAAATTTCATGAGAGATAGTTAAAGATTGTTTTGTCTTTGGCCTTAATATAGTATTGATTTCTACATTATCTTAATGAAAATATATAGTACTTGGTCTCATTAAAATGAGGATTATTGGTTGTATTTCTCTTTGGTTTTCTCTCTTAATGCTCGGAGAAGTTTCCAAAAGGGATTGCGATAGTTGTTTAGTTTGCTGTTTACAGCAAGTGGTTTTTAGCAATAGAATCATGTTTTTTTAAGAGTTCATACTAATATATGCAGAAGATCTTGTAATTCTATATTCAACATAGGAGAAGATGGCCTGCAGCACAGGCGTTATGAAAACAGTGCCACATCTACACTCATTGGGGTAACAATGGAAAGGGAAGAAGTTGGGTGCAATGTTTGATAATTATAGCGAACAATTGTCTTCTGCTGATTTTTCATACATTTCAGCTGTCACTCAAGAAGAGGACTCACGAGATTACGAGACAAGAGAAGGTGGTTAATGCAAGAGCTATGGAAAAGGAGTTTTACTTCAACAAGGATGGCTCCAATGACAAAAAAATTGCAAATCAGAGAAAAAAATTATGTTTTAGGGAGAGAGTCTGCGTGAAACTTTAGCAGGTGGATCTTTCCTTGTCCACTTATATTCGATTTTAATGTGTTATTTTAATTTTTCATGGAGGTTGTTTTGGCATAATTAAATTCAATTTTGCACGCTACTTAGAAAGCATTGTCAATTGTCTTTACCATTGTATGAACAAACTTCTTCAGTCTTGTTGGAAGTGCCCCTTAGGCGAAGGGAAATTTTTGTCTTGGAGGCAAGCATGGTTCTGAAAATAGTTAATGATGGTGTAATAGGTAGCTAAGGTAATTTGTAGGAGTATACGCTCTGGTTTTATTTTTAACGTTGTATTAGTTCCCCTCTTTAAATGTCTTAGTTTGGTAGGCATAATTTAAAAACTCAAGGTGAAAGAAAACATATTTGTTACCCGGTGGTCTACTTGGCCTATGGACTAGCCACATTAGAGTAATGCATAAATATTTTCACAACAATAAAGGAAAGGGTTATGGTTGAGTCAAATTTTATTTTTATTGTGAGTGTAATGAAATGTATCTCAATGCTATGGTTTTGGCCTTTTTATTGGTTGAATTAGAGGGACCCGGTTGAAAATATTGGGGCCAAGTTAGTGAACAGGCTGCAGCAAAGACAAATGATTTAGGCCAGGGGATGGAACCACAACATCATTGTTCTTGCACATGTTGGAATATTGAAAAATTCTGGAACAAATGAATGGAGAATAAATCTCCCTTCCTCTAACACATAGAAAATAAATTCTTGTGGAGACAGTTTTCAATACTTTGAAAACAAACTTCTATTCCCTTCAATAACTACTATTACACTTCTTCCTCCTTGAGAGGGAATTCTCAAAATTATGATTACCACAAAATACGATTACATAAAACCAACTCATTATAAAAATTCAAAACAAACATACTGTCTCTAAAACACTATTTTGTGTTTTTCCTTTGTATCTTTGTGCATACATAAGGACACACTTTCAGTCTTTCATTTTTTACACACTATTGTGTAATAAAAAATTTACCTAAATACATAAAAAAAACTACCAGCTTTTTTGTCACTTGTTTATTTTATATGCCGTAACATATAAAACATATTATAATAACCTCTTTTTTAAAATAATAAAATTAAAACCTAATTCTGTTCCACCTTTATTTCATATGATATATATAACATATGTTTAAAACATATGTATATATTAAAGCATACATAAAAATTAAACTATCAAAACATTAAGAGCCCTTTCCGTCGGACTTCAAAAGTACGAATAGATTGAATTCAAACCAAATTTCGTTAAAATACAGGATCTTTGACGTGCGCCTAATTTGTAACGAATTCTCAATATGTGCCTTATAAAAATTAGGAGTGCAGTTTCGGGTTTGATTCCCTTCAATTTCATGCGATCAATATTAATGCTCACGTGTCCTCCTTTTGAATTTACAAAACTAGGGAGGTAAGTTCACATTTGTTTAATTTCTGGTTGGTGAATTGTGTTAATCTTTTGGTTGTTGTGTTTAAATACAATCATGTATAGAAATATGGTAATGGTTGTCTACAAAAAAAAATTAGAAATTTTAAATGATGAATTAAATTTACTGGATATTTGCAGTCACAAGCAACCTCAAAAAAAATGTTGCTAAAATACCATCCTTTTCTTTGAAATGGTGAGTTAAATTCAACAACATTGTTTAATAAGTGAGGGTGTAAATTACTTTGTCGATAAAATGTTGGATTAATATCGTATTCATTTTGTAGGGTCTTATGGTGTTTGGTTTTTAGTATTGGGTTGGGCTTATTAGGTCTAAGATAGTTTTGAGTGAAAAAATTGCTATCGGAGTAGTAAAAAATTTTGGTTCTTTTGTCCAAAATTTATGAGCTTGTTAGGAAATACAAAGCCCTGACAATGGTTGTATCTTGAATTTGTGGAAAATAATTTGAAATGAAACCTAGGTTTGTTCTAGCGATTTGACCTGTTCAATTAGGGGCATTGACAAACCAATAAAGGCCCTTGTTTGAACTCTTAAAATTTTGTGTGAAAGGAGGTAAGCAGCTTGCCTTTTGAGTAAATTTAAGTTTTCCTTTTCTTTGATGGTTAGTGTATCTAATTGAATTAGTTGCCTAAGGCATTTTTGATTTCTAAACTCCTTTTTCATTTTTCATCTGATGTGGCTTTGTGCAATACATTTTGATTGTGTGGTCTTGTTAGATCTACAACATTTGTAGTTGTTTAGTCTTATGGCGAGGTGCACTTTATTATGAAATAGTTGATGTGATATTGTCATTTAATCCTTATTAGGGGTAGCATGTTGAGAAGTTTCTTGTGAACATTTGAGTATTCAAATGACACTTGATCCTATATAACATCATGCATGACTTCAAATTCATATTCAAAGTGTGCAGGACAATTCTTGCAAAATTTTAAATATTTATGTTGTTTTAAACCATTATCTTTTTCATGTATTGGATACGAGAAAGGCAGAGAAAAGAAACTTTAGTATGAAACCAAGTTTGGTGAATAATTTTCGACAAAACCAACCACTTCAGATATGATTTAGAAGTAGAAAATATGTGCTGCTGAAGCATAGAAAGATATCCTTGATGCATTGTCAATGTTAGCTGGGTTTATTTTTTGGAGAAAATAACTACTTATTCCTAAAATAGTGATCTTCAACCTGATGATACTGAAGAAGATATCGTGTGACATAAACCTATTAACAAAATTGAAACAGAGGAGATAGTTAATAATTATGGCATACTAAGTTGTCGGTGATTTTGACTATTTGTCTTTAACATGTAAAAATGTTAAAATTCCAAACTTACATCATCATGGTTTGGCATCATGAGCTTGACTAATTGTCCACCATGCTCATGAATTTGTTATTGTCTTCATATCTATAAACAATATTTCAAAATAATAATAATAAAGTTCTATAAGAGAAAAATCAGACCTCATCATGCTCATGTGAAAACTAAAGTCAGCAGTGCATTACACAGTCCGACACATAAAATCTATATATCCAGTGGTATGTGTCAAATTCTTATAATAGTGTCTGGGGGCTATAAACAGCATTTCCAATGAGGATATTTAAGCAATGAAAGATGGGTGCTAACATTACATTTGTATAATATCTTGATCTTTTAGTAATATAAAGATTGATGGAGTTTGTCTTTGAAAATGAAATGTAAAATAATTTATTGTGAAAATTAAATTAGATAAAGCTTTCATTATGGAAGAGCGACATAGATATATACCCTTCTAATTGAAATTCAGGACACCACCTTCAAATTTTATCCTTGTGTAGGACCCGTAACAAGCAGTAAACTATTCAGCGTCGTTATATACGCTATGTAACAATGCTGTCAAAACTTCAAACGAACCCTTTAGCAGCTGGGTGACTGTCACCGAATTGATCATTTTACCATGTACATTGTTTTAGAGGAATATTCTTCCACTTGATTAGGTACTTCATAATGGTTATATGTCGAAAAGAGATACAAAATGTTTATCTATAACTTTTTGTGGTTCAAGAATCAACTTTCATTCTTCATCCATTTGGAAGTTCTGTTTTACATTAGCCTCCTTTTTGAAGCCTTTTTGAGCAAGATACATGAAAAACCTTATGAATGCAGAAGAGAAAAATAGAACTTCTATACCACTTGTGAAAATCCTATGAATAATTATTTAGAGGCCATAACATTTTTGAGCTAGTTATTTTCTTTCTTCTTTGTGAAATAAATTTGCTTGTATTAACATAAATCTAAAAATACCCAATTACCACTCCTCAAATTATCTTTTCCTTCAATGTTTGAACTACCTTGTTGTTTTATCATGTTTCATGCTTGTCATTTGAAGGTTTTTCCATAATAATTTTCAAAGTTTGTTTATTTTCCATATGTATTTCTGTTTCTATACTTTGGTTTATCTTTGCAAAAAGTATGAATGCTAGGAGTTGGATATCCATAAAGGGCATTAAATGGGGAAATTTTAGTAGATGTTTGATAAGTAGTATCATATTACCATTCTTCCTTGACTTGAACCCACTTCTTCCATTAAGATTGATTTTCTAAGAAGTAACATTCATAGATTAACCTTAAAAACATTTGTTAACTATTTTTGTTTGACCATTTGATTGTGTTTGATATGTAGAACTCATGGCAGCTAGTTTTTCTCCACTCATATTAAATAATTATTTCCAAAAGTTTCTTGTTACTATTACTTTAGGAAAACCATGAAGACTATGAATTTCTTTCACGGACACTTCTGCCACTTGGCTTGTTGTTTATGTACTTTGAGCTCTACACAAAAAATCTACAAAATTTGTCTATATAAATGACCACAAAAATGTAATACTTACCTTTATATTTCAGTAACCCTGTAATAAATTCTATTGATATATATTCTAGTCTTTGAATATGTATGTGGAATGGTTGAAGTAACCCTAGAGATTTTACTATCTCTCTTTTATTTATTATGCAAACCTAACCTTCTCTTACAAAATTTTGAATATCTTTCTTCATTCCTTCCAAAAATATATTTTTTGATCCTTTGAGATGTTTTACGGAACCCTGCGTCCTACCATCAGAGAGACATGGGACTCCCTTAATATTTGTTTATTAAAATATTCTTGCGTGTATAAAAATATTCTACATTTGCACCAAAGTATATCTCTCTTTCACTCCTAATTCTCCATAGAGTTCATCCCATCCTTTATAAATTTTAGTTTTTGTTTAGTACTATTGTCATTTTTCCATTATGGAAAGCTTCTTCTAGCCACCTAGGAATAGAAAATGTAATTGGATATAAATTTGAGGCCTCTTCTATTTTAGAAAGAGCATCATGTACTAAATTTTCCTTACCCTTTTTGCAGATTATATCAAAATTAAAACTTTTCATTTTTTCTCCTCATTTTTGTTAATCTTCCAATGAAATCCATAGCTTCAAAAAATACTTTATGCTATCATGTTATATCTTGACTTTAAAGTACCTCCCAATGATATACTATCCCCATTTTTTATTGCATGTAATATTGCTTCCATTTATTTTTCATACGTAGATTTCACCAAATATTTTCTTTGAATTCCTTGCTTTTAAAGCCAATGATATCCCTTATTGTGTTAATGTTACGTAAATTCCTTGTCCTAGTGCCTCACACTCTACTATGAATGTTTTAACAAAAGTAGGTGCAACCGATGTTGGTGTAGAAGACATGGAATCCATTAAAAGAGAGAATGCCAAAGTAGCCTCATCATTCCATATAAATGATATTTTCTTCAAGAGATATGTGAGTGGACTTGAAATGCATGCATAATTCTTAACAAATGATCAATAATATCATGTAAGTCTAACAAATATTCTAGGAACCTTGATTTTCTTAGGAATAGGTCATTTTGTAATAGCTTGCATCTTTTGAGGCTCCAACTTCACTCCTTCCTTTAAAACAATATGAACCAAATACTCGAATTCTTATTTCCCAAAAGCACATTTGGATAGTTTTACATAAAAATGATTGTTCTCAATAATTTATATAACTTTTCCACATGTTTAGTGTGGTATTCCCATGATTTATTATAAATATGTGTATTATCAAAGAAAACCAACACAAATTTTATAAGATGGGATCAAACAAAATTGTTCTTAAGTAGAGTCCGCCGGACTTCAAATGGCGATAAACCATAATTCAAACCAAATTCGCGTTCCAAAATAGCCTGCTGACGTCGGCCAATTTTTTGACGCGAAAACCAAATGAATTCCGCCCTAATCTTTTTCAGGTCCGAAGTTGGGATGGCATACGGAGGGAGAGTTGTGACGTGAATTTCTTATCAAATTCGCCCTAATATTTTTCGGGTCCATATTTCCACTGCGCGAGCGACCCAAACAAAGATCTGCTCCAATCAATTTCTGCCACGTGTCCTCAATAAAAACTTGCCCTGCTCCCGACTGTGGGTGCATTCGATGGCGTTTAAGGCGATGGGACATGGATGCGGTGATTTCATATCAATCGCATTAAGATCTAACGCTGTTCAATTAAGTTCCATGGTTTTCACATCGAATCGCATTAAATTTTAACACTGTTCAAGATCGGACCTCCACTCCCGTTAGCGATTTTGCATGCTCCAATATGATCCGGCCTTCGGCTCTCATTAATGATCAGAGATTAATTATGACGAGCGTCCTTCGATTGCATTGCATTGATAAAATGGCATTTCGCTATGGTTTTTCAGACGAGCCGGTTGCTGGGTTACACTGCTTGCTCACTATGACGAGAAGGAGAAGTGGCCAGCTGAACTGCTGCGTAGACCTTGCTACATATCTTCATTTCTCTCGGTCCGGTCCTTGTCTATCTTCCTCTGTTTCTTGGAATTCTGCTTCTCCGTCTCCTCTTGTGCCCACTGCTAGTGACACTGCACCCATGCCTCGCGTGCGTCAAAGGATGCGTTGTCGCAAGGGGAGGACTAGAGGTAAACTCCTGCGCGCTCCCTCCAGCCCCTCAACCAAGTTGTCTTCCGGCCAATCCAGTGATTATGCAGGTCGCTATCCAAATACTAGGAGTGTGCGGGGTTGGGTTGTAGGATCTGGCCACCGTATGGATTCCCCTGCTCCTCGTTTCCCCACCGCTAGTTCACCTTCTCCCATGACGCGCACTGTGCAATTTTCCTTTAATTGCTCTCTCAACTGCCCACGAATTACAACTTCAGTCACTGTGGTTTTCCACGAGGAGGCCCAAACAGAGGAAGAAGGCACCCATCCGGTAGGTCTAAGCTCGGAAAAATCTGGCCAGCATTCGGGCCTTCAGGAGGGGAGCCGTGGCATGAATGTGGAGGTAGCACCTAACGATCCTAGACCTTTCGAAGGATGGTGCCGAATCGTCGAGGAGCTGGAGGAGTAGTTTGGTTAATTTTTTTTTCTTTCTTCGCGGCCCACTTAATTGGGTTGCTTTAGATTATTTTACTCTGCTGGACCTTTGTAATATTTTTGAATTCTGTAAATTAAATGTTCAAGACTGGTTTCCCCTATGAGGGCAGTCTTTTTAATTTTTTGATGACAAATTTTCCATGAGTCTGGACAATGATTTTGACTTCGGTGTAATTTTATTCCCACTATTAATAGATTAACTTTACTTAGAAAAAAAAATGTTTCCCTATTTCTATTTTAAACCTGTTTTTTGAAATACAGAGCCATGTTTATATGGTCTACGTATTATACTCTTTCTCTGTATATCTACAGGAACCTTTTTGCTATGAACAGGGTGGATGCTGTAGCAGGCTACTAATGGAAACAAGCGAGCCTAAACCTTACATCTCGGATGCAACAGATGGTTACCAATTTTGGAATCAAGAGAGCCTGATCTTACAAGCGAGCCTGGGTTTTTGCAGATGGTTATCACACTCCTCACATGATTAGTGTTTTTCTCTATTCAAGGATTTTGGGTACTTTAATTTGTATTTGGAACAATGGATGTCGGTACTCTATCTATTGCTTTACTATTCTACATACTGCTATTTCACTTTCTTATAGATGCCTCGGGCATATTTTGATGCTTTCTCAGATTTGTCGATAATCTCCATGTGGACCGTTACTGGGTTTTATATCATGTCCCTGTATGTGACATGGGGTATTTTTCTATCATTGTCTGGGGTGGGACTTCCACTTTTATAGATGGATATTTGGGTTCCAATCTTCAGATGTGAAAATGTAATGACTTCATGGACTGTTTTACTTCATATAATATATTCAAAACAACGTTTTTCTCTTGTGAAAAAAAAAATGATTAATGTTTATCACTCTGCCTTCAAAACTAGTGATGCTGGTCTATGTTGTTGGTTTATTGATATGGTCTGATGGTCTTTTTATATTTTGGATATATCACACTCCTCACATGATTAGCGTTTTTCTCTGTTCAAGGATTTTGGGTACTTTAATTTGTATTTGGAACAATGGACGTCGGTACTCTATCTGTTGCTTTACTATTCTACATACTGCTATTTCTCTTTCTTATAGATGCCTCGGGCATATTTGGATGCTTTCTCAGATTGTCGATAATCTCCATGTGGACCGTTACTGGGTTTTATATCAAGTCCCTGTATGTGACATGGGGTATTTTCTATCACTGTCTGGGGTGGGACTTCCACTTTTCTGGATGGATATTTGGGTTCCAATCTTCAGATGTGAAAATGTAATGACTTCATGGACTGTTTTACTTCATATAATATATTCAAAAAAATGTTTTTTCTCTTGTGAAAAAAAAATGATTAATGTTTATCACTCTGCCTTCAAAACTAGCGATGCTGGTCTATGTTGCTGGTTTATTGATATGATCTGATGGTATTTTTATATTTTGGACATATCACACTCCTCACATGATTAGCGTTTTTCTCTGTTCAAGGATTTTGGGTACTTTAATTTGTATTTGGAACAATGGACGTCGGTACTCTATCTATTGTTTTACTATTCTACATACTCTATTTCACTTTCTTATAGATGCCTCGGGCATATTTGGATGCTTTCTCAGATTTGTCGATAATCTCCATGTGGACCGTTACTGGGTTTTATATCAAGTCCCTGTATGTGACATGGTGTTTATATCAGCATGCAGGTGGGACACTTTACTGGATGGATATTTGGTTCAGTCTTGATTGAAACATGGATGACTTCGTAATTTGTTTTAACTTCATATAATATATTCAAGATAACGTTTTTCTCTTGTAGAAAAAAAAAATGATTAATGTTTATCCTCTTTGCCTTCAAAAATAGCTATCTTTGGTCTATATTCTTGGTTTATTGATATGGTCTGATGGTCTTTTTATATTTTGGACATATCACACTCCTCACATGATTAGCGTTTTTATCTATTCAAGGATTTTGGGTACTTTAATTTGTATTTGGAACAATGGACGTCGGTACTCTATCTGTTGCTTTACTATTCTACATACTGCTATTTCACTTTCTTATAGATGCCTCAGGCATATTTGGATGCTTTCTCAGATTTGTCGATAATCTCCATGTGGACCGTTATTGGGTTTTATATCATGTCCGTGTATGTGACATGGGGTATTTTTCTATCATTGTCTGGGGTGGGACTTTCACTTTTCTGGATGGATATTTGGGTTCCAATCTTCAGATGTGAAAATGTAATGACTTCATGGACTGTTTTACTTCATATAATATATTCAAAACAACATTTTTCCTCTTTTAAAGTTTCATTTTTTTTTTAAAAATTGAACCTACCATCGCTATACCGACGCCTGTAAGCGTCGGAATTGCGACAGATTAGAAACGTCGGAAGAGCGACAGTATAAAAACATTGGACAAGCGACGTTCAAAATGTCGGACCACATTTCGTCCGAATTGCGACCATTTACAAACGTTGGAAGAGCGACGTCCAAAACGTCGGACCACATTTCGTCGGAATTGTGACAGTTTACAACCGTTGGAAGAGTGACGGCCAAAACGTCGGACCACATTGCGTCGGAATTGCGACAGTTTACAAACGTCGGAAGAGCGACGTTCAAAACGTCGGACCACATTTTTTCGTAATTGTGACAGTTTACAAACGTGGAAAGAGCGACATTCAAAACGTCAGACCACATTTCGTCGGAAGTGCGACAATTTACAAAGGTCGGAAGTGCGACGGAATAGGAAACGTCGGAAGATTGATGCTTGTTTGGAAGCGACGGAAAAGGTGTCGATAGTGCGACACTTTTTAATTGTGTCGGAACTGCGATGGTATGGTAAACCACGTTTTGCGCGCCCTCGAGCTGTCGCTCTTGTGACGACTATGTGTCGGAATAACGACGAATTTGCTGTCGGAATTTCCGCCAAATTTTCTAGTGTGAGAGAATTCACACAGACGTGTGTGAACCTTTCTCAGTAGCTTCGACAACAAAGTACATATATTATGTGATATTTGTTGATAATTTTTCTCATAAGTGCTGGATATTCTTCATGCAGAAGAAGAGCGAGACATACTCAAAGTTATGTGAGTTCAAGGCACTGCTTGAGAAATAATCGGGGAAGTAGGTGAAGGCTCTAAGGAGCAACAATGGTGGTGAATTCATCTCTGGCAAATTCAAGGAATTTTGCAGCGCAAAAAGAATTCGAAGAGAGCTCATAGCACCTCATAACCCACAGCAGAATGGGGTTACTAAGTGGAAGAACAAAACGATTGTGGGTGCTGCACGGGCGATGTTGCATGATCAGGGCCTACCCATACACTTGTGGGCTAAGGCATGAAATACTAAAGTATATGTGCAGAAAAATTGTCCTCACAGGATACTTGGCTTGAGTACACCCGAGGAGGCGTTTTCTGGTAAGAGGCTTGATCTTTCCCATTTGAGGATTTTTGGTTCACCTATTTACATTCATGTGACGAAGGATGCCAGGAAGAAGATGGAGCCGACTGCGGAGGTTGGGATATTTGTGGGGTACACTGATACGCCCCACAACTATCATGTGTATTTTCCAGACAGTCGCAAGACTGTTGTGCGACAGGATATCGAATTTCATGAGGAGAAAGCCATGAAGTGTTCACTTGAGAGGGAGCCACACTTGCATGCAGATGAGGAGCTATTAGTTCCTAGGGGATGAGTCTCGGGGATGTGGATCGTACAGATGAGGTTCATGGGTGGAAGAAACCACTTGGCGGTGTCAGCCATCGGAGGCGGAAGCGCACTACGGGCGCGGCGGGCTCAAGATGCGAGAGAAGGTTGTAGGAGCACCTACATCACGGCGTGACAGAGACGATCCACGGCCGGTATATTGGATACATGGCTCTGATGAGCAAGTGTATCGTGATGGAGCCATCCTCTTTCGAGGAAGCTGTGGAGGATCCCGCATGGGTAGATGCCATGGTGGAAGAGTATGATTCGATTGTCAGAAACAGTGCATGGGAGATTGTCCCAAGACCGGAGGGGAAATCAGTGGTGGGTTCACGATGGATCTACAAAGTGAAGCAGGCGGCTGACGGGAGTGTGGAGAAGTACAAGGAGAGATTTGTCGCCCGTGGCTTCTCACAGATCGAGGAGATCGATTATGAGGAGACTTTTGCACCTGTCGCAAGGTACTCTTCCATACGGATGATCCTTTCTCTCTCAGCGCAGATGGGGTGGCACATCCATCAGATGGATGTAAAAGTGCGTTCCTAAGCGAGGTCATTGAGGAGGAGGTGTACATAGAGCGGGCCGAAAGGGTTTCGGAATCTTCGATGGCGAGTATGTGTGCGAGGCTCAAAGAGCGTTGTATGGGTTGAAACAAGCACCTTGTGCTTGGTACACACGGATAGACGGTTATTTCCTTGGACTTGGATTCTCCAAGAGTGAGGCGGATCCTAACCTATACTAGATAGTGGTGGAGGGTAAGTTGATGATCATTTCACTTTATTTAGATGATTTGATTTTGATAGGTGATGAAATATTGATACACTCATGCAAGGCTGATCTTGCAAAGGAGTTTGAGATGAAGGACTTGGGCCTCCTTCATTATTTCTTGGGATTGGAAATTTGGCAACGCAGTGATGGACTATTTTTTTCTCAAGGCAAGTATGCCCGGGAGATACTGGAGAAGTTCAACATGCATGGATGCAAGGCTGTTGATACTCCTCTTCCTGGTGGATGGAGGAAGGAGGATGCTACTTGACGAGTAGTGGATACCCTTTGTTTATCGACGATTGGTGAGGTCGCTTATGTATCTGCATTATTACGGCCGGAAACATGTTATGCGTTAACCGAAGCTTTCACAAATATGGTTAAGCCAACCAGCTCTTAGAAGGCGAGGCAAGCATGTATTGAGATATCTCGGGAGGCACATTGGGATATGGATTATCGTACGGACGGTCGGATGAGGTGACTATGTAGCTTCATGGATACGAATTAGACGAGAGGCCATGAGACGAGAAAGAGAACTTATACGGGAGGATTTTGATATCGGGTGGAAACAACGATTTCTTGGTACAGTAGGAAGCAAAGATCCGTGGCACTCATTTCAGTAGAGGCTGAGTATATGGCAGTGAGTTTGGCTGCATGCGAGGCTATATGGATGAGGAAGATCCTAGTCGGGTTGTTTGGTTCACACTTAGATCCTATTGTGATTTATTGTGATAATCAGAGTTGCATCAAACTCTCGGTTAGTCCAGTATTTCATGATATAACTAAACACATTAACATCTGGTATCATCATATCAGAGATTGTGTGCAGTGGAAGATCATGTTACTTTCATACATTCCTACGAGAGGATAGGGATCTTTGATATCTTGACAGAAAGAAGGTGCTCACTAGGAAAATTTGAATACCACAAGGCGAGATAGGGATTGGCGGATAATCCTTATCTTGTTGAGAGAGTGTTGATATTGCAACAAGATGATGAGCTTAGTGGAGAGAATTCGCCTTCACTAAGTGGGCGTGACTAATTTTTAGCGCAAGTCTATTTTTAGACTATGTCTATTTTTGAACATATGGATCATGTTCTATGAGTTGTAGGATGCTATTTGTGGATGGTTGGTCAAGTCGGGAAAAATAGATGGACTTCTATTTTTAGACATATTGGGCGGAATCTATTTTTAGATTGCTAGTCTAAAAATAGATATGTCGAATATTATTAGCTCTTAATAATATTTGGACACTAAACATTATCTTATTCTCTTAGAGCACTTTAGTTAAGTGCACAGATGTGGTACAGGAGCTGAAAGAAGGAATTACACTATTCTTGAGGGTTAAGTGGATCTATTGCATGGATACTTCAGTTATAACTCATGTGACAGAGTTTGGTGGAGTTGATTGAGGAAGTTAGTGGAGTTGTATTTAGTTTAACTAATCTAAACATAGTTGAGCTATTTGTATTCAATTTAACTAATTGATACCATTAGTGAGAGTGGTGTGAATTAATTATTAATTAATTCACTAATTATAAACTCATTAATCAACTAAAGAATGCATCAGTTAACTTCAATGCATGGACAGTTTGAGTGGAGACCAGTGCAGAAATAGGTGAAAGAGCAGGTTAACTATCAGTTGTGACTATACTGTTGCTATTTGCAACACACAGATAGGTGGAGAAGCCCATGAGGATTGCGCAGTACAAGCCATGTGGTTTATCTATTTAATGAAGCCATCCCATAGCATTGATTACGCAATAGAGGCTGGCTATCAAGTGGAAAAAGATTGGAGCATGTGTTTTGCTAGATATAGCTTGATAGTGTGTAGAAATTTGAGGTGGTGCTGAGAGCTTGTGAGGAGCTTTGTACTATGATTTTTACATGATCTCCATGAAATATAATATACAGATAGTTGGGGTTTTCAGCTTTAAGCTTTCCCATTAAATATTGTGTTCATATGTGTGATTGTTTGTGGTTTTAATGTATGCATGCAATTGAATTTATTTCTGCATGTGATGATCAATGGTAGAAGAGATTCTGTATTATGCATGAAGCTAAAATAATGTGTGATCAGGAGAATCTTGGTGAATAATATATCAGTTATTCAAATTTCTACAAACATTCTCTGTCATTTAAACAAAAAACGTTATAAGGACAACCATAAAGGTACAATTAGAAAAAATTATAAGTGGAAATTAATTACCGTCACGGCCCTCACTGATAGTATCTTTTTCGGCCTGGTCCCCACTACAATGATCAGGTTGCACGTGAGGATCATCTACATCTGGCTCTAAAACTGGGTTATTTGCCTCGTCGGTAGTGCTGCTCCCTTGATTTAAACAAAGTTGTTAGACATTAAATTTATGGACGAAAAAAAACATATTGAAAGGTTAATGTTTTACCTTATCAGGCATTCTGGATCTTGGGACCTGCCCCAAGCTTCTGCGACATTCAACTACGGCTTGATAGCCGAAATGGAAAGAGATATTTTTATCTTCCTCTGTAGTTTCTGTTCTGAATTCATCACCGTACATTACATATGATTGTGTATTTTTAATAATATTTGATAGGATTACAAAAACGTTGGAAGGCGATACAATTAATTATAAGATGTTTAGCTACTTAATTACAATTCTTGCGGCTAATTTCAAGTAGCCGCCCTGGCCTAGCTTGTGATGGCCCTTTTTTCAATCCTAGCTTTGGTTTCCTTTGAGGTGTCAGGCAACCTAGCATCAAAATATTGAAGTCAGATATGACGTAGCACACTTTTATTTTAGACATAGAGAAAATTAAAGCTATTGAATTAAAGTTGTAATTTACCTTGCGGGTCTAGTTGGCATTTTCCCTTCTTTCTTTGCCCTTTTCTCTTTTCCGTCATGGATGAGTGCTCTCCACTCACTCTCTGGAACTGCGAGAGGACGCTCATATCTAGGGTTAAATTGAAATTGCGTCCAGATGGGTGTTGTTTGATATGTTCATCTTACACAAACTGCCAGGAACTAGTTGTTCTGTCAAATGTGCCGACCCCAAAAAGGGCTTCTAGATAATCTAAAAGTTCTTTTTTCAGGTTGGAATTCTGGGAATTCCACCCTGTACATATGGTTGGGCAAAAAATTACCAACGCATGGCTCTCCAGAATCCTGTAGAACTCATTGTTTCCTACACAGAATAAAACCAAAAGAAAAAGAAGATATTATCATTAATTTAAAAATAAAAATCATGATAAATATGTTTTAGATAAAGTACATGAAATAGTTAAAATATTAAAATTTACATGGGAGTTGTACATGCTTTATAGGGACACCCTCATCGTTCACCAACAACGTGCCATTAATGGTCCCTGTGGAGCTGACACGTGTAGCTCCAGGAAACGCAATAATGTAGTTGGCCATATCAGCCTCATCATTGCCAACACGTTCAGCGGTTGGTTGGGTGTCTACTTGGGCAGGGTGTGTTTCTTGGCTAGCACCTAAAGGAGTAGAAGGTGTACGAGAGGGTTTTTGGGCAATCTCTTGCCCTTGTGTCCCACTACCACCAACACCGGGTTCAGCAAATGCCAGAAAATGCTACATACAAAAGAAATTTTTGTTAGTTTAGTCAATGTAAAAATTAAAAATCAAACTATCACAATTCATCTCATGCAGAACAAAAAAATATCCTTTTGACTTTTTATTATTACCTGATATCTTTCTAGCTGGCTCATAAGTTGTTTTATCCTCTCTTCTGTTTCAGGTGTTTGAGGCGCGTCTATCAAAGTATTAAATTCCGACCATGCATCTCGTGCCTTTTTTCGCAACAAGAACACTGGAGATAGGGATGAAGAAAGCTCTTCCTCAAAGAGGGAATCATCAGGCGTACCATGGCTAGGTGTCTGCATATTTGAACAAAATTAATATTATTTCAATTATATAAATAACTAAAATACCTGAAGATAGAGCAATGCTGGCACTTTACATGTTCTTCCGCTGGCCTCTTTCCGCGATCATCCCGTCTCGGGGTTGTTCCTGCACTGCTCTGATCAATCTGCCACATTGCAATAAAATTATAAATGTAAAAACTTGAAAACAATATCTAACTTGAAAACACAAAATGAAAACTAAAATAATTTCTAATAAGACACCGGACGACAGAGTTAGAGTTTCAAATATGCCTTGCATTGAATTCAGTCCTGGAAACATATCATTGCACATTAAGGCAGCCAAACAAGAGACGAGTTGACAATGAAGACCTTATTGAATATATTGTTGGAGAAAATTCTAGTAAACTTGTTGTGAAGACCTTGAGGACATTTTTGGAGCAACATTGTTGAAGCTGATGGTATAGCATTGTTGGAGACGATCTTGAAGGGCCTTGAAGTGAAGATTTTGGAGCAACTATTGAAAAATCCTTAGAGCATCTAAGTAAGGCACTTTCTATCTTCCATAACCTTTTTCCTTTCAATATCCTTTAAACAATTTTGTTGATATTTAATGTTTGAAACTATGTTGCTAGGAAACGTGGGGTCGCGGACAAGGACGGGGACAGGGACGACATTTTTTGAAACCGGGTGCGTGGGTTCGTCTGGGTATTTTTATATTAATATATATTATAATTTATATATCATATATAATACTATATTTTCTAAATTATAATTTATAAATTATAAATTTAATGACACTAATATAGTAATTTGTAAATTACTAATAATTTAAAAACTTTAAACTTTAAAGATTTAAACATGCACATCATTCAACATTCACATGTGACATTTGTCATTGAAATTTCAAAATTTCTAGTTTGATAATATCATGATTCATATATGATATCAAGTGCAAATTGGAGCTCAGTTTACATATTAATAAATTATAATAAATTAGAATCATGATTCAAAATTTCAAATTATATGTCCATTGTCATACTAAATTCAAAATTTTCCTCAAGGCATCTCCAAATGGAAAACTATAAACATGAACTAGGAAATTTTGATATACTAAAATAAAATAGCTAAAGCCTAATAGTGAGCAATGGCTTCCTCAAGCCATATCATCAACATCCATGTCATTAGCATCACTTAGATCTTCACTTAGCATGCTCTCCAAGTAGGAATCACTCTCATCTTGAGGCTCTGGCTCATCCATAGCAATTTGAGGATGGATGTTTGTGGTAAGTCTACGCTTTCGCTGGGTAAGTTATGAACTTATGATTCATGGATAGGTAGGTATGTTTTAAGGTTTAATTTTTTTTTTTTAAGTTTTAACTTCCCCCTTTATAATTGACTATAGCCTATGGGGTTGGATAGGCTACTTTTTCATCCCTTGGGAAATTTAATTATAAGAGAACATTACAATTGGAATACTGTTCACTTCCACTGCTGTTTTGTATAATATTTCATAGTAGTCCCAAGGTAGAAAATTCACAGAATTAAGATCCACGAAACCTCTGGTTAAGAGATTAAATTTCTGTTACATTTAAAGTCAAAGCCAGCAGAAATTTCTTCACTAGTAACTACTCTGTCTAAGCCATGCCGAGTATGATAGATGTTAGTATGAATCTTTCATCGTAAAAGATCACTTTAGCTATGCATAAAAAATAGCCCTAACATCGATATGGCTGCAAAATATCTTTAAGTTTGCTGCACAAATTCATATCTAAGCAAAAAAGATATTAAGCAGATAAAATATAATATGGCTCCATGCATCCAATAGACAAGACAAGAATTTCTTGGACTAATTTTATCACTGGTACTCCTAGGCTGGTAGGGAACACTGCATCTTCTCCATAGACTAACTGATATGGGGACATTCCAATGGACTTCTTTGTAGTCAATTCGTCTGCCCACAGAGCATGCACCAACTTGTTATGCCATGATTTTTTATTCTCTTCGAGCAGCTTCCTGATGATGGTCACCAAACTTTTATTTGATGATTCTTCTAGCCCATTACCCTGAGGGTAATAAGCAGTAGAATGACCAAGTGCAATTTGATACTTGTGACAAAAATAAATCATCTTTTTGGACCCAAACGTAGCAGCATTATCAGTAATAATCTTCCTAGGGCAGCCAAATCTAGATAGGATATGGTCTTCAAGGAATTTTATGATGACAGAATCTATGGCATTCCTGGAAGGTATGGCCTCCATCCATTTTGTGAAATAGTCTGTGGCTGTAAGAATCCATTTGTGTTGGGCAGATGAAGTAGGATGGATTTATCCTATGAAATATAGGCCCCACTATTGAAAAGGAGCTTCAACAGTGATTGGTTGTAATGGTAAAGGGAGGAGTTTTCTTTTTCCCTCAAAGATCTGGCACTTATGGTAGGCAACTATCATTTTATGTACATCTTGGAAGGATTTTGTTGGCTGTGGTTTTCCAGTATAAATGGCCTCCACACTTTCCTTCATGGAACTCATGTTTGATCCTCTCTGCATCAACTTCAAGAAACAATTTAAGCAACAAACCATTTTCATTTTTCCAGTATAAACATTAATTTAAAATGCAATAATTCCTAGCTTTTAACTTTAAAAACCTTACCTTTGTCTTTGATAAATCAGGAGGAGCATTAATATTTGTAAGCACATACAAGATGTCAGCATACCAAGGTGAGTTCTGGAATTGTTCTTCAACAGTAGGAGAAGGCAGTCCTTCATGTTCATCCAAGGCATCTACCATGTTTATGTCAAGGGCTTGTGAGTTAGTTTCAACCATTAATTATGCCAAGCCTTGACCCTTGATGAGTTTTGTGGGTTTGATCTCCAAATCATACTCTAGTATCACTGCAATCCATTTACCTCTTTTTCCATCTGGATCTTGTGACAAAATATCTTTCACCACTATGTTAGGCACATAGGCAACAATGTGAGAATGCAGAATATACACCCTGAAGTCTTTTAAGGCCTTTACCAAAGTATAAGCCTATTTTTACATTATATTATATTTCAAGGGTGCATCTCTCACCGATTTCCTAAAAAAGGAAATTGGTTGCTCTTGTCCCTCTGGATTTTTCTGCAAGAGGACAGTGGCCATATTATGCTCTATAGCAAAGGAGAAAATAAGGAAATATTTATAAAAATCAGGGCTAATTAGGACTGGTGCCCGGGTGAGTGCATGTTTAACTAATTTAAAAGATTTTTTGGCCTCCACAGTCCATTTGACTCCCACTTCCTTTTTCAGTATGTTTGTCATATTTCTAAGGAGCTCTACTAGGTTGGGAATAAACCTCCTTAAGAATTTAATTTTCCTAATAAAGGACTGCAACTCCTTTATGTTCCTTGGGTGGCTAATGTGTAGTATTCCCTCAACTCTTTTTGGGTCTATTTTAATCCCCTTTTCTGATATAATATGGACCAGAAGCTTACCTTCTTAGAGGCCAAATATAGTATTTTTGGGATTTAAAGATAGCCCAAACCTCCTTCACTTCTCAAAGACCTTTCTTAGATGTTTAAGGTGCTCTTCATCAATTTTGGAATAAACTGTCATGTCATCAAGATAAATTACAATGAAGTCCCCTATTTCCTCTGAAAATGCAATGTCCATCTCTCTTTGGAAGGTTGCACCAGCATTCATTAGTCCAAAAGGCATTTTCACATACATGAAAGTGCCCCAAGGAGTGGTGAAGGCTGTCTTAATCTGATCTTCTGGGAGTACTAAGACTTGGTTATACCCTGAAAATCCATCTAATAGAGAAATCCTTTTTGAACCAACTACCCTCTGTAAGATGTGTTCCATTCTGGGTAAAGGGTAATTGTCCTTCAGGGAGGCTTTGTTAAGGTTTCTAAAATCAATGCACATTCTGATTTCTCCTGTCTTTTTCCTTACATCTAAAAGGTTAGAAACCCAATCAGAAAACCTTACAGGCACCATGATTCCTGCCTCATACATTTTATTGATTTCCTTTTCCACTAGAGGCAGTTGTACTGGGTTCATTCTGAGCAGTTTTTGCCTAAAGGGTTTTTGGTTTTCTTTCATTGGGATCTTATGCTGGATAATCTCTGTGTCATAGGCTTTTAAGTCCTCATAGCTCCAAGTGAACACATCAAAAAAATCTTTAAATAAATCAATGTATTTCTTTTGATGTGTGCTAGCAAAGTTTTGGCCAATTTAATCATCTTAGGCTTATCTTTGCTGCCTATATTGCATTCTTCAACATATGATTCAGTGTGTTCTATAGTGGGTTTCTTTGCCACATCATTAAAGTCAAAAAGGTCCTCTATGGGTGCTAATCCTCTAGGTATGTTCTTGTCTTTGGACTGTAGCACCTCTATGTCTTCCTTATCTATTTTCATGTATTCTTCAATTTGGTTTTCAAATTATTTGTTTAACATGTTTAATTCTGCATTGGGGGATGGTTTTTCTTCGTTGGGGGGCTCTTTATCTACATAGATTTCATCGGATTTAGAGTCTGATTCAGGTAACTCAAACTCATTCCTGTAGAGCAATAAATCCTCTATCTGTTTGTCACCCTCAAAGACCTGCCAATATTTCTCATTATTTGGCACTGCAGGTCTATATTTTGTTTGAATAATGATCTATTTGTCACCATGTGATTTCTGATATGAACTTGAAATAATGTCTAAAAATGTTTTCAACAGATCCATAGCATCATTCCTATATGCCCTTAATCTAGGATGCTTTGCAGTGTACTCTCCGTTGATTTTTTTGATGACTAATTCTGAATCTCCTTGAACAACTATTCTCTTAGCTCCTAGTTTTTTTAATAAATGCAATCCTAAGAGAAGAGATTCGTACTCTGTAATGTTTTTTGTGCACTTAAAGTCTAGCTTAAGAGCATGGCTCTCAGCATAGTTATTTTCAAAATTGTGCAACCATACCCTAGCTCCCGCATTCTTTCTAGTGCAAGATCCATCAAAGTTCATTTTCCATAAGGGATTGTTTGCATAATTGTTATCAGTTTCATCCCTAATTCTATGTTCACCATTGTGTAGTGTTATGTTTTGTTCTTTAGGACTTTCATGGAGTTCAGAGTGATGAGTGTTAGTCATCAGTATTTTTCACCTATTGATGATGACTATTTGTCAAAGCCAAGTTTTCTAGCAACTGATCTAGAAATTTGTCAAATTTGCCAGCTGGAAAACACCCATAAACATTTTTTCTCTCCTAACCTTTTCAATCAGCCCATGATGAGATAAAACCTCATTGTCAAGCCCTATCTAGCCTCAGCCATACTAGCTTGTCCATCAGCTCCAAAGAGAATAATCCAAATCTGTCCAAGAAGTCTCCCCTAAGTTAGGTAGTGGCGCCTTAGGCATTTCTCCCTTGGCAAACTATCCTAAAGCCAAAGAACCTCTATCTAATATCAACCAGTCCTAGATAACCCTCCTATTTCTGCAAATAAATCTTGATTATACCCTTAAGTCATGCCACTAACAAGCCTTTATGTCTTAGCAATACATAGGCCACATGTTAAGTTGATGTTAGGTAGACTTACAGTGTGTCAATGTCTCTTTGAAAGAGCAGAAGTATACTAGTATTCCAGAAGATAGTATTAAACTCAACATGAGAAGACAACTACTTCTCATGTGGTTTTGAGCCTGGGATGCAGCTACAGGGCAGAGAGTTTTTTCATTAAGCTCCTGCAAACACAATCAAAGGTTAGTGAATTATAAATAACAAGAAATTCTCTACAGATGCTGGCCAGGCTGCCTCTGATTGTCTAAGGATGCACAAAGGTATTTTAAAAGTAGAATTACATGTCTCAGAGAGATGCCCTTCATGGCATATTGTCATTCTGTCATTTTAATTTGCTTAAGTATGAATAGGCAGTGAAAGGAATGATAACACTGTTTGAAAACTGATGAAATGACATCACTGAGAAAACCTCCTCCATACATGAGCAGAGGGTTGAAAGACAAAGAAAACCTCCTTCATTTTACAAGCAGAGGGTTTGGGAATGTGATAAAGGCCTCCTTCATCTAATAAGCAGAGGGCCAGGGATAGAGATTTATTATAGGGTTTTCACTGATTGAAAGGCATATTTTAAGTGTAGTGGGAAAGCAACTGAAGGCTTATGGATAGAAAAATGGTAGTTAAAATAGAAGGAAAGCAGTGGTATTGTGATAATCCAAGAGGTTTGATTTTTCTTCTATCATAGTTTTCCTCCAAAGGAAATCTAAAGACAAAATGAACAAATCCTACTGAGGTATGTGATTTCATCAAAAGTTTCCAGATATTTTCTCCTTGATCAACAGGCATGAAATCTACCCATTATTTTCCTTCAAAAAACAGAGTTGAAATTAGTGGAAATCCATTCAAGGTTTATAAGTGGGAAGCTGGGTCAAACATAAGACAAAGAGTGATATTAATACTCAAAGAAGGTTTGTTCTTCCTGTTCATGAAGGTATTTGTCAAAAAAACTCATCAAAATGGACAAGAAGGTAACCTAAGCCTGATTTCTGAAGGAGGCTTTGCAAATAGACACATAGGTTCATAAAAGTGAAGAAAATATATGGCAAGTGTTTCAATTTCAGGGACAATATTCAAAGAAATGAAGCGTGATATTGTCACAAACAAAAGATTGTTTATGAAACATATGAAGATACCTATTTGTTGCATATAATTATAGGAGAAGCCTTTAGAAGATCTCCTTTTTTAATGAACATATGTTTGTCAAACCCAGGTAAATGCAACTAAAGTTCCCACAGTAAAAAAGAAATGTCATTTGAAGGGTGCTTCTACAATCATTATATGGTTTTGAGCAAGGTTTTCCTCTAAAAAGTAGATATGAATGGGGGAAATAAATGTCCTCCCTTAATAGGCAAACAGTGAAAAGGAGTTTGGCCTTGGGATGACTTTCTTCACATTAGGAAGGGTCATATCTATCAAAAACTGTACAAATAGCATGCACAACACTTTATTACCAACGTTAATTGAATATGGGCCCCTTTAGAATTTTCAAATTCATTTGGTTTTCATCATAAAAAAGGAATTTGTGTTAAAAAAAAACATTCAAACCCTCACAAAGAAATGTAAAAATATCGTTGGCTTTTTCAAACTATAAAATGGAGTTAGAGACCATTGCAGGGCCTATTTGCAATTCAAAATGTGAGCAACACTCCCCTAGGCTGCACACTACAAGAAACTAAAGATTTCAAGCAAACTTCAAGTTTTTTTAGGCCTTTAAGCCTGCGCGGTGCGCCTGGAAAAGTGCACAGCACGTTTAGAAGCGAAAATACACAAAGGTTACACTGCAGCGCGATGCGCCTGTAGCGCCGGTCACCTTCGCCCGAACATCGACCCGACTCCTCTACACAGCGCAGAATTCTCCCATATGAACGTGTTTCTCGCTCATAAGGCCCTCGAAAAACATCTTTGGAGCTTCTAAAAGATAAAAAAAATGCCCGTGAAAAGATTGCAAGGTATTCTCCATCACTCCTCACTAGTTTTTGAAAATATGAAAGGTGTAACAAGGTTATTTTTGCAACACAAACACAATGGTTGGAGAGTAAGCTGTTTGAGAAAAATCCAAAGTTTTTATTGCTATGGTTGCCCAATATTAGTATAGTGAAGATGACGTGTTTGTATCAGTTTCAAAAATCCTGAAATTGCCTTCAAACAAAGTGGTAAACCTTGTACTAGTGACACAGACCATTTCAAGTGATAAAAGGGAGTGTTGAAATGGTTTTAAGAGCCCTTATTGATTTTCAAAGACATTGATAGTTGGATGCTTTAAAACCATCTAAAAATACCCTTAATACCTTTAAAGAATAGTCATAGCCCACAGATAAAACACAGTTAACCTCTGTCTGCAAATCTAAGGTGAAACAATGTTTATAAAAGGAAAGCAGTGATCTTAAGGTCAAAAAAGTGTTTGTAAAGTGAAAGCAATGGTCATATCTGAAAGCCTTGTCACTTCAAGAGTGTCCCTTTGAATGGTGAAAGAGCTAACTCTGTCCAAGCCACCAGATTTCCATAAAAAGAGTATTCTATGAAGATCCTTTGAATTAATTTGAGGGTGTTTTTGTCTACCTGGGTATAAGAAACAGTGAATAGCAGAAGAGTGTTGTTGGGGAGGGTGTTTTTGTTTTTATCTAAATACAAGGTTATTTTGTTTCTCTCAAAAACACAAAGAGATCTATGTTCTAACAAAAAGGCCACCAATACCTCTTTTCAAAATACCTTGCCTAAGCACAATAATCAAATTGATTGTTTGCTTTTCATTTAACAAAAGTTTGTTGATTGGAATAAAGAAGGACAAAACAGTAATTTAGAAGGAGCACAAAATTGGTGTTGGGAGAATATTTCACAAAGCATTTGAAGTAGTTGTCTTGGTCAAACAGTGACTGATAAGTAGGACAGAGGTGTGTGCTTGAGAAAACATTCCAAAGGCCATTTGAGACAGCTTGGTGTTGCAGAGAACATTCAAAATAAGATGCCTCCTAGGCAAGACAGTAGGAGTGGCCTTCACAAGAGATTTGAGCCTGTTTCCACTGAAGAAGTGAATTCCCATCCATCAGTCTTGTTTAATTTCCACAAGTTTGGGTGTCTAGATTTTTTTCAAATAGTGCAAGAGGTGAAGAGCTATTCCCCTTTGACACATCTTTGTGCTTTGAGGTTTCAAGAGAAGCACTTTCAGCTAGCAGGCCTAGATTTCAAATTCTCTCCAAGGTCCATTTCCAAGGCCACCAAAATCCCTTATGTCGGGGAGAAGTGGTTTAAAAAAAGCCACCTGGACTCAGAAGAATGCAAGTCTTTTCTAAAGCCTGAGCATAGAGATTCATGTACATCTATTTTCCCCTTCTCATATCTATTGACTAGTTATGCCCCCCTCATGAAGATCATCATGAAATACTTCACTTGTGAGGGAAGATTCTCCCGAGTATATGCCTATCATATCTGATTTCTCATGCATTTCATGAGGGCCAAATTTCTAAATCTCCCTTTCTTCCTACATAGAAGTATTGAGAAAATGGCCTCCACTGTTCAGAAAAAGAATCCTTCTCAACATACAACCTACCTCTTCCATCACTCCCTCATCAAAATCATCATTCTTCATCAGCTTGAAAAGAGGGAGGTCTCTAGGGACACTTTCATCACACATCCGGATTTCGCCACTGTCCCCTCATTTCATACATCTCCCTCACCTTCTACTCACCATCCTTCACCTTCTTCAAGCAAACCTATTCCCAAGAAGCTCAAATTTACCATAGAACAAGAAAAAGAGCATGATGAGGAAGAAGAGAATGAGCAAGAGGAGGAAGATGATGATGAACAACATCATAGTGAAACAGGGCAGTAAGGGGGAGAAGAACACAGTGAGGCAGAACTGCAAGGGGAAGAAGGGCATGATGATGAGCAACATCACACTGAGGCAGAACAACAGCATGATGATGAGCAGCATCACAGTGAGGCAGAATAGCAGCATGATGATGAACAAGTGCAACAAGATGATGATGAGCAGCATGATGAACAGAGGCAGCCACAACATGATGAAAAATAGCCTCATGAAGAAGAAGGGCAGCATGATAAACGGGTGCAACACAATGAGGAGGACAACACTCAAAAGGAAATGCAAAAGGACAGCCAAGGCATCCATGAAGAAATCCAAGACAGTGGCAAGAATGATGAGAAAAGTAGCAAGGGTAAAGAGCCAATGAATCATGTGCTAGCTGCCTCTCCTAGGCAAGGGGCCATGCTCTCTTCTTTGAAAGTGGCCAAGCCCGGGACATCAAGGAAAAGGGTTCCTAGAGTTGTAACTCCAAATGTGACTAGGGCCCTCCGAAGCAAGGGAAATCACCCAAGAAGCCCATTGTCGAGTTTCCCAAGAGGAGGAAGACTAAAAGAGCCACACAAAGCAAAGGAAAGGAGAAACAAGAAAGCAGTCATGAAAAGGAAAGGGAATTCGACATCATCCAAATCCAAAGTGATGATTGTGACAATGAAGCCTGGATCCTAGAAAATCTCTTGATCAATAGAGAAAACCAAATTGATGCTTTGAGGACTGATCTTGATAGGGCTAGAAACTTCAATCACTTTTTGCAAGTTCAAAACAAGTAGATGAGTGTCCATATGGCTGTATATGAGACACAGGCCATCAAATAAAAAAAGGAGGCCTCCAAAGCACAAGTGAGATTGGAAGAACTCATGGGTGAGTTTGATGAGAGCGAAGATGAACATCAGCCCAGGCAAAAGAGGCCAAGAACCATGGGGCTCAAAAAGGCCCTTGAGAAACAAAAGGAAGAAGAAGATTCCCTTCTCCAATCTACCCCTCTCACTATATTGTTCGAACAAGAGATAGAGAACAATCGAGAAGCATGGATTGAGAGAGTTAATGATCACTTGGAGAAGAAATTGGAGAAGGAAAATAGAGACTTGGACCTTCAACGGAAGATGACCGGGCATTATAAAAAGCTCAATCAGTTTTCCTGGCGGAAATTGAAGGCCGCTCAGGAAAAACTCAAGGAGGCTCAAAGGGAAGCGTCCAGCACCAAAATTGAGGAAAGACACATCAAAGCTCCAAATTTTGGCCTCAACTTCACAACACGTTTATGAAAACCCTTGAAGGTCATGCTCGCTGAAATTGGGTGAAATTCGACAATTTTTGGTTTTTTGTCATTTTTGGGTTTTTGGCTAAAACTCATCAGCATCGCCATTTCAGTTTGGGGCATCCTCAAAGGATGAGAATGGTATCATTGGATGCCGTAATTTCAGGGGAATATACTCAGCGATTTTCAGATCAATTTAAGATCATTTTCTCTCCCATAATGGTGAAAAACACTCGCTTTTTCTACACTCTACCCCGTTTATCAGCAAGGCTTATTTTTTGGGTTTTTACACACAAGTCTATTTTTGGAGGGCTTCTAGTGGTCCATTTGGAGAAAACTACATTTTTAGAAAGTAGACACTCAGAGCTTTGCAACGAGCCATCATGGGCCTCGTTTCAACATCGGGAAGGCCTCCAAAAGTTGCCGGCAAGTTAGGGGACCTTTTGCTGATGTATTTTTTGAGTATTTTTGTAAAAATTGAACCTTTCAAAAGTGAATTTTCCTCATGTTCGTTTAGCTATTTTTGTGCATGGTTAGTTAGGAAAAGTCAATTTATTTCCCTTTTTTATCATTTTTGAGATATTTTATTAGATATTTTGTGCCTTGGGCTTTGCAAAGCCTCAAGGACAAAATCAGATATTTTGGATAGGCCAATGAGATTGCAAGTTGCACCAAGAGGTTTTCCCGACTTGGCCTATATATTCCAAAGGATTTCATTGTAAAAAAGGTTTAACTTGATGAATAGAAGAAATATATGGTCATATAAGCTTTGGAAGAAACACTTGTCTCATGCTTTTGGATAGTTTCTTGGATGTTCTTGGATGATGAAAGAGGATTGTTGTTGGGTTCCATGACTTGGTAGAATGGTATAGTGTCTCTCTCTTTGTTTTGTTTCCTAGTTTTCATTCATAATTCCATGTTATTAATTTCTATAAGACAGTAGAGAACATATTTGAGATATGCCCTTGGAGGCACCTCAAATTTCCTGTTTCTTTATAGCTTCCATGTTTTTTTCATTCTTAGTCATGTTAAAGAATCCTTGATTTCTCTTTAATAACTCAAGAATATTGTTTGCTTGTTTCATTTATGGTTTTATGCATGCTAAGTATGATTCACGGTATGCCCTGCTTACTCATGGCTAGCCATAGCTCCACCTATGAAACCTCTCTTTGATTGATTAGATTGTCATTTGTTGAGCCAATGAGGTCTTGTACTGATCTTGCCCTTTGCCTAAAACTATGCAATCTTGTTTTCAAAGTGCCCAATAGCTTGAAGGACTATGTTTAGGCGTTCCTACATAGTGATTTGAGTTGTTTTTCTGTCTTAAATGTATTTCCCCAAATTCTGATATCCATTTCCTAAAGTTGGAGAGTCATATATCTCTATGCATGGCTTGAATGTTTATTTCTATGTGTTGATCATCTTATAGTTACATTTCTCATGATTAATGGTTTTCCCTACAATGTTTATGTCAGCTATTAAACTATTTATGCTTGCAATACTTTGTTATTCACAAATTTAATGTCCATCTCACTCCATTTTTCCCAAAGATCCATTTTACCTCGAATCAAATCAGCCCTGCAACAACCTTGTATCACCATCTGAAATTTTTCTTGACCTTTTCGACCCCATAGCCCAGTTGATCTGACATCCTTTTACCTATCTTATGTCTTTGATCATTTCATCCCTCACAACCTAAAAACCAAAACAAAAAACCTACTTCATAACTAGCCTAAAATCAGAACACAATAAGCAAACACACAGATATCCCTTACACAAATAGAGAGAGCCCTCTCTGAGTCTAAGAAGGCTAGGTCCTTGGGCTCTAAAGATTGGTTTGATGTTACACTGTCATTTGGCTTGCCAATCAGCCAAATCATGGGACCCTAACATAATGGCGATCATGGTGGGACTCTGAGTTAGTGAAAATCTAAGTACACCTTAGGACTCCAGAAATCCCTCATCTTCAAACATACTTTCCATTTAGCCACCTCATGGCACCCTAAAATAATGGCGATCACAGTGGGACTAACTGAGTACATAGCAATCTAGCAAACTCTTGTAGATTCATTAGTCTTTAAACATTTAAACAGGTAAGCAGTCCATAGAATCATTTAGAGTAAACTATTTTTATTCTCACCACCCTAGAAAAGTGATGAAACAAGTCTAGAACACTCTAATAAACCATAGGTTGCACATAAAACTCAAAAAACCCCAAAGCATTCCCAGATTGGCTTTTTCCTAGTTACTGGTGGTGGACCATAGCTACATCCTTACAAAAACCAGCAAGTTCCACCTGGAAACTCCACTAGCCTCCAGTAGGCCTTAAAAAACTCCATAAAAACCAAAAAAATCATAAACCATACCTTTCTGTTAACTCATCCTTTCCAAAAACTTAAAACTTATGGTGAAAACTCTGTAATCAGTGACAAACTAAGTATAACTTAGTGATTCAGAAGACTTCACCTAAACATAGGAGACAAACAGAAGTAACCTTGCAAATAGAACCATTAGCTTGTCCATACAGCCTAGCAAACTATTGAAACCAATTGAATCACTCTTCTTTGCAAGTTTTTCATCTCAATGTTTGCTATAAAACTTTTTCCTGAAAGCATCTTTGATAGTGTTGGTGGTGGACCATAGTTCTCATAGAAATCCACCTGGCAACTCCACTAGTCCATCTTTTTGTTTTTGACCATCCTTCACATTAGTAAAACCCTAGAAAGGCCATCCATCCGAAACAATCACAAATACCATCCTCTATAAACTCTAGATTCGAAATCTAGCTTCACGAAGAATCAACACCAGATCTCATCCAGACCCAAATCCCCCTATCATAGTAGATGACCCAGAGAAGATTTTGTGGTAAGCTTCCAAAACTGGCAATTTAGCTACCGATAGGTCCATCCGTAAAGCAATATCAGTACCTAAACACCTCACAGCCTTGCAAGATTCCCCATTTGACTTAAAATCATCAAAAACCCTTTTTAGAAGAAAGTCACAAAGTAAGATAGACTTTGACGATCTTGAGCCCCTAGATCTGCCACAGAGTCCTAGTAGAGAAGCCTCGCCTACTACACCTCCCGCCTTTCAGCTTCTCCATCACTTTGGCTCCTACCATCCCAGATATTCTCAAAATTAGATCACTAGTCCAAGTACATCCGCCACACCCATCCAAACCACTCCTATTCAAATCACCTCAGCTCATCCTACAAGCCCTCATTTTTTACATCATCCATTAGCTTTCGCCATGGTAGCCTGGTATGCACCCTTGGTGTTGCCATAACCTTTGGCTCCCTTACAAAATGACTATCAATCCAAAATCTCACACTTTACCAGAGTTGAGACTACCACAGCTCAACAACATGTAGATAGGATTAGCGATGCCTTTGAATACATTGAAATAGAAGACGAGACCATCAGAATGAGGATGTTCGCCCAAAGCCTGGGCGGAGAGCCCAAAAAATGGTTTAAGAGCTTAACTCCAAACAACATCCATGATCTCCCAGAACTCTACCAAACCTTCATAAAAAAGTGGGAAATCTGAAAGAACCCCATTCAAATCATGTCAGAGTATAACAATCTAAAACGGGAAAATGGGGAAAGTGTACAGGGATACTACACTAGGTTCAACAGTGTGTATAACGCTCTCCCACCTCACTTCAAACCTCCACTTGGCTCAGCCTTGGAAAAGTTCCCCGAAGGCTTTGACCCAGACATGACTTATCAACTAAGAGACAAGGACCCCCCTACCTTAGAGGAAATGAAACAAAGTGGCCATAAGTGCAGAAGCCAACTTAGCAAAAAAAAGAGCTAGGACTAGATCAGAAAGGAAAGTCACATACCGGGACAAGGTCTTCACTTCAGCACCTTCCTTAGATCCTAGAATAGATGACTTGGTTAGATCCATGGCGAAAATGTGGGAAAATATAAGCAAAAAGACACCTCGTAGGGACAACCAGCCAAACCCTCCAAACAGAAACTGGAACCAAAATTTTAGGAGGGAACAACCTCAAAACAAACTAAGGGAAAATGACCAACAAATTAGGCCACCCTTTAATGAAAATTATGTGGAAGGAGATGATAGGGATACAGAACCCATTGGTGAAAATCATTTGAACCTCATAGGTTCTAATAACGAGAGTGAGGTTTACCTCACAAAATAAGAACAAGAGTTCTTCTCTCCGAATCAAGATGAAACCAACTATGAAGATCTCGAAGATCCTGCCATAGATTTTCATAATGCCATAGTAGAAGCTCACATGCAGTATGACCTTAGAAGCAGAAAAAACCAAGACAACTCCAAGAAAGGTAACTCAGACACTGCTAGAACCCCTGATACCATCCTTAAAAAAGAAGTGGATAGCAACAAAATCATGGTCAAGAAAATTGACCAAAACAAAGATAAAGTTATTCAAACAAGTATTGGCTCAGATACTCCTAGTACCTCCACAAATATTCCCAAGATGGTTGTGTCAAACAAAATCCCAAAACAAAGTCAGCAAACTTAGAACATAGAGAAAGTCATGGCTAAAAAAACTGAAGCAAACCTGTCTAAACTACAAACACCTTTTAGTTTTGAGGGAGAAATCACCAAAATAAATATTACCATGCCTCTCATTGAAATTATCGCCCAAGGCTCTTATAAATCCCAAGTGTTAAAGGTTGTGAATATAGGAAATGATGCGAACACCCTTAATCTAGTTGATGACACTCCCAAAGTGTTGTTTGGTCCAAAAATAGAAGTGAAATTCCAAGAAGGAGCCACTCTTCCCTTTTACATTAGCCTGAATATCCATGACCAAATCCTACACAACGCCATGCTAGATTATGGGGCCTCGCATAATCTCATGCCGAAGGTTGTGATGGAAAGACTAGGCCTAGAAATCACAAGACCCTATAAAGACTTATATTCATTTGATCCAAGTAGAGTCAAATGTCTAGGCTTGATCAAAGATCTTTGTTTCAGTTTGGCCCAAGTACTTGCAAAACATCTAATCATGGACATAGTGGTAGCAAACATCCCTCCCAAGTATGGAATGCTTTTATCCATACCTTGGGGAGCCAAGCTTTAGGGAAGTATTCAACTTGATATTTCCTACACCACTATTCCTGTGTTTGACCAAACTAGAATACTCTATCGAGAATCACACATGATATATATGATCAGCAGCCAAGAGAGGCCAGATAAAATTCCGATGTACTCCTTGCATTTCGATCTGAACTCTTTCATTTTACACACTGATGAAGACATTGAAGAACAGTCAGAAGGATTTGAAACAAACTTAGACCCACCACATCAGCTGCCCCAAGTTCTCTATGATGAACTAGACACTCAAAATTATCATGATCATGAGCAGCTATGTCTTGAGGAAAGAGATTTTGTTCCTTTTGAAACAAGGATAGAGCAAGAAGCACAAACCATTATGCACTATCAAGCAAATTGCTCAAACCTTAGGCAAAGATCAACATTAACATCAAGAAACTTTTTTAGAACAGAGGCATTAGAAGACTTGCATATCACAAACCTCTTTGGAACTCAGGGACAGGGAATCTTAATGTTCTTACCATACCTTAAAGATTTGCCATCACTTAACTCTACCCTTTCAAATGAAACCTTGACTGTAGCCATAACAGCTCAAAATCTAGAAAAAATGCCTAATAAACTTCTTATGAAAGGATATGATGACTGCAGTCCAAATATACTTGAGTTACTTGAACTAGCTAGTATTCTGTCACTCCACCAAAGACTTAGAACTGCTAGGATTTGCAATCTTATTCAAAATACTACTTCATATAGAGAAAATAGTGAGAAAAACTATGCCACTACCATCACTCCTAGAAACAACTTCGACAAAAGAAAATACAAAAATCTGACCCAAACAGAAATATTCAAAGATAAAATGGTTGGTCATAAGATCTGTTTTGATTTTAGAAACACTAATACACACCGTTGTGACAGAAATTTTATCCTTCCTGCCCAAAACCTTGATATACCAATGATAAGTGCTTTTAATCATGTCTTTGCAAGATGATGTTTCAGGTTATAGCCAAATGATTCCTTTACAAAGCGGACAGCTCAAAGAATTTTTCAAATATGCTGGAAGTAGTCCCATTTGCAAAACCACCGGATATCAAAAATATGCTCCTAAAATCCATGTTTCCGGTCTTGAATTTCTGCATTTTGATGTACCTTGATGATGTCATCATATACTTCAAAAATGACAAAGAATATCTGCATTATTTGAAAAAGATGTACAACAAAAGAAGGAGTGGAAATCAGAGGTATAAGGAGGTACAGCGGGAAGATACAGGGTTGTTTAGAGATTTATGCATGAATCCTTATGTCATGCTTGAAAGAGAAAATTTTCCAAATTTTTCTTTTCAAGAGCTGAGTGGACCAAGAGTGGTAGGAGATCCTTAAGAGGATAAGATGCTTAAGTTTCGCCATTTCCAAGATTTCTGAATCAAAACTTTTTCAATCATTGTATATACCATTGTTTGAAAAATAAATCAAAAACAGAAAATTAAAAAAACAACAGAAAAACAGAAAAAGAGGGTGGTTTGAAAAATAGAAAGAAATCCCCATATTCCAAAAAATAGTCATTCAGAAAGCGCACAAGTCTAAATGCCGCTACTAGTACTCAAATGTCTTGTTCAGTTATCTAGCCTAATCATAACTGAACATGTTTTAAATTTATTTGCTGATAAGTTAGTGAGTGGAAAAGATGGTCAACATTGTGTAAGCTTGACTTATCAAAGAGAGTAGATTAGGAAAATATATTGGTTCCACATGCTCAAAACAAAACCAAAGAGGAAAGCAGGGATGAAATTTTTTTTTTTTATCCTAGCCTTGTTTTTCTTGATTTCATTTTATGCAAAATAATATTTGTGTGCAGCTTGTCTTTCATGCCACAAGTACATGACAAATCAGACTGTCTAATCCTGATTTGGTCATTTTTCAATTTCATGTTTTAGATTAGAGAATAAAATCCTGTCAAACAGCTTAACCTTGACAGTCGATCTAGCATAGTTAGAGAAATGAAGGAGTTCATCAGCTTAATCTGAATTCCCGGCAGATATAAGTGTAGAATTAGATAGTGTCATTTTTCAAAAATACTATGTCAAAGGGTTGCCAGTCCAAATGCACCCAAAAGAAGAAAAAATGTTAGGAAATATAGTGGGGTAGGTAGAAATATCATTGATGCTAATCATGCTGTCAATTTTCAGAAATAGCATAAAGGAAGAAAGAAATTTGTGCCAATGGATAAAGGCAATGGTCTTCAAAGAACTGATATCTGAAATTCTGGACACCTCTTGAAAAGGAGCTGCCCTCCCCAAATGGAGCCACTGTTAGTCATCAGTATTTTTCACCTGTTCATGATGAATATTTGTCAAAGCCAAATTTTCTAGCAGCTGATTTAGAAATTTGTCAAATTTGCCAGCTGGAAAACACCCATAAACATTTTTTCCCTCCTAACCTTTTCAATCAGCCCATGATGAGATAAAACCTCATTGTCAAGCCCTCTCTAGCCTCAACCATACTAGCTTGTCCATCAGCTCCAAAGAGAATAATCCAAATCTGTCCAAGAAGTCTCCCCTAAGTTAGGTAGTGGTGCTTTAGGCATCTCTCCCTTGGCAAACTATCCTAAAGCGAAAGAACCTCTGTCTAATATCAACCAGTCCTAGATAACCTTCCTATTTCTACAAATAATGCTTGATTATACCCTTAAGTCACCCCACTAACAAGCCTTGATGTCTTAGCAATACATAGGCCACATGTTAAATTGATGTTAGGTAGACTTACAGTGTGTCAATGTCTCTTTTAAAGAGCAGAAGTATACTAGTATTCCAGAAGACAATATTAAAATCAACCTGAGAAGACAACTGCTTCTCATGTGGTTTTGAGCCTGGGATGCAGCTACAGGGCAGAGAGTTTTTTCATTAAGCTCCTGCAAACACAGTCAAAGGTTAGTGAATTATAAATGACAAGAAATGCTCTGCAGATGCTGGCCAGGCTGCCTCTGATTATCTAAGTATGCACAAAGGTATTTGAAAAGAAGAATTACATGTCTTAGAGAGATGCCCTTCATGGCATATTGTCATTCTGTCATTTTCATTTGCTTAAGTATGAATAGGTAGTGAAAGGAATGATAACACTGCTTGAAAACTGATGAAATGGCATCACTGAGAAAACCTCCTCCATACATGAGCAGAGGGTTGAAAGACTAAGAAAACCTCCTTCATTTTATAAGCAGAGGGTTTGGGAATGTGATAAAGGCCTCCTTCATCTAATAAGTAGAGGGCCAGGGATAGAGATTGATTATAGGGTTTTCACTGCTGAAAGGCATATTTTAAGTGTAGTGGGAAAGCAACTGAAGGCTTATGGATAGAAAAATGGTGGTCAAAACAGAAGGAAAGCAGTGGTATTGTGATAATCCAAGAGGTTTGATTTTTCTTCTATCAGAGTTTTCCTCCAAAGGCAATATGAAGACAAAATGAACAAATCCTGCTGAGGTATGTGATTTCATCAAAAGTTTCTAGAGATTTTCTCCTTGGTCAACAGGCATGAAATCTACCCATTATTTTCCTTCAAAAAACAGAGTTGAAATTAGTGGAAATCCATTCAAGGTTTATAAGTGGGAAGTTGGGTCAAACATAAGCCAAAAAGTGATGTTAATACTCAAAGAAGGTTTGTTCTTCCTGTTCATGAAGGTCTTTGTCAAAAAAACTCATCAAAATGGACAAGAAGGTAATCTAAGCCTGATTTCTAAAGGAGGCTTGGCAAATAGACACATAGGTTCATAAAAGTGAAGAAAGGATATGGCAAGTGTTTCAATTTCAGGGACAATATTCAAAGAAATGAAGCGTGATACTGTCACAAACAAAAGATTGTTTATGAAACATATGAAGAGACCTATCTATTGCATATAATTGCAGGAGAAGCCTTTAGAAGATCTCCTTTTTTAATGAACATATGTTTGTCAAACCCAAGTAAATGCAACTAAAGTTCCCACAGTCAAAAAGAAATGTCATTTGAAGGGTGCTTCTACAGTCATTATATGGTTTTGAGCAAGGTTTTCCTCTAAAAAGAAGATATGAACAGGGGAAAGAAATGTCCTCCCTTAATAGGAAAATAGTGAAAAGGAGTTTGGCCTTGGGATGACTTTCTTCATATTGGGAAGGGTCATATCTATCAAAAACTGTCCAAATAGCATGCACAACACTTTATTACCAACGTTAATTGAATATGGGCCCCTTTAGCATTTTCAAAGTCATTTGGTTTTCATCATAACAAAGGAATTTTTTTAAAAAAAAACGTTCAAACCCTCACAAAGAAATTTCAAAATATCGTTGGCTTTTTCAAACTATACAAGGGAGTTAGAGACCGTTGCAGGGCCTATTTGCAATTCAAAATGCAAGCAACACTCCCCTAGGCTGCTCACTGCAAGAAACTGAAGATTTCAAGCAAACTTCGAGTTTTTTCAGGCCTTTAATCCCGCACGACGTGCCTGGAAAAGTGCGCGGCGCGTTCAGAAGCGAAAATATATAGAGGTTACACTGCGGCGCGGCGCACCTGTAGTGGCATGCGGCACGCTTGTAGCGTCGGTCACCTTCGCCCGAACACCGAACCGACTCCTCTACACAGCATGGCGCTCTCCCATTTGAACGTGCCGCTCACTCATAAGGCCCTCGAAAAACATCTTTGGATCTGCCAAAAGATCAAAAAAGGCCCGTGAAAAGATTGCAAGGTATTCTCCATCACTCCTCACTAGTTTTTGAAAATCTGAAAGGGGTAACAAGGTTATTTTCGCAACAAAAACACAGTGGTTGGAGAGTAATATGTTTGAGAAAAATCCAAAGTTTTTATTGCTATTGTTGCCCAATATTAGTATAGTGAAGGTGACGTGTTTGTATTAGTTTCAAAAAAGCCTGAAAATTCCTTCAAACAAAGTGGTAAACTTTGTACTAGTGACACAGACCATTTCAAGTGATAAAAGGGAGTGTTGAAACGGTTTTAAGAGCCCTTATTGATTTTAAAAAACAGTGATAGGTGGATGCTTTAAAACCATCTAAAAATACCCTTACTGCCTTTAAAGAATAGTAATAGCCCACAGATAAAACAGAGTTAACCTTTGTCTGCAAATCTAAGGTGAAACAGTGTTTGTAAAAGGAAAGCAGTGATCTTAAGGTCAAAACAGTGTTTGTAAAGTGAGGCAGTAATCCTAAGGTGAACACAGTTTTGTAAAGTGAAAGTAGTGGTCATATCTGAAAGCCTTGTCACTTCAAGAGTGTCCCTTTGAATGGTGAAAGAGCTAACTCTGTCCAAGCCACCAGATTTCCATAAAAAGAGTATTCTATGAAGATCCTTTGAATTAATTTGAAGGTGTTTTTGTCTACCTGGGTATAAGAAACAGTGAATAGCAGAAGAGTGTTGTTGGGGAGGGTGTTTTTGTTTTTATCTAAATACAAGGCTGTTTTGTTTCTCTCAAAACACAAAGAGATCTCTGTTCTAACAAAAAGGCCACCAATACCTCTTTTCAAAATACCTTGCCTAAGCACAGTAATCAAATTGACTATTTGATTTTCATTTAACAAAAGTTTTTGATTGGCATAAAGGAGGAAAAAACTTTAATTTAGAAGGAGCACAAAGTTGGTGTTGGGAGAATATTTCACAAAGCATTTGAAGCAGTTGTCTTGGTCAAACAGTGACTAATAAGCAGGACAGAGGTGTGTACTTGAGAAAACATTCCAAAGGCCATTTGAGACAGCTTGGTGTTGCAGATAAAATTCAAAACAAGATGTCTCCTAGGCAAGACAGTAGGAGTGGCCTTCACAAGATATTTGAGCCTGTTTCCACTGAAGAAGTGAATGCCCATCCATCAGTATTATTTAATTTCCATGAGGTTGGGTGTCTAGATTTTTGTCAAAGAGTGCAAGAGGTGAAGAGCTATTCCCCTTTGACACATATTTGTGCTTTGAGGTTTCAAGAGAAGGACTTTCAGCTGGCAGGCCTAGATTTCAAATTCTCTCCAAAGTCCATTTCCAAGGCCACCAAAATCCCTTATGTCAGGGAGAAGTGGTTTAAACAAAGCCACCTGGACTCAGAAGAATGCAAGCCTTTTCTGAAGCCTGAGCATAGAGATTCATGTCCATCTATTTTCCCCTTCTCATATCTATTGACTAGTTACACCCCCCTCATGAAGATCAGCATCAAATACTTCACTTGCGAGGGAAGATTCTCCCGAGTCTATGCCTATCATATTCGATTTCTCATGCATTTCACGAGGGCCAAATTGCTAAATCTCCCTTTCTTCCTACATAGAAGTATTGAGAAAATGGCCTCCACTGTTCAGAAAAAGCCTCCTTCTTAGCAGACAACCTGCCCCTTCCATCACTCCCTCATCAAAGTCATCATTCTTCATCAGCTTGAGAAGAGGGAGGTCTCTTGGGATACTTTCATCACACATCTGGATTTCGCCACTGTCCCCTCATTTCATACATCTCCTTCACCTTCTACTCACCATCCTTTGCCTTCTTCAAGCAAACCTATTCCCAAGAAGCTCAAATTTACCATAGAACAAGCAAAAGAGCATGATGAGGAAGAAGATCATGAGCAAGAGGAGGAAGATGATGATGAGCAGCATCATAGTGAAATAGGGCAGCAAGGGGGAGAAGAACATAGTGAGGCAGAACTGCAAGGGGAAGAAGGGCATGATGATGAGTAGCATCATAGTGAGGCAGAACATCAGCATGATGATGAGCAACATCACAGTGAGGTAGAACAGCAGCATGATGATGAGAAAGTGCAACAAGATGATGATGAGCAGCATGATGAACATGAGAGGCAGCCACAGCATGATGAACAACAGCCTCATAAAAAGGAATAAAATCCTCATGAAGAAGAAGGGAAACATGATAAACAGGTGCAACACAGTGAGGAGGACAACCCTCAAAAGGAAATGCAAAAGGACAGCCAAGGCATCCATGAAGAAATCCAAGACAGTGGCAAGAATGATGAGCAAAGTAGCAAGGGTAAAGAGCCAATGTAGCATGTGCTAGCTGCCTCTCCTAGGCAAGGGGCCATGCTCTCTTCTATGAAAGTGGCCAAGCCCCAGACATCAAGGAAAAGGGTGCCTAGATTTGTAACTCCAAATGTAACTAGGGCCCTCCGAAGCAAGGGAAAATTTCCCAAGAAGCCCATTGTCGAGTTGCCCAAGAGGAGGAAGACTAAAAGAGCCACCCAAAGCAAAGGAAAGGAGAAACAAGAAATAAGTCATGAAAAGGAAAGGGAATTCGACATCATCCAAATCTAAAGTGATGATAGTGACAATGAAGCCTGGATCCTATAAAATCTCTTGATCAATAGAGAAAACCAAATTGATGCTTTGAGGACTGATCTTGATAGGGCTAGAAACTTCAATCACTTTTTGCAAGTTCAAAACAAGCAGATGAGTGTCCATATGGCTGTATATGAGACACGTGCGATCAAATACAAAAAGGAGGCCTCCAAAGCACAAGTGAGATTGGAAGAACTCATGGGTGAGTTTGATGAGAGAAAATATGAACATCAGGCTGGGTGAAAGAGGCCAAGAACCATGGGGCTCAAAAAGGCCCTTGAGAAACAAAAGGAAGAAGAAGATGCCCTTCTCCAATCTACCCCTCTCACTACATTGTTTGAACAAGAGACAGAGAACAATCAGGAAGCATGGCTTGAGAGAGTTAATGATCAATTGGAGAAGAAATTGGAGAAGGAAAATAGAGACTTGGACCTTCAACGGAGGATGACCAGGCATTATAAAAATCTCAATCAATTTTCCCGGCGGAAATTGAAGGCCGCTCAGGAAAAACTCAAGGAGGCTAAAGGGAAGCGCCCAGTACCAAAATTGAGGAAAAACACTTTAAAGCTCAAAATTTTGGCCTCAGTTTCACAGCATGTTTCTGAAAACCCTTGAGGGTCATGCTCGCTGAAATTGGGCGAAATTCGACAATTTTTGGTTTTTTGTCATTTTTAGGTTTTTGGCTAAAACTCATGGGCATCGCCATTTCAGTTTGGGGCATCCTCAAAGGATGATAATAGTATCATTGAATGCCATAATTTTATGGTCATATACTCAGTGATTTTCATATCAATTGAAGATCATTTGCTCACCCATAATGGCGAAAAACACTCGCTTTTTCTACACTCTGCCCCATTTATCAGCAAGGCTTATTTTTTGGGTTTTTACACACATGTCTATTTTTGGAAGACTTCCAATGACTTTTTTGGAGCAAAATAAACATTTTCATAAAGTAGACACTCATAGCTTTCCAACGAGCCATCATGGGCATCGTTTTGACATCGGGAAGGCCTCCAAAAGTTGCTGGCAAGTCAGGGAACCTTTTGCTGATGTATTTTTTGAGTATTTTTGTAAAAAATGAACCTTTCAAAAGTGACTTTTCCTCATGTGTGTTTAGCTATTTTTTTTCATGGTTAGTTAAGAAAAGTCAATTTATTTCCCTTTTTTAGCATTTTTGAGATATTTTATTAGATATTTTGTGCCTTGGGCTTTGCAAAGCCTCAAGGACAAAATCAGATATTTTGGATAGGCCAATGAGATTGCAAGTTGAACCAAGAGGTTTTCCCGACTTGGCCTATATATTCCAAAGGATTTCATTGTAAACAAGGCTGAACTTGGTGAATAGAAGCAATATATGGTCATATAAGCTTTGGAAGAAACACTTGTCTCATGCTTTTGGATAGTTTCTTGGATGTTCTTGGATGATGAAAGAGGATTGTTGTTGGATTCGATGACTTGGTAGAATGGTATAGTGTCTCTCTCTCTATTTTTTTTCCTATTTTTCATTCATAATTCCATGTTCTTGCTTGTCATACGATAGTAGAGAAAATATTTGAGACATGCCCTTGGAGGCACCTCAAATTTCCTGTTTCTTTATAGCTTCCATGTTTTCTTCATTCATAGTCATGTTAAAGAATCCTTGATTGCTCTTTAATAACTCAATAATATTGTTTGCTTGTTTCATTTAGGTTTTATGCATGCTAAGTATGATTCATGGTATGCCCTGCTTACTCATGGCTAGCCATAGCTCCACCTATGAAACCTCTCTTTGACTGATTAGATTGTCATTTGTTGAACCAAGGAGGTCTTGTACTGATCTTTCCCTTTGCCTAAAACTATGCAATCTTTTTTTCAAAGTGCCCAATAGCTTGAAGGACTATGTTTAGGCATTCCTGAATAGTGATTTGAGTTGTTTGTCTGTCTTAAATGTATTTCCCCAAAGTCTGATAGCCATTTCCTCAAGTTAGAGAGTCATATATCTCTATGCATGGCTTGAATGTTTATTTCTATGCGTTGATTAGCTTATAGTTACATTTCTCAAGATTAATGGTTTGCCCTACTATGTTTATGTCAGCTATTAAACTATTTATGCTTGAAATCCTTTGTTATTCACAAATTTAATGTCCATCTCACTCCATTTTGCCCAAATATCCATTTTACCTCGAATCAAATCAGCCTCGCAACAACCTTGTATCACCATCTGAAAGTTTTCTTGACCTTTTCGACCCCATAGCCCAGTTGATCTGACATCCTTTTACCTATCTTATGTCTTTGATCAGTTCATCCCTCACAACCTAAAAACCAAAACCAAAAACCTACTTCATAACTAGCCTAAAATCAGAACAAAATAAGCAAACACACAGATATCCCTTACACAAATAGAGAGAGCCCTCTCTGAGTCGAGGAATGCTAGGTCCTTGGGCTCCAAAGATTAGTTTGATGTTACACTGTCATTTGGCTTGCCAATCAGCCAAATCATGGGACCCTAACAATGAGTAATTTGCTATTTGAAATCTTGGTTTTGTTCACTCTGATTTTTTGATTCAGCACACTGTTCAAGGGTTCCTCTCTTGTTTTCCTCTATTTCTAGAGCTGCCATTATGTTTGAATTTGTGGATTATACTCTGTTATTTAAATCTGTGTTTCCTAGCTCTTGTCCATCAGTAAGCTCATCATTGTAAAGGATAAAGGAATCTAGATCTGTATGGACAGAGTAAAGAGGAGAATTTTCAGGTTTCTCTGGGCTACTAACCATAAATTTCATGTGTGCCTCTCTATACAGTCTTCTAAGCTGGCCAAAGACAGGGATAGTGGCATATGTCATGTCCATCTGCATTGTACCTTGCAGCTTGGCACCCCATGATCTTAACATCAACATGCCATACTTAGGAGGTACATCTGCCACTACAACATCCATAACCATGCAATTGGATGGGATTTGAGTCAAATTTACACAAAGATCTTTGATTAGGCCAAGGAACTTCACTCTACTATAGTCAAAGGAATATAAGTCCTTATAAGGTCTAGTTATTTCTAGGCCTAATTTTTCCATTATCACTTTGGGCATTAGGTTGCGTGAAGCCCCTGAGTCATGCATAGCATTATGCAGGATTTTGTCATGATTATTGAGGCTGATATCAAAAGGAGGTACTACCCCTTCCTGAAATTTCCCTTCAATTTTTGGGCCAAACAAAAGAGTAGGTTGATCATCATTTAAATTGACAGTGTCACAGTTTTCTCCAAAGTTTAAAGCTTTCAAAATTTGGCCTTTATATACATCTTGAGTAGCTAACTCAGTGAGAGGAACATAAATTTTGATTTTGGCTATCTCACTTTCCAAATTGAAAGGAGACTGACTTTTTGAAAGGTTCAATTCTGTTTTCCTGGCCACTATTTTATTGGCAGAATCATCTTGTTGATTCTCACTATGTACAATGTTTGAAGCTGTTTTATCAGGAGCATTAGTTGTAATGCTAGTGTTGCTAGTTTCTTGACTTGGTTTATTAGTAGTTTGGATGTCTTTTTCTTTGTTTTTTCCAGAATTTTCAACTGCTGATTTGTTACTTTCAGTAGTCGCTTTAGGAGTCTTTTCAGGTCTCTTTTTAATGGTGATTTCAGAGTATTTTTTTTTGGGAGTGTCTATGTTCTTCTTGCTTCTGAGATCATATTTTTCTCGGACCTACATGGTGGCATTTTCGAATCCCAACCTATCTTCTTCAGATTCTAACCCTTCCTCATCCCAATGTGAGTATGAGGTTTGATTATCCTCTGTAGAAAAGGTGTGATCCTGTTTATCTACTTCCACCATGTTTATGGTAGTTCCCTCTGATTCTTCTATTATTCCCTCATCCTCATCAAGGAAGTTCTCTTGTAATGGAGGTATGAATTGTTGATCAAAGTCCCTTTGTCTATTTGGGGGGTTGTTTCTCCTAAAATTTTGGTTCTGGTTTTGATTTTGGTTTCTATTTTGATTGTTGACTTGGATCACCATTTTCTCCATCATTCTTTCCATCCTCTCCATGTTTTTGGCTAGACTATCATATTTGGGATCAGATGAAGAAGCTATGTTGTCATCCCTATAGGTTACCTTCTTCTCAGCCCTCATCCTAACTCTTTTTTCAATCAGGTTTTCTTCTACACTTACTGCTCCTTTCTGCATGTCTTCTAATGTATTGTAATCTCTCTCCCTAAGCTGGTAGGCCATATCAGCATCAAATCCTTCAGGGTATTTCACTAAGGCCATTCCTTAGGGACGTTTCATGTGTGGTGGAAGATCGTTGTAGACACTGTTAAATCTAGTAGAGTAGTCATGGACACTCTCTCCCTAATTTCTCTTGAGATTCTTGTATTCTGCTAAGATTTGGAGAGGGTTTCTTTTTACTTCCCATTTGTTTATAAAAGTTTGATGTAAAGAGGGAAGGTCATGGATGCTATTGGGAGGTAAGCCTTTAAACCACTTCTTTACCTCTCCTCCTAAACTCTGAGAAAATATTCTCATTTTGATAGTTTCATCTTCAATTTCCATATAGTCAAAGGCATCTTCCATCCTATCTACATGATGTTGAGCTGTGGAGGATTCCTTTCCAGTGAAATGAGGGATTTTGGACTAATAGTCATTGGGTAGTGGAGCCAAAGGCTGTGGTAACACCAAGGGAGTGTACCATGCTGCCATGATAGTGTTTTGTGGAGGTAAAGGATTGGTTTGAGCAGCAGTTATATGGATGAAAGAAATGCTAGGACCAGCAACAAACTGTTGAGTTGATTTAGGGTGAGAGAGGCCCAAGTTTTGAATGAAATGAATATCAAGAGGTGTTGATGGAGGGTTTTCTCTGTCCCTAATGTGTTTACCACTATGTGGTGGTGAACTTGAAGGCTCTAAGTCAGTCTATAGCACTGAATGACTGTGTTCTTGGTAGATCACTTAGTAAGTCTAAGTCAATTTGAGTGTCTAATAGAGCTGCAAAGTTTTCAGGTGTTGAATTAGCTCTACTAATGTGTCTAGAAATAGTTGATTCTTTAGATGTGAGAGGCTTCCTAAGAATACTCTCTGGATTATCAATTATTTCAGGTGGGTTTGGATTAGGATCATCTCTAGTGTGGATTGTTCTTGAAGCAAGTATGTTAGGCCCTCAAGACTCAACAAAGAAAGTAAGCTAGATATGACAGTCTTTGAGTGGCAAACCTATCTGCGAACAAAGAAGCTTAATCCTATGTGTTTCTTTGGTAGGGATGATGTTGTAATGAAACTGGTCTCCCAGTGGGTTCTTGTGAAAAAAAAGATAATCAGCAGGCCTACTGATCACCAGTGGAGTCTTTTGGTCATTTAGGAACTGTGGAGTCGCCAGGTGGAGGTTTTAAAGTGCTTCAAGAAGGTTTACTATCCACCACAGCGATTAACTACCAAATCAAGGCTATTGGTCTGCTTTGAGTTCTTAGAAATGTTTTAAGGGATTTTTTACTCAAAGTGTCCCCAGTGGAGTCGCCATTATGTTGTGGTTCCTATGATTTGGAATTACCAAATGATAAGACAACATCAAACCACTTTGGGATCTCAGGATCTAGCCCTCCTAAATCCAGAGAGGGATCTCTCTATAAATGTAAAGTATAATATATCTTTGAAGTTCAATTTAAGGTATTAGGTTAATTATAGGGCACAAGGGTTGTTTTTTTGTTGTTTGGTTGGGAAACATGAAAGAAGGGTTCAATGTAAGGTAAAGAAGTGAGTAAAGAAGGATTTTAGCAATGGGGAGATAATTCAAAGAAAATACAAGTCCATTGGGCAATGGGGTCATAAAAGGGTTTACGTGCAATTCAATATCCAAGGCTTTCAAATGGGCTAGTCATCTAAATCAGAGGATCTCTTAAGATGATAGTAATGGGATGAAATGATAACGAAATGAAGGTGAATTTCAAGGAAACCTTCCAAGGTGACCACTGAGGAGCAAATCTAGGGACAGGGCATGCCTTAACCATCTATGATAAAACTCCTAATGAGGCTAAATCTTCAGATAATAGAAATCATTCAAGATGGACACAAAGTGAAGCCTAAGATCAGAGAAAGACGTTTAACCTTCTCTGTTTTTGACATTCAACTTAAGGGATCTTAGAAAAGCTGACTGTTGGAAAAGGACCCTAGTGAGATAGAACTAACTCTAAATCTCCTAGTTTCCAAATTCTTTCAGTTAAAACCAGATAAGAACATCTAAAAATAGACTCTAAGTTCATACATCAATAAGCATGCGTCAAACCAACTACTATACTGGTTAAATTGTATTGAATTTGTTCTTAGATTACACAATTAGCAGAAAACATAGAAGATAAGAAGAGCAGGTAGCCTTAGGGTACTTTACAACAGTATATCCTAAGCTAGATTACCGATTCTTATCAGAGAAATGAAATGTGATGCATAACAGAGGGGAAAACAATAAAAGATAGAACACTTCACCACCGATTTGGATCAGGATCCAATGAACATGCTTGTCATATTAAAGAGCAACACCAGTCACATAAATCATTTTCCAATAGCTTGATATCAACTAGAAATCATCTCCCAGCCTATTTTACAACTAATACACACAAAACTCTATCTCAATGAAACAACTTACAATCCACGGTTAACCAACATTTACAATGTATTTTTGAAGAGTTCTTATAGCTAAAAGAGTGGCAGTAGAGGTAGATAGAACTTAAATGCATCATTAAAATAGAGGGAGAAGTGTTCTTGCAGCCCATTCTGTCTTAATATCCCTGTATTGACTTTCAGTACTCTTTGGATGAACTAGGGGTCTTCGACAGGCTGATAATAACTCTAGACATATGTTCCTTGATGTATTTTTCTGGTTGCAGTACTCTGTTTGTACTCTGAGAAAAGTAAGGTAGATAAATGACTTTCAGGCCTTCCATACTTTGTAACTAATTCTCTAGCAATCTTAGGACTTCTGTCAGGGTGATGATCTTCTCAGGAACTTGATGGAGAATAAAAAAAACAATATGGGAACTTGTTCTTTCTTGGGAAAGAACATTCTGCTGATGTGAAATCACTGATATGGCTTGTTTCATGTGCTTTAGCCCTTATTAGGCCTTCAAGATCATTTTTAAGGTCTTCAATCTGTATCTTCGTCTTCTAAACACACGATAATAACATTAATCTTCAATAATGTGTTTTTAATCCCTTAATATTGTCACTGATACTCTTTGTCGCTTCCTTTCTGATATTTTTGTGAATATGCAGGTTTTAATGGTGTTGGAGGGTTTGAAACAGGGTTTAACACTGATCCTTTTGATAAAAAAACATGCTTAAAACCTTCTCAGGTGTCTTCCCTACACTCTTCGGCCCTGCAGAATGGCGTTTTGCGCCTTGTATTTCCCTGTCTGTGACTGTGAGACAGAGAGTGATTTTCACCATCTGTAACCCCTGAAAAACACAATAAAATTCTATAAAAACCTTGTGGGAGTGGGGTAGGCTGCTCTGGAGGGCCGAGGGAATGGTGGCACAACAGTGAAAATGGAGAATGTAGGCGAAAAAACGGGTAAACATCATGGCGAACTGGAAGAAAAATGGCCTGATGGAGGTTTGGTGTGAGGCGGGTTGTTGACCATCTGATTAGATTTAACAGTGGCGATCTACGGTCAAGATTAATTGATCAGATCATTCAAAGGACTAGATGAAATGAGAGACGAGATTATGTCGTGACTGTTGGATCGGATAGGTTAATGGTGATCAACGACGGAGATTCATCGGCAAAGTCATTTGGATTAATGGAGGAAGGGTGGGGTGAGATTATATCAAGGCTGTTAGATTGGACAAATCGACGGATATGATTGCTTGAGGAAAAAATTTGGGAGGTTAGATGGCAGGCAAACAAATGGAGGTGAGATTAAGTCATGACCGTCTGATCTCAGAGATCAACGATCGGGATTAAAAGAGAAATCATACTGCGGAGGGTGGTAAGGCAGAAAACCGGAATGGTTTTCATGCGAGGCTAAAGGTGGTAAGCGGAATTCGCAAAAATAATGCAATTCCATATAGAGGCTGACACGTGGAAATCCAAAACCGCTTATATCGCGCGATTTTAAAACATTAACGCCCAGATGCAAAATTTACGCGATATGTGTTCTCAACCATTGGATGGAGGGGCGGAAGATCTGACAGTGCAGGTTTCGTGTGATAGAAGGTAAGATGCGCGAGAAGATGTGGACCATTGGGTTCATTTTGGGCCGTTATATCTTTAGATTGGACGGTGGAGATTTAAAAGAGAAAGCGGAGGACGAAGGGGTAAGGGAATGAGTGAAAGGATAAGGGTCGTTGGATCTTTAGGAATGGACGGCGGGGATTAAATCGGCGATCGCACATTGGGGGGATCAGAAAAAAGGGGAGACTGTGCTGGCATGATGTGATTAAGTGCTGACCATTGGATTGGAAAGGATCAACAGTCTAGATTAAATCAGCGGGGGGAACGATAGAGGGGCGTGAGCAGAGAGCGATTGAATCCTGGCCGTTGGTTCTTGTGGATTCAACAGTCAGGATTAAATCAGAGGATCTGAGTAATGAGTGAAGCGAAGGGCAGATGGAGCGACGCAATTTAGCGCTGGCCGTCGGATCGGAAGAGATCGACGGTGGAGATCTAATCGCAGACCGGCAGAGAAAAGGTCCATCGCATCGGAGAATTTGAGGAACAAAGGAAAAGTTGTAACAATGGGAACTCAGATTGCGATTAGCGCCTGAGGGATAATGCCTGGTTCTTAGTGTCAGGTTATATGTGAAGGAGCTGAAAGGAATAAGCCCTCAGGGGCTTAAGCCTCATATAGTGTAAAAAGAGTGTTTTTAGGCCAAAATTAGTGTTTTTCAAGGCCAAATGGAGGGTTCCGGTAGGCAGAAAAAGGCATTTTAAAACCAGATGAAGGATAATATGAGGTTTAAAAATGGTTTTATGATGAGATGGAGGGCTGATGAAGGGAATTTGGAGGAATTTTGAAAGTGGGAACGGTGATGAAAATGGAGATTTTGTGGGGATGTCATAGGGCAAATGGGGGCCTTTTTTAGAGTATTTCCTTTACAAAATAGTAAGGCTTTCTAGTGGAAATAGCAGTGAAGATTTTCCAAAGGGCATAGGACACATAAAGGCTTCAAGGATGATAGATTTTCAAGGAAAATGTCTCTCTTGAAGGCTTAGAAACCAAATTAGCCACCTTTTTTCTATGCCAAATTTTATAGGTGGCTAACAGGCGCTACGCTCCTGAGCACCCGACTGGCCTGTCTCCAGCTCGAACAGACCCGACGTTGTGCACGGGCTCTACACACAGGCGAAGTTTGTCCAAACTTGCTAAAAAGAGTCAAAATTTTGGTTTTTCTCCTCCAAACTTCCTACAATAAAAAACACAAGGTTGGTGATTTGATTTCTTGCCTCCAAAGCTTTCATTTTCCTAAGTAAAGAGATATTTAAAGGCTTAACTAAACCAAACCCTAGGCTACCTAAGAAATCATTTTTAAATACCTTTGGTTAGGGTTTGAAGGAGAAAATTGTTATATGTGCCAGAGGAGGCTGATTGGCATCAAAAAACCTCTAAAACACTGAGTGCACTCTTGGAGAGTTTCATCTTGGCCCCCATTTGAAAAATTTGCCCATCACCTCACCTATTGCAGCCTTTTGACCTAAACAATCTCAAACAAAATCTAAAAGTCTTGCTGTGCTAAAACCAGCCACCATCTCTCTAAGGAGAAGTTCATACCAGCAGTGATAAAAGCCAAAGACCTTCCATAAACACAAGGGAGGAAGGGAAAATAGGTTTGAGCCCCTAGACACCATCCAGATTACTTCCTCTCCCATGATCCTTTCAAAAGCCACTCAGACCTCACTAGATTGGTCATCCCTGGCTTACAAAATCACCAAGTTAACCTAGCAAGAGTAGAGTTTGAGCTTGCATCTAAATCCATTTCTAAGGCAATAGGTATACGAGACATTGGAAAAATATGGTTTAAACAAAATAAGTTGGAGTTGAGCTATTATGAGCCCTACCTAAAACCAAGCTTTCAACAAGGCTACAAGGTTGTTTTGCCTTTATCCCACTTATTAGAGAGGTATGCCTTACTCATGAAACAGATTATCAGATATTTCACCTGTGAGGGGAGATACTCCAGGATTTACTCATATCATATAAGGTTACTAATGCACTTCACCAAAGTCAAAATGATGAACCTACCATACTACCTTTTCCGGAGCATTGAAAAGATGGCCTCACTTGTCAAAAAAAGAAGCTATGACCGCTAAATGCCGAGCCTTTTCCACCACTCCTTGATAAAAATGATTGTCTTACACCAGTTGGAGCAGAAAGGAATCCCTTGGGAAGTCTTCATCTAACATGATGTGTTTACAAACCCCCAAGCCTTCATTTACCAGAATCTACCCTCCACTTCAAAACCACCTACCTCCAGTCCTCCATCATCTCTACATATGCCTTCTCCATAGAGGAATTCACCCCCCATCTCTTCTCCTGATGTGCCAAGTGAAGAAGCTGACAGTGGTTCTAATAAAGAACAAACAAATGACAAAAATGAGGGAGAGGATAGTGAGGTAGAAACTAATATGGATGAGGAAAACAAAGAAGAAGACAACAGTACTAAAGGAAATGATGAGGGTAGTGACCATGAAGAGAAAACAAACAACAGTGAAGGACTTGGAGAGGATTCTTCTTCACTTCCCATTTGTTTAAGAATGTCTTATGGAAGGCTTGGAGATCATTGATACTATGGGGGGTTAAGCCTTTAAACGATTTTCTTACTTCTCCCCCCAGACTCTGAGAAAAAAATCTTAGTTTGACAAAACCATCATCAATTTCATTTCTGTCAAAATAGTCATTCATCTTATCCACATGTTGAGATGCAATTGTAGCATTACTAGCATCATATAATGGAATTTTGGACTAATAGTCCTGTGGAATATTGACTAATGGTACAGGAAGGACTAAGGGAGCATACTATGCTGCCATGATATGTGGTGGGGGAGGATTTACAAGAGGTGGATTAACAAAAGGAAAAGTGGGATGAAGTGGAGTAGTTTGGACAGTGGATGTAGGGTGAATGGATGTGGATGGACTAGGAATAGATTGTTGAGCTGACCTTGGATCAGAGACACCTAAATTGGAAAGGAAGTGTGAATCAGGTGGTGTTGTTTCTCTACTACGAGGATGTTCACTTGTTTCAGGAGATGAAAGTGAAGACTCAGAATCTAGCCGATCTAAATCACCAAGAGACCTAGTCCTAAATGGATTTCTTAGATCTACTTGTGATTGTTGTAGAGCTGCAAGATTTTCAGGAACTGAATTAGCTCTCAAGGGTGATCTGAAAACAATTGAAAAATTTATCTTAGGAGACTTCCTAAGGATACTTTCTGGGTTATCAACTATCTCAGGTGGGTTAGGGTTAGGATAGGCTCTAGTATGAATATTTCTAGGAGCCACTATGTTGTGTTTGTAGACCCAAACAAACAAGAAAAGTTGAACCAGATATGACAATATTTGAACGGTTAACTAATTTGTTTTATAAAAATTTTAATCCTACAGTCCTCTAACTAAATTTGAATGATGTTACAATGGTAAGGGTTCTTCCCAGTGGAGTCTCAAGGTTTGTTAAGGATTGTGGAGTCACCAAGTGGAAGTTTTTAGCTCTTTTGGAGGTAAAATGTTTTATGGTCCACCACCATGTTTATTGAATTCCAATCTGAAATATTTTTTGGTTTTCTGAGTTATTTTTCAGTTGTGTGGCTTCTAAGAGTGTCCTAAATCCGTTTCACAACTTAGCTACGGTTATGAGACAAAAACAACCTACTCTTATGGCTAAGCCAGCTGATCTTTCAAGGTTAGATAAACTCTTATGAGAATTATAGGGTTTACCTAGTTTGTCACTGATTCAAACAAGTTTTACCATGATTACCATTGGTTGGTAGTGCTTGAAAAGGATTCTTTTTTCTCACTGCACAATGTTCTTGAAATTATGATTTCTGAGGTCTAAGAAGTATTTATGATGAAAAAGAATCACAAAGTTTCCCCAGTGGAGTCACCAGAAATGTTAGCTCCCTATAATTAGAAATATTGGTAAAGTCCAACTGTAGGGAGAACACCATTTCAACCACTTTGGGATTCTAGGATCTAGCCCTCCTGAATCCAGAGAGGGATCTCTCCAATAAGTGCAAAGATGGATTTATCTTTAAAGTTTGGGTAATGATATTAGGCTAGTTATGAAGTCCGAGGGTTTTTTTTTTGTTTTGGATGGTTGAGCATGATTATTATTTGAGTGGAAAGTACTAAATGGAAAGATTTTCAAAGGTGAGAAGTTGCAAGCAAATAGAACAAGCTTTGGCCAAAAATATGGATGTTTCACTGGTTTTAGTCCATTGGGCTATGGAGTCATAATAGGGTTTAATTGAAACAATCAGGTTCAAGAGTGGTCCATGGGGCAAGTCATCTATGTCTAAGGATCTCTTTAAAGTTGATTCATGGAATGAAATGATACAACAAGAAGGGGAATTAAACAAATGAATAAAAAAGAGCAGCCCAAGATCTGGTAAGTACTTTGAAACTAGCCAGCTTTTGACATACACTTAAGAAAGACATAGAAGCAATCCAAGATTTGGTAAGTACTTTGAAACTAGCCAGAATTTGATATAATTTCAATAGAAAACATTTAAAACACAAAGGGGAACACAAATGATAACGAAGAATGGTCTAAGATCTGGTAGGTACTTTGAAACTAGCCAGATTTCAACACACTCTCAGGGAAACTTTCAGATAGTCTTTTGGGATAAAACTAGGACAGGGCTCACCATAACTTCCTTAGTTCATCTCTAATTAAAATTAAATAAAAATAACATTCAGAAACAATATTTAGCTAAGACAGTAGGACGAGGGAACGCCAACATTCCTAACTGCTCAAACCGAATTAAGTCATTCCTAAATAACACAATTTGGAAGAAAACATATAGATAAAGATTATCAGTCAGAGAAGGGTACTGATATACAGTAAATCCTAACTCTATGCTTGCTATTCTTTATAAGAGAAGCTGAAAAAAGAGAAAACAGAACTAAAATAATGATTCACAAGAAGAAAAACATCACCGTCGACATAGACCAGGATCGCATAAATCAGCTTGTATTGATGCTTCAAACCAGTTACAGCTTTAAGTCCAGTGTTTCAGGTCAGAAATCATCTTCACTTCTCAACCTAACTATTCTATCACAAGCAAAGCTTCAAGAGCCTTTGAACACTATTTACAATCAGGGGTTTCGAGCACAAGTATATTTCAAAGTTCTGCAACCAACATTTTCTCATCTTCTACAGAAGTATTTATAGAAGGAATGAGGAGGTGGGAGGGGATAAAAGATCTCCCAGGTTAATTAATACATAGTTAATATTTCTCGACCTTTGATGGGCTCGATGGAGAATTTTACAGATGTCTGTCTGTATTAATTGATTTACATTAAAGGATTAAGCTCAGTGAGAGTTTTTGTTGACTTTTAAGGCTCTGTTTCATGTAGTAATAACTCTGCTGATATTTTTTCATTAAGTTCCTTTAGCAGAATTAACTGTTTGGCTGCGCTGAGGCAAATATATTCTTTTTGATCAATAACTTCGGCCTCTATTTGAATGCTTTGAGGCAACAGGTGGTTTTGTGGTAGCTGAGAGGAATCAATTGGCCTCTGTTGTGGCGGTGGAGGCCTTTCTGTCTGAAGATCTTTTGATTTGTATTTAATTCTATTTTAATTTAATGGATTAGGCTTTTGATAATCAATCTTAGCCGTAATCCCCCAAAACTTTCTTCAATCCTCTGCTCTGTTGCGTTTTGTCCTTGAACACTGATACTCTTTTGCTTTGATTTAATTTTCTGTGTCTTGTTGATGTGTAGGGCCGCACATGGATCATATGGCATCAATGCCCATGAAGCATTGATGAAACATGGAGGTGAACCCTGAAATGGCTTCCCTTTTATGAATCGAAGGCATGGGAATCATCATTCCCAGCCTTTGGCTTTTCTTCAATATAATGGAAAAACCATTAAACACCTGCAAAATACAAAGAATATTAATAAATTCCTGTGTTATTGGGTAAACTGCTTCAGAGGTTGTGGGGAAGGAGCGAGGCCGTTGGATGGAATCATCCAACGGTGGAGATCAAATGGAGATTTTTTTAAGAGAACAATGGGGTCAATTAAGTCAAATCCATTGATTGCGCAAAGATCAACGGTCGGGATTGGGTGTGATTACACAAAGTGAATGAGCCACTTTGTAATAATATGGGCGTAAGATGTGAGAAAATACAAAGAAAAGAGGAAAAATACCTTTGGTGGAGGAAAATTGGAAAAAAGTACAGTTGGGGGTTCAAGACGATCATGGGCCGTCGGATGAGATTGGCCCACGGAAACAATGACAGAGATTGCACGTTAAAACCCTTTGGAAGAGGTGGAGGGTGATGGTGTATGGCCAGATTAAATCTGAGCCATTGATCTGCAGAGATCAACGGTGGGAGGCGCACGTGATATCACACAATATAAATGGGGAAGGTGGTTTCAGGAGGAAAAACCACTGTTTTTGCATGAGAAAGAGGCGGGTAGGCGGAATTGCCTTTTTGAATGCGATATGCATTCCCGCCTGACACGTGGTACCAGAAAACCACCCATATCGCGCGGCCCTCAAAAAATTATCCTTCGTGCTGAAAGTCACGCAATATGGAACGTGGACCGTCAAATCTGGGACCTCAGATCCAATGGAGGAGAATGAGCGTGAAATGGATATGATGCGCGGAGGATAGGAGACAGGGCGATTTCAATCTGAGCCGTAGGATGTAGAAGATCAACGGCTAGGATTAAATTTGGGGTTTAAATGAAAAAGATACAAATGTGAAGAAGGATTTAATAAGGACCATTGATCTGCAGAGGTCAACGGTCAGGATTGGTCAAAAAACATTAGGAGCGGGTTGTATGTTTTTTAAACCAAAGTCGAGAAATGTGATCTGGGCCGTCCGATCTGGACACGTGGACGACCTAGATGCAATCGGGGCTCGGCGATCGGCGGGGGGAAAGAACTTGACAGGCACCGATGCAATTTAGCGTTTTCCACCAATCTGAGGATTAGAACAAAGGTGGAGACTGAATCTGAGAAATGGCCAATTGGAGGGGAAACAATAATGAGCCCGATAGAACTTGCGATGCAATGTTGTGCGGGCCGTTCGATCTACTAAAAATCAACGGCGGAGATTATCCCAAGTATAGAGCTGGCGGAAAACCATTTAAAACATATGGAAACCCCAAAATTCAATATAATGAAAAGTTTTGGCTTTGGGGGCGGGATATACATATGAGGCTGGCGCACGTCTGCAGGGCCGCTGGTCTTTATGAAAGGTAATAGGCTCAGGGCTTATATGTAGAAAGGGCCAAAGAGTATCAAGCCTTCGGGCTTTTCAATCTACCCATTCTAAATTCCTCCGATGCGATTAAGCGCTTCGGGACCTTTAACTCCTGGTCCTAGGCATAAGTTATATGGAGTGAAGTAGAGGGCGGAGTTTATACAATGGGGCTTCAATCGCATCGGAAATTTTGATGCGGGCTTTTCAATCAACCCATTGACATTAAAAAACATTGTATGGGCACGTTTAGACCAAACTTAGGAAAAAGTGGGTTTATGAACTTTACAAAGGAAAAAGGTGATCAGGAATGGATTTTTACAATGTTTAAGAACCAAATGCGGGCCTAAGGTTTATATGAAATAATAATATGATCGGGGGTTATGATCAAAGGGCTAATCGCAATCAGAGGTTTTAACATGACCAACAGACTTACATACTCTGATTTTTCCGATGCAATAAGTGTCGAAAGGGCTTAGCGCTTGGTTCCAGCACCAGGGCACGTGGTGGGGAAGTGGTTAGGACTTAGCCCAAAGGGGCTTAAACCCTTAATACAAAAAAGGTGTATTTTTTATGAAATTTTCAGAGTTTTTTGATGGTTTTGGGGATTTCGACAAAGTTAAAAAAGGAGTTTTAAACTCTGTAAGGTGGATTTTATGAAGGGAAAAGGGGAATGGATGAAAAATAGAGTAAAATGATGGGGGAAAAAGGGAAAAAAATGAAGGTTAGTTTTGAAGTGGAGGGAGAGGAAAAATAGATTTTGCAGCAGTCTTTCTTCATGGGAGACAGCAGAATTTCTGAGTTGGAAATGGAAACAGCAGTGAGGATTTGAACCAGAGATAACACTTTTTTGCAATAAAAATTGTTCCTTGAAGGCTGCAAAAATGTTTTATCCACCATTTTATATGAAAAATTTTATTGGTGGCTAACAAATAGTTGGGACTTGATGTGTTTAAGAGAAATACATGGTTTTATGAGCTTGGACAAGATATTGGTTTTATGAAGTGAATCAATGGCTTGTGTGGCTTGATGTTGGAGAAGCTTGCTTGCAGGATTCCATAGCTTGGTGAATGGTGATGTTTTCCTAACTTGTTAATGTTTTCTTATCCTCATTTTGTTTCATTTTTTTTGGTTGCTATAGATTAGAAAAATATAGGTTGAGATATGCTCATGGAAGCACCTCAAACCTCCTGTTTGTTATAGTTTTTATGTTTTCCTCTTTAAGTCATCTTAAGGAATTCTTGATTGCTCCTTAGGCCCACTAAAACTTGTTTTTGTTTCATGAATGGTTAGTATGTTAGCTTATAAATATGATTCATGGTATGCCCTACTTATTTAAAGTTTCTAAAACCCTATTTTGAAGCTTTTCTATCGAATATTGATTGATTAGGTTAAGACAAAGAGGTTTCATTTCGATCTTGCCCTTTTCCCATGGTTACCAACTTGTTTCAGAGTTCCTGATAGTTTGATATATGTTTTTTAGGAGTTCCCTCTCCATATATTTAATTGTTTGTTTATCTTATGTGTTTTCTCAAAAAGCTGAAGGTGAATTTCTAAAGTTAGGAGTTCTAATGCTTCTATGTATCACCAGAATTTTCATCTTACATGTTTATCAGTTTGAGTATTGTTCATATATATTAATGGTTTTCCCTACCTCATGATTTATTGCTTTCATACTATATATTTTTAAGACCTCTTAGTTTTTCCCAAACTTAATGTTCATTACACCTCATACATCACCCAAAGGATCCATTAACCTTGCTAAATCGACCCTGCAATACACTTTGCTTCATCATTTAGACACCCTTGACTTCATCAAACTCCATAGCCCTATTTATTTGATAATATCTCATTCCACCTATCCTACTTATTCATCTTACCCCAACCCAAAACAAACAAACAAATTACATTTAACAACTAGCCTAAAATCAATCATCTGAAGTGAACAAGTTCACATCCTTCACATAATAGAGAGAGACCTCTCTGAGTCCAGGAAGGTTAGGTCCTAGGACTCCAAAGACTGTTCTGATGTTACCCTGTCATTTTGTTTAGCCAATCTGCCAAATTACAGGACCCTAACATAATGGCGATCACGGTGGGACCTTCTGAGTTCATAACAATCTAAATACCCCTTAGGACTCGAGAATCCCTTCATCAAACAATATCCTATGATTTATAGCTACCTCATCACTATCACTAACACAATGGTGATTATGATGCAACCTTTGATGTTAGTGACAAACTAAATAACCCTTAGGACTTCAAAAACCTTTGTCAAATCATAGAGAACTTAACTGATAGCCTAAGAGTAGAATCTAGCTTTTTCACCATCCTAGAAAAATGATGACTCAAACCTTAAGGGCTACTTAAAGGAACTCAGAAAACCCCAAAAATATCCCTATATTGGTTTTTTTCAGCATTGGTGGTGGACCATAAACATACATCCTTAAAACAGCAAAACATATCCACCTGGCGTCTCCACTAGCCTCCAGTAGGCCTACTACTCCACTAAGTTCCCACGGATCCCCCTGGAAATGCATTGAGAAATCCCAATCATGCTGATGGTGGACATCAAAGTTCAAATCTTCCACTTGGTGACTCCACAACCCTCAATAGACCAAAAGACTCCACTGGTAGAGAACTCTAGACTGGTTGAAAAGATTCAGTAATCCTTTTTGATTTACAACATGCATCCAAGGATACAAAGGAGATATGCTCCAATGAGTAGAGATCATATCCCTAGATTCCCACACAAAATTCCTGAAATAAATTGGATGAAAAACCTACCTATCTTTCGAGATGAAAAAGTTGATGACCCTTTGTTACATCTCATCAAATTTCATATACACATATGGAGGTTAAAAGTTGAATGGCACGAAGACTGCCTCATGAAAATTTTTATGGTAACATTAGAAGGTAAGGCAATAAATTGGTATGAATGGCTAGAATCTGGCATCTTGTTTTCTTCGAAGGATTTCCACAAGGTAATTTATAAACATTATACAGGGTATTGTCCGTCTCTAATGATTATCTGAAAATTGTTGTGATCAATCTGAAGACCTTATACAATACCTTGTGAACATTGATAAATATTTAGGAAATTGGCATCCTCAAGAATTATTAGAAGAAATCCATGCATTTCATTCTCAAGGTAGCTATCATGACAACCTAGAGGAGTTAGTTGAGGAAGAAACCAATCAAGAAATAGAGGAAAACCCACAGGATCTCTCTGAAGGCACAAATGATGGTTCACCATCTCTTCTAGGTGAGGCTCAAGAAGACAGTCAACCTCAAAACTAGCCTTCACAAGAAAAAGAGAACTGTTGTAGTATTATCCAGAGGAAGAGAAAAATGCCTACTCCTTTAACTGAAGAGGAAACAAATCAAATGATAAACACACATCCATCCTCTAAACCTTCATGTGAACAAAAAAGTTATGTTCCTCCTCCTACTAATGCCATCTACCATAAATCAAAATATAAACTTGTAGATCAGTTCAAAGAAGAAAAAACTAGTAACCCAATATGTTTGATTGGTGAAATTATTTATGTTGATGATTCTCCAAATTTTGATTAATCTGATGATGATGATGTTCTCCAAACAGAAGCTAACCTTACAAAGCCATCAACATTTGATTTGTGGGAAGAAGCTCACTATCATTAGATTGAAAGCAATAATCATCTAAGACAGGTCACCTATGACACTGATGAGGAATGCCTTGAAAGTTTAGAAGTAAGTGAAGAGTCTCATGTAGAAATTATATGCACTAAGCATGCATATGTCCTTGATTCACCTGATATCACACTATTTAAATTTATGTAAAATACTTAATCAATTCCACTTGTTAATATTTTGTGGAAAAATTAATTGCACACACATGTGAAGCCTAAACAAAAATAATCAATCGCACATAACACAGTTTTTAACCAGGAAAGCCTGAAACTAAAAACCCCAACTATATATTATGTAACATGGAGATCATATGAAAATCTCATACACAACATACAAAGCTTATCACAAGCTCTCATTACAGTACAATCGTCATACACTAATCAGGACCAATCTTGCAAATCCATGCACCGATATTTGCCTCCACTGCACAATCCCTGCTAAAGAATAGCTCTGAATGAATTCAAATTACACTTTCCTTGACTACATAATCTTCATTGGCAACTCCAATGTGTGTGTGATGCAATCAATGCATCACTATAGTCACAACAGATAGTCTATCTTGCCCTTTCACTAACCTCTCCACTGGGTCTCCACTGAAACTGCCATGCACTGTATTTAACTGTTGTATTGTTCAATTGATTAATGAGTTATTATTTGTGAATTAATTAACTAATTAATTCACTCCACTATCACTAGTGTATCAATTAGTTAGACTAGATACAACTAGCTCAACTGAGTCTAATTGAGTTAAACTAAATACAACTCCATGAACTACTCTTCCAACTCTATCATACTTTTCCACTTGAGTTCTAACTGAGTCCTCCATGCATTAGCTCCAATAAACCCTTGGGAATTGCGTAATTCCCTCAGTCCACTAATGTGCCACATCTGTGCACTGAACTGAAGTGCTCCAAGAGAATAAGTTGTTGTTTAGTGTCTGATTATTATTAAGAGCTAATAATAATTGACATGCATCTATTTTTAGATCAACGATATATAAATAGACATCGCCCAATATTTTAAAAATAGAATTTCATCTATTTTTCCAACTTGATCAACCATCCACAAATAGCATGTAATGTTCCCAATTTTTATGGAACATTAATTTTTTCCATTTCCACATAGGAGATAAATAAAATGGGTAGGAGACCAATTCACTTCATGAATAGGTAATAAAAATCCTCTTGGTATGAAGGAGGATCACTTATAGAGCTGGATTTCACACCTCCATGTGTGAAAGGGGGCTTTTGCAAGAAGGCTAGGTCAAGTTTGACCAAGTCAAACTGCGCAATAGCATGAGGTGGAGAGCACATTGTGGGCTAGCGCAGTGGGATAAGGAGGGAAGCTTCTAGAGGAAGTAAACCCTAATGAGTGGGGTCCATTGAGAGGGAGCTCAAATTGTATAAAATGATGGCAAGGTATCCATTGCAAATCATCTTGAGTATTATTCATCTTTGGTCCAGTGGACTTGCTGCAACTTCTTGCTGGTTAGCAAGAATTGCTGGGAAATTCCTATTTAGGATTTCCTCTCCTTCTTGAGTAGCTCTTGGAGGATTGCACTCCATTCCCCATATTCAAACATTGAGTTCAATCATCATCTCTCTTCATTAGCACAGTTTCAGCTGGAGATTGTGCATTGTTGTTGGGTGTTGTTGGGGAGGTTTTCTACAACACCATCCTTGGCTAGTTTTTCAAAGGAGGGAGCTTCCATCCCTTTGGGAGATCAAAAAAGGAGGTTCATGAGCTTATTCCACCATATTTGGTGCTAGGCCAACCACTTTCCATCATATGCAGCGCAGTCCCTGTCTTAGACAACGTTATTCTTGGAGAGCTTTTGCTATGAGGGATTAGTAGATAGTTGGAGGCTGAGATATTAGGTGAATGGATCAGCCTTTCACTTCAGATTTCCATTGGAGAAGGCCATTTCATATTTCAGATCATATTCAACCATATCCTCCTATTTTTTTTATGAGTTTCTACTACCCAGCAACTACAACATTATGGTATTTTCCTATTTTGTACATGTATTGTAGCCAATCCTCCTCAGGATTGTTGTATTAGTGTTTTCAGGGGTTGAGAGCTTTCTCCCCCTCATTTCTTGAGCTATTATTGATATATCATTGTATTTTCATATTATATGTTGCATTGTCTTCTATAGACAGTGCTGCCATAGCTAGGGCAACTTTATATAGCAGTGTTTTATCACATTGGGTGTACATGTCTTATTGAGGCTCTCATTGCCTAACTTGAGTGAGTGATTCCTCAGGCATTGTATTCGATTGCTGCTATATTATAAATTTTTTAGCTGTTTGCATCTTCATGTGCCTTGGCTCATTAAAATAACGATGTGAATTCCTTGTATGTTCATGCATTGTTGTAGCCCCATACTTTGGGCACTTTCTGAGAGGAACTAGGTGTGGGAGGCTTGTCTCACCACTCTAGAAGGATTTCATTGATCCCAATCCTTGAATTTGGTCTTAGACACATTGGTCTAAGGGATCCAGGTCTTGGTATCAAATCCTGCTGCCTCCATTTCTAGAAAAATGCGTTTTCCAGCCATGGATTGCTAGCTATTCCTAAAAAGGAACATTATAGTGGTATTAGAGCACCTTTCTTGGCTCAGCCTGTGGATTTCAAGCCCAAGAAAGAAGAAGAAGAAGATGATGTAGAAGATGAGCTTGATCTCATATATTTTCAGAACAAAGAAGAGCCTCCCCAAGGAGGATAAGCAAAGAGAAGAAGAGGAAGGTCCATGCACTTCCTATTCTCAAAAATAAAGCAAGCATGAGAGATGTTTGGATCATCAGGTTCTAAATCAATACCTGGATGAGTATAAATCCCATTCTACAGCATTCAAGGGAGCTACAACATTCCCACAATTTATTCAGGAGAAGGAGGAGAGAAGGCCCTGCAGTAGAAGATAAATCAAGGGCAATAGGTTTCTATAGTCTACATTTGATGGGTACACTTCAGCGAGAGCTTGGGTGAAAAAGATAGAGGCATTTTTCTTGCTACACCCAGTGGAAGAGAAAGAAGCAGTGGAGATTGCAGTGCTACACATGGAGGATTAAGCCTATATTTGGTGGTTCAAACCCTTGGTCCATTCAAGGGTGAGTTCTTTTGCAGAATTTTCTCAAAGGTTGATCCAAACCTTTGATGGAGAAAGGGAAAAGGAAGAGAAAGCCATACCACCATGGGAGGAGGATTGCACCAACGTTGTTACAGCTTTGGAGGAGAAGCCTTCTACATCTATGGATGAGGTAGCCATGGCATTGGAGGAGACAACTACTTCAGCCACCCAGGGAGATCCCAAGATCCACCAAGGTATGAGTGAAGTTCCACTTTTCATTTCAACAAGTAATTTAAAGGAATGTGGGAACTCACATGTAGAGGTCTAAGGATCTACACACTTTGCTATTTTAGAGCACCATGATTACACTGCGTTGTGCAATGGGTTCAAAGAGGAGATGAACCCTCATCCTCATACATTTTGGTTGAGTTTCATTCAGCCCTTGAGGTTGGAGTGTGAACTTTTGGAGGATGGAGTGAACCATGACAACCCCCATGAAAAACAATGAATCAAATTTTAAACCGAAGGGAGAAACAACTGCTACATCATTGGAGTAATCAGCAGCACTGTTAAACATGGGTGGAGAGGAGATATTACCTCCCTCACATTTGGGTCCTCCTGGATCCAACACAGTCATGAGTGAGAGGTCTCCTTTAGGAGGTCTCCAAGGAGCTGCATTCCAATCTTCCATGGAATGCAAGAGAGGTGATTTGGTATGGGAGGATGGTAGCCCTCATGGGAGGAGTACCAAATGAGAAAGAAGGAGAAGACATCCACAAGGAGTTGAGTGGGTGTGGATGAGGAGCAAGAGGCTGATTTTCCACTTGCAAATCTATGATACCAGGCAGCAAGCACTTGGGTTTCTTGAACCATCTTGGAGAGAGCACAAGCAGATTTGCTCTCATATGATGTATGGTGTTGCAGGAGTATAGGAGGGCACTCTCATAGTGCAAAGGGATTACTCCTTATCTTGGACTGATTAGGAGGTATTTCCATCTTGGGAAAAGCTTCACATTTGCAGCAGCATCACCAGAGGTGTTCTTGACAAGGAGCATGTCAAGAAACAAAGATTGGCATGGGCAAGAGCCTTTTTGCATGAGCTCATAGCGATGAAACTTGGGAGCAGGATCATATACATGGATCCATCTATCATCTTAATTCCAACCTATGGTAAGAGCATTGTGTTTACATTTGCTGATTTACATACTCTTATCATTATGTTGCAATACATGGCTCCTCAAAGGGGCATATTTTTCATGTTGCTCCAGGAGCAAAATTGGGCCAAACCATATGATGGAGACAGCCATCTTTTACATGGCCTTGGGAAATTTTTTTTCCATTCTACACATGTTCGGCTAATTCATATGATTAGCATTATATTTCAAACATTTTTCCTTGTACATTTCTTGAGCAGTAGTTTGCAAAATTGCATTATGCACCCTTGGGAGACTGTTGGTACTTTCCAACACCATATGAAACCATCAGTACTTCCTCTATTTTGATGATGAGTATGTTTCCATTTGCTGATATTTTCCATATTATTGGAAGCATGATCGAAATATTGACACATGAATTTAGTGTGTCCATGAGGGAAGATGATTCCCACAGTTTTTGCATGGCATGTTCTAATGGGAACATGAGGAGAGACACGGCCACCACAACCACCTATTTGCCTTATTTGGAGGTCGGCCATGAGTTTGATGATGATGTCCATCCATTGTATGTATATGGGCATGTATTTTATTTCATGTTGCTGATTCACTCATCTACTTACTATTCAGTAGTAGAGGTGATATTTTCTGTACAATGCTTGCCATGTTATTTTCTGCAGCTGCAATGGATGAGGATGCGTTGTAACCCTATGAGACATTGTTTGTACCTTGCTGCACATGGTATAACCTACAACAAACATATCATTTTGGTATTCTATTATGACCACGTCCTACTCATCGTAGATGAAATGTCTTGGGCCAGCTGGATTATCATTGATGGAGGAGAAATCCTTGGAGGATTGCTCTTCATTTTGCCACTTGAGGGAAATAATTTTGCAACCCATGATCAAAATGCACTCTAAACTTATCATAAGTGGAGAGGAGGACATCATGGGGCAAGCTATGAGGCTTGCCATATTCAAATTTGCAGCCCACCTTCATTTCTGGAGCTCAAGGTGGAGAGAGATTTTTGTGAGTTGCCATGTTGGGAGGCAACTTATGTTGTATGGATGATTGATTGGGGATGGGAGATTCATATGGGGATGATGAGTCCCATTGTATATCAGATCTCATGCCTCAAGAAGGCCCTTAGATAGCCCATTTTTCCCTTCATGTATATTTGTTTCTACATGAAAGCTATTTGGGGATGTTCACCAAAAGCTGAATTGCATATGTTGGAGGGACAACTTGGACACTTGATTGATGATATGGCATCCTTTTCTCGGAGGAGTTTATCATGCATGGATGCTACAGGTAAATTAAGGGAAAATAAACCGGTCTATCCTTGTACTTGCTTGAGGACAAGCAATCTTTGAGAGGGGAGGACTGTAATGCTCCCAATTTTTATGGAACATTAATTTTTTCCATTTCCACATAGGAGATAAATAAAATGGGTAGGAGACCCATTCACTTCATGAATAGGTAATAAAAATCCTCTTGGTATGAAGGAGGATCACTTATAGAGCTGGATTTCACACCTCCAAGTGTGAAAGGGGGCTTTCGCAAGAAGGCTAGGTCAAGTTTGACCAAGTCAAACTGTGCAGTAGCATGAGGTGGAGAGCACATTGTGGGCCAGCGCAGTGGGATAAGGAGGGAAGCTTCTAGAGGAAGGAAACCCTAATGAGTTTGGTCCATTGAGAGGGAGCTCACATTGTTTAAAAGGAGGGCAAGGTAGCCATTGCAAATCATCTTGATTATTATTCATCTTTGGTTTGGTGGACTTGCTGCAACTTCTTGCTGGTTAGAAAGAATTGTCGAGAAATTCCTCTTTAGGATTTCCTCTCCTTCTTGAGTAGCTCTTGGAGGATTGCACTCAATTCCCCATATTTAGACATTGAGGTCAAGCATCATCTCTCTTCATCAGCGCAATTTCAGCTGGAGATTGTGCATTGTTGTTGGGTGTTGCTGGGGAGGTTTTCTACAACACCATCCTTGGCCAGTTTTTCAGAGGAGGGAGCTTCCATCCCTTTGGGAGATTAGCAAAGGAGGTTCATGAGATTATTCCACCATATTTGGCACCAGGCCAACCACTTGCCATCATATGCAGCGCAGTCCCTCTCTTAGATAGCATTATTCTTGGAGAGCATTTGCTATGATGGATTAGCAGATAGTTGGAAGCTGAGATATTAGGTGAAGGGATCAGCATTTCAATTCAGATTTCCATTGGTGGAGGCCATTTCATATTTCAGATCATATTCAGCCATCTTCTCCTATTTTTTTTATGAGTTGCTGCTACCCAACAACTCCGACATTATTGTGTTTTCCTATTTTTTACATGTATTGTAGCCAATCCTCCTAAGGATTGTTGTATTAGTGTTTTTAGGGGTTGACAGCTTGCTCCCCCTCATTTCTTGAGATATCATTGATATATCATTGTATTTTCATATTATATGTTGCAGTGTCTTCTATAGATAGCATAGCCATAGCTAGGGAAAATTTATATAGCAGTGTTTTATCACATCGCGTGTACATGTCTTATTGAGGCTCTCATTTCCTAACTTGAGTGAGTGATTCCTCAAGGAATTGTATTCTATTGCTGCTATATTATACATTTTTCAGCTATTTTCATCTTCATGTGCCCTGGCTCATTAAAATAACGCTATGGATTCCTTGTATGTTCATGCTGTTGGTGTCCCGTGTTTTGATAGATTGGCAAATCAAAAGACAAGGAAACATCATAACCAATATTTAGAGTTCCAGGATATAGTCCTCCTGTTCTCAGAAAGTGATCTCTCAAATTATTTGTTTTGCAAAGGATTATCTTGTGTGCTTTGAGTATGGGTTTTAGACTAGTTATTAAGTGCAAGTGTTTGTTTGTTTGTTTGGTTGAATGACATAGAAGAACATGAAAGGTCTAGGAGAGATAGATAGAAAGGCGAAATGTTAGATTCATTGGGAAATGGAGTCAAGAATAGGTTTATGACAAAATCATCAATGGATATGGGATATCAGAGGGCAATTCTAACTTGACCACAGGATCCTTTGGTTTTGTGAATGAGATGGACATCAATGATTCGGAAAGAGAAATTGAATTCTCAATAAAGGGAACTTGAAAACATAACTTGAACAATAAAGAGGTTATTTGATAGACATGGCTAACCATAAATTCTACAAACACGCTTCAAGAAAATAATGAATTCAAGACAATTTTCAAAATGAAATCTAAGATTCTGGAGCACATCCTATTTCCTCAAAGATTTTATTTCAAATGACTTAGAAAACATAAAAGATTCACTGATAATTGCAGTCATAGAAGAGGGAACACCTAAAACATCTATGTTCACAACTATAAAGACCTTTAAAACAATTTTTCAAGCAAGGACAAGGGGCATGATCAAAACATGCCTCCTTGGCTAACTTAAAACAATGGTACTTCAAAGGGAGACTTCAATAACATCTTTCAAGTGATAGCAAACAATTAGGGAAAACCATAAATCATGCTAAAACCAACTATTTGAACTATTATAGAAATAAACAAGCATGAGGACTAAAGAGAGAGATTGAAGACTCTAAAATACCTCAGCAGAAGAAAACATAAAACAGTGAAGGATGAACAGGTCTAAGGTGCTTCTACGAGTCATTTCTTAGCCTAAAACTTTCATCCTACTGTAGTAAGCATTTATGGAACAAAATGAAAATAGGAGAAAACATAAAACAGTTCAGAAGACTTCACCAACAGCCAAGCTCATGGATCCAATGATAGAGCCTTCTCAAGAACAAGCATGAAACATCATCATCAGGTTTCCAAGACTTCGATTTCTTCCTCAACTTCATACAGACTATGTATTATTTCATAGAGTTTCAATATTACAACTAGTGAACAATCAACCTGTATCTCATCTTCTTCAGAAGTATTTATAGAAGAAATGAGGAGGTGGAAGAGTCTTTAGAATCAAAGTGTAATAAATTCTACACTAAATGCAACTCCTAGCCTTGAAAACCATGCAAGGCATAAGGCAGGAATGCATCGAATTACAACTCTATTTCATTTACTCTGTTTATACTTCTTAAGGCTCAATGGGTAAAAAGATTTACTTTAAGGCATTTTCTTATCTTTTCAATAACTTCTACTGACAATTGGGATATTTGTTTTTCCTGTAATAACTATTCAGCTATCTTTGGCCTTAATGTTTCAGACTGAGATTTGATTTGGGTATTCCTTTGAGGCAGATAGATGCAAGGTGGCAATATAGTAGTTGGGGAATCAATTAGCCCCTTTAATATGGCTCTGAGGTGTTCTGGATCTGATTCTTTGTTTCCTAAACATAGTGATTTATATTTGGATCAGTGTTTAGGTTTGATAAAACCATAATCTTCATCTTTGACACTGATACACTTTCATAATTGATGATGACTGTGTTTTGTTGTTTTGCAAGTGCGCAGAGGGTTTACTGGAGTTTTTGCTTCAGAAAATTGATAATCATGACTTATCGCTTCCTTGAAAATGTTTAATTATCCCTTTGAAACCCTTCAGTATGTATCAAAAGGGCCGCAAGGATTGTCATCCTTGGCCAATAAAAGTGTAATAATCTGCGGAAATTTTTAACTTTAACTTCATTAAACCTGCACAAAAACACACAAATATTATTGAAATCCTATGTTTTTTTGGTTTAAACTGCTTTGGAGGGTTTATGGAGACGGTTCGAAGCCATGCGAATGAGAAAATGCAGCAGAAAAAGGGAGAAAAACCTAGTAGAACAGCTAACCAGGTGAAGAATGGAGTTTGGGTACGAGATTGAATAAGGGTCGTGGGATTAGATCAAAGAATGGAGATCTACGGTCGAAATTATTCAATGGGGTCGTTTGGAGGAATGATGGAGGGCAAACGAATTGGTGGTAATGTTAAATCGAAATCGTCCGATCTCAGAGATCAACAGCTAGGATCTAATCTAGAGTTATATTGCAGAGGGAGGAGTGGTATAGCGGAAAACTGGTAGCAGTTTTCGTGCAGCTCTGGGGCGGTTTTAGATTTTGGCCCAAAAAATGCATTCAACACATGTCTTTTCAAAACTGCTTACATCGCGTAATTTTTTGGTGTTAAAGTTCAAGTACAAAATTTATGCGATATTGATTTTGGGACGTTGGATGGGAGGATCCAGATCCAACGGAGCGGGTAGAGCGCGATGCATGAGGAGCTGCAGGGTAAAAAAAAATGTGGGGCCCATGGTGAAGAAAGGCGTATTTACCATAAAAAACCAAGGTTAAAATTGATTTATGCGCATAACATGGTTTCCAATGTAAAAATCTAAAACTTTATATGTGGGCAAATACATAGGAAAATAGTGAAAATCAGGGGAAAAGAGGGCGTTGGTGGTGGGACCGGGAGTACGAAGGAGGAGATCGACGGATTAAATGAGGATTGTTGATCTGCAAAGATCAACGGTGGATCTTTACCGAAAAGTTTTAAACTGCTGGGCTTATAAAATAACAAAGAAAGGTCGGGCTTGATCTAGACCGTTAGATTTTTGGAATGGATGTTCTAGATTTAATCGGAGATTGCATCGCAGAGGGCAGAAGGGAAAGTGGAAAGTTCTGATTCGATTGCATATTGTCCGTTGGATCAGAGGTATGATCGACAGTGGAGATTTAATCAGCGGGTGCGATGGTCGGAGGGATATGGAAGAGCGTGATTATATTTCAGCCGTCGGATCAGTGGGAACGAATGGTCGAGATTGGATCGGAGATCGAAAAATCGGAGGAGGCAAAGGGATGGTGCTTCAGATTTTCCACGGTGCGATTAAGCGCCACCCGTCATATCTGGGAGTAAGATCAACGGTTAATATTCAATCGAAGGGGTAATAGAGGAAGGATATGGGCGTGATGTGACTTTAGTGCTGGCTGTTGGATCTATAAATATCGATGGCGAAGATTGGATCTGGGGCCGAAGGGAGAAAACTCATTGCATCGAAGATTTTTTGGAAAAACAAAGGGGAAACGTTAAATAGAAAGCTCTGATTTGCGATTTGCGATTAGGCGTTTAGTGCTTGGTCGCAACTCTGGGTTTTATGTGAAAAAGGGGCATGGGGCTAAAGCCGAAAAGGGGCTTAAGGCCTTTTATAAAAATGAAGGTTTTTAGGCCAAAATGAGGGTTTTTCAGAGGTCTTTGAGGGTTCCGATAAGGTTAAAAAAGGAGTTTTAAACCTTATCAAAGGGAATTTATGAAAGAAATGAAGGGAAATGAGGTAAATGGAGGAATTTTATGAAGAGAAAGGGGACGAAAATGGTATTATTAATGGATGGAAGGAGGGGTAAAATGAAGGGAAAAATGGGTTTTTAAGCAGTCTTCTTCTTCAGGCAAACAACATAATTTTCAGGTTTATGAGGGAAACAACAGTGAAGATTAACTAAGATATTAGTTATCTTCATAAAAACTTCAAATTAGCCACTTTTGGTATAACTGAATTTATTAGTGGCTAACACATGCATTGTTGTAGCCCCATACTTTGGGCACTTTCTAAGAGGAACTAGGTGTGGGAGGCTTGCCTCACCACTCTAGAAGGATTTCATTGATCCCAATCCTTGGATTTGGTCTTAGACACATTGGTCTAAGGGATCTAGGTCTTGGTATCAAATCCTGCTGCCTCCATTTCTAGAAAAATGCATTTTCCAGCCATGGATTGCTATCTATTCCTAAAAAGGAACATTACATAGCATCCCACAACTTCTGAAATATGATCATCATGTCTAAAAATAGACTTGTGCCAAAAATAGCCTGCGGGCCCACTTAGTGAAGACGACTCTTTTCACTAAGCTCATCATCTTGTTGAATATCAACACTCCCTCTCAACAAGATAGGGATTATCCTTTACCCCGATCCTACCTCTATGGTATTCGAATTTTCTCCTGGTGAGCACCTTCATCAGAATATCTGCATCCTGATCCTCCGTAGGAATGTACTAAAGAAACATGATCTTCCGCTACACACAATCTCTAATATGATTATACTAGATATCAATATGTTTAGATCTATCATGAAACACAGGATTAACCGAGAGTTTAATGCAACTCTAATTATCACAATGTATCACCATGGGATCTAAATGTGAATCGAACAAACCAACCAAGATCTTCCTCATCCAAATAGCCTCACATGCAGCTTGACTTGCTGCCATGTATTCCGCTTCCGCTGAACTGAGTGCCACAGATATTTTTTTCCTGTTGTACCAAGAAACTGTCATAGATCCGATACTGAAAATCCCCCTTGATGTGCTCTTTATGTCTGTTGGGCTTCCTGCCCAATCTGCATCTGTGAAGCAATGAAACTTCACCTCATCCATCTGTCTGTACCATAAACCATACTCAGATGTGCCCCTGAGATATCTCAGGACATGCTTGCCTACCTTCCAAAAGAGATTGGTAGGCTTAACCATCACTTGTGAAAGCTGGTTCACCGCATAGCATATGTCCGGTATTGTATTGACTAAATACATGAGCGAACCCACCAACTATCAATAAACAGTGGCATCCACTACCTCTGCCTATGTAGCATCCTCTTTCTTCCAATTTCCTAGAAGAGGAGTGTCGATAGGCTTGCAGCCTTGCATGTGAAACCTCTCCTGTATCTCCCAGGTATACTTGCCTTGAGACACAAATAGTTCACCTTCTCATTTCCATATTTCCAATCCAAGGAAATAATGAAGGAGGCCCAAATCCTTCATCTCAAACTCCTTTGCAAGATCTGCCTTACATGAGTGTATCAACTGCTCATCATCTGTTAGTATCAAATCATCAACATAAAGTACAATGATTAAAATCTTACCCTCCACCACAATCTGGTACAGGTTTGCATCCGCCTCACTCTTGGTGAAGCCAAGTCCAATGAAATAGTTGTCGATCCGAGTGTATCAAGCACGAGGTGCTTGTTTCAGCCCATACAATGCTCTTTTGAGCCTGCACACATGCGACTCACTGCTGAAGATCTCAAATCCTTCAGGCTGCTCAATTTACACCTCTTCCTCAATGATCCCATTAAGGAACACAGTCTTCACATCCATCTGGTGAATGTGCCAACCCATCTGTAGTGAGAGAGAAAGGATAGTCCGTATGGAAGAATACCATGCGACAGGTGCAAAGGTTTCTTCATAGTCAATCCCCTCAATCTATGAGAATCCCCGAGCAACAAATCTTGCCTTATACTTCTCGACACTCCCATCAACAACTTGCTTTACCTTGTAGACCCATCTTGATCCTACAACTAATTTTCCCACTAGCCTTGGAACAATATCCCAAGCACTGTTTTTGACAATGGAGTCATACTCCTCCACCATGGCATCTACCCATGTGGGCTCCTGCACTGCTTCTTTGAAAGAAGATGGCTTTGTCATGATACACTTTCTCATAAGTTCCATGTATCCATTATATCGGTCAGGTGATTGTCTCTGTCTGCACTTTGATGTAGGAACTCCTACATTCTATGCCACATCAAGCTTCAGTCTCTCAGCTTCTGTGGTATGCTTTTTTCCTTGTCTGATGTGTTAGCTCCATGTAATCAGCAAGATTGGCAAAGTCCGACAGCAGGGAGAACACCATTTCAACCACTTTGGGATTCTAGGATCTATCCCTCCTGAATCCAGAGAGGGATCTCTCCAATAAGTGTAAAGATGGATTTATCTTTAAGGTTTTGGGTAATGATATTAGGCTATTTATGAAGCTCGAGGGTTTTGTTTTTTTCTGGATGGTTGAGCATGATTATGGCTTGAGTGGAAAATTCTAAATGGAAAGAGTTTCAAAGGTGAGAATTTGCAAGCAACTAGAACAAGCTTTGGCCAAAAAGATGGATAATTGCAGGTTTTAGTCCATTGGGCTATGGAGTCATAATAGGATTTAATTAAAACAGCAAGAGGCAAGAGTATTCCATGGGGAAAGTCATCTATGTCTAAGGATCTCTTTAAATTTTGATTTATGGAATGAAATGATACAAAAAGAAGGGGAATTAAACAAATGAAGAACAAAGAGTAGCCCAGGATCTGGTAAGTACTTTGAAACTAGCCAGCCTTTGACAAACACTTAAAGACATAAAATCAATCCAGGATCTCGTAAGTAATTTGAAACTAGCCAGCCTTTGATATAATTTCAATAGAAAAACAATTAAACACAAGGGAAACACAAATGATAACAAAGAATGGTCTAAGATCTGGTAAGTACTTCGAAACTAGCCAGCTTTCAACACACTCTCAGGAAAACTTTCAGTCAGTCTTTTGGGATAAAACTAGGACCAGGGCTCACCATATCTTCCTTAGTTCATCTCTACTTAACATAAACTGAAAATAACATTTAAGAACAATATTCAGCTAAGACAGGAGGATGAGGGAATGCCAACATTCCTACTACTCAAATTGAATTAAATCATTCCTAAATAACACAATTTGGAAGAAAATATATAGATAAATATTATCAGTCAGAGAAGGTTACTGATATACAGTAAATCCTAACTCTTTGCTTGTTTTTATTTATAAGAGAAGATGAACAAAGTGAAAACAGAAATAAAATAACGATTCACAAGAAGGAAAAACATCACCGTAGACATAGACCAGGATCCCATAAATTAGCTTGTATTGATGCTTCAAACCAATTACAATGTTAAGTCCAGTGTTTCAGGTTAGCAATCATCTTCACTGCTCAGCCTAACTATTCTATCACAAGCAGAGCTTCAAGAGCCTTTGAACACTATTTACAATCAGAAGTTTCGAGCACAAGTATATTTCAAAGTTCTGCAACCAACCCTTTCTCATCTTCTACAGAGGTATTTATAGAAGGAATGAGGAGGTGGGATATGATAAAAGATCTCCTGGGTCAATTAATATAGATTTAATGCTTCTCAGCCTTTGATGGGCTTGATGGAGAAGAGTATAGATACATTCATTGTATTAATTGATTTTACATTAAATATTAAGCTCGGTGGGACTCTCTTTTGTTGACTTTTAAGGCTCTGTTTCATGATGTAATAACTCTGCTGATATTTTTGCATTAGTTTCCTTTGGCAGAATTAACTGTTCATCTGCGCTAAGGCTAATATCTTCTTTCTGATCAATAACTCCAGCCTCTGTTGAATGCTTTGAGGTAACAGGTGGCTTTGTGGTAGCTGAGAGGAATCAATTTGCCTCTGATGTGGCAGTGGAGGCCTTTCTGTCTGAATATCTTTTGATTTGTCTTTAATCACTGTTTTAATTTGGAGTATTAGGCTTTTGATAATCACTCTTAGCCGTAATCCCCAAGTTGTCTTCAATCCTCTATTATGTTGTATTTTTTCTTCGACACGGATACTCTTTTAATTTGATTAAATAACACTGTGTCTTGTTGATGTGTAGGGCCACATAGGGCTCATATGGCATCAATTCCCATGAAGCATTGACGAGACGTGGAGTTTGAACCCTGCGAATGGTTTCCTTTTATGAATCAAAGGCATAAGGGATCGTCATCCCCAGCCTTTATTTTTCCTTTAATGTAATGGAAAAACCATTCAATACCTGCAAAATACGAAAAATATTATAAAATCCTGTGTTATTGGGTTTAACTGCTTCGGAGGCTGTGGGGAGGAACGTAGCCATCGGATGGCATCATCCAACGGTGTAGATCTGTTTGCGGAGGTTAAAGGAAGAGCAGAGGAGGAAAAAATAAGTCAGAACCCTTGATCGCGCAGAGATCAACGGTGGGGATCAGTTCTGATCATACAAAGTGAATGAGTCACTTTATAAAGAAATGGAAGAAAAACCAAGGAAAAAGGCGAAATTTCCTTTGGCGGGGGTAAAATACAAAGGAAATGAAATAGGGGCTTCAGGATGAATATGAGCCGTCGGATGAGATTGGCTCATAAAGATCAACGGCTGAGGAGGTGCGCGATGAATTACAAAGAAAAAAAGGGGAAGTAGTTTCGGGGATGAAAACAGTGGTTTTCGCGCAGAAAAAGGGCGGGTAGGTGGTATTGCCTTTTGGAACACGATATGCATCCCTGCCCAACACATGGCATCAGAAAACCACCTATATCGCGTGCCCTTTGAGAAATTATCTTTCGCGCTGAAATTTATGCGATACGGAATGTGGGCCGTCAGATCTAGGGCCTCAGATCTGACGGTAGAGAATGAGCGTGATAACAAATAGATGAACGGGCAAAACAAGGGGAGTGGTTTTAAACTGGGCCGTTGGATGTAGAAGATCAACAGCCAGGATCGAATCTGGGGGTTGGATGAAATAATAACAAAGTGGAGAAAGGGTTAATAAAGATCGTTGATCTGCAGAGATCAACGACTGTAATGGGCCAAAAAACATTATGAAGAGGGGTGCATAAAATATAACCAAAGTCACGAAATGCGACCTAGATCGTCTGATCTGGACACGTGGACGGTCCATATGCAATCGGAGGCAAAGGCATAGGCGGGGCAAAGAACTTGGAGTGCGATGGAGCGATTGAGCGATGGCCATTGATCGGAGGATCAGATCAACGGTGGGGAGTGAATCGGAGGATTCAAAGGCAAAGGAAAGGTTAATGATCGGGGTGAATATGGACCGTTAGATCTGGGAAGGCAGGGAGGAGATCAACGACTCCCGATTGATCAAGGAATGACCAATCGGAGGGGAGAAACAAATGCACCCAACAGAAATTGCGATGCGATAATGCACGGGCCGTTGATCGGCTCAAGATCAACGGTCGAGATTGCTTCAACTTATGCACCAACGGAAACCCCTTAAAACATAGGAAAACCCAAATTAAAATAAAAAACAAAGGTTTTATGGTATCAGGTGAGTTTATATATATATGAAGTGAATAGGTGCCCGTCTGCAGGGCCTTGGGTTTATATGGAATGTGATAGGCCCAAGACTTAACATATAAAGGGCCAATCACAATCGGAACTTCAGACTTGGTCTTTCAATCTACCCATTTGAAATTTGCGATGCGATTAGCACTTCGGGACCCTTAACTCTTGGTCCCGAGCACAAGTTATATGGAGTAAAATGGGGGGGGGGGCGGAGTTTTTACAAAGGGACTTAATCGCATCGAACCTTTTGATGCAGGTCTTTCAATCTACCCATTTTTCATTAAAAATCATTGAATGGGCGCGTTTAGACCAAACTTTAGAAAAGTGGGTTTATGAACTTTTCAAAGGAAAATATCAATCGGAGATGGATTATACAATGTTTTTAGCGCCCAACTACGGGCACTCGGGTTATATGGAGTGGCTATAGGATCGAGATTTATGAAACAAAGGGATTAATCACATCGGAAGTTTTAAGATGGAAAATAGACTTGCGCACTAGGATTTTTGCGATGCGATAAGCGATTAAATGGCTTAGTGCCTGGTTCTAGCACCAGGGCATATAATGGGGAAGTAGTTAGGACTTAGCCCAAGAGGGCTTAAGTCTGTAATACAAAAAAAAAGGTGTTTTTAATGAAATTTTTTCAACTTTTCAATGGATTTGGGGGTTTCGACAGAGTTAAAAAAGGAGTCTTAAACTCTGTATAGGAGATTTTATGAAGGGGAACAGGGGAAAAATGGAAAAGAGAGGAAAATGATGGGGGAAAAAGAGAACAAAATGAAGGTTATTTTTGAAGTGGAGGGAGGGGAAAAATGGATTTGCAGCAGACTTTCTTCATGGGAGATAGCACAATTTTTGAGTTTTGAAATGGAAACAACAGTGAATATTTAGACAAATGACCAGATGCTTTCATGAGTCTTCAAGAGATAACATTTTTTAGCAATAAAATTTGTTGCTTGAAGGCTCCAAAAATGTTTTAGCCACCATTTGATATGGAAAATTTTATTGGTGACTAACATGATGTTTGGTTCTGCATGAGTGGACTCCTCCACTCCATGAATCTCCTCCTATGGTTGATCCACATCCAGAGGCTCATCTTTGGGAACAAGAAGTTCCTCCTCCACATGCAAGTGTAGCTCTCGACTGAATTTTACCTCAGTGGGAACAAGAAGTTCCTCCTCCACATGCAAGAAGTTCCTCCTCCACATGCAAGTGTGCAACTTCATGGCTTTCACCTCATTGAATTTTATATCCCGTCGCACAACAGTCATCCGACTGTCTGTAAAATACACACAATAATTATGGGGTGTTTCTGTGTACCCCAAAAATATCCCAACTTCTGCAGTCAGCTCCAGCTTCTTCCTGGCGTCCTTCGTCACATGAATGTAAACAGGTGAGCCAAAAATCTTCAAATGAGAAATATCAAGCTTCTTACCAGTAAAAGCTTCTTCAGGTGTACTCATGCCAAGTACTCTATGAGGACAATGGTTTTGCACATAAACCACAGTGTTGCATGCTTCCGCCCACAAGTGCATCGGTAGGCCCTGGTCATGCAGCACCCACGATCATTTTGTTCTTTCTCTCCGTGACCCCATTCTGCCGTGGGTTATGAGGCGCTATGAGTTCTCTTTGAATTCCTTCTTTTCTACAAAATTATTTGAATTCACACGAGATGTATTCACCACCATTATCGCTCCGTAGAGATTTCACTTGCTTCCTCGAATCCTTCTCCACCAATGCCTTGAACTCACAGAACTTTGAGAACGTTTCAATCTTATTATGCATGAATAAGATCCAGCATCTACGAGAATAGTCATCAACAAATATCACATAATACCTATGTTTTGCTGTTGAAGCAACCGAGAATGGTCCACACACATCTGTGTGAATTCTCTCCAGGATCACTGAAGCACGGTTCTCCTTCTCATGAAAGGTGGTCTTTACAAAATTACCCATAGTACATCCCTTACACTAATCTAACTGTGCAAGATTACACTTGGGAATTCTAGTAGAAATTTGCTGCAAAATCTTCAAGGCGCCATGGTGAAGATGGCCCAATCTCCTGTGCCATAATTTTCCCTCATCCTGGCTCACCACTTCTTCTGCTTTTCCCACCATTGCATCGCAGCCATCTACCTCCAGCTTGTAAATATTATTAATTTGAACCCCTATCTTCTTGGTTTGACCCGTTTTTTTATGTCGAAGGAAGGTTTTTCCCTCACTGAAATCAACATCATAACCCTTGTCTTCCATCATTGCGACTGAGACCAAGTTCTTCTTCAGACATGGAACATGCATGACATTCTTCAACAAGAATGGATTACCAGACTCCCTCTCAAAGGTAATGGTCCCAATGCCAGTCACACTGTACCAATCATCGTCGCCCATCTCTATATGCATCTGGAAATCCTTCTCCTCCAAGTCACTAAAAAACTCTTTGTCTCCTGTCATATGGCAAGACGCACCACTATCAAGATACCACATCGATCCCATGCAGCTTGAAACCAAGCAAGCGATCAAGGAGAAATCAAGCTCAAATTGCAATTCTAATGCCTCTCCATCTGAAGATCTAGCAGCCTGATTTTTCTTCTTCTTATGTGTATAGTTAGTGGTGAAATGTCCATGCTCGTGACAGTGAAAACACTTCACTTTGGAAAAATCCTGCTTCTTGCCTTTAGCATCGGATTTTGAAGAAGATTTCTTCCCCTGCCCTTTCCTTGCTTTGGCAGCCAAAGTGAAATTCTCTTCATCTTCATTCTTCGATGAATATCCATCCCTAGTACCCCACCTTATCTCCTCTTGCACAAGATCCGACCAAAGTCACTCCCATCCCCACAGTTTCTCCCGTCCATTGACAGAGTCTTCGTAGCTATGCCAACTCTTTGGAAGCCCAAGGAGAGCCAAGCTCACCAAGTCTTCATCATCAACAGTAACCCCCACACTTCCCACTTCATGAGGACAAACTTCGTGAGGTATTTTGGAATACTGTCGCCTTTCTCCATTTTTATTTTTCTGAGCTTGTCTTTAAGCGCCAACTTCCTCTGGTCACTTCTGCTTTGGAACAAGTCTGTCAAAGCCTTCCACATTAAGAATGGAGTGGCTTTCCTGTGAAGGCTAGACACAATATGGTCCTTCACACCTTCCAACAGAATTCTCCTCGTCTTTGCTGTCTTCTTTTGCCATGCGTCAAGTAATGCAAGATCGCTAGATACCAGCTTAGGAACATCGCTATCGATAAAATATTTTATCCCATTATCCTCTAGCATCGCCTCCATCCTGTCCTTCCAGGCTATGTAATTCGAGCTCCAAGAATCTTTTGTAGAAAATTCTAATTGTCCACCAACACAAACTCACTTCACAATTGCAATCTTCAATCAACAATGCTCTGAAACCATGTAGAAATTATATGCACTAAGCATGCATATGTCCTTGATTCACCTGATCTCACACTATTTAAATTTATGAAAAATACTGAATCAATTACACTTGTTAATCTTTTGCGGAAAAATTAATTTCACACATATGTGAAGCCTAAACAAAATAATCAATCACACATAACACAGTTTTTAACCGGGAAAGCCTAAAGCTGAAAACCCAAACTATATATTATGTAACATGGATATCATATGAAAATTTCATACACAGCATACAAATCTTATCACAATCTCTCAGTACAATACAATCGTCATACACTAATCAGGACCAATCTTGAAAATCCATGCACCGATCTTTGCCTCTTGCTAGCCTGCCTCCACTGCGCAATCCCTGTTGAAGAATAGCTCTGAATGAATTCAAATTACACTTGCCTTGACTGTGCAATCCTCATTGGTAAATCCAATGTGTGTGTGATGCAATCAATGCATCACTATAGTCACAACAGATAGTCTATCTTGCTCTTTCACCTACCTCTCCACTGGGTCTCCACTGAAACTGCCATGCTCTATAGTTAACTGTTGTATTGTTCAGTTGATTAATGAGTTATTATTTGTGAATTAATTAACTAATTAATTCACTCCACTCTCACTAGTGTATCAATCAGTTAGACTAGATACAACTAGCTCAACTAAGTCTAACTGAGTTAAACTAAATACAACTCCATGAACTACTCTTCCAACTCTGTCATAACTTTGCCACTTGAGTTCTAACTGAGTCCTCCATGCATTAGCTCCAGTAAACCCTTGGGAATTGCATAATTCCCTCATTCCACTGATGTGCCACATCTGTGCACTGAACTGAAGTGCTCCAAAAGAATAAGTTGTTGTTTAGTGTCTGATTATTATTAAGAGCTAATAATAATTGACATGCATCTATTTTTAGATCAGCAATCTATAAATAGACTTCGCCCAATATTCTAAAAATAGAATTTCATCTGTTTTTCCAACTTGATCAACCATCCACAAATAGCATCCTGCAACTTCTGAAATATGATCATCATGTCTAAAAATAAACTTGCGCCAAAATAGACTGCAGTCCCACTTAGTGAAGGCGACTCTTTTCACTAAGCTCATCATCTTGTTGAATCTCAACATCTCAGACTCTTTGCTCTACTTCACTTTAGTCCATCAGAAATAGTTTTCATGTGATTGGAAATCAAAAGTCTTTCATTTTTTATGATAAGGTTGGAAAAGCTAATGATTTTCTTGTACCAGTTGTCAATAAGAAGCCTTCTCCTGAAATGGTTGAGGAAATCATTTATGACATAGAACTTTCCTCAGCTCCAGATAAGCAGTAACCAAGTCCCATTGAATTTCCAATTGTAGATGAAGGCTTGGAAGTTGATAATCATAGGAGAGTTGTTCAGTTTCCTTCTCAAGAAGATTTACTGCCAAAGAGTATCCCTGCTCATCAACATGATGACCTTCACACAGATTTCAGCTCATTCAATCAGAACATACCAAGTTTGATAGAAGACAGCATTGCAATCTATGATGAGTCTACCAGTTCAGATGATCATGAGGAAGAGGAAGAGTTTATTTCCCAAAAGATTCCTAATCTCAGCCAAGTGGAAGAAGAAGCAGTCCTTGGTCAAGCTTATTTTCCAAATCTCCAGGTATTGTCTCATGATCCCTTTGCTGATTTGTTAGAGACTTTTGAAGAGGGAGTAAAACATGTCAAGAGAAGTTTGATGCAAGGTTTAAAAAAAAGTTTAGGCACTACTGTTCAAGCACAAGTGAGGTGCAAGTGGCCTTTTGATTTCTTCAAAACACTCAAAGAGCTAAACCAAGATCCCTCATGGAATCATTTGCTTGATTGGTTGTATTGGAAAAGAGAGTTCACCAACTGAATGTATATATTGTATGAGTTAGATTAGGATAGATAGGCAAGCAAAAGCTCAGCACTATAAGCATCTTTGTACCTTTAATTTTAGATTGTTTTGACCAGAAAGAGAGAAAAAGTAAAAAACAAAGAAAAAATGAAAAATAGGGCAGATTTAAAGAAAAGGTACAACCCATACCCAAAAAATAGTGATACTAAAAGTGTCCAAGCCTAAATTCCACTACTTGTTCTGAAAGAAGGTCTTGTTCAATCATCTAAACTATTCATGGTTGAACATGTTTTCAATTTATTTTTTATAAGTTAGTGAAAGAATGTTGGTCAAATCATTGAAGCTTCACTTGTCGAAGAAAATATATTAGGAAAGAAAGATATTGGTTCCACATGCTTAAATATGAACCAAAGAGAAGGATAGGGATGCTTAGAAAATGATGAAACATAGTCCTCACACCTTATAGTTTTGTTTACTTATGAAAATAAAGTTTGTGTGTAGTTTGTCTTGATGCCACAACTCATGATGAATCAGATTGTCTAATCCTAGTTCAATTCATGCTTTAAATTTCTTTTCAAACATCTTAGAGAGTGAAATCTGTCATACTGCTTAATCTTGACAGTCAAATAGACCAGGTAGAGAACAAGAAGAGTTCACTAGCATAATCTGAACTCTTGGAAGAGATAAGTGTAGAAGTAGATAGTTTTTTTTCACTTTCAAACTAAAAATGTCAATGGGTTCGCCAGTTCAAGTGCACCCAAGGAAGAAAAAATGTTAGGCAATTATTTGGGTAGGTAAAGTGAAGTTGAGCTAATCATGCTTTTAGATTTTCGAAATCACTACTTCAGAGAAAGTAGCAGCAAAAGAAAAGAGAAAATTTTCCCAATGGATGAGGCACTGGTCTTCATAAACCAAGAGATCTGAAATTCTGGACACCTCCTAAAAAGGAGCTACCCTCCCCAAGTGGAGCCACTATTAGTCATCAGTAATTTTTACCTATTTAGATGACTAAATTCTTTGTCCAAGATTTCTAGAAATAGAATTCAAGAATCATGTGAGTACTAGAAATCTCCTCAAAGAGAAATTTTTTTCATTATCTCACTTCCTTGTCAAAGCATGGCCAATCTATAATCCAAACAAGACCAAATCTTGAACTGATGTCCCACACTCTCACTATGTTTATCACCTCTTCCTATAACACTATGTATCTATTTGCCTAAGCCCTCTATTTTCATACCTTATCTCACCAAGTAGACTGAACTTTTTCCCCTAATCACCAAGTGCCTCAAGCATGGTGTTGTCAAAACTCCCTGTCTAAAAGCTCTTTTAAGTAAAACAAGGTTTTCTAGTTTTCTAGGATGATAGTGCTTAATAGAGTGTCAAAACCCCTGTATCCTCATCCAAACCTTTTTTAAAGTTTTCAGTCAAAAAAACTATTCCAAGAGCATTACAATAAGTCAAATAGGGTCACCTAGCTTATGCACTATTCCTAAATTCAATATTTCCACAGGTATTCAAAGGTAAAGTCAAGAGAATACAAGGATGAGGCTTATCATTTTCCAAAGAACATCAAAGCCCTCTAAAGGTATCCTCTTGATCAAGTAGTAAGCCTGCAAAGGAACAATTTACCATGTCAAAGCATTTCTACAGGAATGTTTTGTAAATGGTCAACAACAGAAATAGAGGCAAAGAAGGAGACCTAAAAATCTCATAAAGGCATCCACAACTGGTAGCAAGATACAAACAGGCTTAAGTTTACAAGCAAGAACATGATCTCATAAGAGAGTGTTATGAAGTGCTGCCCATCAAAAGGTCCATGCAAGTCATAAAAGACAGTGGCACATAAGCAACAATGTACATCAATAAAAAATATGATTAAAAGGTTGTTTGGCTTCAAACATGAAACTTGTAGAGGGACAACTACTCTTTGCTTTCATTCCTGCAAAGAAGACCAAAAGACATCAGATTAGCCATGAGGTAAGGTAAAAAAGGAGGATCATCATGAGAGGACCATTCACAACCTAGAATAAAGCAGCAAGGTATTTGTGTGTTGGGAATCAAGATTCATTGACTATTTTGACCAAGCAATAGAGAAATGCTAAGGTTACAAAGGCAAAGAACACCTAAAACCCTTCAAAATATCATTGAAGGCTTTAGACATAAAATAGTAAGCTTGATAAGTGTCTCTTTGACAACTCAAAAGATAAGACTGTTTGTTTTTCTGAAGTATCCCAAAAAAATCAGAAGCTTGGGAAGAAAGACAAAGAGGGTCAAAGTAGTGACCAAGAAACCTCCCTCATCACAACAGATGGTTTCAAGGTTTTCCCAGCTACCTTAAATGGTTTAGCAGACAAGCACTCTACTCCACAAGGTCATAGGAAAGAATTTTTTCAAATACAGAAATATTAGTCAAAGGAAAAGTGGCCAGTATGAAAAATTTTGATGTGTATAAGCGATAAACACCATAAATAGGTTCACTGTTTGAAATGGTTTAAAGCCACTGGTTAAGACTTCGTTGTGTTAGCCACCTATAAAATTTGTTATACCAAAAGGTGGCTAAATCATTTTTTGGATCCTTCAAGGAAAAAATTTTATTGCAAAAAAGTGTTGGCTCTTGAAGACTCTTGAAGGCCTCATGCCTCTGTCCAAAATCTTCCCTTCTGTGCCCATTTTACACCATGGAATTCTGCTAATTTCATGAGAAAAAACTGCTGCAAAACCCCTTTTTTCCACTCCTCCATTAAGAAAACTAACCTCCATTTTTCTCCCCTTATTCTCTGTAAAAATCCCTCATTTCATGTTTTTCCCCTTTCCCCTTCATCAAAACCCCTGTGATAAGGTTTAAGACCATTTCTTTGCCTTATCAAAACCCTCACAACCATTGAAAAACTTGAAAATTTTCATAAAAAACACATTTTTGTGTTACAGACTTAAGCCCCCTTGGGCTAAGTTTTAAGCCACTTCCCCTCCACATACCCACACCCTGGAACCAGGTGCTAGACCCACAAAGAACTTATCGCATCGCAAATCTGAGCGAATAAGTCTGTTTTCCATGTTTAAAACTCCGATCCCGATTAGCCCTATATATCATAGCCCTTGATCATATTGCATTCCATATAGACCATGGCCCCGCAGACGGGTGCCAAGCCATATTATAAATATATATTCCGCCCTCGAAACCATGAAACCTTTGTTTTTATTAATTTTTTGTGTTTTTTGTAGGGTATGAAAAGGTTTCTGCCAGTGCCAAGCTTAAATCACTCTCCATCGTCGATCTGATCTGCAGTTTTCATTGCACTACCTTTGAAGGGAAAGTTGTTTTCCCCGTTTGGTCGCGATCAACTCCACGCGACGACACGTGGCCTTGAGTGGTTTGGAGATACCGTCCTCATCGCGCATTAAAAGTCGACTGTGGGTCTAGCGTGATATTGACGTGAGCCATTTGATCTAAGGCCGGCTCATCGGACGGCGATCGCGCTCAAAAGAAGCTCGGGGGATAGACTAAGGTACGACGCATTTCTCAAAACATCTTCGTCGTTTATCTGGTCTACAGATCGACGGCCCAAAAAAAGTCGCTCTGGTCCCCACAACCACGGCAAAAATCAGCGGTCCCATAGAACCAGTGGTCCCAAACACCTAGTCAGCATCCACGCGGCATCAACGGATTGGATAGGGTCTTCATTGGTTCCTCGCACAGTCAGAAAATCCGAACCCGATACATTTTATAGGGCGGAATTCATGGAAATTTCGGGTCACACTCACCCTGATGTCAGCAGGCCCCAAATCGGACCCGGGGAACTTTATAGGGCAGATTACATAAGGATTTTGGGTCACAAACGCCCTTACGTCAACAAACACCTTTTGTGACCCGAAATGGTTATAAAACTTGGTTTTATTAAAAGTTTGAAGTCTGGGTATATTATTTGGTAAGGGTGATTGTATGGTTTTTCTGTTGTGTCAAAGGAAAAGCCAAAGGTCGGGGTTTAATTCTCGCGCCTTCGATTTATTGAAGAGAAGCCATCTATGGTTCAAATTTCCACAACTCATCAATGCTCCAAAGGCATGATTCCGCATGACCAACAGAACCTAGTAAATAAATTAGTCACAAATCAAAGAGTATCAGGGTCGAAAACAAAAACGTGCCAGAATGGAAGATTGAAGACAGATCTGTGGGGGATTACGGCTAAGATTAATCATCAAAAGCCTAATCCTCCCAATTAGAACACAATTCAAAGAAAATCATAAGTGTTTATCGGACAACAAGGCCTCCACCGCCACATCTGAGGCAAATTGTTTCCTCGCAGCTACCACAGTGCCAACTATGCCTCAAAGCATTCAAACAGAGGCTGAAGTTATTGATTAAGATCAGATATTCACCTCAGCGCAGCCAGAGAGTTAATTCTACACATAAACTTAATGACAAAATATCGACAGAGTTACTTTAACATAACAGAGAGCCTCAAAAGTCAAAAAGAGCTCCCACCAAGCTTAAATCTTAATGTAAATTATTTAATACAAAGGACACCTATGTAAGCTTCTTCATCAAGCCCCCAAGGGCCGAGAAGCCATTTAAGTCTGTATTAATTATCTTTGGATATCTTTTATCAAATCTCACATCCTCATTCTTCTATAAATACTACTGGAGAAGATGAGAGAGGGGTTGGTTGAGTTAGTTGCTAAACTTTGAAATGTAATTGAGCTTGAGACTTCTACCTATAAATAGTGTTCACTAGCTCTTGGAGCTCTGCTTGTGATAGACTAGTTAGTCTGGGGAGTGTAGATGATTGCTAAACTAAAGCATTGGACTTAAAGCTGTAACTGGTTTGGAGCATCAATACAAGTTGATTTATTGGAACCTGGTCTATGTCGACGGTGATGTTATTTCTTATTGTGAATTGTTGTTTTATTTCTATTTTCACTATGTTCATCTTCTCTTATAAAGAACAGCATGCATAGAGTTAGGACCTACTGTATATCAATACCCTTCTCTGACTGAAAATATTTATCTTCATGTTTTCTTCCAAATCTGTGTTATTTAGGAATGATTTAATTCAGTTTAAGCATAGGAATGTTGGTGTTCCCTCATCTTATTTTCTTAGCTGAATATTGTTCTTGGATGTTACTTTCATTTCATGTTAAGTAGAGATGAACTAAGGAAGATATGGTGTGCCCTGGTCCTAGTTTTATCCCCAAAGACTGTCTGAATGTTTCCCTTGGAATGTGTTAAAAGCTGGCTAGTTTCAAAGTACTTACCAGATCTTAGGCCATTCTGTGTTATCTTTGTGTTTGTCTTGAAAGTTACCAAGTAGAGCAGAGCTAAGAGAGGATTTGTGGTGAGCCCAGCCCACTAGTTTCTACTCCAACAGTTTCCTTCAAGTTTCCCTTTGTTTTAAAATGTTTTCTATTGAAAGTGTATCAAAGGCTGGCTAGTTTAAAATTACTTACTAGATCCTAGTTTACTTTCATGTCTTTCTTAAGTGTATGTCAAAATCTGGCTAGTTTAGAAGTACTTACCAAATATTAGGCTGCTCTTTGTTCTTCATCTGTTTAATTCCCCTTCTTGTTGTTTCATTTCATTCCATAAATCAAACTTTCAAGAGATCCTTAGACATAGATGACTTGCCCCATGGACCACTCTTGAACTTAATTATTTCAATTAAACCCTATTATGACTCCATAGCCCAATGGACTAAAACCTGCAATTATCTATCTTCCTAGCCAAAGCTTTTTCTATTTTCTTGCAACTTCACACCTTTGAAACTCTTTGCATTTAGGACTCTCCACCTCAAACAGTAATCATGCTCAACCATCCAAAAAACAAAACAAACCCTCGACCTTCATAACTAGCCTAATATCATTACCCAAGACTTCAAAGACAAATCCATCTTTTCACTTATTGGAGAGATCCCTCTCCGGATTCAGGAGGGCTAGATCCTAGAATCCCAAAGTGGTTGAAACGATGTTGTCTCTGCGATCGGACTTTTGCCAATCTTACTGATTACAGAGAACTAACATTTCTGGCGACTCCACTAGGGATCGAAGTTGAATTTTCACCTTAGGTTCCCTTAAAAACTTCATAAACCCTTGTGAGTAGGAAGCAGCCTTTTCACGCACTACCAAGTAATGGTAATAATGATAAAACTTGTTTGAATCAATGACAAACTAGGCAGAACCTAGGATTCTCATAGGGCTTTATCTAACCTTGAAAATCAGCCATCTTACCCATAAGAGTAGACTTTCTTTGTCTCATAACCGTAGCTAAGTTGTGAAACAGAGTTAGGACATTCTTAGAAACCACACAATTGAAAAATAACTCAGAAAACCCAAAAATATTTCAGATTGGTATCCAATAAACATGGTGGTGGACCATCAAACCTTATACCTCCTTAGGAGCTAAAAAATTCCACTTGGCAACTCCACAATCCTCAAAAGACCTTAAGAATCCACTGGGAAGAACCCTTATCATTATAATATCTTTCAAAATTAGTTAGAGGACTGTAGGATTAAAATTTTTGTAAACAGATTAGTTGACCTCTTAAAGATTGTCATATCTGGTTGAACTTTTCTTGTTTAATTGGGTCTAAAAACACAGCATAGTGGCTCCTAGAAAGATTCACACTAGAGCCTATCCTGACCCTGATCCACCTGAGATAGTTGATAACCCAGAAAGTATCCTTAGGAAGTCTCCTAGGATTAAATTATCAATTGTTTTCAGATCACCTTTGAGAGCTAATTCAGTTCCTAAAAATATTTTAGCTCTACAACAATCACAAGTCGACTTAGTAAATCCCTTTAGGACTAGGTCTCTTGATGATTCAGATCAGTTAGATTCCGAGTCTTCAATTTAATCTCTAGAAACGAGTGAACATCTTGGTAGCAGAGAAACAACACCTCCTGATTTACATTTCCTTCACAACTTAGGTGTTTCTCATCCAAGATCAGCTCAGCAATCTACTCCTGGTCCATCCACTTCTGCTCACCCTACATCCACTATTCAAACCACTCCATTCTAGCCCACTTTCCCTCTTGTTAATCCACCTTTTGTAAATCCACCCCCACCGCATATCATGGCAGCATGGTATGCTCCCTTAGTCCTTCTTGTACCATTAGTCAATCTTCCACAGGACTATCAGTCCAAGATTCCATTATATGATGCTACTAATGCTACAATTGCATCACAACATGTGGATAAGATGAATGACTAATTTGACAGAAATGAAATTGATGATGATTCTGTCAAACTTATATTATTTGCTCAAAGTCTAGGGGGAGAAGTAAGAAAATGGTTGAGTTCTGTCACAGATATCAAATAACATTAGGGAATTCCACGGCCTATTACCCACAAGGTAATGGACTTGCAGAATCCTCAAACAAGAGTTTAGTGAACATAATCAAGAAACTGTTGGAGGACAAAAAAAATTCTTGGCACACAAAGCTAGTTCATGCACTTTGGGCTGACAGATTGACTTTGAAGAAATCTATTGGCATGTCACCTTTCCAACTTGTGTATGGTACTGATGCAATTTTTCCAACCAGCCTTGGTGTACCAGTGATGAAGTTGATTCAAGAGTTTCAAATTGAAGATAATGACATGATCAGAAGAATAAATCAGACCATTCATCTTCAGCAAACCAGAGAGGAGGTTTATAACAAAGCATTGCAGAAGCAGGACAACATTAAAAAGCTTTTTGACAGAAGAACCAAGGCCAGCAATTTCAATATTGGGGACAAAATTTTGAAGTGGGACTCAAGGAGGGAAGACAAGGGCAAGCATGGGAAGTTTGACAACTTATGGCTTGGCCCTTACTCTATCCATTCAGCTGCTGGTAATAATGCCTATTTCTTACAAGAGTTGAATGGAGCATAATTGCTTGGGGGTCTTGTCAATGGCAAGATTCTTAAGCATTACTTCTCTTAATTCCAGTTATGTTCTGAAAGCCTTTTTATCTTTTTTCTCATTATAAATACTTCACCCATCATTGCATTCAAATTTATAAACATAAAAAATACAAAAACAAAGAAAGAAAGAAAAGAGGGCAGATTGTAAAAACAAGAAAGGTATAGCCCCATACCAAAAAAGAGAAACAAATCTGAAAGTGTGCAAGCTCAAATGCCACTCCTAAAGAACACACTTCTAGTTAGTCAAACAGCCTAATCTTGACTAAGCTAGTTTTAAGTTTTCTGCTGATAGGATAGTGAATTCAATTTTCCAAACTGTTTAATCTTGGCTTATCAGTAGATAGTTTAGGATAGAAATTAAAGGTTCAAACATGCTCAAAATCTGAACCTAAGTTTCCAAAGAGAATGACCCAAATCTGTTTCAAATTCTGAGTCAAGAAAAATGTAAATCTGGTTCCAATTAGTTCAAAATCTGAACCAGTTGACAAAGGAAATACAACTCAAAACAAAAGTCAACACAGAGCTGTAAAAAAGGTGAAGGAAATGCTTTGAAAGATCAAATCCTAAGCTTTCCATTTTGATTTAAATTTTTGCAAAATAAGATCTATGTGCAGCTTGTTTTTTATGCCATAGATCAGTAACAAGTTAGTCTATTCAATCCTGACTTGTATTCTTTTAAATTTCTATTGTAGAATGTAGAGAATAAAAATCTGTTGGACAGTTTAATCCCAACAGATAGTAGATTAGGTAGAGAATCATATGGGCTCAATTGTTTAATCTAAGTCCATGGAGAAGTAAGGAGTAGAAATAGATTAGTTTTCCTGCTTTCAAAAGAATAAAATGTTGTAAAAGAGTTTGTTAATCCAAGTGCACTCTAATGAAAAAAAAATGTTAGCTATGTAGGATTGAGTAGGTAGAAAGCTTTTTGATGAAAGATCCATTGTTTTTATGGCTGCTAACCTGATTTCAGACCAATAAAAGATCATCCAAGGAAATAAAGGCAACCCAATGAATAAAGCACTAATCAGCCTCCTAGAGAATACAAGTCTGAAGTTCTTGATGCCTTCAAGAAGGCACCATCCCCAAGTGGAGCCATTGTTAGCCACCTATAAAATTTGTTATAACAAAAGGTGGCTAAATCATTTTTTGGAGCCTTCAAGGAACAAATTTTATTGCAAAAAAGTGTTGGCTCTTGAAGACTCTTGAAGGCCTCATGCCTCTGTCCAAAATCTTCCCTTCTGTGCCCATTTTACACCCTAGACTTCTGCTAATTTCATGAGAAGAAACTGTTGCAAAACCCCTTTTTTCCCCTCCTCCATTAAGAAAACTAACCTTCATTTTTCTCCCCTTATTCTCCGTAAAAATCCCTCATTTTCATGTTTCTCCCCTTTCCCCTTCATCAAAACCCCTGTGATAAGGTTTAAGACCCTTTCTTTGCCTTATCGAAACCCTCACAACCATTGAAAAACTTGAAAAGTTTCATAAAAAACACATTTTTGTGTTACAAACTTAAGCCCCCTTGGGCTAATTTTTAAGCCACTTCCCCTCCACATGCCCGCACCCTAGAACCAGGTGCTAGACCCACAAAGCGCTTATCGCATCGCAAATATGAGCGCATAAGTCTATTTGTTGTGTTTAAAACTCTGATGCCGATTAGCCCTATATATCATAGCCCTCGATCATATTGCATTCCATATAGACCATGGCCCCGCAGACGGGCGCCAAGCCATATTATAAATATATATTCCGCCCCCGAAACCATGAAACCTTTGTTTTTATTAATTTTTTGTTTTTTTTGCAGGGTATGAAAAGTTTTCCACCAGTGCCAAGCTTAAATCGCTCTCCGCCGTTGATCTAATTTGTAGATTGACGGCCCACAAATCAATCGCCCCGGTGGTCCCCACAGTCAATCACTATACAAAAACCAGAGCAGTTTTCATCGCACTGCCTTTGAAGGGAAAGTTGTTTTCCCTGTTTGGTCGCGATCAACTCCACGGGCTGACACGTGGCCTTAAGTGGTTTGGAGATACCGCCCTCATCTCGCATTAAAAGTCAACCGTGGGTCCAGCGCGATATTTACGTGAGTCGTTCGATCTGAGGCCGGCTCATCGGACGGTGATCGCGCTCAAAAGAAGCTCGAGGGATAGACTGAGATATGGCACATTTCTCAAAACATCTTCGCTGTTGATCTGGTCTACAGATCGATGGCCCAAAAACAGTCGCTCTGGTCCCCACAGCCACGGCAGCAATCAGCAGTCCCACAGAACCGATGGTCCCAAACACCTAGTCAGCATCCACGCGGCATCAACGGATTGGATCAGGTCTTCATTGGTTCCTTGCACAGTCAGCAAATCCGGACCCGATACGTTTTATAAGGTGTAATTCATGGAAATTTTGGGTCACACTCACCCTGACATCAACAGGCCCCAAATCGGACCTGGGGAACTTTATAGGGCGGATTTCATAAGGATTTCGGGTCACAAACGCCCTTACGTTAGCAAACACCTTTTGTGACCCGAAATGGTTATAAAAATTGGTTTTATTAAAATTTTGAAGTCTGGGTATATTATTTGGTAAGAGTGATTATATGGTTTTTCTGTTGTGTCAAAGGAAAAGCCGAAGGCTGAGGTTTAATTCTCATGCCTTCGATTTATTGAAGAGAAGCCATATATGGTTCAAATTTCCGTGCCTCATCAATGCTCCAAAGGCACTGATGCCACACGATCCCTGCGCAGCATTGTACACCAAAAGAACACAGTAAATAAATCAGTCACAAATCAGAGAGTATCAGTGTCGAAGACAAAAATGCGCCAGAATGGAAGATTGAAGACAGATCTCTGGTGGATTACGGCTAAGATTGATCATCAAAAGCCTAATCCTCCCAATTAGAACACATTTCAAAGAAAATCATAAGTTTTTATTGGACAGCAAGGCCTCCACCACCACATCTGAGGCAAATTGATTCCTCCCAGCTACCACCATGCCACCTGTGCCTCAAATAATTCAAACAAAGGCCGAAGTTATTGATTAAGATCAGATATTCACCTCAGCGCAGCCTGAGAGTTAATTTTGCATGTAAAATTAATGACAAAATATCAGCAGAGTTACTTTAACATAACAGAGAGCCTCAAAAGTAAAAAAGAGCTCCCACCAAGCTTAAATCTTAATGTAAATTATTTAATACAGAGGACACCTATGTAAGCTTCTTCATCGAGCCCCGAAGGGCCGAGAAGCCATTTAAGTCTGTATTAATTATCTTTGGAGATCTTTTATCAGTTCTCACCTCCTCATTCTTCTATAAATACTACTGGAGAAGATGAGAGAGGGGTTGGTTGAGTTAGTTGCTGAACTTTGAAATGTAATTGAGCTTGAGACTTCTACCTGTAAATAGTGTTCACTGGCTCTTGGAGATCTACTTGTGATAGGCTAGTTAGTCTGGGGAGTGTATATGATTGCTAAACTAAATCATTGGACTTAAAGTTGTAACTGTTTTTTAGCATCAATACAAGCTGATTTATGGGATCCTGGTATATGTCCGTGGTGATGTTATTTCCTATTGTGAATTGTTGTTTTATTTCTGTTTTCACTGTGTTCATCTTCTCTTATAAAGAACAACATGCATAGAGTTAGGACCTACTGTATATCAGTACCCTTCTCTGACTGAAAATCTTTATCTTCATGTTTTATTCCAAATCTGTGTTATTTAGGAATGATTTAATTCAGTTTAAGCATAGGAATGCTGGCGTTCCCTCATCTTATTGTCTTAGCTAAATATTATTCTTAAATGTTATGTTCAGTATATGTTAAGTAGAGATGAACTAAGGAAGATATGGTGTTCCCTGGTCCTAGTTTTATCCCCAAAGACTATCTGAATGTTTCCCTTGGAATGTGTCAAAAGCTGGCTAGTTTAGAAGTACTTACCAGATCTTAGGCCATTCTATGTTATCTTTGTGTTTGTCTTGAAAGTAACCAAGATGAGCTAGGAGAGGATTTGTGGTGAGCCCGAACCGCTAGTTTCTACTCCAACAGTCGTCTTCAAGTTTCCCTTTGTTTTAAAATGTTTCTATTGAAAGTGTATCAAAGGCTGGCTAGTTTAAAAGTACTTACAAGATCCTAGTTTACTTTCATGTTTTTCTTAAGTGTATGTCAAAAGCTGGCTAGTTTAAAAGTACTTACTAGATCTTGGGATGCTCTTTGTTCTCCATCTGTTTAAATTCTCCTTCTTATTGTACCATTTCATTCCATAAATCAAACTTCAAAGAGATCCTTAGACATAGTTGACTTGCCCCATGGACCACTCTTGCCTCTTGTTGTTCTAATTAAATCCTATTATGACTCCACAGCCCAATGGACTAAAACCTGCAATTATCTATCTTCCTAGCCAAATATTGTTCTATTTTCTTGCAACTTCTCACCTTTGAAACTCTTTTCATTTAGGACTCTCCACCTCAAACAATAATCATGCTCAACCATCAAAAAAAAAAAAAACCCTCGGCCTTCGTAACTAGCCTAATATCATTGCAAGACTTTAAATACAAATCCATCTTTGCACTTATTGGAGAGATCCCTCTCCGGATTCAGGGGCTAGATCCTAGAATCCCAAAGTGGTTGAAGCTTGATATTCTCTCTGTGATAAACATTTTTCCAAATCTTCTTGGATTCTGAAAAATGCAGGTTGAAGGTTGTATAAGCAAAGAGATATCAAAACCCACAATACAGGAAAGGAAACTTGTTTTACCAAAACATCACCTACAGGACCAAAAAAGGCTAAAAACACAATGAGAAAAAGTGAAATGAAATGAACATTATAAAAGTGGGTTTGGATTCAAATTTATATTTCAAGAAGGTTATAAAGGCCTTTTGGGTATTTCCCCCCATATCATTTGTCATCTCCAAGCCAAAGGAAGCCGTTGGAAGCATTTTTGAAGGGTTTTTGTGCAAATCAGCGAAAATCTCCAGGCGTTACGCACCGAGGCTGGTGCTACGAACCTAACTCTCTGTGCTATGTACAGGAGGGGTGGCCGTAGTGTTATTTAACACTATGTCGCGCACCCAGGACTCAGTGCTACGCACCTGGGCTAGTGTTACGCATAGACACAACAAGTGCCTGAAATTGCCTGTCGGCCACCGGCGCTATAATCCTGAGCACCCATTTAGCCCGTCTTCGGCCTGAGATAACTCGGTGCTATGCACGGGCACTACGCACAGGCCAAGTTTGTCCAAACTTGCTAAAAAGAGTCAAAATTTTGGTTTTTCTCCTCCAAACTTCCTTCAATCAGAAACACAAGGTTGGTGATTTGATTTCTTGCCTCCAAATCTTTCATTTTCCTAAGTAAAGAGATATTTAAAGGCTTAATTAAACCAAACCCTAGGCTACCTAGGAAATTAGTTTTAAATACCTTTGGTCAGGGTTTGAAGAAGAAAATAGTTATGTGTGTCAGAGGAGGTTGAGTGGCATCGAAAAAACCTCTAAAACACTGAGTGCACTCTTGGAGAGTTTCATCTTGGCCCCCATTTGAAAAATTCGCCCATCACCTCACTCATTGTAGCCTTTTGACCTGAAAACTCTCAAACAAGATCTAAAAGTCTTGTTGTGCTAAAACTAGCCACCATGTCTGAAGGAGAAGTTCATACCAGCAGTGATGAAAGCCAAAGACCTTCCAAGCCTAAACACAAGGGAAGAAGGGAAAATAGGTTTGAGCCCCTAGACACCATCCAAATTACTTCCTCTCCCATGATCCTTTCATGCTTTCAGGGTGTTGGGTGTTATCCTTTTTGTGAAAAGGTCAAGCAAGTCAAAAGCCACTAAGACCTAACTAGATTTTTCATCCCTGTCTTACAAAATCACCAAGTTATCTTAGCAGGAGTAGAGTTTGAGCTCTCATCTGAATCCATTTATATACAAGAAATTGGAAAAATATGGTTTAAAAAAGAAGAAGTTGGAGTTGAGCTATTATGAGCACTACCTAAAACCAAGCTGTCAACAAAGCTGCAAGGTTGTTTTTCCTTTCTCCCACTTGCTAGAGAGGTATGCCTTACTCATGAAACAGATTATCAGATATTTCACCTATGAGGGGAGATACTCTAGGATTACTCATATCATATAATATTACTAATGCACTTCACCAAAGTCAAAATGATGAACCTACCATACTACCTTTTCTAGATCATTGACAAGATGGCCTCACTTGTCAAGAAAAGAAGCTATGACCACCAAATGCCAAGCCTTTTCCACCACTCCTTCATCAAAATGATTGTCTTACACCAGGTGGAGCAGCAAGGAATACCTTGGGAAGTCTTCATCTCACATGATGTGTTTACAAACCCCCAAGCCTTCATTCAGCAGAATCTACCCTCCACTTCACAACCACCTACCTCCACTCCTCCATCATCTCTCCGTATGCCTTATCCATAGAAGAATTCACCCCTATCTCTTCTCCTAATGTGCCAAGTGAAGAATCTGATAGTTGCTCTAATAAAGAACAAGCAGATGACAAAAATGAGGGAGAGGACAGTGAGGAAGAAACTAAGATGGATGAGGACAACAAAGAAGAAGACAGTATTACTGAAGGAAATGATGAGGGCAGTGACCATGAAGAGAAAACAAACAGCAGTGAGGAGGAGGCATATGAAATAAATAAAGAAAACAAAGATGACAGTGGCAAGAATGTCAAAAGCAATCCAGAAACAAAGTTTGAAGTTGTTTTCAATAGGCAAGAAAATGATAACAATAGGCCAAGTAATGAAGATAATGAGCAGGGCAGTGAAGAAGAGATCAGCCAAAAGAACTCACATAATGAAGAAGGAAATGACCCTCATAGTGATGGGAAGATTGATGAAGATACCCAAGACAGTGACCCTACAAATAATGCAAATAGTGCTACAAAGGATCAATTTGACAATGAATACAATGGATCAAAAGATGAAGAAGAAGACAGTCATGGAAATGAAGATGTGCCCAACACAGATCAAGGTGCCTCTAATAGTTCAAAAACAAAGGAGGACAATCCTAAGGATCTTGATAGTGGTAATATCATAAAGAATAGTAAGGATGTTGATCAAAAGGGTAGCCAAGAGAAAAATAAGGAAGATGCACACACAGAAATCATCTATGAGGAGGGAAACAGTCCAAAGGTCACTGATGATCATAGTTTGCAAATAAAACTTGTTGCACCTTTCACCATTACCTATCAAAGAGAAGATAGGCATGTGTTTGATGCCTCCAAAGGGCAAGGGGCCATGCACTCGTCCTCATCTCCAATGAAAGACAAAGGTAAACAACAAGTGAAAGAATAAAATGACAATCATGAGGAAGAAAGAGAATTTGAACTCATTCACATAGACAATGATGAGGAAAATGAGACAAAAATAGTAAACTCTCTTCTATAGGACCGGAATGCATGGATCAAAGACTTAGAATTTGAGTTATAAAGGTCAAAGGATCTCATTCACTTTTTTCAGATGTAAAACAAACAAATGAGTGGCCAGCTAGCCATCTATGAAGCAAGGGCACTCAAATATCGAAGAGAGGCTCAAAGGTCACAAGTGCAGTTGGAGGAATACATGGGCACTTATGAGGAGGATAGTGGTGAAAAAGGCCAAACTAGAAAGAGACCTAGGACTATGGATCTTAGGAAAGCATTAGCACAGCAAAGGGAGGAAGGATCAGCCCAAGCAGAACAATTTCCTTTCACCGAACTCCTTGCCATGGAAATTGAGCATGATAGGGAATCATGGCTTGAAATGGCCAACATACATCTAGAGGCCAAACTAGAGAAGGCCAACAAAAACTTGAGCTTGCAAAGGAGAATGACTAAGCACTATAAACAAAGAAATCACTTTGCAAGGAAGAAGCTCAAAACTGCCAAAAATGAGGGCTCGGCACCAAATGATGAAAATTACCAAGCTAGGCTTATAATTTTGGCCCAATTTTCTCTATAGGTCTCCAAGGACCCATGAGGCACCTACCCACCAATTTTGAGGCAATTTGGACAACTTTTTGTTTTTTCCAAATTTTGACCCCTAGGAGTGCAGCATCCTAGGCGCTACGCACAAATTTGGTGCATCTCCAGCTCTCAAAGTTTACATTTTTGGATTTTTCACATCACCAATAGTATACTCACCAATTTTTAGATCATTTGGAGCAGTTTTACCCCCTCAAAAGGTCAAAAAACATTAAAACTTTGACCTTTTTGCCTCCTTTTTAGACCAAGTGCTACACACAGAGCAGTGTTGGGAGATTTTATTTTTGAGTAGGTAAATGGAATTCATTCAGCACTAGTCAAAATTTTTTGGAAATTAGACTCATCAGGATTTCCAACAAGCCATCACGGAGCCAAATCCGGTGTCGGGAATACCTCCAAAAGACTAGTGCAAGAAGGCCTATTTCGACGCTGTTGGTATCCCGTGTTTTGACAGTTTGGCAAATCAAAAGACAAGGCAACATCAGAACCAATCTTTAGAGTTCCAGGATCTAGTCCTCCTGTTCTCAGAGAGGGATCTCTCAAATATTTGTTGACAAAGGTTTATCTTGTTTGCTTTGGTTATGGATTTTAGACTAGTTATTACGTGCAGATGTTTGTTTGGTTGGGTTGAGTTGACACGACAGAATATGAAAGGTCTAGGAAAGATAGACAGAAAGAGGAAATATCCGGTTCATTGGGAAATGGAGTCAAAATAGGGTCATATCAAACTTTTCAAGGGATATGGGATATCAAAAGGCAAATCTAACTTGGCCACAGGATCCTTTGTTTTGGAATGAGACGGACATTAATGATTTGGAAAAAGAGATTTAATTCTCAACAAAGGGAACTTGAAAAAAATGACTTAACGATAAAGAGATATTTGATAGACAGGGCTAACCATAAGTTCTACAAACATTCTTTAATCAAATAATGATTTCAAGACAACTTTTAAAATGAAATCTAAGATTCGGGGAACACCCTATTTCCTCAAAGATTTTATTTTAAAGGATTTAGAAAACATAAAAGATTCACTGATAGTTGCATTCATAGAAGAGGGAACACCTAAATAACATATGTGTTTGCAACTATAAAGACCTTTAAAACAACTGTTTAAGCAGGGGCAAAGGGTAAGATCAAAACCGACCTCTTTGGTTAACTTAAGACAATGGTACTTCAAAGGGAGACTTCAATAACAGCTTTCAAGTGATAGTAGACAAGCAGGGAAAACCATAAATCATGCTAAAACCAACTATTTGAGCTATCAAGGAAATAAGCGAGCATGAAGACTAAAGAGAAGTTTTAAAGCCTCTAAAATACTTCAGCAGAAGAAAACATAAAACAGTGAAGGGTGAACAGGTCTAAGGTGCTTCCAGGAGTCATTTCTTAGCCTAAAAATTTCAGGCTACTGTAGTAAGAAATTATGGAACATAATGAAAACAAGGAAAAGACATTTAACAGTTCAGAGCACTTCACCAATAGCCAAGCTCATGGATCAAATGATAGAGCCTTCTCAGGAAGAGACATGCAACGGCATCATCAAGACATCCAAGACTCCGAATTATCTTCAACTTCAGCAGACTTATATATTTATTTTAGAGAGTTTCGATATTACAACTTGTGATCAAACAACAACCAACCTTTCTCATCTTCTGTAGAGGTACTTATAGGAAGATGAGGAGGTGAGATTTTAACAAAATATCTCAAGGACAGTTAATGCAGAGTGAAGACTTCTCGGCCCTTTGAGAGGCTCGAGGGAAAAATTTACAGGTGGGTCACTACATTAACTGTTTCATAATAAATATCAAAGCTCGTTGGAAGCTTTGTTTGACTTTGAGGCTCTGTACGCTGTGTGGAGTGATTCTGCAGATATTTTTTGCATTTATTCTCTTGCAGAAGTAATTCCTTGGCTGCGCTGGAGGTGAATATCTGATTTTCTTCAATAAGTTCGGCCCCTGTTTGAATGCTTTGAGGCAACACGTGGCTCCCGTGGTAGCTGAGGAATCAATTTGCCTCAAATGCAGCGTTGGAAGTCCTTCCTGCCTGACAGATCTTTTTGATTTTCTATTAATTCTGTTTTAGTTTGGGGAATTAGACTTTTGATATTCAACCTTAGCCGTGATTCCCAAATTTGTCTTCAATCTTCAATCTCTTGTGTGTTGTCCTTCAAAACTTATACTCTTTAAAAAACGCGTTAAAACGCAGTGTCTTGTCAATGTGCAGAGCCGCACAGGGCTTTTTAAGATATCGGCGCCCATGGAACGCCGATCAAACATTCAAATGAAGCCCTGTGAATGGTTCTTTTCACATGCCGAAGGCACGGGAATCGTCATTCCCAACCCTTGGCTTTTCTTCAATGTAATGACGAAGACTCTTTAAAACCTGCATAAAACATAAACTCATAAAGAAATCCTGCGTTTTTTAGGTTTAAACTGCTTCAGATGGCGGGGAAAGGAGCATAGCCGTTGGATGAAAAACATCCAACGGTGGAGATCTGCGCAAAAAGGAAAAGGAGAGCGGGGAGAGGAAAAAAAGCAGGGTGGTTTTGGACCGTCTGATCTGGACACGTGGACGGTCCAGATCTAATCGGAGGATCGCAATCGGGGAGGTCACTTAACAACATGCGATTTGAAACACTGCGATTTGAAACTTTGCGATTGAGCACAGGCCGTTGATCTGCAGATCAGATCGACGGCGGAAAATGAATCGGAGGGTTTTCAAAGCGGGGGCAAGACTTGTGATCGGAGGGAATAAGGGCCGTTGGATAGGCGGGAAATGGACGGCTGCGATTAAATCAGAAGGCTTCAATCGGGGCGGTGCCAATGCGACTTGCGATTGCGATCGGGCAGGGGCTTGCGATTGAGCGCAGACCGTTGATCTGTGGGAAGAGTGGACGGTGGAGATTTAATCGGGGCACGCAATCGGAGGAGGAGCAGAAGGTATTGCGATCAGCGGAGGGCCGTCGGATCGCGGGGAGATCAACGGCCACTATGCAATCGGGAGGGTTTCGATCGGAGCATCGCAATCGGGAGGCGCACGATGGGTGTTGCGATAGCGATCGGGGGGAGTGGCGTGATTGAGCGCTGGCCGTCAGATCTTGCGACAGATCGACGGCGCGGAACGCGTCGCAAGACTTAACAATATAAACTAATCGCATCGGGGTTTTAACATATTTACAAAGGAATTTGTCTCCCGCCCGGCCTTCGATTGCGATTGGCCCCCAACGTTTAAGCTCCTGGTCTTGGGTGACGGGCATATGTGGGGAAGTGGTTTTTGGGACTTAGCCCAAGGGGCTTAGGTCCATAGTAATAAAAATTTGATTTTTTATGAGAAATTTCAAGGATTAAAGTGGATTTGGGGGTTCCGAAATAGTTAAAAAGTGAGTTTTTAACTATGAAAGGGGAAAATTTCATAAATGGAGGGAAAACTTATGAAAAGTAGAGGAATAATATGGAGAAATAAGGGAAGAAAATGATGGTTTCTTCAGCAGTTTTTTATACGGAATCAGCAGATTTTTCTGAGTAAAAAATGGGACAGCAAATGAGGATTTTGGACAGAGGCATGAGGCCTAGAAGGAGTCTTCAAGAGCCAACAATTTTTAGTGATAAAATTTGTTCCTTGGAGGCTCAAAAAGATTTAGCCACCTTTAGGTGTAACAAAATATTATAGGTGGCTAACAGTGGCTCCACTTGGGGATGGTGCCTTCTTGAAGGCATCAAGAATTCAGACTTGATTTCTCTGGGAGGCTGATCAATTGCCTCATCCATTGGGCTGTCCTTCTGTGATTGAATGATCCTCTTCTAAAAACATATTTGGCAGCCATGAAAACAATGGACCTTTATCAACCAGCTTGCTACCTACCCAATCCTACAGATCTAGCATTTTTTTGTCATCAAAGTGCACTTGGATTGGCAAACTCTTTACATAGCATTTTATTCTTTTGAAAGCAGGAAATCTAATCTACTTCTACTCGTTATTTCTCCCTGAACTCAGATTAAACAGTTGAGTTCAGATGTTTCTCTACTTAATCTACTGTCTGTTGGGATTAAACTGTCCAACAGACTTTCATTCTCTAAATTCTAAAGCAGAAATTTAAAAACAGCCAAGTCAAGATTAAGCAGTTTGACTTGCTGTGATCTATGGCATAAAAACAAGCTGCACATAGATTATTATTTGCAAAAAATTGAAATAAAAAATAGAAGGCTTAAGATCTAAAAGTTTAAGTACTGCCTTCCCTTTCTTCACAGCTTTGTTTTTTTTTACTTTGTTTGAGCTGTCTCTTTCTTGACATCTGATTCAGATTTTGGGCAAATAAGAACCAGTTTTTCTCTTTTATGACTGAGAAAAATAAAACAGTTTTGAGTCATCTCTCTTTCGAAATTTTGGTTCATATTTTGAACATTTTTGAACCTTAATTTCTATCCTAATATATCTACTGATAAGCCAAGATTAAACAGTTTGGAAAATCAAATTCACTACCCTATCAGCAGAAAATTTTAAAGCTAATTTAGTCAAGATTAAATTGTTTGACTAATTAGAAATGTGTTTTTTAGGAGTGGCATTTGGGCTTGCACACTTTCAGATTTATTTCTTTCTTTTTTTTTTCGGTATGGGGCTATACCTTTCTTGCTTTGACAATCTGCCCTCTTTTCTTTTTCCCTATTGTTTTTTTGTATTTTTGAAGTTTTATAACTTTTGAATGCAATGGTTAGACTATGATATTTACAATGGAGAAACATAAATGCTTTGAAACTTAAGACTCTTGGCAGAAGTAATGCTTGAGCATCCTGCCATTGACAGGACCTCCATATAGGTCTTCTCCATTCAATTCTTTCAAGAAAAATGTATTATGACCCCTCCCAGCATGAATAATATATGGCCCTTTCCACAAGTTCTCAAACTTGCCATGTTTCCCCTTCTCTTCCCTCCTTGAATCCCACTTAAGAACAACACTTCCCACCTGGAAAGTGTTTGCCTTAGTCCTCTTATCAAATTGCTTCTTCATATTTTCTTGGACTAACTGTGTTCTCTCATAAACTTCTTCTCTAGTCTGCTGCAAATGGATGGTTTGGTTGATCCTCCTTTGCATATCATTTTCCTCAACCTGTACTTCTTGAAGGAGTTTTATGACTGGAAATCCTAATGAGGTAGGAAAAATTGCATCCATGCCATAAACTAACTGATAGGGGGACATATTTATTGATTTCTTTGTAGTTAGTCTATCAGCCCATAAGGCATAAACCAACTTACTGTGCCATGATTTTTGATTTTCTTCCAACAGTTTTTTAATGATATTGATGAGACTCTTGTTAGAAGATTCAGCTAATCCATTTCCTTGGGGGTAGTAAGCAGTGGAATGGCCCAAGGTTATATGGTATTTGTGACAGAAATCAACCATCTTTTTGGATTTGAAAGCAGCAGCATTGTCTGTTATGATTTTTCTAGGACAGCCAAATCTGGATAGGATGTGGGTTTCAAGAAACTTGATAATGACAGTGTCATTAGCACTCTTGGTAGGTATAGCTTCTATCCATTTGGTGAAGAAGTTGGTGGCTGTGAGGATCCACTTATGTTGAGCTGAGGAAGATGGATGAATTTCTCCAATGAAGTCCAGCCCCCATTGTTGGAAAGGTGCCTCAACTCGAATAGGATGTAAGGGTAAGGGAAGGAGTTTTCTCTTGCCATCAAAGATTTGACACTTATGGCAAGACATTACCAACTTCTGAGTGTCTGGGAAAAGGGTAGGCCAATAGTAACCTGATCTGAGAATTTTGTTTGCTGTGGCCTTCCAGTAGAGGTGCCCTCCACACTCTCCATCATGTAGTTCGTGCATGATCTTCCCTGCATCATCTTCAAGTAAACACTTAAGCAAAATTCCAACAACGTTTTTCTAATATAAAATCCCATCCATAATGCAAAAACTCAAAGCTTTCTGTTTCAAAAATCTAGCTTTAGTTTTAGACAGAGAAGGAGGAGTATTCAAATATAAAAGCACATAAACAATGTCGGCATACCAAGGAGAATTTAGGAAAGTTTCTTCAATAAAAGGGGCATCAGATTCTTCCATTTCTTCCAACACATCCACCATATTTATGTCTAATGCTTGGAAGTTTGACTCAGCCATAAGTTTTGCTAATCCTTGCCCCTTAACCAGTTTGGTGGGCCTAATTTCTAAGTCATATTCGAGAATAGTTGCAATCCATTTTCCCCTTTTACCATCAGGGTCTTGACTTAGAATATCCTTGACAACAGTATGCGGAACAAAAGCAATTATGTGAGAGTGTAAGATGTAGACCCTAAAGTCCTTTAATGCTTTCAATAATGATAAGGCTTGCTTCTCCATAATGTTATAATTGAGAGGAGCGTCTCTTAGGGCCCTACTAAAAAATGATATTGGTTGTTCTTGTCCGAGATCATTCTTTTGAAGCAAAACTGCAGCTAATGTATGTTCAGATGCAAAAGAAAAAATGTAAAATTCTTTGGTAAAATCAGGACTAATCAGTACTGGCGCCTGGGTAAGAGCTTGCTTGACCAGTTCGAATGATTTTTTGGCTGGTAAAGTCCATTTTATACCCACATTTTTCTTAAACATGTTTGTGATGTTTTTTAATAGCTCAGCAAGGTTGGGAATAAATCTTCTCAAAAAATTTATCTTTCCAATGAAAGATTGCAATTCTTTGAGGCTTCTAGGATGGCTGATTTGCAATATGCCATCTATCCTTGTAGGGTCTATTTTGATTCCTTCTTCTGAAATTATATGGCCAAGAAGTTTCCCTTCTTGGAGGCTGAAGAGGGTCTTCTTGGGATTCAGTGATAAGCCAAATTTCCTACATTTCTCAAAAACCTTTCTAAGGTAAATCAAGTGCTCTTCATCAGTTTTTGAGAAAACAGTTATGTCGTCAAGGTAAATAATTATAAAATAGCCAATATCTTCAGAGAAGGCTATGTCCATGGCCCTTTGGAAGGTAGCCCCTACGTTCATTAATCCGAAAGGCATTTTGACATACATAAAAGTTCCCCAAGGTGTGGTAAAAGCAATTTTGATTTGATCACTTGGGAAAACTAACACCTGATTGTAACCCGAGAACCTATCTAATAGGGATATTATTCTTGATCCAACTACCCTCTGAAGTATATGGTCCATCTTAGGTAAAGGGTAGTTGTCTTTTAAAGAGGCTCTGTTTAAATTTCTGAAGTCAATACAGAGCCTGATTTCTCCAGTTTTCTTTCTAACAGAAACTAAGTTTGACACCCATTCCGAAAATCTAATGGGTACTATGATCCCAGCGTCGTACATTTTCTCAATTTCTGCCTTAACCGAAGGTAATAAAAGGGGATTTATTCTCCTTATTTTTTGCTTAAAAGGCTTTTGATTTTCCTTCAAAGGGATTTTATGCTGGATGATGCTGGTATCATATGATTTCAAGTCTTTGTATTCCCAAGCAAACACATCCTTAAATTCTTTAAAAAGCTTTATGTACTGTGATTTTATGTGGGCTGGGAGAGTGCTGGATAGCTTGATCATCTTAGGTTCTGCGAGACCGCCTATGTTGTGTTCTTCTACATTTGTCTCCACAGGCTCCATTCTGAGTTCTTTAGCTACATCGTTGAGATCAAACAGGTGTTCTAAAGGTGTGAGACCTCTTGGAATTTTATCATTTTTGCATTGTAATACTTCCAAGTCTTCTCGGTCTTCATTGTTCACTACTTCTGCTTCAAAAGGATTTTCGCAATGATTTATATCAGTAGGATATGTCATTTCAGCCTCTGGGATTTGTTCAATATACAAGCAGTTTTCTTCATGGCTAGCTTCTGGTGTTGGTATGCCGAAATCATTTTCTGATTTTAAGAAATCATCTATGTGTTTGTCAGATTCAAACACTTGCCAGTGATCTTCGTTATTAGGCACAGCAGGTCTGTGTTTCACCTTTATGCTGAGTTGTTCATTTATCTCGGGTACTTGGCAATTGCTAGCAGTGAAGGCAAGTTTATTTGCTAGATGATTTCGTGATCTAGGGATAAAAATGAGTTCATATTTTTCGAAAGTTTTTAACAGGTCAAGGGCAGCATTTCGATATTCCCTAAGCTTTGGATTCTTGGCTGAGTATTCTCCTTTGATTTGTTTGATGATAAGCTCAGAATCCCTTAAAATGGATATCCTTTGGGCTTCTAAATCTTTAAGCAGTTGTAAGCCTACGAGAAGTGCTTCATACTCAGCAATATTGTTAGTGCATGGGAAGTCTAATTTGTATGAAAAACTCTGATTCGTGTTTTGAATCCAGACACCTGCCCCCGCACTAGTTTTATTACGGGATCCATCGAAATTTATTGTCCAAAGTATATTTGACTCATTCTCATTTTCTTGTCGCTGTTGATCGTCAACGTTTTGAAGTTTATTCGAGGTGAAATTTGGTGGGTCTATATTTTCTTTACATGGTTGAGTAATTTCATCTTCGTTATACAAGATAAATGAATCTAAACTTGATTGAATAGAATAGATCGGAGTGTTGTTTGGTTTGTCCATGTTACTCACCATATACTTCATGTGGGCTTCCCTGTATAGTCTTCTATTTTGGTTGAAAACAAGGATGGTGGCATAAGACATGTCCATTTGAAGGCTTCCCTGAAGTTTGGCTCCCCATGATCTTGATAAAAGCATGCCATACTTAGGGGGAATGTCAGCTACAATGATGTCCATCACTAGATTCTTGGTAGGGATCTGAGCTAAGTTAACACATAAATCTTTGATTAAACCCAAACATTTGACTCTACTTGAGTCAAAGGAATACAAATCTTTGTATGGTTTAGTAATTTCTAAGCCTAAACTTTCCATTACTACTTTGGGCATTAGATTGTGTGAAGCCCCGAAATCTAACATGGCATTGTGTAGAATTTTATCGTGTATGTTCAAACTGACATAGAAGGGAGGGACTGGTCCATCTTGATATTTTCCTTCAACCTCTGGGCCAAACAACAGCTCAGGTTTGTCATCTGTCAAATTTAAGGTGTCAGTATCACTTCCTAAGCTCAAAGCTTTTAAAACTTGGTTTTTGTACACATCTTGGGTTACTAGTTCAGCTAGGGGGATGGTAATTTTAATCTTGGCAATTTCCCCCTCAAGGCTGAAAGGAATAATTGACTTGTTGATGTTTACATCTGTTTTTTCAATTAAATTCTTTTCAGCAATTTTACTTTGTTGAACCTTGTTTGGGCTAGTATTTGGGATGGTTTTATTGGGACCGCTAGCTGAAGTGCTAGGGGTACTCTGTTCAATATTTGGCTGGACAAATTTGTCTTTGTTTGAGTCTGTTTTCTTGGCCGAAATGTTGATTTTTTCTGCTGTCTTTTTGGACTGATTTTCCATGTTCTCTTTGACAGCGATGCTAGTGTTCTTATTTTTCGAATTATCTACACTTCCCTTGCTCCTAAGATCATACTGTTTATGCACTTCCATGATTGCATTTTCAAAACCCAATCTATAGTCATCAGAATCTTCATAAGTTTTTGTATTCTGATCATTTGAGAAGAAACCTTGTTCTTCCTCGGTGAGGAAAACCTCATCCCCACTGTCTGATCCAATCAAGTTTACATGTGATTCTTCCAACCTTTCCAACTCCCTGTCTTCCTCATATTGATCTACATAGTTCTGTTGAAAGGGAGGTCTAATTTTTTGGTCACTTTCCTTTTGCTTATCTTGATTGTTATCTCTTCTATAATTCTGATTTCTATTCCTGTTTTGATTGTTTTGAAGTGTAGTTTGGTTTTGATTTGCTTGTGCTTTCTTAATTATGCTCATCTCTTTCATCATTTCTTCCAACATTCTCTCCATTTTTGAGCTTGAAGTAGAGGGAGGGGATTCCTCTCTGAAAGATACTCTCTTCTCAGTTTTCATTCTTGCTCTCTTTTCTATTAAGTTTACTTCCACGGAAAGGGCACCTCTTTGCATATCTTCCAAAGTTGCAAAAACTCTTTCTCTGAGTGAATATGTCATGTCTGGGTCAAACCCTTCAGGAAATTTGTTTAAAGCTGAGCCCTGAGGAGGTTTTAGTTCATGGGAAAGTGTGTTATACACGCTGTTAAATCTGGTACAATAAGCTTGTACACTTTCCCCAGGGTTCCTATGGAGATTGTTATAATCAGCAAGGACTTGGAGAGGATTTTTTCTTACTTCCCACTTGTTTAAGAATGTTTGATGGAAGCCTTGGAGGTCATTTATACTGCGGGGGGCTAAACCTTTAAACCATTTTCTTACTTCTCCCCCTAAACTCTGAGCAAACAGTCTGAGTTTGATAGAATCATCATCGATTTCATTTCGATCAAAATAGTCATTCATCTTATCCACATGTTGCAATGCAGTTGTAGCATCATTAGCATCATATAATGGAATTTTGGACTGATAGTCCTGTGGAAGATTGACCAGTGTTATATTAAGTGCTAAGGGAGCATACCATGCTGCCATGATATGTGGTGGGGGTGTATTAACAAGGGGGGAATTTGGCTGGAGTGGAGTGGTTTGAACAGTGGCTGAATGGTGTACAGAAGTGGATGGAATAGCAGCAGATTGCTGAGCTGATTTTGGATGAGAGACACCTAGGTTAAAAAGAAAATGTGGATCAGGAGGTGTTGATTCTCTATCAGGATATTCACTTGTTTCCGGGGATGAATGTGAAGACTCAGAATCTATCTGAATTATATCATCAAATGACCTAGTTCTAAATGGTTTTACTAAGTCAGCTTGTGATTGTTGTAGAGCTAAAAGATTTTCAGGGACTGAATTAGCTCTCAAGGGTGATCTGAAAACAGTTGAAAATTTAACCTTAGGAGACTTCCAAAGGATACTTTCTCGGTCATCAACTATCTCAGGTGGATCGGGGTCAGGATGGGCTCTAGTATAAATCTTCCTAGAAGCCACTATGTTGTAATTTTGAGATCCAAATAACAGGAAAAGTTCAACCAAGTATGACAATATTTGAGAGGTTAACTGATATGTTTACACAAATTTTGATCTTACAATCCTCTAACTGGATTAGGAAACTGTTATAACGGTAAGGGTTCTTTCCAGTGGAGTCTTTAAGGTCTGCTCAGGATTATGGAGTCGCCAGGTGGAAGTTTTAGCTCCTAAGGGGGTAAAAGGTTTTATGGTCCACCACCATGTTTATTATGAAGCCAAACTTGAAATATTTTGGGTTTTTCTGAGTTTATTTTGTTTTTATAGGTTAAGAGAGTGTTCTAAGTCTGATTTTGCACTTAGCTAAGGTGTTTAAACAGACAGAGTTGCTCTTATGGCTTGGTAACTGGTTCCTTCAAGGTTTGATAAGGTTTTGAAAGGAATCCTAAGGGTTACTTAGTTTGTCACTGATTCAAAAGAGTCCTATCATGATTGCCATTATGTTAGGCAGTGCTTGAAGAAAGTTACTTATGTTATACTGGAACTAAAGTTGAAGGAAAGGTTTTGTAAACCTCTAATTCTCATCATGTCCCACCGTGATCGCCATTATGTTGGTTCCCCGTGTTTTGACAGTTTGGCAAATCAAAAGACAAGGCAACATCAGAACCAATCTTTAGAGTTCCAGGATCTAGTCCTCCTGTTCTCAGAGAGGGATCTCTCAAATATTTGTTTGCAAAGTTTTATCTTGTTTGCTTTGATTATGGATTTTAGACTAGTTATTAAGTGCGGATGTTTGTTTGGTTGGGTTGAGTTGATACAGAAGAATATGAAAGGTCTAGGAAAGATAGACAGAGAGAAAAAGTATGCAGTTCATTGGGCTATGGAGTCAAAATAAGGTCATGACAAACTCATCAATGGATATGGGATATCAAAGGGAAAATCTAACTTGGCCACAGGATCCTTTGTTTTGGAATGAGATGGACATTAATGATTTGGAAAGAGAAGTTTAATTCTCAACAAAGGGAACTTGAAAAAATAACTTAACAATAAAGAGATATTTGATAGACAGGGCTAACCATAAATTCTACAAACATTATTTAAGCAAATAATGACTTCAAGACAACTTTTAAAATGAAATCTAAGATTCGGGGAACTCCCTATTTCCTCAAAGATTTTATTTTAAAGGACTTAGAAAACATGAAAGATTCACTGATAGCTGCATTCATAGAAGAGGGAACACCTAAATAACATCTATGCTTGCAACTATAAAGACCTCCAAAACAACTGTTCAAGCAGGGGCAAAGGGTAAGATCAAAACCGACCTCTTTGATTAACTTAAGACAATGGTACTTCAAAGGGAGACTTCAATAACAGCTTTCAAGTGATGGCAGACAAGCAGGGAGAACCATAAATCATGCTGAGACCAACTATTTGAGCTATCAAGGAAATAAACAAGCATGAAGAATAAAGAGAAGGTTTAAAGCCTCTAAAATACTTCAGCAGAAGAAAACATAAAACAGTGAAGGGTGAACAGGTCTAAGGTGCTTCCAGGAGTCATTTCTTAGCCTAAAATTTTCAGCCTACTGTAGTAAGAAATTATGGAACATAATGAAAACAAGGAAAAGACATTTAACAGTTCAGAGCACTTCACCAATAGCCAAGCTCATGGATCAAATGATAGACCCTTCTCAGGAATAGACATGCAACGGCATCATCAAGACATCCAAGACTCCAAATTATCTTCAACTTCAACAGACTTATATATTTATTTCAGAGAGTTTCGATATTACAACTTGTGATCAAACAACAACCAACCTTTCTCATCTTCTGTAGAGGTACTTATAGGAAGATGAGGAGGTGAGATTTTAACAAAATATCTCAAGGACAGTTAATGCAGAGTGAAGACTTCTCGGCCCTTTGAGAGGCTCGAGGGAAAAATTTACAGGTGGGTCACTACATTAATTGTTTCATAATAAATATCAAAGCTCGGTGGAAGCTTTGTTTGACTTTGAGGCTCTGTACGCTGTGTGGAGTGATTCTGCAGATATTTTTTGCATTTATTCTCTTGCAGAAGTAATTCTTTGGCTGCGCTGGAGGTGAATATCTGATTTTCTTCAATAAGTTCGGCCCCTGTTTGAATGCTTTGAGGCAACACGTGGCTCCCGTGGTAGCTGAGGAATCAATTTGCCTCAAATGCAGCGTTGGAAGTCCTTTCTGCCTGACAGATCTTTTTGATTTTCTATTAATTCTGTTTTAGTTTGGGGAATTAGACTTTTGATATTCAACCTTAGCCGTGATTCCCAAATTTGTCTTCAATCTTCAATCTCTTGTGTGTTGTCCTTCAAAACTTATACTCTTTAAAAAACGCGTTAAAACGCAGTGTCTTGTCAATGTGCAGAGCCGCACAGGGCTTTTTAAGATATCGGCGCCCATGGAACGCCGATCAAACATTCAAATGAAGCCCTGTGAATGGTTCTTTTCACAGGGCGAAGGCACGGGAATCGTCATTCCCAACCCCTGGCTTTTCTTCAATGTAATGACGAAGACTCTTTAAAACCTGCATAAAACATAAACTCATAAAGAAATCCTGCGTTTTTTAGGTTTAAACTGCTTCAGATGGCGGGGAAAGGAGCATAGCCGTTGGATGAAAAACATCCAACGGTGGAGATCTGCGCAAAAAAGAAAAGGAGAGCGGGGAGAGGAAAACAAGCAGGGTGGTTTTGGACCATCTGATCTGGACACGTGGACGGTCCAGATCTAATCGGAGGATCGCAATCGGGGAGGTCACTTAACAACATGCGATTTGAAACACTGCGATTTGAAACTTTGCGATTGAGCGCAGGTCGTTGATCTGCAGATCAGATCGACGGCGGAAAATGAATCGGAGGGTTTTCAAAGCGGGGGCAAGACTTGTGATCGGAGGGAATAAGGGTCGTTGGATAGGCGGGAAATGGACGGCTGCGATTAAATCGGAAGGCTTCAATCGGGGCGGTGCCAATGCGACTTTGCGATTGCGATCGGGGGAAGTGGCGCGATTGAGCGGCGCCGTCGCGATCTTGTGACAGATCGACGGCGCGGAACGAGTCGCAAGACTTAACAATATAAACTAATCGCATCGGGGTTTTTAACATATTTACAAAGGAATTTGTCTCCCGCCTCAGCCTTCGATTGTGATTGGCCCCCAACGTTTAAGCTCCCGGTCTTGGGTGACGGGCATATGTGGGGAAGTGGTTTTTAGGACTTAGCCCAAGGGGCTTAGGTCCATAGCAATAAAACTTTGATTTTTTATGAGAAATTTCAAGGATTAAAGTGGATTTTTGGGGTTCAAAATAGTTAAAAAGTGAGTTTTTAACTATGAAAGGGGAAATTTTCATAAATGGAGGGAAAAAATTATGAAAAGTAGAGGAATAATATGGAGAAACAAGGGAAGAAAATGATGGTTTCTTCGAGCAGCTTTGTTATACGAAATCGCAGATTTTTTCCGAGTAAAAAATGGGACAAAGCAAATGAGGATTTTGGACGTAGGCATGAGGCCTAGAAGGAGTCTTCAAGAGCCAACAATTTTTTAGTGATAAAATTTGTTCCTTGGAGGCTCAAAAAGATTTAGCCACCTTTAGGTGTAACAAAATATTAAAGGTGGCTAACACATCGTGTGAAGAAGGAAGTGGCAATGAAGAATCAAGTGAAAATGAAGGAGATAATGATAATGAGTCTAATCAAAATGAAGAGGGTGAGAGTGACAATAAATCAATCCAAAGTGAGGAAGAGGAAAATGATGAGGAAGAGGAAGAAAATGAAGAGGAAGAAGAAGGAATTGATGATGATCAAGGAAATGATGATAATGAAAAAGAGACGAAGAGGTAGAGAATGAAGAGAAGAGAAATGAGAAAAAACAATGAGCAAAACAAATGACAAAGAGGTAGAGGACATGAAAATAGAGGAAGATGATGACGATACGAGAAGATATGGAAGAAGATGATAATGATAAAGATGATGACGATGAGGACAATGCAGAAACTAAAGGCAACAAGTGAAAGCCAAGAAGCTAGCCTCAATAATGGGAAAAAACAACAAGGAAGAAAACAAGCCATGATAGTCATGACAACAAGCATTTGAATAGTGATAATGAGGATGATGACAATGCAGAAGATAAAGAGGACATCAGCTATGATGAAGAACAAAATAACAATACTAAAAACAATGAAGAGGTTGAAAGTGATGATGATGTTGAGGACAAAGAGTGCAATGCTGAAACAAGGAAACATAATCAACGGTGATACTAATGATGAAAATGAAGAGGGTGATGACAACAACAAGGATCACTGTTCATGATAGTCATGACAACAGATCATGATAGTCATGACAACAGCTAGTCGAACAAAGGATAATGAGGATGATGACAATGCGAGAAGATAAAGAGGACATCACCTATGATGAAGAACAAAATAACAATACTAAAAAATAGTGAAGAGGTTGAAAGTGATGATGATGTTGAGGACAAAGAGTGCAATGCTGAAACAGAAACATAATCACTGGTGATACTAATGATGAAAATGAAGAGGGTGATGACAACAACAAGGATCACAAACCATGATCAAGAAAAAAACAAGTCCACAGATCACACCTCTTTCATTAACCTATCAAAGAGGGCCAAGGCTTGTGTTTTCTCGCCTCCAAAAGGCAAGGGACCATGCCATCCACTTCGACTCGACCACTAGACAAAGGCAAAAAAAAGGTAAAAGAAGAAGAAGAAGATCATGAGGTGGAAAGGAAGTTTGAGATCATTTAGGTAGACAAGGATTTCCAGGAGAATGAAGCAAGAATCTCAAACTTGCTCATCCAAAACAAAAAATGCACTCATTGAAAACCTCCAAGCCAATATGAATAGAGCCAAAAATATAAATGATGCCCTTGACTTGGAGAACAGACTAAACTAGGAGCACAACTTGCAATCTATGAAGCTAGAGCCATCAAGGCCCGAGAAAGAAGCCCAAAAGGCATAAGTAAAGCTAGAAGAGTTCATGGGCACCTATGAGGATGGTGAGGGTGAAGAAGGACAGTATAGGAGGAGACCTAGAACCATGGGGTTGAAAAAGGCATTAGCAATGAAAAGAGAGCAAGAATCAGCCCTAGCAGAACAGCTCCCCCTTGATGAGATGTTGGCCATGGAGATAACACATGATCAGGAGACTTGGTTGGAAAGAGCCAACATACACTTTGAGGCTAAGTTGAATAAGGAAAATCAAGATCTTGATCTCTAAAGAAGGATGACTAAGCATTATGCCCAGAGAAACCAAGTTGCAAGGGCTAAACCGAAGAAGGCCCAAACCAAGATCCAAGAACTAAAAGAAGAAAAAGGCCAAGATAACCTTGGAATTTTGGCACAAGCTTCTCTACGGGGTCTCTCAAACCCCATGAGGCACTTATCCACCAAATTTGAGAGAATTTTGACCATTTTTGGTTTTTTGGGAATTTGAAGGCCTATAAGCACAACGCCCATCGGCGCTACGCTTTTCCCTCGGGCATCCTCGCGAGGAAAAGCCTTACATTTTTGGATTTCAAATTCCTAGCACACTATTCTCATCAAATTTCATAGAATTTGGAGAATTTTTGACCCCTCATAAGGTCAAAAAACACCTCATTTTCTACCATTTCGCCTCATTTTCGGGCCTAACACCGCACTCGGAGAAGTGTTGGGAATTTGACTTTTTGAACAAAGTTACGAAGCTAAATCAGAAAAAAGGTAGATTTGGAAAGTAAACTCAGCAAGCTTTCCAATGGGCCATCACGGATCAAAATCCGACATCGGGAAGGTCCCCCAAAACTTGGCTACAAATGTGACCTATTTTTTTGCCTAGGATGGCGCTCGCACTTATAGACAACACTATGTGTTTTTTGGCCAAAATTCAACCAAACACACTTATTTATTGCAAAATATTATTTTAGTGTTTTTTTGAGGCAAATCACTCTAGAATTAGAAGTTATTTTGGCATTTATTTCATGGGATATTTTGTGCCTTGGGCCTTGCATGGTCTCTTGGGCATTAATGACATTTATGAGTGATTTTGACATTTTTCCAACCCTATCTCAGGGTTTTTCCCTCCTTTTCTAGATAAATAGAGAATGAGGGTTTCATTGTAAAAGGTTGGCATTTGATGAGTTTTGAGAGTAATACATGGTTTTCTTGAGTTCTAAGGAGAAATTAATGTTGTGGAGTTTGTGAATGGCATATTTTGATTGATGATGAAGGAGGATAGCTTGCATGATCCCCGAGCATGGTTAATGGTGATGTGTCTCTATTTAATTCTTGTTTTCATGTTTATCATTATGTTCATCTTTCTATGTTGCATGGGTAGAACAGAAAATTATAGGCTATGAAATGTTGTTTGAGGCACCTTAGTCCTTCCCTCGCTTTCTATTGGCTTCATGTTTTCCTCTCGCTGGGTTTGTTTAAGAAATTCTTAGTTGCTTCTTAGAGCTACCTATGCTTTTTTATTCCATGAATGGTTCAATATAGTAGTTTTTAAAATATTTTTTTATGGTTAGCCTTGCTTATTTGATGTTATTTAAACTCTGTTTTGGAATCTCTCTTTGAAGTACTACTTGTTAGGTTTTAGCCAAAGAGGCCATGTTTTGATCATGCCCTTTGTCCATGCTTGAGAAGTTGCCTTAAAGTTCTTTGTAGCTTGATCTAAGATGCTTAGGAGTTCCCTCTTATTGGATTAAAGCTATTTTTTTATCTTGAATGTTTTCTAACCTTGAAGGTGAAATCACTAGAAGTTAAATGAGTTTCTCGACTTCTATATTTCATTGGAATGTTTGCCTTGAATGCTTGTTTTCTTAAGTGTAATAAAAAAGTTATTGGTTTTCCCCTGTTTTATGATTATGCCCTTATGTTGACCAGCATTTGAGACCATCTTGTTTAAAGGTAGTTGTTTAAGGATCCTTCATCGCCCTTACACACCTAATATGCTCACAACTTAATGTTCATTTCACTTCACACATACCTTTAAAGATCCATTTGGCTATGATAGATTTGCCTCTGTTATGCATCGTGTTTCATTGTTGAGATATCCATGAATTTCATAGACTCCATAGCCCAATGATTTGAAGACCTTTCACCGCACCTATTCTCGCTTGATCATCTTACCCAACCAAAACAAACAACAAAACCTACACTTAACAACTAGCCTAAAATCAACCATCTAAAGCAAAAAAAAGTTCACATCCTTTGCATACAATAGAGAGAGCCCTCTATGAGTCCAGGGAAGGCTAGGTCCTAGGACTCCAAAGACTAGTCCGATGTTACCCTATGCATTTGGTTTTACCGTAATGTTCCCAATTTTTACCCTCAAGCTAAAAGGAACATTATAGTTATCAGTAGATGAACAAAATGGGTAGGGAGGCCCATTAACCTCTTTGGAAGGAAAAATAACATTCCTCGAGTGAAAAGGGGAAGAACAAAGCGGATGGATTGAGCACCTACGATGTGTAAACGGGATTGGATCATGTTGATTAAGTCATATTTGACCAACTCCACATGCACTTGTCTAGATACATTGTATCTCCATGATGGAATGCACAGCTTTGAATGGAGGACAACTTGCATGGGCTAGGTGGCACATATGGATGGGACCCATTGTGGAGAGGAGCACTTTCTGTATATGGAGAGGAGGACAACCATTGTATTCATGCTTGGATTATTATTTGCTTGGAGTCCGTTTAGACTTTGCTTCCTCTTCATTTGTTTAGCGGGTGGTTGTAGTCGTTGTTTAGCACTAGGGTGTTCCTCGGTTGCAAATCCCTACCTCATCCCGAGGGAAGGAGAGTTTCTTGAGCTACATTTCCTCATTCTCGGAATTTTGGTCAAGCCACCTCCTCCAACTACGAGCGCAGCTTTTTGTTTAGAGCTAGGTTGTGTTGTAGGGTGCATCAACGGAGGATCTCTTTGAGTCATTTCTGGGCTTATTTTTCAGTGGAGAGCTTGTCTATCCATTGGAATATTGGTAAGAAGGACTCCCAATCATATTTTCATATCTTTGGCATTAGGCCAACCATCTACCATCCCTCACAGCAGTAGTTTCGCTCCAGATCCGTGTTATTTTCGAGAGCGATGTCTGGGAGGGTTTATTGAGCTCATCGGGGAGGGTCTATTTCGAGTAGAGGGATCAGCCTTCTAATTAGAAATAAAATTGGAGGAGGACATCACTATTTCAGATCCGTAATAGCCTCATTTTATATCAAATCCATTTTGCAAGGACACATTAACCCCGTGGGTTATTTGTCACATTGTATGTTTTCCGGCATTTCTAGCAATCCTTTCCCGGTTGGATAGAATTCTTGTATTGGAGTCCATATCTTCATTATTGGGAATTTATTTTGTTTCCTTCAGCCATATTTCATGTATGTACATTTGCGAAAACATCTACACTAATATAGACTACGCAATCACTTCTCTCCGACATTCTATATAGTTGTAGCATCTCATGTATCTATTGCTTTGATCTTTGGAGACTTGTTCTTATGGCTTGAGTGGCATGTACCTAATGATATTTTGTTCCTTGTTGCTGATCCATTAATATAATGATGGTTGAATATTTTTCTCTCTCATGACATGATAATATTTGCGGTGTTTACAATATTGTGTTCATGTATTTTCGTAGCTCCACATTTGGAATATCTTAAGATATTCCAAATAGTGTATATTTTTCCTATTTTGGAATATTACAATGGTATCGTAGCTTCAATCTTGGCTCAGCCTATGGATCTCGAGGCCATTACACTTTCGTGAGAGATGGACAGAAAACGAAAGGCTTTAGTATGTGAAGGAGAAAGGAAGAAAGGCTTACAAAGCTTCTTATAAAATCTATGCGAGCTTTCAAGGAGAGTCGAAGAAAATGAGAATGGAGATGGGATGTCCAAAGGAGTTTGGATCTAGAGCTGAATCTAGATTTTCACATGGTGAGTGTGAACATGTAGCTACACACCATGATGCACAATGCGATCAAGTGCCCAGATCTATCTTAATATTGATGAGAGAAGGGAGAATACCTAAGATGAAAAACTATTAGTGAATTGTTGCAAGAGTATGAATCTCAAACCGAGAGGTTTAGCGATCATACCAATTTCCAAGAGTTTTGCAAGATCTCGGGTGGAGGAGAGTAGGCAACAAGGTGTAGATAGATTTCTTCTATCTACTTTTTTTGCAGGGATCACCTACATGTTTAGTTGGAGCGTGGGTGAGGGAGCTAGATTCCTATTTTGAGCAACACCATATTTCCGAAGATGAAGCCATCGAGTTAGCGTGCTCGCATTTCGGAGGTAAGGCCCATGCATGGTGGATTTTTGAATCTTTCTCTTTAAAAAATGCAAACACTTCCTCTTATGCAAGATTCATTGAAACATTGGTGGGAAGGTTTGGTGAAAAACTTCCTAAGACACATGAGCAAGGGAAATTTGAGAGAACAAAACCCCTTACATGTGATGGAGGAAACTCCACTTCAGAAAACCATGGGAGAAGCTCGACATCTTGCATTACACATTGCTGGGAGGCAAGACCTCTAGTTAATATACCTAAAAAAGAGGGCATGGGGATCACTTTTTTCAAAAGGGGATCCAATTGTTGAGATGTTGCCCTATACACATTGATGAAGAAGAGGGCAACAACATAGTCACATCTAGAGCACATCCAAGTACCTCATGCAAAGAGAGGAGGAGCACATGCTCCAACAGGGAGGGATTCTTGTATCCTTGCAAGAAGTTCCCCAGGGATCTCATACATGGAGGTCCAAGCACAATCTGTGAGCAGACATGATTGTGCAACATTTCATCTCGGGAAGGAGGAGGTAAGAAGGAAGAGCAAAGATCACCCGATGAGAGGCACACACCCTTCTCCATTTCAGAAGCTAATGCAAAGAGGAGGAAAACGCGCATCAGTATCGTGAGGGCAAGGGCAAGGTTGCCCAACCATATGTACAGATCCACTCTTGACATTGATGTCTCACTACATGGAGGAATTCCACCCGAGAGGCCACCGATCTAGCAGTTGATGAAAGACATCTTGTCTTTGATTTCACCGCTCTAGGATTTTGGAGAGGTGAAAAGTTTTGTTGAGTCTCAAATTTGCATCTTTCCTATACACCTTTCTAGACCTTTTTCATTCACTCGAACCTTCTAAGTTGTCAATATCATTGCATATTAATTGTAAAAGAGCATCTAAAATGGTTTTTAGCTATGTTTTGTGTCTGCTGTTTGATTTAGATTTTTGCTCATTTAGTCGTGGAATCTTGCCACTTTCCGCGTATCGTCGCAACTTTCCGCGACCCTATTTTGTGAAAGTCTATCTTGCGGTGTGTCTTCGAGCAAATCGAACCACATGGGCAAGTCGGGAAATGATGTGGACATGGATCGTGTCCTATTGGCTCGGGAAAATTCACCTAAGGAGGTCTGTGGTCAAAGGTGGCCAAGTGGAAGTCAACCGTAGAGTCCCACGTGACGAGGACTCTGTTTCTCATCACGTGAAGATTTGTATGACCGTTTCTAATTTACTGGGAGACACATCAACACCCGTACACGGCTCCATAAGCCGAATCCAACATCCACTCTTCATGGATTTACTCCTCACCGCGGCCATGATGCCGGATCTCTGGATGTGATGGTTCACGTGTCTCTATCAAAGCACAAACTTTAGGGAATTAGTTATATCACCTTTGTTATAAATAACGCGTTTTCATACGCATAATAGTTAGCCTCCATATAGCTTCAGTAATGTAATTGCGTTGCCACCGTGCCGTAATATCATTTCTCTGTTATGATCGCATTTTAATATATAAGAAGACTGTTTCCCAAAGCGTAATTCGTATTTGAAGGTTATTGTTCCGAGGCCAGTGCAGAGGGGCCCCTACACACGCCGAGGTTTTGTGCATTCATCGTATAGTTTCTTGTTTTATTTCTTTAAGTTCATTGTGCCATAAGTCATTCACGTGTTTATACATTGCATCTTTCATGGTATTTATGCTTCATCTCCGTTCATAATCTTTCATGCTTTACATTTTACTTCCGTCCATAATCTTTCATGTTTTATGTTGTTGTTAATCGATCGGTGTTCTTGTTTCGTATTACAAATAGGCGGCACTGCATTTGCATATCTTTTGACTAATGACATGGAATCAATATTGTTCTGCTACTAATTTACTTTTCTTAGTTTTTGTTTAATTCCAGATATCGCTTTGTTTATTTCAGTCTTGCACATTTGCTTCATGAGTTAGATTTAGATATATTAAATTTCTCATGTCATTTTCGACTACCTCCGAAAGCCATAGATGGACTAATGGTGAGGGATTGAATTATGAGTGTGTAGTTTGATATTAGTTTACTTTCCGCAAGTTAGAAATATTAAATTGCTCATGTCATTTTCGAGTTACCTCCGAAAGCCATCGCTGGACTAATGGTGAGGGATTGAATTATGAGTGTGTAGTTTGATATTAGTTTACTTTTCCCGTAAGTTAGAAATATTAAATTGCTCATGTCATTTTCAAGCTACTCTCCGAAAGCCATAGCTGGACTAATGGTGAGGGATTGAATTATGAGTGTGTAGTTTGATATTAGTTTACTTTCTGCAAGTTAGAAATATTAAATTGCCCATGTCATTTTCGATTACCTCCGAAAGCCATAGTCTGGACTAATGGTGAGGGATTGAAGTATGAGTGTGTAGTTTGATAATAGTTTCTTTTTACGCAAATTAGATATCGGAGTTGCTCAAGTTTTTTATGGTTACCTCCGAAAGCCATAGCTGGACTAATGGTGAGGGATCGAATATAAGTTGATGTAATTTGATTTAGATTTACTTTGTTGCAATTCTTGGATTTCTTTAAGCATAGTTTCTTTTGTACTTGGGCACAGTACAAGGATAATGAGTTTCATGATCGTAGTTCACTGTTTTGTTTGACTAGAATAATGATGCAATTTCATTTTCTTTGAAGAATTAATTTTGTCATTGTGTGTTTCAAAATTCTTTTGAAGTTTGGAAAATCATTAGAAGGACATCATTGTCTTGAATATTTGTCTCCATACTTGTCTTTTAGAATTTCATAAAAATCCAAAAACGACAAAAAAGTAAGAGATAGGTTATCTTGCACATATAGTGCGCCACACTTCATCGACTTACGAATCCCGGATTGATAAATTAATGTAGCAATTTAGGACACACTAAATTGACCAAAAAATTTTGGCGCTCATGCTTTGGGAAGTGTAACTAGGTAGCCAATTTCTTATATATAATAATAATAAAAGAAGGGAAAACTTGATAACTTCTTGAAGTATGCTCTCCTCTTGCACCTAGTGTGACCTCGGGAGGATCGAGAAAGAGAGTTATTGGTTCGGTAATTTCTTAAGTATGCTCTCTTCTTGCACCTAGTGTAACCTGGAAGATCGAGAAAGAGAATTATTAGCCCAACTTTAAAAAAAAATAAAAAAAATGGCATGCATAGAGCAAGAGATTCTAGGGGAAGGTTTATAGCTAAAGCCAAGAGTTCGATTTTCACAACTCCATCTTCTTCAAGGCATAGACAAGATTCACCACCATCTACCCCTAGCTTTAAGATTTTGGAATTCAAGGAGCAACTAAATTAGAGGATTATCCTATACCACCTACTAAATCTCATTTAGAATAGGAAGAGACTCCCTCTCATCCTCCCTTGATAGAAGAACCGAGAGGACTTTAAGGACTCTAAAGAAACTATCATGGTAGAGGAAATAATAGATGGATTTGGAGGTAGAGGTAGAGGTAGAGGAGGAGGAAACAATGGAGACAACAATGGTGAAGGTAATAATGGAAGAAATAGGGAAGGAGACAACTTGTTTGGATTCCCTATAGTTGATGAGGAAACTCATACAACGATGAAAAATATCTCACCATCTCGTCCTCCCCAACTTTTATGGATTGCGAAGTGAGGATCCCTGAAACATTTCGTTTGAGTTTGAAGTCGTGTGCCGAACCTATGACTATATGGAAGACTCTCAAAAACTCAAACTGTTTCCTTCAACATTGAAGGGAGCCTATTGAAATGGTTCATGGGATTAGCCACCCAATCTATTAGGACTTGGAATGATATGAAACAAAAATTTTTTGGATAGATACTTGGACTATTGTATGCCCACCAATCACAAGGATGAGGTATTCAAAATGATGCAAAAAGAAGATGAAAATTTGGAAGATTTACTTGAAAGATTTCAATACAACTTAAAAAGAGCAAAGATGAGAAACTTAGATGATGAAACCTTGAAAGCCCTCATATTAAAAGCCATTGGAGATGAATGGATAGATATTTTAAACATGATGGGGAAAAGGAGACATTTCTCAACTTCCACTTCGTGACATACCGTAACTATGTGTCCATCTCTCAAGAGGAAAATCTAAAATAGGAAAAGGGCCTAGGGATCCTTCTCTTATTAGGGCTAACAAATCTGCAAATCTGGATCGGTAAGTAGGGAAGATATTGGTAATATGCTTTATGAATTTAAAACTGATATCTTAGGGAGCCTTAGTGAACAACTAGACACCCTTAAAATTCAAAACAAGCGTAAAAGAAGAAACAGATGATCTAGCCATATTTTGTCCGAAATGTATAAAGAAAAATGCTTTAAGGGAATGTCCCTTGGATGCAAAAGTTGTAGAAACATGTATAATTTTCTCAGAGAATCATGAGATCAAGGATTGTCCTTCAATTCCTAGACTCAAAGTCGTCTTTCAAGAAGACCCAAATTCGAGTAGAATCTCTCTCGTTTTGTTGCAAGAAGACCTTGGCGAGGACAACAAACTCAAGGGTTTAACAACCCTATGAATCTTCAAACCCCACCAAATTGGAATCCTTGGCAACAACCTTGGCCCTCTCGCACCTCCTTTTCTCCCGAAAGACTACAAATTGACAAGGGGGTGGAAAAAACAAATCTTGTTGCCTAACTATGATTTTCTAGATGAATTGAAGAATGTTTGTATCAAGATTCCCTTGCTACAAGCCATTCGAGAGATTCCTATTCTGAAAAAAACAATAAAGCAGTTGAGTTTCAAAAGACCGGGAAGGAAACTAAAAGACACAAGAAGAATCCACCCTGGTAGAAAAAATTGCGGATATTATGATGGGAAAAAATTACCATGCGAAGTATGTAGATCCAGGGAAGTCCAATTGTCAAGACACATATAAATGGGATAGAAATTCCAAACACATTGATTGACTTAGGGGCTGCTATTAACATTATGAGTAGATAGACTATGGACCGGCTAAAACTTCCTAACCTTCTTTTTACACCTACTTTATTGCAACTTGCGGATCGATCAATTATTAAACCGGATGGTGTATTAGAAGATATTTCAGGTCTCCTTAGATTCTTGGGAATATCCAGTAGATTTTATGATTTTGACTCCCAAGAGTAATCTAGGAGGGCACTCACTTATCTTAGGAAGACCTTGGCTAGCCACAGGGCTGATGCTTTTATTAGTTGTATATGCGGGGATATGTACATTTCTAATGGTAATTCGACAAAAGAAATTCAATTTGTATCCTCCGAGAAAAAGCAATCACGAAGTAGGGAGACAATGAATGGGTCGATGATGAGGACATTATACAACCTGTCTTTACCATTTACGAAATCGGTGAGGATAGTCAAATTAGAACACATTAGAAAATTTTGAGACATCTTCGTAATATGACCCCACACAATTTCGGTTGGAATCGACATAGAATATTTATCATCAAGACAAATGTCTCTTTACTCTATGGAAGAGTTTGGTAGTTCTACCATTGAGATTTTTTCCAGTGGAAAACATTGAATATCAACAAACATTTGGAAAAGTCACAACAAGAATAACTAATCAAAATCTTGCAAAAACATTCTACTGCATTTGCATGGGAGTATATTGACATGAAAGGTATTGATCCTAAGACTTGCATCCATCATATCTATATTAAGGAAAACAGGGTAGACCAATCGAATAACCTCAAAGAAGGATGAATCCAAATCTTAGGGAGATAGTGAAAGAATAGCTCCAAAAAATACTCAATGTAAACTTCATTTATCCAATTTCAGATAGCCGATGGGTTTCTCCTTTGGTTATAGTACCTAAAAATAATGGTAAATGGAGGGTATGCATTGATTACGGGGAATTGAACAAAGCAACTTTGAAGGATCACTTTCCTTTGCCTTTTATCGATCGGGTATTAGATACATTAGCGGAGTAAAAAGTAATTTTCATTTTTGGATGGTTTTAGTGGCTATAATCAAATTCGAGGTAGCACCTAAAGATCAAGATAAGACCACATTTACTTGTCCATGGGGAACTTTTTCCTATCGAGTGCTTCCTTTTTGGGTTATGTAATGCACACCGCAACATTCCAAAAGAGCGAGACTAGGAATTTTTTTCTCGATCTAATCCATGATTGTGTAGAGGTTTATATGGATGATTTTACAATTTATGGTAATTCATTTGAAGAGGCATTAGAAAATTTGGAAAAATTTGTTATAAGATGTAAAGAAACAAACCTTTCATTAAGCCATGAAAAATGCTTTATGATGTTTCTTTCGAGGGGATTGTTTTGGGACATCATATTTCAGGGAGATGGGATTAAGGTTGATAGATCAAAAGTTGAAGTCATCTCCAAGTTACCTATTCCAAATTGTCAAAGAGATGTTAGAAGTTTTCTAGGATTTCATCGGTTACTATAGAAGATTTATAGAAAAATTCACTAAAATAGCATCTCCACTCTTCAAATTGCTTACAAAAGACCGTGAATTTAAATGGGATCCCTGATTGTCAATCGACCTTTGAAACTTTGAAAACAAGAATATCCGAAGCACCTATCTTGAGAGGACCAAATTGGAAAATCCCTTTCCATATTTCTACGGATGCTTTGAGATACAACTCTAGGAGTTGTCGTCGGGTCAAAAAGATTTAGTTCCTTATGCCATTTATTATACCGGTAAGAAAATTTGACTCCCACAGAGTTGAACTATACTTGTGGCTAGAAAAAGAGTTTTTAGTTTGTTGTTCATGCAATCAATAAGTTTAGACATTATATAACGAGGCTATGAAACTTTTATTCATACGCTACTTTGTGAAATTAGATATTTAATGAAAAAACCTATTACTAATGGCAAAGTGACAAGATGGCTCTTACTTTTGCAAGAATTCAATATTACTCGTGTTGGATAGACTAGGGAAACAAAATACGATAGCCGATTTCTTGTCTAGGATTCGAATACTAAAGAAGATTCTCCGTAGAGGGATAAGTTTCCCCGATGAATACTTGTTTGCGATAACTATTAAGACTCCTTGGTATGCGATATTGCTATTATTTGGTTACGGGAAACCGCCTTCACATTTATTTCCAAGTGAAAAACGAAAAATTATTCAGGGAGAGTTCAAAATATTCATGGATTTCTAACGAATTGTTTTAAAAAGCAGGCCGGATCTTGTGATCGGAAGATGTGTCAAGGAAGATGAGATGCCCGATATCCTTAAGGCATGTCATGATGAACCATGCGGCGGGACACTTTGCAGACAGAAAGGATCGGCCTATAAAATCCTCTCTTTAGGATATTATTGGCATTCCCTCTTCAAAGATGCAAAAACAATATGTCAAAAGGTGTGATAGTCGCAAAGAGTAGGGAAACCTACCCTTTCAAATGAAAATGCCATTGCAACCACAAGTACTCATCGAACCCTTTCAAAAATAGGCTTTATATTTCATAGGACCTATTAATCCACCATCTAAGCAAAAGAAGTATATATTGGTTTGTACTCGATTATGTTACTAAATGGGTAGAAGCCAAAGCATTAGTATTTGCTACTGAAAATTCGATTGTTCATTTTCTTTATGAGGATATTTTTTACTCGCTTTGGTGTTCCAAGAGAAATTGTGACAAAGATCAAGGAAGCCAATTCACATCCAACTTTCAGTGGAGAAGCCGATGGAAGAATACAAAATCAAGCATAGAAGATCTACTCCTTACCATCCGCAAGCAAATGGTCAAGTGGAGTCTACCAACAAATTTCTCAAAAGTATCATCACCAAAAGCTCGTTCATCTACATAGAAGAGATTGGGCGGAAAGGCTTCCCGAAGCCTTGTGGGCCTACATAACTACATGGAGAAATACAACAGACATTCTCCCTATGAACTTGTTTATGGGAAAGAAGTCCCTGCTCCCCATTGAGTTCCAAGTCAAGACCTTCAAGATAAAGCGGTTCGAGTTGGGGATGGATCTATCGAAGCCCAAAAGCATAGAATGGAGCAGAGTTGAACAAGCTAGATGAGATCGGACAAGAGGCAATTTTAAGAGCTGATCTAGTTCAATATCAAAGAGCTAAAATGGCATGACAAGTACATCAAAGAGAAGAAGTTTCAAGAAGGAGATTGGGCATTGTTATTTGATTCCAAGTTTAAAGATTTTCAAGGAAAATTTCGGACTCATTGGCTTGGGCCATATGAGATTGACAAGATCTTTTAGCAATGGAGCGGTAAGAATCAAGACCATTGATGAGTTTCAAACTCCTCTTATTGTGAATGGCCACAGATTGAAAGTTTATCATAAGCCACTCTCAAAAGAGAAATTTGTCAAAAATTTTCAAGAAAATTCTGCAATCAGGCTGGTACAGAAGAATTCTTCTTCTCCACCAGCCTAGCTTTTGTTCTTTTCAGTTAAAAAAAAATAAATAAAAAAAAATAAAAAAAATTGTATAAGCCTGAAAACCAATCACTGATTGGCAGTCTTATACAGAAAATGTAGGGTGAAAATCAGGAACACCTGACACCCTATATTTTCCAAAAAAAAAAAAATCTCTCTTTCATTTCACAAGTTTTGTGACCACCCATTCCACTTCATTTCACTCCATTTCATTCCATTTCACCAATAAAATTCTCTTTCATGACCATTTCCATTTAGTCAATTGTCATCCATTCATTTCCATTCACCCAAATAATAGCTGTGTCAGTTTCCGCAGCTGACATCTGTTTCCGCAGCTGACACCCGTTTCCGCAGCCAGAAGCAGTTTCTGCAGCTACCACTCTGTTTTTCAAAAGAATGTACAGCCAGATGTTATTTCCACAATCATGAAATCAAATGCAGGTATGAGGACCAATTATGAAGACATGGGGCATTCAAGATATCAATGAGGACCAACTAATTGAAGACCAAGGAAAAATGGCAAGAATTCCAAGGTATGAGTAAAAATTTATTTCAAATAGCATTTAAGCACATTTTTATATATTTATAAACCATAAGCTCCATTATGTGCAATGATTGTATTGACAAACTCCGTAACCACTCCATGATCTCTGTACAATCATCCCACAATCCTTGCATTCATTCTCAAACGGTCCCATAATTAAACCTCCGATCTTCACTCAAACTCCGATACTCCACCTGTGATGATGAAACGTGGTTGATTTGACTACGACTTCTTTCAGCCACATGAAATCTGTAGCCGTTGTATAAATGTGCTTACATTTACTCTGCAGCCACCAAATTTTAAACACTGCTGGATGTGTTATACTCCTCCTATTGTTCAATTAATCTCACAGCCACATTTCCGTCGTGCTCACGTAACCCTTCTCTGTTCCTCTTCACCCCATTTCGTTCTCTATTATGCTACAGTCTGTATACCCATTCTCTGATATCTACCTACTGTCATCGTGCTCATTTCCATTCATTCAGTTGTCCTACTTCCATTGAACCCTCCTCACGCAGGCAAGTTTTTAAAGAGCAGAAAGAAGGATGGGTAAATTGTTGAGAGCAGAACCAGAGGGACCTAAATTCATGGAAGGATACCCGCAAGTCAGGGATATATTGAAAAAGGCAAAGTGGCTGCGGTTTATCCAAAAGTTTAGAGGCTACCATAAAGAGGTGACAAAAGCTTTTGCAAGGTCTTTCAATGGCCTGGAGGTAGATATTGGAGACCTTAAGTTTACGGTGAATGAGGCATCTATAGCATCAGCCACAGAACTTCCTCAAGAGGGTGAACGTTGGTTTAAGAACAAAAGCATTAGTGATGAAGCCTGGATAATAATTCTACATAAGCCAGGTATGGACATAACTATTTTTAAAAGAGGAATTCATGTTCATGCTTTGAAAGAGGAATGGGATACTTTGCTGCTAGTTGTTCAAAAATTTATCACCTGTGAGGGCCGTTTTGGGTCAATGTATATGTACCATACCAGATTGTTGATGAACTTTCTAGATAACCAGACCCTCAATCTGCCATACTTTCTATTAAATAGTTTGAAGAAGATGTCTGTGACCGTTCAGAAGCATTTAGGGGATGTAGAACCACATCTATATCACCATGGTCTTGTGAAAATTTTGATTGAAAAACAGTTAAAAGAGAACAAGGACACATGTGAACAATTTTTGATCAGAAATTTCTTTGAAGAACCCCAAGAAATTCCTGAAGGTAGCACATCAAGAAGGAGTAGGAGAAAGAGAACAAATGATGAAACTCAAAATATTCCTACTACTACAATTGAAAGAACTAGTAGGGAAGAGAGACTGTCAAAAAGGAAGAAGGAAGAAACCAAGAGTAAAAAGCCAGTAAAAACAAAAGAGAGAAAAAGTATTGAGGCTATGCATCAAACCCCTTCTTCCGAAGAAGATCATCAAGTGTTATCTGAGAGACTAGTTCACCTTCAAGAATAGTCATCTATGGCCAAGAAGAAAGGGAAAGGAAAACAAAAGCAAAAAGACAGTGGTCCACAGCGTGTGAGAAGAAGTTCGAAGCTTAAGGGGAAGTTGAGGAAAATGCAAACGAAAGGACCCCATTTTTTTGATTTGGGAGAAGAAACATCTGAACAATCCCCAGCGGGCCATAGTCCATCTCACTCTCAGTCAGACAGTGAACCTAGTTCATTTCATTCTCAGTCATACATTGAACATAGTCCATCCCATTCTCAGCCAGACGTTGATGCGAGTCCTTCTCAGCCAGATTTTGAAGACAACTCTCCTCCACGGAATTTTGGGAACAGCCCAATAAGAACGACACCCGATATAGACCCAAAGCAGAAAGAAGTATATGATTATATAGAATCTTTAGAAAAAATAGTTATGGGTCCCAGTACTTCGTCCACTCAGCCTCACACAACACAAGATGATCTACTCCAATCACTGAAACAAGAAGTCTTTGAGCTAGAGATTTTAAATAGACACATTAAAAATGAAAATGAGACATTGAAGGAACAAAGCAAATTGGACAAAATCATTCATGATAATACCATGCTACATCTGGGACTATGGCAGAAAAAGAACAGGAAATTGAAGAAGAAATGCCAGAAGTTAAGCAGAGCACTGATTAATATCAAATTCATATGCTTGATGAAAAAGCCCAGGATGTTAGCAGCACCAAGGAAGAGGAGGAGAGGACTGGATGTACTGGCTGAAGTATCAAGGCATATGAATTGAAGAAGGATTATCAAAATTTTGGTTGCATGAGGACATGCAACACCTTCACAGTGGGGGTATGTTGAGTCTCAAATTTGCATCTTTCCTATACACCTTTCTAGAACTTTTTCATTCACCGGAACCTTCTAAGTTGTCAATATCATTGCATATTAATTGTAAAAGAGCATCTAAAATGGTTTTTAACTATGTTTTGTGTCTGCTGTTTGATTTAGATTTTTTCTCATTTAGCTGCGGGATCTTGCCACTTTCCGCAGCTGCTGCAACTTTCCGCAGCCATTTTGTGAAAGTCTATGTTGCAGGTGTCTTCAGGAAAATCGAGCCACATGGGAAAGTTAGAAATGATGTGGACATGGATCGTGTCCTATTGGCTCAGGAAAATTCACCTGAGGAGGCTGTGGTCAAAGGTGGCCAAGTGGAAATCAACCGTAGAGTCCCACAGTGACAGGACTCTGTTTCTCATCACGTGAAGATTTGTATGACCATTTCTAATTTACGGGAGACACATCAACACCTGTACACAGCTCCATAAGCCGAATCCAACATCCACTGTTCATAGATTTACTCCTCACCGCGGCCATGATGCTGGATCTCTAGACGTGATGGTTCACGTGTCTCCATCAGCACAAAATTTAGGGAATTAGTTATATCACCTTTGTTATAAATAACACGTTTTCATACACATAGTAGTTAGCCTCCATATAGCTCTGTAATGTAATTGCATTGCCACTGTGCTGTAATATCATTTATCTGTTATGACTGCATTTTAATATATAAGAAGACTCTGTTTCCAAGCGTAATTCATATTTGAAGGCTGTTGCCCGAGGCTGGTGCAGAGGGCCCCTGCACACGCTGAGGTTTTGTGCATTACTGTATAGTTTCTTGTTTTATTTCTTTAAGTTCATTGTGCCATAAGTCATTCACGTGTTTATACATTGCATCTTTCATGGTATTTATGTTTCATCTCTGTTCATAATCTTTCATGCTTTACATTTTACTTCTGTCCATAATCTTTCATGTTTTATGTTGTTGTTAACTGATCAATGTTCTTGTTTCAGCTTACAAATAGGCAGCCCGGGCATTTGCATATATTTTGACTAATGACCTGGAATCAATATTGTTCTGCCGCTAATTTACTTTTCTTATTTTTTGTTTAATTCCAGTACTGCTTTGTTTATTCCAGTCTTGCACATTTGCTTCAGTAGTTAGATTTAGATATATTAAATTGCTCATGTCATTTTCAGTTACCTCCGAAAGCCATAGCTGGACTAATGGTGAGGGATTGAATTATGAGTGTGTAGTTTGATATTAGTTTACTTTCTGCAAGTTAGAAATATTAAATTACTCATGTCATTTTCAGTTACCTCCGAAAGCCATAGCTGGACTAATGGTGAGGGATTGAAGTATGAGTGTGTAGTTTGATATTAGTTTACTTTATGCAAGTTAGAAATATTAAATTGCTCATGTCATTTTCAGTTACCTCCGAAAGCCATAGCTGGACTAATGGTGAGGGATTGAAGTATGAGTGTGTAGTTTGATATTAGTTTCTTTTTCTGCAAATTAGATATCAGGTTGCTCAAGTTGTTTATGGTTACCTCTGAAAGCCATAGCTGGAATAATGGTGAGGGATCAAAATATAAGTTGATGTAATTTTATTTAGATTTACTTTGTTGCAATTCTTGGATTTCTTTAAGCATAGTTTCTTTTGTATTTGGACAGTAGCAAGGATAATGAGTTTCATGATCAGTAGTTCACTATTTGTTTGACTAGAATAGTGATGCAATTTCATTTTCTTTGAAGAATTAATTTTGTCATTGTGTGTTTTAAAATTCTTTTGAAGTTTGGAAAATCATTAGAAGGACATCATTGTCTTGAATATTTGTTTCCATACTTGTCTTTTAGAATTTCATAAAAATCCAAAAACGACAAAAAGTAAGAGATAGGTTATCTTGCACATATAGTGCGCCACACTTCATCAGCTTACGAATCCCGGATTGATAAATTAATGTATCAATTTAGGACACACTAAATTGACCAAACAGCTGCAACAGTGCCTCAATCACCTCAACAGGACCCACCTCCTGTTGCGACCGCTTCGGGTAAGAATGGAAAAGCTCACAAGGGGGCATAAAAGGACAAGGCAACCCCGACGAACCCTACCCCTCCTCGGCCTCCAAAGCATACCATCCAGTGTGTTTTGTGTGATGTTGGTCACACCACCCATACCTGTCCTGAATTGCCTCATCTCAAGCCCATGGTTACTGTCGCATTCCCTGATTCCACAGTCCCGGAAGCCTTTGTTACTCCTGCGGCTGCGACCAAGAACCACAAGACTATTCACACCAACCACCCCTGTGCTTTGTGTGATCTCCATGGCCATTACACCCACCTTTGTCCCCGCCTCAAGGACCTCCGCACCTCTTTTTCCGCGGTCTGCCAATTTGAGGACCAACGTAATAAGTCCACCTTTCCCCTATTTGTGCATTTTTCTTCAACAGAATTACTAGAGATGACGGCTCCCATTGACATTCCCCCTCCTTATGTCAAGATGACGGAGCCTTCGTCCACCATATTCTACCTATCATCATCCATGCGACCCTTGGGGAACATTCCCTCTGAATTCTCCCTTGTTGTTTCGCTTGACCTTGCTTCAGCGATCACCCTGGGCTCAACATCGACAGATCCCTTATCTGCTTACTCTTCTGTCACCCCTTGTGACGATGCGCATGTGAACCTCTCTCCTCATGATGATGATTCAGGTAGCTTCACCGCGTTAGACAGTATTTCTTCCACCAGTCGACCCATCTTCTATCATGATGACGACATTATGGAAGAAATCCCCACCCCTGACTTTATCTATTACCCCTTACATCGAACCCATACGTTCGCACCACATAAACCTCGTGGCCATTACTTTGAAACCCCATGATTGGGTAAGGGGGCACCCATATTTGAGAGACCAGGAGAAGCAATTCTCCACAACTCTCCTAATGTATCTAGTCATATCGACTTTAGTACCATTATTCTTCCACATTTAGATGAACCTCTAGAGTCCCATATCACTTCATATCACTCTAGGGATGATACCCCTTATCGTCCCTTCATCTTACATCAGTAACCCAGTCTTTTAGACATTGTTGTTGACCAACCTATAGGTTTTATAAGAGAGCATCAGTTCATTACCTCCAAATCCTCTGTTTGGGATAGTGGCACCAGGTATGCCAACTCAGAAACTTAAAGTCCATTTGATTCATATATGCAGTACTAAACGAGATCGGTAATCCTCCATTTCCTTTCTCAAACTGCATAACCATAACGCAAACAAATGGCACACCATATCATTCAAATGTGTTTAGATTCTGATTTCTTCTAAATACATTTTGGCATGACCACAACATGCTTGGGGGCACCTATGCCCCTCAAACCATTAAAATCCCATATCTCAGCCAGAAACATTACTAAAACCCCCTTTCTCTAACAGGTCGCACTTTTCAGGACAGGTCGCAGTTCTCTGCCCCGTACCTGCTACCCAGGTCACAAAACAGACCCCAGAAAGTGCGACCTGACCTGTTCATGAGCTCTGGGTACTTGTTAGTTTTTATTGCCTTGATACTTCACCACGACACATTTTTCCCAAGAAGGGTCTCTTCACCTCTCCTCAAAATCGGATTTCCTCACTTGCAACACTTGTACTTGAGGCACCACTTTGCCTCCACACTTGTACTTGTTCGTGTTGATTTTCTTGATGAGTTACCATCTTGTACTCATGTCTTCATGGTCCCCCATTGGACCTTTCCTGTGCGGCAACACCATCGAGTCGCCCTTGTTTAGAGCATCCTAGTTGAGTCATCATCGCATTCATGGAGTCCATCCCGAGTCCCTTTGTACCCCACTATATTCCTCCATCCTTCATTGCTTGGTCCCTCTCTTGTGTCGCACATTATGGCCTTTAGTCCTATTGTCCACTATCCCTCATGATATTGTGTCAGTCGTTGCCAAGCCATTCATGCCCTTTATGCTCTACCAAGGGAAGTCGTCCATCCGCTACTCAGTATCCCGCATTCCATCATCATCATTAGTGTCTATCTGTTCGTCGCTCTACTATTTTACCTCGTGCCATAGTTGGGGTTCCCATATTGCCTCACCTATGGCAGACCTACTTCTGTCGACATCAACTCATTTACTCCAGCAGCCAGGTTTAGGGGGCAGTGTACCTTGGTTCGAGCTCTTATCAACATGATCGTGATCTATACACTTGATGGTCCAGTGATGTAGCAACAGCTATTGGTGATTCCCGAGCATGTATGAGATGTCTCAACCCTCATGAGGGGGTGGCCCTGCAGGTAGCCCCCCACATGCCCGGATGACTTCTTCATTCCCGCCTTTGATGCAACTCCTCTCATTTGATGATATTGGCTTCAACTGCTTGCAACGCCATTTTCTATTCACATGTCTCTGTCAGATTTTGAGAGCCCTTCCCCGTGTGTAGGGGGCATTTGGGTATATTTTTATCTCATGTACTACCATATTACTATATAAGTCCTGAAGATTATTCCAGGCATCACATGTATGTGGGATTCATCCTATGATTTATCTGGCTCATGTTTCGACCAACACATGCTTCATTATTGCGTTTCGTGGTTTTCCGGGCGCCCTATTCTTTGTAATTTATCTCGACGGGCTTAGGTATGCCTCCCCCACCGCCTTTAGCACAGTTACCACTTCATAAACTAGAGACTTGTTGCACATGTAAGTCTCATCTCCTCAGGGTCTAGTCCTTTAGCACATCAGACAACCTTACATTTCTCTCTCTCACTTCCCTCTCGATATCTAGTGATTGAGTTCTTACAACGTACTTCGGTCGTACGATTTTCTCCTAACACTCGTACGTTGGGGGGAAATCTGTTACACCATTTTTTGGTCATCTAACCTATTATTATTAGATGAAACCAAGTACACCATGTAAGACCAATTTTACCCTAAGTAAAATTGATTTCACCATATAAAATAACTCATTTGTTTATGTTTCCTGGTCATTTAACCCAAAATAAGGAACTTAATTAAATAAATCCTTATTTATTTAATTATTCCCAAAGAATAAGTTATTTAAATCATTATTTAAATCATATTCTTAGTTAAATTTGACTAAATCATCCATAAATAATTAAATAAACCATTATTTATTTAATTATATTCCCATCACTTCCCTAAAATGATAAATAAACCATTTATTTATTTATTATTTATAAATAAAGGAATTGACCCAAGTCAAGAACCCTTTTCCCTCCAACAAATATAATAAAATACTCCTAAAGGGTGCTTCTAGAATTCGATTAATAATATTTTATTCATGCACCGAGTTCTAGACCGCCCCAATATTTTGTTATAAATAGGGGGGTTTTCCCCATTCATTAGACACCTTCATTGCATTAGATCACTCTGGATCTACTCTTGGTCACCATTTTCCATTTTTGTTTTATGAACTCCCATTGAGTTCCATGTTTGTTTTTCTACACCAATAAGAGAGAGAAATTCTAGATCTGAAACACTGAGGACTTCCAAGAACCCATCCCACTGAGGAAAACCGGAAAACACCTTTCTTGTTTTCCTCTCAGGTGCCCCATTCTTTAATATAATACAAATCATTCTTTTAAACACATTGTTCTTGTCTTGTCTATTGGATGCATGGAGCCATATTATATTTTATCTGTTTAATGTCTTCTTGTGCTTAGATCTGAATTTGTGCAGCAGACTTAAAGATATTTTGCAGCCATAATCGATGTTAGGGCTATTTGTTATGCGTAGGTAAATTGATCTTTTACGACGAAAGATTCATACTAACATAGTTGCCAAAGTGCGGCATCCTTAGTAGGTTTTAAGATCTCAGGACTAGCCAATCAACGCACCCAGTGCATGGGGACAATATTTATCCCATCATCTTCCTGAATTCTGTCAAGGTATAATTCGGGTGCCAACTCAGGGAAGGCCTCCAAATTGGCCAAGTCATGATCATCAAATTTCACCTCATGGAGCCTTCCAAAAGGTTTTCCAATGATAGGGACCTCACCTGGGGTCAACGACATCTACAAGTAGGTGCACAGGTCATCAAGGCTCTTCGGCGTGCGGGTGGAGGGCCTGCGGGGCAAAAAAAGGGGTGGTATCCAATTGATTGGTTCAACTATCTGGGCCTCCTCCTGAGTAGACTAAGGTCACTTTGCTGGATTGGGTGATCGTGCCTCGGGTGTTTCCCGTGGGAACTTTACATTTTGCGGGGAAGTACACGGCTTCACCCCAACCCATTTCGCGGGTTTCCCCGACCCTTATGCTTTTTCCTTCCCCTTCTTCTTTGATTGACTTGGCGTAGATATAACTTCCTTTGATTTAGACTCAATTTCTACTACTTCCTCATATTATTATTCCACTGAGGTCACCGGTTTTGAAGCTTCAGCGGTATTAGCAGTCGTCATCTTGGCACGGAAGATAAACTCCGGGTGGCTACTATCAGAGGGAGTAGGCTACTCAGACATGAAAGGGACGCAATAGGCACAAAAAATCTTACAGCACAAAATTGTGAAGGAAAAACACGCCAAGTACAATCTATGCAAGTGATACGAAACCGTTGTCTGATCTATCCTTCTCCTTTTATAGCATTTGCGATAGAACAACGGTTGAGTAAACCTCACTTGGAACTTACCATGAAGTAAACGGTAAAAAATCTCCACAAATTGCCTCATTAAATACTAGCCGCCCACTCCTGTCAATGGTAACTTTTACTTTTTACCTAATTTTACTGTTCCAATGGGTAGTTTTCGGACCTCTTGTGTGCCCACCGCAGCCCTCCACTCCCAGTGGATCTCTGGTACGCCTAGCGCATCCATGCACTGTTAGCATACCTCCTGTGCTCCTAGCACACCTCTGCGCTTCCAGCGTACCTTTTTCACTCTGAACATTCACTTGTGCCTCCTGCATATCCCTCTGGGCATCGAATTCGGTGGCCACGCCCTGCACATATCATGGTACCATCCGTTCTTACCTTCCTTGGTGGGCATAGCCCACTTTATATAGCTACTCTAGCCATATAGTAATTTGATCCAATATAGTTTGAGCAGGCTTCCATTGCCATAGCCAGGTATCATATCACCGCGCAAGGTGGCTAACTGAATAGATCCACCATCTGTGATTTCTTTAGCTGCATAGGGCCCCAGCCAGTGCTGTCAAAATTTCCCTTGGTGTTTTGCAAACTGGCTATCATATAGTAGCACTAATTCACCCTCCGTAAAGGTCTTTTGTCAAATATTTCGATCATCCCATGCCTTATCCCGAGCCTTCTAAACCTGCTGATGGAAATTAGCAATAAAACGGTCTTCCTCCAAAGCCACAAATAGTGCTAAATTATCTTCCATGATGTCAGGCTTTGCCATATTTGTAAAGGCTGCGATGCGTAGGCTAGGAACAATATTTTCCATGGGCATAATTCCCTCCTTGCCATAGACCATCCTAAATGGTGTTTTCCCTGTCAACTTCTTACAGGTGGTTCAGTAGGCCTGAAGAACAAACAGGATGCGCACGTCCCAGATTCTATGATCGAAGTTACAGACCTTAGTCTATGTGTGCTCCAAGACTTTATTAAAAGCTTTGACTGCTCTTTTTTCTTGGGGATGATACAAAGTGCTTTTCACGTGATGGATCTGGAATTCTTCCGTCAAGGCATGGATTGTTTCATTAACAAAGTGTGTACCTCTATCGCTCATCAAGATTTTCAGACATCCAAATTTGGTCAGAATCTTCTCAAAGATGAAGTGTGCAGCGGTATTTGCAGTGAAATCCTTCATCGCTTGTGCTTTGGCCCACCTAGTTACATAATCAATAATAGTTATAATGTAATGTGCACCTGCCTTCTTTCTTGGTGCATTGATAGGTCCTATAAAATTGATGGCTCATTTTTCAAATGCTTATAGGGCCATTTGCGGTTGAAGGGGAACTTCATCCTTGAGGGATGGCCTTCCAGTTTGTTGGCATGTATCGTAGGCCTTACAATATTCGTGAGAGTCATTATGTAGGGTAGGCCACCATAAACTAGCTCTCAAGATATTTTACGTCGTTTTTTTCTTTGCGTAGTGATCTCCTGCTACACTGTCATGGGCTTCTGCCAAGATAGCATGTCGTTCATGCTCCAAAACGTACTTTCATAGCACTTCATCAACCCCCATCTTATATGGATGACCTGCGATGATGGTAAAATCTGCAGCGTGGGTTACCAAATCTTTCTTCTGTTATTTCAAATACTCCACAAGTGCCATGCCTGTAGTCATGAATTGAATGATGTCAGCGAAGTGCACATCAACTACCTTAATAGAAAACAATTGCACGTCAGGAAATCCTTCGTCCAAGTTGGTCAATTCCTTGCCACTCTCAATTCGGAACAAGTGATCTTGCCCCGCATTTAACTTCCCTAGCTTTAAAATGATCTTAAAGTCATATTCCTGGAACAGCAGAAGCCATCGATAGATTCCCCCCCCAAACATAGGCTTATTGACCAAGTATTTCAAATCTGAATGATTTGTAAACATTTTGAAGTGTCCTCCTAATAGATAGTGCTGATACTGAACTGTAATGCATAGACCATGGTGAGTCCCTCCCGCTTTGTGGTGGAGTAGTTGCATTCTGCACTAGAGAGTTTCCTACTAGAAAATGCAACCAGATGATCAATGTGTTCATCTCCAAGCTATGTGAGGACTGCTCCCAAGGCAATTCCTAATGCGTCTACGTGAACATGGAATACCTTCGTCCAATTAGGAAAGATGCGAATAGGTGTAGAGATCATCTTTTCCTTCAGTAGCTCGAAGCTCTTCTGACACTCATCATCCCAAAAAAATGAAACATCCTTCTTCAACAACTTTTCCATGGGTGTTGTGGTCAGTGCATATCCTTGAATGAACTTCCCGTAGTAGCCTGTATGTCCGAGGATCGAACGTAGTTGTTTCTCAGTTGTAGGTACTGCCAAATTTATGATAACTGCAACTTTCACAGGGTCAACCATCAACCCCTGTCGGAAAACTATATGTCCGAGAAAGATTCCTAAGGGTTCACAGAATATGCACTTCTTGATATTCAGTGAAATATGGTGTTTTCTGCAGGCATCCAACGTCATGCGCAGGTTTGAAATGTGCTTCTTTACCAAGCCAAAGAAAATCCAATCATCAAAATAAACCTCCAAAAAATTGTGTATGAACTCTTTGAATACTGCGACTACTATCCATGGAAAGATGGCAGGGTAGTTCTTAAGTCCAAATAGCATGACCATATATTGAAAGGATCCCCATTCAGTGGCAAACATATTTTTGCTGTGATCTTCAGGTGCGATTTTGATCTGATGGTATCCTAAGAACTCGACAGTGAATGAGTACACTTCTTGCCCTCCTACGCTATCAAGTATTTAGTCTGAGAAAGGTGTAGGAAAGGGATCATGCACATAGGCATCATTCAATTTGTGTAATTCCATGCAAATTCGTATCTCTCCCTTCATCTTTTTCTCCTGAACCACCATCGGGCTTACCCAGTTCGACTGTTCGACCGGTTCGATGATACCTACGGTGAGTATTTTATCAATTTCTTCCTTAAATTTTTTATTATCCTTAGGATTCAGCCAATAAAGATGCTTCTTCACAAGGCGCGCATCTAGTTTTAGTGTGATGTGCATGACCCCTAGTTCCCCTGTGATCCCCTTAAGCTACGAAAACTTCGTTGAGAATAAGTCCTAATATTCTGTGAGCAGTTTGGAAACTTTGCCTACTATATCATCATCCGAGTATTCCTCAATTTCAGCCAACTTAGGTTGCCCTTTCATACCAATGCTGACTTCTCGTAGCTTCAAAGGATTCATAACATCGATAGTTTGTAGTGGGGGTCCAACAACTCCATGCACTCCCTCCGACTCTAGGGTAGTGACATTGCGCAGATCTTCATCACACTCTTCTGTTTCTATATTGTGACAGTTGAAACTATCTTTCATCTGTGTTTCCCATGTTGGTACCCCAAGTGCTGTGTAGGGGCACGATTCATCAAATATGAAGGTGTCTATATCCTGCAGAACTTCGTCAAGCGCCTTCGTTCCCCCTGTTAACCCAAATGTCCCTATAAATTCATCCTTTAACGTTTCCCATTGACGGGTGTGTTGATGTAGCTCCACATCTAAGTACCATGGGGTGGGAATTGGTCCTAAGGCATGAATGAACAGGTGAACCCACTGTTCTGTAGTTCGGTCACACCACTTTTCCATCCAAGAGAAAAAGTGCTCATGCGGGTTCCCTGGGCCAAGGAATGTCCTTACGCGCAAGTGAGCCAGAGGTTCGAATCGCAAGATCATCATATCCCGACACTCTTCCCAATCTTGAAATGCCCCCTTATGCATGTCCCACCACCTTGTAGGCATTGCGCGCATGGCTAGATTAAAAGCCCATAGCCTTCGATCTCTCGAAACCTCAGCTTCGAATGTTATCAAAAAAATCCTTAATACTATTAGAACCATCAAAATAGGGTAGTTCTCTTACCTCTGATGACATGCATCAGAAGGAATTTATGATCCTAAGACATCGCAATGTAGATACATCATGTAACTAGTTCTGCTAGTTTTCTATCTCCCTGTTGGAGTCAAAAAAACATTCGTTGTCCATTTCCCAAAAAAGTAAACCATCCACCATAGGATTGATCCAATATTTTTCCTGCACAGTTAACTTATAGATGTGATCCACATCCTCCTCTTCACGCACAGGCTCCATATATTGTTCTCCTTCTGCCGGGTCTAATGGTACTATCACCCGTGTACCTTCATTTTCAAGCACCATGCTTCTTTTCTTCAAATTGATGATACCTCCCATATCTATGGCCCAGTCCAATACTAGGAGCGTAGGATAGGGATCCACATCTTCCACAATCTGAATGACCTCAAAATTAGCCTAGAACTTAACTCTTGCGATGTCTACCACGATCTTTGACAGTCTTCCTAATGGTATGATCTTCTACTGATTGGAATGTGCAACTGGATAGTGGAACATTACAACTTAGGTTCTCCAATTCGCTACCAAGTTTTCTTGGGCAGTACATTCACATCTAATCCTAGGTCCAAAATAACCTAATCCATCTCATAATCACCAATTTTCGCGGTTAGCCGCATTTCCCTACCAATGTGCTTCTTATGCTTGTATAGATTGTGCACATCCTTAACTTCCATAGGTGGGGTTTTTCTTTCTGCGCAGCTATCGATCAAATATTGGAGGTTTTCTACGGCCTTTTGATTGCGAAGCAGCTTCATACAAGGTTGCAAAAATGGTTTGACCTCATCATCTTCTTTGAGGCTCACGGGGGCTTGAGAAGTAGATGCCTCGGTCTTAGCGAAGTCTTTTCGAGCTGCGACAAATGTTTCCCTTTCCTTCTATAAGTAAAAACCTTCTTGTTTGATGTCTTCTTTTCAGATAAAAGGCTCTTCCTCAGCTTTATCCTCAGCTCCACCAGTGGCCATGCCATTGCGTGTTATGACATTAATGCTTGGTCCTTCGTCTCGAGGTTCTGCCTTAACCCTTTGTACATTCTACATAGGTGTCTGATGTTTTTCCTGCATTTTGGATATCTGAATTGGGAAGTATTCAATCACATGGTCCAGTTGTGTACAATATATATAGGATTGTCTTGCAGGGTTCGAGCAATCCCTCGCAAAGTGCCCTATCTCTCCACAGTTATAGCAGATCAATTGTCCTCTTCCCCTACCTGCACTTCCACCTCGGCCTCCTCCCCTATCCCTAGCTGGGGAGCTACCTATGCCCGAGGGGGATCTTGGTGAAGAAGTGTTTGATTGTACCCTATATAGGTTTCCTCGGTCTATCATTATATCATAAGTTTAGTAGTTATATTCATCATGTCTTACTGATCAGAAAAACCTGCACCATTGTTGCTTCAGTTCTGGAACATATGTACCGAGACGAGGGTAGTAGTTAGTATCATTCAGGCTGGCTACATGAAAATTGTCACACCATAACACTGATGCACTTGGTCCCGTGTGCAACGGGCTGGGTCCCCCTTCTTGTAGGTAATCTGCCAGTAGTGGGCACTGATCCTTGGTATGTGAAGATACCCTACATCGGATGCACGATACATCTGGCCTAGCTTCTTTCCCTCAGTCCTTTTGTAGGTTTTGGATTTCCATATGCATCACCTCGAACTTCCCTTGGATTTGTTGTACTCCCAACTGGGTATCATCTCTTGGCCCAACTTCCAATTTCATAGGGATCTCCAAGGAATTTTCCTATGATTCAATGGCTTGATGTCCCATAGGTACGCGCAAGTGAGGTAGTAACATGGAAATGAACCACTCCTTGTGCTACTTTTCATCATACAGAAATCCCCCTTCTCTTACTACCTTCTTTAGCTGTTGGCTAGCTTCCCATACAAACTCAGAGGGTCCTTGCTTGAAATATTTCAGGTCATTCACTATCTGAGAGTAGGATTTAGGCTTCTTGAACTATTGTTTTAGGGAATCTTTAATACTTTGAATGGTTTCATTCACATGATGTGCTATGTATCCCATATACCAATCCAAGGCCCTTCCTTCAAAGGCAAGGGATAGCTACCCCCTTTTCATCGCATCGCCAGCCACATTTTGCGCAGTCCATGTTGATTCTGCAACAAACCATAACCGATCCATATCCTCTTCCCTTATGCCCTTGAATGGAGGTAGCTTCATGTGCGAGGCTATCTCGTCTTCTAGTGGAGGAGGTACGACTGAGTTCTTACCCCTATGCTGATTTGAAGGTGGTGTAGTTGGAGGGATATGCGCAACCAAATCCCTTACTGGACTGTAGGGAAAATTTTAAGAACCCCCCTAAATTTACATATATAATAAATAGGTGAATCCCCATGATACATAGGAAAAATGGAAGGCGATTTTATTAATAATATAATATGTATATATAATTTTTTGGCGAATCTCTCACGAGATTATATTATCTTGTAAAATCATGGCGAATCACTAGTACAAATAGCGAATCACTACTACAAAATGGTGAATCGTTGTCTAGTGGAGTTCGGGGTGTTGGTTCCAATGAAGATATGGTAGTTGAACCAGGAGTAGAAGGAAGAGAACCACCAAGACCAAGCATGGCACATGGTGACTTGTGAGGGAAGCAGTTCTCGTGTAGTTTGGAAAACGCGTTCTTCTAGTTCTGCTAAGCGTAGTGTTGTTGCTCATGCTACTACTAGCACTGATATTGAGGTTGGAGAGGAGTTTGAGGAAGCATGGAAGGTAGCAGTGGTGGAGAATTACAAAGAGTACCCCTTGATGGGCTCCATTTTTCCCTTTGGTGTCTGTGCCTGCAAGATCTTATGTCCATTGACACAACAATTAACCGTTCAACCAACAATCAACTTTACTGAGTTGATTAGGTATGAGTCAACTTAGACTAATCTTCAAAACTATGCTTTGCACTATCCCATATTTATCACACTAATGCTACACAACATTGTGCATTTTCACCCAACTCTCAATAATTCTTTTCCAAGAAAAATCTATAATAAGAAAAATATTTTACTATATTCTAAAAGGTGAATATGTCGAAATCATGCCACAAAGTGAAAGGAAATAAAATATCTTTCCTCAAACCACCAAGTATATAAAGAAAAAAATAATGATTATAATAATAGAACTAGATCTATCGATCTATCGATCTATGCATGATATGAGAACCATAAGCATTCAAGGGACTAATTTCAAACTCAACAAAATCCTCTAAACAAGAAACAAAAAAACCACTAAAATTTTCAAAGATATCAAGACTAGACATTAACACAATTTCATGTACTTGAATAAGCCCATTGTTTCTTAGCGTTAGACTTCTTAAATTAGTCCTTTATCATTTAATACTAGGACACTATCTATGTGAAAATAAATAGGTCCCAACTTCATCAAATCCGACTTCATTTCCAATCAAAGATCAAAACTAGCTTCGTTTCCAATACCAATATAAAATCACACATTTTCCAAATATCAATAATTATTTTCCAAGAAAATATAAAACTCGAAACTCAGAAAAATTCCCCAAACACAAGCAACATATATACCATTAAAATTTTCCAAGATGTCAAAGCTAGACATCAAGGTAGTTTCATGTACTTGAATGAGCCCATTGATTCTTTGCATTAGTCTTGTTAAATTAGTTATTTATCATTTAATACTAGTCAAACACTATCTATGTGAAAAGAAATAGGTCCCAAAATCATCAAATCCAGCTTCATTTCCTGTCACAAATAAGAAACAAACAATGTAAGGATTAAATATGAAACATCAATCTTAAAATAACACACATGAAAGAAATGTAGCTGCAATGTTACAATGAAAAATAAAAAATATAGAACCAATTTTTACCTAAATTTGACATGTTGTAATATTGCATGATCAACGGAACATGTATACCAAAATAAGAGTCCTAGGGTATTTCAATTTCCCAATTCTCATCTTGGTCATCATTTTATACATTGTGAACATGATCTTCTCCAGATGTACTGTCATTATGATCCTCCAAAACATTATGTTCTGTATCAAGTTCATTAGATAAATTTGTTATATTGTTTTCTCCCCTTCTATTACAATCTGATCGCCAAAGCGCTAGTGCTCTTTCATATGGAAAATTGTCAACGTCATACTTTGTTACATATAATCTTAAACATGTATCCACATGTTTATCAAGCTTTTTCCTCAACTTTGACTTCAAAAATGATAGTGCACTAAACATTCTCTCATCCTCCACTGATCCCAAAATCATGGTTTGACACAAATCTACTAATTTAAAATATTTTGATATGTTTTCTTGCAGGTATTGGCTAGCACTTAAAGTATTCCATAATATTGTTATAGCACCATTTTCATTAGGATTCTCCAAAAAAAGGATATTGGTTACACATTGTTTCAGCAAAGCGTCCACCTTGTTGATACAATTTTGATGAATCTAAAATACCTTCAATCTGTTCTCCATGTATCGAGACTTCCTTGCAAAAGTGGTCTACTAAACATTTTAATCTCTTTTGAAAATCGGCTTTTAAATTTCTTGGACATTGACAATTGCTCCAATATTGAGGGTATACCACACACATGGCCTCCAACAATTCATGTCGAGGAAATCGTTCTCTTATCTCTGATGATACTGATCTTGCAATTTCTATCAAATTTTGTCTCACTGAGATCACAATATTATCAAATTGGTCTCTTGACACAGGGCAATATTTGGTGATTTGTCTTGTCTTACTAATATAATGAAAGGGGACCATATACCCACGCACTGTGATACATAGTATCCCTTTTTCATCAAACTTCAAAAAAATTTCAGTATTTTCTATATTGGTGATCTTAGTCCAACTTGTAAACTCTGGACCAGTAAAAGAGTCAGGCATCATATACAAATTATCCAATGAAATTCATGCTGACTTTCTCGCATTTTTGTATTCGGCAATATACATTGTGCGATTCTGAGACATTTTCATGAGGACATTCATTTCATGTAACATAGGAAGAATTCCAGCCAATGTTAATAATGTTTCTATATCAGTTAGTCGAAAAAGAAGATCTTGAGCTTTATCTACATTGTAGCGATTTTCATACATCAACCCTACCAAATATTTGAACTCACTAAATAGTCTTTGAGCTGGTCCATTTAATGAGATCCATCTTGTGTCAACATCTTTCAGTAGTTTTTTTCCATCTGTAACACCATCTGAAAATTGTTGAAACTCTAAATATCATTTGGGACTATGAGAAAAGTATGCATGAGTCTCACGTACAAGATCTTCAACTTTTGAAACTGGTGGAAACTTGCTTACTATTTTAAATGCAAGATTCATCCTATGAGCCATACAATGAATATTAATCATATATGGCGAAGCTGATAGTTGTAGTCTAACACAAAGACCATTCCTTTGTCGTTGCATTACCAATGCTCCATCTGCTCCAACACATACCAACTTTTTTGCAATCATTAAATGAACCATACCACTTTCTTTCAAAGTATTAAGAACAAGTTCATAAATATTTTCAGCTGTAGAAGTCTCTCTCATATTTTTAATCCCAAGTAGATAGGAATGCCTAATATGGTCATTAACCATATAAATGCTCATGCAGATCCATGAAGTATTATCAATAGCTATAACCTCATCCAAAGACAATGCCAAAAACCTAGCATTTGCAATCTCCTGTTTCAAATCATCAATTTCTACTTGAGCTAGATATCTTACCCATTCCCAACCACTAGTTACGGACCAATGAGAAGATGGAAAGTTTGGCACGTGAAGAAAAGATAGAAATTTCATCTGATCTGGATAATATGTCATAGGACGACCTTTACATAAGATGTGAAATACAGTGCTCAATTGTATCTTCTTGGATAACAAAATTCTTTCCATCGTCTTTTCAAATTGAGATATGATGGTTCCACCACTTGCCTCAAGTTTATTTTTACTTATTAAATATTTTTTGTATTCTTCCACACATTGGCTATGTCGACATTCCTCCAAAGATTTCCATCTGACAATAGATTTCTCTTTACCATTTAAAATTTTCTTTTCATAACCCTTTCCTACATGCTTTTGTACTGTATCTAGCTTCATCTGAAATTTCACTACCTTGGAAATTTTCCAACTACACGCAAGACATTTAACTTCTCCTAAATCCTCATTTGTAGAAGGTATTTCTTCAATGAATGGAAAAATTGAGAGCCAATCATCTTGGAATTTTCTCCCTATGGTCCACTGGCCTTTTTTCCTTTTCCGTGAATGGTTTGTGTCACCTTCCAAGGAAATATATTTAACATTTTCATCATTAATTTCTGTTGAAACTGCATTTATCTCACCCTGATCACTTGAGGAACCTATTATTTCATCCATCATATGGATATCAGATGCATTTTCACAAGAGTTTACATCTCTCTCAGAAACATATTGTTCAAAGGAGCTTGAAGCATGAAGAGACTGTGTATTATTGGATTGAGACTTTTTAAAGTATGATAATACATCAATTTTCCTTGATAATTTCTTCCCGGGATTATCTTTAGACATCTCTCTGAATATTCTATAATTAAAACTTCAAATCGATCTAGAAACTTGCACCAATAGTTTCCAAGAGTTGAGAATTGCTAGATTTGTAAGTAGCTTTCAAAGTAAAATAAGTGTAATGTTCACAAAAACCATTATGCAATTTTTTATTAAAATGTTGTGCCAAGGCCCAAGCCCAAAAGCAAAAATAAATCATTATACACAAAACAATAACATCATGAGACACAATCTATAAAACAAAGAACATCATTCAAATGTAAAATATATAAAAATTTCCACTAAATTAATTCAAATCTCCAAATCACCTAATGAACACTTGAAATATTTAAACAAAACAACAAAATATTACAATAAATTTAATCATCCTTTCCAAAACACCTCTCCCTTAAGTTTTAAAGAATTGGTTATAAGAAGTTGAAACATATCCTCTATCATTTTCCATGATAAAAGTGAGGAAGGAAACTAGTCAGTTACTAGTGATTATTTTACTTATCAATGGAAAGAAATCCCTTAAGACATTGTCCTCCTATTGACCATAGTTTCCTTTCCATAGTGAAACGCGTCCATTATGGCCATGAAATAACCTACAAATACTCAAATGTTTTCCATGATTTGTAAACACATGGGTTCCATGTAAAGTTTCAGGCCCAAAAAAGCGCATTTGGGATCCTATAAACCAAAATTAGTTATTGTATCAAACATTTAAAACTCCTACATAGCACTTATTGTTTGTTATTTAACCAAGTTCCATTGAAATAATAGTCATGGGATGTTACCAAAGAGTTAACCAATAGATAAATGCACACCACAAATCATACATTCACTGGAACTTCCCCTCCCATGAATGACCATCTAAGGGAAAGGGGAAAAAAAGAAGAAAAGAAGTCAGTGAATCACCACAGTCAGCCAATGATTCTTAGTGTCAAATAATTGGAAACTGAAAATCAAGTGCAAATTTAACCCATGTAGCCATGGGTTGACAAAAATATTTTATAGCAGCCACAAGCTAATCATTCTACGAGTCTACCCAAATCTAACACAAACTCCTAAAACTTGTTGATTAGAAATTCCCCAAGAATTTTCACTTGGTTCATGAGAGAATGAAAGACGAGTGCAAATAAACTTCCATGAAAGACGAGTGCAAATATCCTTCCATGAATGGATATCACTCTCCAAAATCATTTTGGGCATATTCCAATATGTAGGAGCCAGGTAAACATGGTGCATAACAGCAGTCTATTGTCCCTAAATTTAAACCGCATCAAGGGAACATTTGCACTCTTCACACATTGAACATTGAAGACAATTAATTAATGGATGAAACGACCATAGCAACAAAAGCATCAAGCAGAGGCTATAACAAGATTATGTGAAAGTGAGAAAGAACACCCATCATGAAGCATCAAGTAATATCATTCACAAAATCAACATCACTGCTGGGTAGATTTTGATCGCCTTCGCCTACCAGGAGTAACTTCTGGTGGTAAAGGTGGTTTTAAAGCTAATATACGCGAACAACGGGGGATAGGATTATGTTCTTCCACGATTGCTGATTAATTTTAACCAAAAATAAATAAATAAAAAGAGGATAATGCTAGGAAAAAGGGTTTACCAGTAAACTGTGAACTGCAGAATACCTCTTGGCAAGCCAAGAAGTACGGGCATGCAATCTCCCCGAATGCTGTGTTTGGTGTATCACAATTTAAAGGCGGCCGACTTGGTTCAATATGGATGGATAGCACCTAAAAGTTGTCCTCCCAAATATACTCGAAGGTATGTGGAGGCCCAAGTCTGTATTAGCGCTGTCTGATGTGAAATCGCACAGTGAGAGCACCACCTATATACTTATCGTACTGTAACGCACCTCGAGCGACGTGCTACGATATACTTATGTACGTGGGGTGAGATATCACACTCGGAATGTATCGCAGACAAGTTAATGACAGCTTCTATGTTTTACGACGCTGGAACACGTCTCTAGCCTAGACCTTCTAAATGTTATCGTTATGGTTCCAATGTGTTTTTAGGTAAATTGAGATTAATTTTATGTTTATCTTGCTTAACAATTTGCCTTTCAATGGTACCGTGATGATGTATGTAGAAATTCCTAAATGAAAACTAATAATGATAAGCAAACTTTTCACTTTTAGTTTTTCAATGAAAGACCTAGCTACAAAGGGAAGAGTTCAAATAATTTTGTGAGCAAACAAATCAATGAACAAAAGAAAACATTGAGCACAAAACTAAATGCAGATTTCCTAATGTTCCTTTTTTGCAAAAAACACAAAATCCTACATGCAAATGCAAGTTTTTATTTTCAGTTCCTTTAATGTTATGAATGCAGAAAAGAAACTAAGTGCATCAAACAAATGCTTTTTACTTTTCAATAAATGAAGAATATGAACGAATACAAACTACACTAAAAAACCTGAATAAACTGAAAAACAAACTACACTCCCTCCTACTCATATTACTAACCTAAAACTAAAACATTCAAAAATTACAAAACCAATTTTCTTTACCTAAAATATAACCCTTTCTGTTTTCCAAATATTACAACTTCATATGTTAACAACAAAGTATGAAACATAGGTTTTCATGAGTGGAGAGGAAAAATGTTATAATATATTATATTGTAATGGTTTATTGTTATAATATATCAGCCTAGATTCATCTTAATTTTGGATCTACCAAGAACAGAGAGGGATAAAATCTCTTTTCACTCTAAAAACATGTTTACATCTCATGAAATTTTGATCCCACTCGACACTTGGTAAATCCAGGGTTAAGATGAGTCCACATTAGTTATTAAAAGTGAGAAAGTACACAAGTTACAATTGAAAAATGATGTCCATTGTACTAATATTTATTATTGATATTAATAATAAAAATCTATAGATTGAATTTAGTTTCATGTAATTAATTAATTATAAGAAATATGAGTAAACAAACATGGAAAAAATTAAGCATGTTACAACTTACCAGTGAGAAATTACATGTCCACTATACACTTCCATGAGCAAATAAACAACAAGGAGAGTGGTTTTAATGAATAGAGGAGGTTGGTTTTTGAAGGAGGGAAAGGTTTCAAGTTTAATCTCAGTAGCCACAATGTTCTATATCTATAAGTTGATTGAACACGTGGATTGTGACTTGGTTCCACCATTCACATGAGAAAAATTAAAGTAATTGGACAGATCAACATCTAAACTGATTGAACACATTGGTCATGTTGGTCCCACCATACACATCATATAAATAACCCAACACTCGTACATACCTCATACCATGTATGTAGCACGTGGGTTGTGATATTCCCACCATACACATTGAATAAAAGAACACGACACACGTACACATTTTCTACCATGTATGTCCACTCCACCTCAAGGGAAGGTAAGCGGTTTCATAAAATAAAGGAGGGATTTTTATTTATTTTTTTATTTATTTTTAATAATTATAGAGGGAGAGGTTTCAAGTTCAATCCCCGGGCGCTATAACGTCGATGTAGGGAGGAAATAATGTCATCATAAATCTTCATGGAAAAATGTAAAAATGTGTGTGAAATGACAGTGCACCCATCGCTGATAAATTCAAAGACTCAAAAATAAAATTGCAAATATTAAGCAGATAAAAAAAATGTAAATGTCATACCCAATGCAACCGACATAAATGAAGAAATTCAGGCCAGTGCAACTAGTAATGATGGTTATCTTATTTGAAAATGTATGTATAGTCTTAGTCTAATCAGGCTTTAAATTTTCCTAGAATATCATGGAAATTCTCTCAAATTTTTGATAAAATGCTGCATATTGATAAGATCTTGTATAAATTTATATAAATCCAGGTTACATTTGTCAAAATTCAAGATTTTGGGTATCCCACGGGTTTTTAATAGTGTGAATCCATTTCCACCATCAAAAATAAGATTCGAATACTGTTATTGGACTCCCACTATTTTTGAGCATCTAAGGAAATTTGTCGCCTCGATAGATGACACATATATGTATATGTTTTCCAAGAAAACATAATTTTGTACAACATATTGTAAAGAGTTTTGAAAATTTAAACCCCTCTCATCTTTTTATTTAATGATTAACTCATATGTTTTACTAGTTTCAAAATTTTGACACAAACCTTTTATATATTTGTTTTAATTAATAAGTGGATAATTTTAAATTTTGAATTAATATTTACTTTTTAAATTATTTTTAAATGTGATATTTAATAGTTATTTATTTATTATATTTATTAAATTAATAAAATTTTAATCTAAATAAATGTAACTAAATTATTTAATAAAATATAGATTATTATTATTATTATTTAAGTTTCTTTAGACTGTATCTTCATCATGTTCAATATATCACTCTAATTGGCCAAGGGAATTAGCCCAGGGAATCGAACCCGTCAGTGACTCCACATCAAGGACAATCACCATATATCCAAGACCCACGGACAAACTATAAATTCATTTGAAATAACTATACAAAACCCATGGAAAAAATATAGATTAATTTGAAATCAATAATTATTTTATATTTAAAAAATCAAGAATTGTGGAAGCTTAACTGGTAATGGTAAAATCGCAGCTCAATTGCTCTATTGGTGTGTACTTAGGAGGACATTCAGATGTGAACCTTGGGCAGCCTATGAGTGGAATCTCTTCCTAACTGCAGTTTGTTACATTTTTAATGTGGCAACCTTGGAAATGTATAATTGCTTTCTGCAGGCATTGCTACAATCTTGTGTGCATATTACACATTTTAGACCTTCATTCCAACACCTAATTTAGGCAATTTTTTATGAGAAACACCTTTCAAATTAAAAAAATTGGATAGATAATGGCATGAAAAGTCTGAAAGTGTCGGTGCCATTTCTTTTGGATAAAGTATAGATTCCTTACATGTGTAGCCATTTTTTAATTAATGTTTCACACCATAATCCCAAATTCAAAATATTTCATTTTTGTAATTAATGTTTCACACCAGAATCCCAAACTCAAAAGATAAAATATATGGTCAACCTGTATTACAGGAATCTTCCTCTGGTCTTTGGATTTGGGGAGGTTGATCGTTCATCATCGATAGGGTTCCATATGAAAATGGATACATATTGCCCCCTTATTTCTTTCTATATACATATAAAATGTGATGAGATAATTTTTTTTTAGTTTTAGGTGATGATAATTTTGTTTTATATTGTAGAAGATAGTTACCAATTAAATTTTCACCTCTGATTGGTTATGCACATGGATCGAGAGATGTAGGGGAGTTTTCCAATTTTACCAACTAAAGATGAAATTTCTTCTCAAAGCCCTGAACCATTGCCTATCAATGGAGTATGCCAGACTTATAGCAGTGTTGATGAGTACTTGTATACGCACTTGTCCACTCACTCAGAGGTGCTATTCAAGGTTTCTGCAAGAACATTGTTCCTGATAATTTCTTTAGATAAAATTTATTGGAATCCAATGTGGGGATCTGTAGATAATATTGGAATAAAATTTATTGTTATAGATAATATTTGTAGATAACATTGTTCCAGCTGGAGTACTGCATCATTTTGAAAACAAATTCAAGCTCATCGAAACAAATGATGTCTGGTTCACTGCTGTGAATTTCCTCCGATGGATTTCAGAACTATGTATGGGGAATTGAATTGTCAAGGACGCAGAACAATAGCTTTCAGAAGGGAAGCACTGCTTTGAAGCTCATTGTTGCTTCACCTGCTGCCACTCTGTAGTTGCCACTACACACTGTCTGCAGCCTCAACTCTTGTTCATGCTACCTCTCCTGATTTCCATCTGCTGCCACTACACTTAATTGTACTTAAAACTATTGTTGAGGGTCACTTCCATTCCAGTTTTTTGTATAAACTTCACTGTCATAATTGTTGCCCCTGTTTCATGCACAAAATCTAGGTGTAGTACTGATACATATAACAATCTACCCCTACTGAGTAGGCTCTGTCTGGACCATATCCTCTAACAATTTCCAATCAGGCTACAACAATGGATGCTGATGTAATTCATTACTTCACTGGTATTTCTGTTAATATAGGAATATTACTGTCAATAAAAGATAATTGTTGTAACATCATCGTTGTTATTATAATAACAAGGTCACTCTATAGAGTGTGGGCATTGTGTTAGATTTTTGTCTCAGACCATGGACAACGGTATGGTATATTTATGTCATAAATAAAATCACAAAATCCATGTAACAAAATGGCAATTGTTACTATCTATGCATAAGTCAAGTCAGGGCATACCATTTATTTGCTAGTTTTGAAGGTTACTGCTTCATCAAACAGATTTGAGGGTCACTGTCATAAGTTTTGTCAACATAATCACTATTTCTTAAGGTTACTGCCAATATAAGATGTATGTCCCACTGACACAAGCTCAAATATCTTAGCCACAAAACAGTCTATCACAATAGGTCTCTGTCATGAACAAGATTGTTGCCAGATAGGGTTCCTTTGACATCGTTGGTTCAGGATCATGTTCCCTTTTTTCATCTTCCAAAATTGTGTTACTGACAGAGGTGCCTAGTGTCCTTTCGAAACAATTAAAATCAATCTTAAAAAGTTTTCTTGGTCATGGAAAGAAAAAATATGTCCTTTCATTGTCTACGCACTTGTCCACTCACGCAGAGGTGCTATTCAAGGTTTCTGCAAGAACATTGTTCCTGATAATTTCTTTAGATAAAATTTATTGGAATCCAATGTGGGGATCTGTAGATAATATTGGAATAAAATTTATTGTTATAGATAATATTTGTAGATAACATTGTTCCAACTGGAGCACTACATCCTTTTGAAAAAAAATTCAAGCTCATCAAAACAAATGATGTCTGGCTAACTACTGTGCATTTCCTCTGATGGATTTCAGAACTATGTATGGGGAATTGAATTGTCAAGGACACAGAGAAATAGCTTTCAGAAGGGAAGCACTTCTTTGAAGCTGATTTCTACTTCACCTGCTGCCACTCTGCAGTTTCCACTACACACTGTCTGCATCCTCAACTCTTGTTCATGCTACCTCTCCTGATTTCCATCTGCTACCACTACACTTAATTGTACTTAAAACTATTGTTGAGGGTCACTTCCAATCAATTTTGTTGTATACACTTCACTGTCATAATTTTTTCCCCTGTTTCATGCACAAAATCCAGGTGTAGTACTGATACATATAACAATCTACCCTTAATGAGTAGGCTCTGTCTGGACCATATCCTCTAACAATTTCCAATCAGGCTACAACAATGGATGCTGATGTAATTCATTACTTCATTGGTATTGCTGCTAAGATAGGAAGATTACTGTCAATAAAAGATCGTTGTTGTAACATCATCATTGTTATTATAATAACAAGGTCACTCTATAGAGTGTGGGCATTGTGTTAGATTTTTATCTCAGACCATGGACAACGGTATGGCATATTTACGTCATAAATAAAATCACAAAATCCATGTAACAAAATGAAAATTGTTACTATCTATGCATAAGTCAAGTCAGGGCATACCATTTATTTGCTAGTTTTGAAGGTTACTGCCTCATCAAACACATTTGAGGGTCATTGTCAACTGTCTATCACAATAGGTCTCCGTCATATAAAAGATTGTTGCCAGATAGGGTTCCTTTGACATTGTTGGTTCAGGATCATGTTCCCTTTTTTATTCTTCCAAAATTGTGTTACTGACAGAGGTGCCTAGTGTCCTTTCGAAACAATTAACATCAATCTTAAAATTTGTGCTTGGTCATGCAAAGAAAAAACATGTCCTTTCATTGTCTACACACTTTTCCACTCACTCAGAGGTGTTATTCAAGGTTTCTGCAAGAACATTGTTCCTGATAATTTCTTTAGATAAAATTTATTGGAATCCAATGCGGGGATCTGTAGATAATATTGGAATAAAATTTATTGTTATAGATAATATTTGTAAATAACATTGTTCCAGATGGAGCACTGCATCCTTTTGAAAACAAATTCAAGCTCATAGAAACAAATGATGTCTGGCTCACTGCTGTGCATTTCCTCCGATGAATTTCAGAAATATGTATGTGGAATTGAATTGTCAAGGATGCAGAGCAATAGCTTTCAGAAGGGAAGCACTACTTTGAAGTTGATTGTTGATTCACCTGCTGGCACTTTGCAGTTGCCACTACGCACTGTCTGCATCCTCAACTCTTGTTCATGCTACCTTTCCTAATTTCTATCTGCTGCCACTACACTTAATTGTACTTAAAACTATTGTTGAGGGTCACTTCCAATCAATTTTGTTGTATACACTTCACTGTCATAATTGTTGCCCCTGTTTCATGCAAAAAATCTAGGTGTAGTACTGATACATATAACAATCTACCCTTACTAAGTAGGCTCTGTCTGGACCATATCCTCTAACAATGTCCAATCAGGCTACAACAATGGATGCTGATGTAATTCATTACTTCACTGGTATTGCTGCTAAGATAGGAGGATTACTATTAATAAAAGATCATTGTTGTAACATCATCATTGTTATTATAATAACAAGGTCACTCTATAGAGTGTGGGCATTGTGTTAGATTTTTATCTCAGACCATGGACAACGGTATGGCATATTTATGTCATAAATAAAATCACAAAATCCATGTAAAAAAATGGCAATTGTTACTATCTATACATAAGTCAAGTCATGGCATACCATTTATTTGCTAGTTTTGAAGGTTACTGCCTCATCGAACACATTTGAGGGTCACTGTCATAACTTTTGTGAACATAATCACTATTTATTAAGGTTACTGGCAATATAAGATGTATGTCCCACTGACACAAGCTCAAATATCTTAGCCACAAAACTTTCTATCACAATAGGTCTCTGTCATATACAAGATTGTTGCCAGATAGGGTTCCTTTGACATCGTTGGTTCAGGATCATGTTCCCTTTTTTCTTCTTCCAAAATTGTGTTACTGACAGAGGTGCCTAGTGTCCTTTTGAAACAATTAACATCAATCTTAAAATTTGTGCTTGGTCATGGAAAGAAAAAACATGTCCTTTCATTGTCTATGCACTTTTCCACTCACTCAGAGGTGCTATTCAAGGTTTCTGCAAGAACATTGTTCCTGATAATTTCTTTACATAACATTTATTGGAATCCAATGCGGGGATCTGTAGATAATATTGGAATAAAATTTATTGTTATAGATAATATTTGTAAATAACATTGCTCCAGCTGGAGCACTGCATCCTTTTGAAAACAAATTCAAGCTCATAGAAACAAATGATGTCTGGCACACTGCTGTGCATTTCCTCCGATGAATTTCAAAACTATATAAGTGGAATTGAATTTTCAAGGACGCAGAGCAATAGCTTTCAGAAGGGAAGCACTGCTTTGAAGTTGATTGTTGCTTCACCTGCTGGCACTTTGTAGTTGCCACTACACACTGTCTGCATCCTCAACTCTTGTTCATGCTACCTCTCCTAATTTCCATCTGCTGCCACTACACTTAATTGTACTTAAAACTATTATTGAGGGTCACTTCCAATCAATTTTGTTGTATACACTTCACTGTCATAATTGTTGCCCCTGTTTCATGCACAAAATCCAGGTGTAGTACTGATACATATAACAATCTACCCTTACTGAGTAGGCTTTGTCTAGACCATATCCTCTAAAAATTTCAAATCAGGCTACAACAATGGATGTTGATGTAATTCATTACTTCACTGGTATTGCTGCTAAGATAGGAAGATTACTGTAAATAAAAGATCATTGTTGTAACATCATCGTTGTTATTATAATAACAAGGTCACTCTATAGAGTGTGGGCATTGTGTTATATTTTTGTCTCAGACCATGGACAACGGTATGGTATATTTATGTCATAAATAAAATCACAAAATCCATGTAAAAAAATGGCAATTGTTACTATCTATGCATAAGTCAAGTCAGGGCATACCATTTATTTTCTAGTTTTGAAGGTTACTGCCTCATCAAACACATTTGAGGGTCACTCTCATAAGTTTTGTCAACATAATCACTATTTCTTAAGGTTACTGGAAATATAAGATGTATGTCCCACTGACACAAGCTCAAAAATCTTAGCCACAAAACTGTCTATCACAATAGGTCTCTGTCATGAACAAGATTGTTGCCAGATAGGGTTCCTTTGACATCGTTGGTTCAGGATCATGTTCCCTTTTTTCTTCTTCCAAAATTGTGTTACTGACAGAGGTGCCTAGTGTCCTTTAAAAACAATTAAAATCAATATTAAAATTTGTGCTTGGTCATCGAAAGAAAAAAAGCATGTCCTTTCATTGTCTACGCACTTGTTCACTCACTTAGAGGTGCTATTCAGGGTTTCTACAAGAACATTGTTCCTGATAATTTCTTTAGATAAAATTTATTGGAATCCAATGTGGGGATCTGTAGATAATATTGGAATAAAATTTATTGTTATAGATAATATTTGTAGATAACATTGTTCCAGCTGGAGCATTGCATCCTTTTGAAAACAAATTCAAGCTCATCGAAACAAATGATGTCTGGCTCACTACTGTGCATTTCCTCCGATGGATTTCAGAAATCTGTATGGGGAATTGAATTGTCGAGGACGCAGAGCAATAGCTTTCAGAAGGGAAGCACTACTTTGAAGATGATTGTTGCTTCACCTGTTGCCACTCTGCAGTTGCCACTACACATTTTCTATAGCCTCAACTCTTGTTCATGCTACCTCTCCTGATTTCCATCTGCTGCCACTACACTTAATTGTACTTAAAACTATTGTTGAGGGTCACTTCCAATCAATTTTGTTGTATAAAATTCACTGTCATAATTGTTGCCCATGTTTCATGTACAAAATCTAGGTGTAGTACTGATACATATAAAAATCTACCCTTACTGAGTAGGCTCTGTCTGGACCATATCCTCTAACAATTTCCAATCAGGCTACAACAATGGATGCTGATGTAATTCATTACTTCACTGGTATTGTTGCTAATATAGGAAGATTACTATCAATAAAAGATCATTGTTGTAACATCATCGTTGTTATTATAATAACAAGGTCACTCTATAGAGTGTGGGCATTGTGTTAGATTTTTGTCTCAGACCATGGACAACGGTATGGTATATTTACGTCATAAATAAAATCACAAAATCCATGTAACAAAATGGCAATTGTTACTATCTATACATAAGTCAAGTTAGGGCATACCATTTATTTGCTAGTATTGAAGGTTACTGCCTCATCAAACACGTTTGAGGGTCACTGTCATAAGTTTTGTCAACATAATCACTATTTCTTAAGGCTATTGGCAATATAAGATGTATGTCCCACAGACACAAGCTCAAAAATATTAGCCACAAAACTGTCTATCACAATAGGTCTCTGTCATGAACAGGATTGTTGCCATATAGGGTTCCTTTGACATCGTTTGTTCAAGATCATGTTCCCTTTTTGCTTCTTCCAAAATTGTGTTACTGACAGAGGTGCCTAGTGTCCTTTCGAAAAAATTAACATCAATCTTAAAATTTGTGCTTGGTCATGGAAAGAAAAAACATGTCTTTTCATTGTCTATGCACTTTTCCACTCACTCAGAGGTGTTATTCAAGGTTTCTGCAAGAACATTGTTCCGGATAATTTCTTTAGATAAAATTTATTGGAATCCAATGCAGTGATCTGTAGATAATATTGGAATAAAATTTATTGTTATAGATAATATTTGTAAATAACATTGTTCCAGCTGGAGCACTGCATCCTTTTGAAAACAAATTCAAGCTCATAGAAACAAATGATGTCTAGCTCACTGCTGTGCATTTACTCCGATGAATTTCAAAACTATGTATGTGGAATTGAATTGTCAAGGACGCGGAGCAATAGCTTTTAGAAGGGAAGAACTTCTTTGAAGTTGATTCTTGCTTCACCTGCTGGCACTTTGTAGTTGCCACTACACATTGTCGGCATCCTCAACTCTTGTTCATGCTACCTCTCCTGATTTCCATCTGCTGCCACTACACTTAATTGTACTTAACACTATTGTTGAGGGTCACTTCCAATCAAGTTTTTTGTATACACTTCACTGTCATAATTGTTGCCCCTGTTTCATGCACAAAATCTAGGTGTAGTGTTGATACATATAACAATCTACCCTTACTGAGTAGGCTCTGTCTAGACCATATCCTCTAACAATTTCCAATCAGGCTACAACAATGGATGTTGATGTAATTCATTACTTCACTGGTATTGCTACTAAGATAGGAAGATTACTGTCAATAAAATATCATTGTTGTAACATCATCATTGTTATTATAATAACAAGGTCACCCTATAGAGTGTGGGCATTGTGTTATATTTTTGTCTCAGAACATGGACAACGGTAGGGTATATTTATGTCATAAATAAAATCACAAAATCCATGTAACAAAATGGCAATTGTTACTATCTATGCATAAGTCAAGTCAGGGCATACCATTTATTTGCTAGTTTTGAAGGTTACTGCCTCATCAAACACATTTGAGGGTCACTCTCATAATTTTTGTCAACATAATCACTATTTATTAAGGTTACTGGCAATATAAGATGTATGTCCCACTGACACAAGCTCAAAAATCTTAGCCACAAAACTGTCTATCACAATAGGTCTCTATCATGAATAAGATTGTTGCCAGATAGGGTTCCTTTGACATCGTTTGTTCAGGATCATGTTCCCTTTTTTCATCTTCCAAAATTGTGTTACTAAAAGAGGTGCCTAGTGTCCTTTCGAAACAATTAACATGAATCTTAAAATTTGTGCTTGGTCATGGAAAGAAAAAAAATGTCCTTTCATTGTCTACGAACTTTTTCACTCACTCAGAGGTGCTATTCAAGATTTCTACAAGAACATTGTTCCTGATAATTTCTTTAGATAAAATTTATTGGAATCCAATGTGGGGATCTGTAGATAATATTGGAATAAAATTTATTGTTATATATAATATTTGCAGATAACATTGTTCCAGCTGGAGCACTGCATCCTTTTGAAAAAAAATTCAAGCTCATAGAAATAAATGATGTCTGGCTCACTACTGTGTATTTCCTCCGATGGATTTCAGAACTATGTATGGGGAATTTAATTGTCGAGGACGCAGAGCAATAACTTTCAGAAGGGAAGCACTACTTTGAAACTGATTACTGCTTCACCTGTTGCCACTTTGCAGTTGCCACTACACATTTTCTACAGCCTCAACTCTTGTTCATGCTACCTCTCCTGATTTCCATCTGCTGCCACTACACTTAATTGTACTTAAAACTATTGTTGAGGGTCACTTCCAATCAAGTTTTTTGTATACACTTCACTGTCATAATTTTTGCCCCTGTTTCATGCACAAAATCTAGATGTAGTACTGATACATATAACAATCTACCCTTACTAAGTAGGCTCTGTCTGGACCATATCCTCTAACAATTTCCAATCAGGCTACAAAAATGGATGCTGATGTAATTCATTACTTCACTGGTATTGCTGCTAAGATAGGAATATTACTGTTAATAAAAGATCATTGTTGTAACATCATCGTTGTTATTATAATAACAAGGTCACTCTATAGAGTGTGGGCATTGTGTTAGATTTTTGTCTGAGACCATTGAGAAAGGTATGGTATATTTATGTCATAAATAAAATCACAAAATCCATGTAACAAAAAGGAAATTGTTACTATCTATGCATAAGTCAAGTCAGGGCATACCATTTATTTGCTAGTATTGAAGGTTACTGCCTCATGAAGCATGTTTGAGGGTCACTGTCATAAGTTTTGTCAACATAATCACTATTTCTTAAGGTTATTGGCAATATAAGATGTATGTCCCACTGACACAAGCTCAAAAATATTAGCCACAAAACTGTTTATCACAATAGGTCTCTGTCATGAACAAGATTGTTGCCAGATAGGGTTCCTTTGACATCGTTGGTTCAGGATCATGTTCCATTTTTGCTTCTTCCAAAATTTTGTTACTCACAGAGGTGCCTAGTGTCCTTTCGAAACAATTAACATCAATCTTAAAATTTGTGCTTGGTCATGCAAAGAAAAAACATGTCCTTTCATTGTCTACGCACTTGTCCACTCACTCAGAGGTGTTATTCAAGGTTTCTGCAAGAACATTGTTCCTGATAATTTCTTTAGATAAAATTTATTGGAATCCAATGTGGGGATCTGTAGATAATATTGAAATAAAATTTATTGTTATAGATAATATTTGTAGATAAAATTGTTCCAGTTGGAGCACTGCATCCTTTTGAAAACAAATTCAAGCTCATCGAAACAAATGATGTCTAGCTCACTGCTGTGCATTTCCTCCGATGGATTTCAGAACTATATATGGGGAATTGAATTGTCAAGGATGCAGAGAAATAGCTTTAAGAAGGGAAGAACTGCTTTGAAGTTGATTTCTGCTTCATCTGCTGCCACTCTGCAATTTCCACTATAGACTGTCTGCAGCCTCAACTCTTGTTCATGCTACCTCTCCTGATTTCCATCTGCTAGCACTACACTTAATTGTACTTAAAGCTATTGTTGAGGGTCAATTCCAATAAAGTTTGTTGTATACACTTCACTGTCATAATTGTTGCCCCTGTTTCATTCACAAAATCCTGGTGTAGTACTGATACATATAACAATCTACCCTTACTGAGTAGGCTCTGTCTGGACCATGTCCTCTAACAATTTCCAATCAGGCTACAACAATGGATGCTGATGTAATTCATTACTTCACTGGTATTGCTGCTAAGATAGGAATATTACTGTCAATAAAAGATCATTGTTGTAACATCATCGTTGTTATTATAATAACAAGGTCACTCTATAGAGTGTGGGCATTGTGTTAGATTTTTGTCTCAGACCATGGACAACGGTATGGTATATTTATGTCATAAATAAAATCACAAAATCCATGTAACAAAATGGAAATTGTTACTATCTATGCATAAGTCAAGTCAGGGCATACCATTTATTTGCTAGTTTTGAAGGTTACTACCTTATCAAACACATTTGAGGGTCACTGTCATAAGTTTTGTCAACATAATCACTATTTCTTAAGGTTACCGGCAATATAAGATGTATGTCCCACTGACACAAGCTCAAAAATATTAGCCACAAAACTGTCTATCATAATAGGTCTCTGTCATGAACAAGATTGTTTCCAGATAGGGTTCCTTTGTCATCGTTAGTTCAGGATCATGTTCCCTTTTTGCTTCTTCCAAAATTGTGTTACTGACAAAGGTGCCTAGTGTCCTTTCGAAAAAATTAACATCAATCTTAAAAATTTTGCTTGGTCATGGAAATAAAAAACATGTCCTTTCATTGTCTACGCACTTGTCCACTCACTCAAAGGTGCTATTCAAGTTTTCTGCAAGAACATTGTTCCTAATAATTTCTTTAGATAAAAATTATTGGAATCCAATGTGGGGATCTGTAGATAATATTGGAATAAAATTTATTGTTATAGATAATATTTGTAGATAACATTGTTCCAACTGGAGCACTGCATCCTTTTGAAAACAAATTCAAGCTCATCGAAACAAATGATGTCTGGCTCACTGTTGTGCATTTCCTCCGATGGATTTCAGAATTATGTATGGGGAATTTAATTGTCAAGGACCCAGAGAAATAGCTTTCAGAAGGGAAGCACTACTTTGAAGCTCATTGCTGCTTCACCTGCTGCCACTCTGCAATTTCCCCTACACAATGTCTGCAGCCTCAACTCTTGTTCATGCTACCTCTCCTCATTTCCATCTGCTACCACTACACTTAATTGTACTTAAAACTATTGTTGAGGGTCACTTCCAATCAAGCTTTTTGTATACACTTCACTGTCATAATTTTTGTCCCTGTTTCATGCACAAAATCCAGGTGTAGTAGTGATACATATAAAAATCTAACCTTACTGAGTAGGCTCTGTCTGGACCATATCCTCTAACAATTTCCAATCAGGCTACAACAATGGATGCTGATGTAATTCATTACTTCACTGGTATTACTGCTACGATAGGAAGATTACTTTCAATAAAAGATCATTGTTGTAACATCATCGTTGTTATTATAATAACAAGGTCACTCTATAGAGTGTGGGCATTGTGTTAGATTTTTGTCTCAGACCATGGACAACGGTATGGTATATTTATGCCATAAATAAAATCACAAAATCCATGTAACCAAATGGCAATTGTTACTATATATGCATAGGTCAAGTCAGGGCATACCATTTATTTGCTAGTTTTGAAGGTTACTGCCTCATCAAACACATTTGAGGGTCATTGTAATAAGTTTTGTCAACATAATCACTATTTCTTAAGGTTACTGGAAATATAAGATGTATTTCCCACTGACACAAGCTCAAAAATCTTAGCCACAAAACTGTCTATCACAATAGGTCTCTGTCATGAACAAGATTGTTGCCAGATAGGGTTCCTTTGACATCGTTGGTTCAAGATCATGTTCCCTTTTTGCTTCTTCCAAAATTGTGTTACTGACAAATGTTCCTAGTGTCCTTTCGAAACAATTAACGTCAATCTTAAAATTTGTGCTTGGTCATGGAAAGAAAAAACATGTCCTTTCATTGTCTACGCACTTGTCCACTCACTCAGAGGTGCTATTCAAGGTTTCTGCAAGAACATTGTTCCTGATAATTTCTTTAGATAAAATTTATTGGAATCCAATGTGGGGATCTGTAGATAATATTGGAATAAAATTTATTGTTATAGATAGTATTTGTAGATAACATTGTTCCAGCTGGAGCACTGCATCCTTTTGAAAACAAATTCAAGCTCATCAAAACAAATGATGTCTGGCTCACTGTTTTGCATTTCCTCCGATGGATTTCAGAACTATGTATGGGGAATTGAATTGTCAAGGATGCAGAGCCATAGATTTCAGAAGGGAAGCATTGCTTTGAAGCTGATTGCTGCTTCACCTGCTACCACTCTGCAGTTGCCACTACACATTGTCTGCAGCCTCAACTCTTGTTCATGCTACCTGTCCTGATTTCCATCTGCTGCCACTACACTTAATTGTACTTAAAACTATTGTTGAGGGTCACTTCCAATCAAGTTTGTTGTATACACTTCACTGTCGTAATTTTTGCCCCTGTTTCATGCACAAAATTCAGGTGTAGTACTGATACATATAACAATCTAACCTTAATGAGTAGGCGTTGTCTGGACCATATCCTCTAATAGTTTCCAATCAGGCTAGAATAATGGATGCTGATGTAATTCATTACTTCACTGGTATTGCTGCTAAGATAGGAAGATTACTGTCAATAAAAGATCATTGTTGTAACATCATCATTGTTATTATAATAACAAGGTCACTCTATAGAGTGTGGGAATTGTGTTAGATTTTTTTCTCAGACCATGGACAACGGTATGGTATATTTATGTCATAAATAAAATCACAAAATCCATGTAACAAAATGGAAATTGTTACTATCTATGTATAATTAAAGTCAGGGCATACCATTTATTTGCTAGTTTTGAAGGTTATTTCCTCATCAAACACATTTGAGGGTCACTGTCATAGGTTTTGTTAACATAATCACTATTTCTTAAGGTTACTGGCAATATAAGATGCATGCCCCATTGACACAAGCTCAAAGATCTTAGCCACAAAACTGTCTATCATAATAGGTCTCTATCATGAACAAGATTGTTGCTAGATAGGGTTCCTTTGACATCTTTGGTTCAAAATCATGTTCCCTTTCTGCTTCTTCCAAAATTGTGTTACTGACAGAGGTTCCTACTGTCCTTTCGAAACAATTAACATCAATCTTAAAATTTGTGTTTGGTCATGGAAAGAAAAAACATGTCCTTCTCAATATAATCTGATTTGTGATAAGTGGAAAGAGAAATGTGGAAGTGGCAGTGATATTGGAGCATCCAAGAGTGCCTTTGCAACCAAATTTAAAGGAAAAAGAAAGCAAAAGCAGCAGAGGCAACTTTCAGGTCTACGTAAATTAGTTAAGGATTTGAAATTTTTTACGGTGGTAAATATGAGCATATGAGGAATAATTACAGGAAGTGGTTTTGGGATAACCAACACAACCAAGAGCAGATCAAGGAGAAACAAGAAAACGTTTTTGAATGTGGAGAAGCCTAGTATTATGCTTTTATAGCACTATAGAAGTGGGGTAAGTCGACATATGATCAACTTTTTTATTTCAAAGCATCTAAACATGAGACTAACAAAAATCACTAATTTGTTCAGTGTGGGAGATAACCCAGGTCAATACAGTGGTTTTAGGCAAGGACAGGGAGCACTGTGTTGAAGACGATGGTCATGTGAAAATCAAGTTGAAAGCTAATACCTTGATGTTTATATATGTTTTGAGGGAAATTTTTCTTTCAGTTAGTGAGATTGCAAGACACAATCCATATCTGGATGTTATTTTCCAAGGAGAAATGTGTTTTGTAGTAGATAAGAAGCAATATAAGAGGAAAAATCACGTGCTTTGATTACCAGCAGAGGGAGTGGAAACAATTCTCTTTGGCATCAGAGATATGGACATTTAAATTTTATGTTTCTTTCCTTACTGACAAAAGATCAAATGGTGATTAGCTTACCACAAATTCAAGAGTAGGAGGATATATGTGCATCGTGTTTTGCAGGAAAATAACATAGATTGGCATTTGAATATGGTAAAGCTTGGAGAGCCAAGGCTGAGCTTGAATTACTCCATGGTGATATTTGCTGTCCGATGAGGACACTTTCAATAGCTAGTGCTAAGTATTTCTTGTTGCTTGATGAAGTTCGTCTATTTCCTTATGCTTTATTGAATACCTTTGGTTAAATTTACAAATTTTTAAGGCAGCAATAGAAAGAGTCCAACAGGAGTATCGATTCGAAACCCTCCAAAGTATTACAGAGGATAATTATACTCTACAAGTCAGATAGATTTTAGATTAAACAACATCCAAGCTCAAATCACTCCAAGAAAGGGAAGGAAGGTGCATTCCGTTGAACAAACTGGCGAAAATCGGGGTGCCTCTATGTTATTAGTTGGCATTGGAGTCTGAGAGCGTCCAGCGAGCTTGTACATGCGCTTGAGGTCGAGCGCGTAGGCTGTGGCGAGTGTTATCTCCCACAACACCAATACCATCTCTTTCGAACTGTATATCTCTGCTATATATGAACTATGGGAGGGCCCTAACACCGAACGGACCAAAGAACAGACCAGAGAGGGTCAGCTTTGCTCAGCCAGCAAGAAGATCAGTGTCCAGCGGCCAGCCACCTCTCCTAACCATTGAAAAAATTGGGGCGAATCACTGTAACCCCTCCTTTGGACCCTGTAAATCCAGGCGAATGCCATGGAAATCTTCTCCAACCAAAAAAAATTGGGGCGAATTTCATTTTTCCAGTTTTATGTGCCCTTTTTTTGGTGGGCTAATACTTAATAATTAATTATTTTTAAAATATTTATTAGGCTAACTTTATTAAACTATAGAAAATGGGTTTTATGTAAAAAATTCTCCCTATTAAAATTGAAAATCGCCAAATTAACTAAAATTTTCCACTGCTGAAGCGTGAGGATCTCCTTCATGATTAGTTTTGTAGTATTTACCACTTCGTGTTGTACCCTCACTCTGATCGGAGCTCATTCACTCTGTGTGACTACACAAAATGCTCTTTTCGCACAATAATATCTTAATTAGTAATGGTAAGGTTTTAAGAAACTTACCCTGGAAACTCTTGAAGAACCTCCGTTCAGCCTCCGAATAGGACACAAATTGATTGATCTCAAATTCCGTCACAAATCCTCCTAGCGCACTATCCACCCAGTGATCTACCATACGAGTGGTTGTGTTATCGGTATTATCTAACTACTGGATCAACTTTGGAGTCCACTGCGTGACCCATTTGTTCTTCCAACACTTCTGGAAATCTATGAGCCTTGCAAGCCACTCCTAAAGCTCGGTCACAAATGTCACAAATAAATTTTTTTAGATCTCTGTGAAAATGTACTTATTCTTCCACTTCTCTGCCATCAATCTTGTGCTGCGATTCTCTTTTATCGTAAATTCCTGAACCTTTTTTTCAAACCACTCTTCAATTTATTTCTTCACAGGTCTCCAATGTTCTCTTCGTATTACCCGATCCCTCTCTCAAAATGCTGCCAATCCCGGCAACAGACCATTTGTTGGCTCGAGGGGTCCTAACCCATGTTTAGAGGTTAAGGTTTGCCAACAAACCCCTATACTATTGGCCCTTTCAGCAGTGACCTGCCTGCACAGGCCAAAGTCTCACCTGAAGTAGTATGGGAGGGTGTTGGAACCAGGTTTCCACACCCTAAGAGAGAGTAGGTAAGTCAAGTAGACCCACGTTCGCAACTTATCAGGTTCGTACCAAACAAATCTATTCGCAGGATTGTTAACAACATAATTGCTATTATCATGCATAGATCTACTTAATAACTCTTCATCCATGTGCGTACCAATAGTTACCAGCACACATTATCACAGCACATCATTAGCAGATCACATTTATACCATAACACAGACATGGTCACAGCATAAACAGATAACACAATAGTATTTGTAACAGATCTCAACCAGTTCACATCAGATAAAATAACACAGAAGAATTTTAACCATATCCACATATATTAGCATCCAAAACCCAATACAATCTGACACAGCCTGTGCACACAGTTAGAAGAGTCTACACATATCCGGACTTAGGATCTCCACAAACACAACCAGTAGGAGTCCTTACCCAAATGACCCAACAATAGATCTAACAATTCGCACTTAGCATCCAACTTCTATCTTTCCTACCTTAAGACTCTAAATGTTCATCTATTTATATCGACTTAGCCTACACTTCCAATGGTCTGCAAACCATGGTTTGTGGACTCTTGGTCTACCCTTGACCCATTACAATGAATTTGGGGCTTTGGCGAACCCCAAAACTCCTGCGCTAGACTAATTAATACCAAAAATATACAAAATTATACAAAATTCGCAACTTTAGGGGACCCCATTCCAACACTCTCTCTCAGACCTCATGCTTTAGGGGGCATCTAATACACAACATTTTTTCATCATCCCTACAATCCCCATCTCGCACACTGCAAGACAATTTTTGTGACTTATATAAAGTGTCATGCCTTGCAAATACCATCATTTCATCCCTTTCCATGAGGAATACATTTATTCTGTTAAATTTTCCATGAACAGACCATCAAAAACGCATGTTTTTGGGTTGGCGTTGGTAGAAAATTATGCCCTCACATCGATGAAGGAAATTAAAACTGGGCCCAGTGCCCATTGGCACTCTGTCCTAGTGAGCTACCTGCGCCATGCTATTTTTGGAGTGTTTTTTAATACAGAGGCAAAGTTTCCATGCTAACTACTTCGTGAGCGAGTCAGCTTGGGTTGTTCGACTGCATAACCACGAACACCTTCCTTTGGCCTCTTATTTCTACCTTTTGGGGGGGCGTCGCAAAGGATCAGGCCTCCCTTCTACCATTTGAGGTATCCCAACCTCCTCTCCCTCTATAAATAAATCTATCTCCTATTGATGCAGTGAGTTGAACCATTATAGCTGAACCATTATAGCTAAACCAATATAGCTGAATAGTTGAAGAGGAATTGTTGAACATATTGGTGAGATAGAGCAAAGAGAGAGACCCTTATAGAGAGACAAAGCTTATTCTTTTGCCTCACTAAATCCAAATTCCCCGACGAACACTCGAGACGTGCTTCGACTAGACCCGTTGAAGGAGGCTGCGACTTCAAGGCTCTAGTTGTAATCTCTTTCTTTCTCTTAATATATATGTGACTGGTGTTCAAGCTCCCATCTTGTGTTGAGGTGATTTACATTATGAAATATGTTTAATATTCCTTCACTGATTAGCTAGTTATGAATGCAATTATTATCATGTATGCTGCTTTTGTCCATTGATCTTTGTGTAAGAATTCGAATACCATTGCTAAAGGATCGTGATGTGTTGGGAAAAGGATCGCGGGACCTCTACTGTAGCTACATCAATTTCATTGGACTACAGGTAGGATAATCTATCTCAACTCGTTTCATTCCTTAACTAGGAACCAGTACATTAGCACGTCCTCTGGTTGGTAGACCCACTCTAGGGCTTGAAGGATCATCTTTGTCGGTAGAGAGGATTTACCTACACAACAATACTATGTTGTCCCTGTTGCAAATGTCGAGACTAAAACTGCTGGCAAAATATAGAAGTGTAGATCCGGAATTTCTGGAGCTTCGATGATGCTGAAATTAAAGATCTGGGTTGTATGATGAATACCCAAGATAACCCAGCAAGGGATTTGTAGATCTAGAAATCTAGGAAAACCGCCCTTTTAGGGCTTGCACATACAACTGCTAGGTATAAAGATATAAAGCATAATATGATGAGAGATGGTTGTAATATGATGTAAAATCAGATCAATTCTTGAAGGGTTGATCCCTTGACTAGATCCTCAAGCTAGAATCTCAAGATATAGCTGCTGAAATCTCCTCCATTGAATGAAATTGCTGAATAGAAAAAAGGTGAGTGAAACTACGATGTAAAGGATGGAGGATATATAGCCTGCTATTGGATAATAAAAATTAGCTCAATAATAATGGAAATAGTATGATCAAGGTGAAGGAATGGTCCCTCACAATATTTCCAGCTGAAATACTGGAAACTTCCCTCCTCCAATAGATCTACAAGATTGGACTACACAATCCTTGAGAGGACTGTTGTTGCATGGAGGTATGAAATTTTGGTGTGAATGCTGGATATGAATATGATGCTCCTGAAAGGATGATCTTTAAGCACAAGGTGAAAGGATGAATCCTCCACTAGTTTCCTCACTGAAATGCTAGAAACAACCACCACCTCTCAAACCCTTAAGCATGAATGTGTTATTCCTATTTTTGAATGTGCATATGAGAGTGGTTGAATGTGGCACCAATGTCTGATGATGAATAGAGCTTAATATAAACCTTCCCAGAGTAGGCATTCGAAGTCCCCCATTGGTAAGGGTGGGATTTCCTCTTGGAAACATTCGTGAGCTAAACAACACTTCAAACTTAGCTAAACATCATAAGCGTGCATAGAAATGTCAAATGAAAAATATAGATCTAAACAGATCAGAAATAATAATGCAAATCCTTCCTTATATTATGCCTTATCTTCATTATATATATTATGAGCCTTCCATAACCTTAGCCCACCTCATAACTATGATGTACATGTGGCCACTAGCCTCCATGAAGACTGCATTATCTCTCCATGATCTCCATCATGTCTACATTTAATTTCCACTCTCTCCATCATGTGTGCATTAGATGCACCAATTCCTCCACTATCTCATCATAAGTGCTTTATGATCTTACTTTGAAGGCACCATGATCTAATTTTACCTCCTCCAAGATCCTCATTTTTTTGCATTAAAGATCCATGATATCCACTATTCCTTCATTTAAGAAGCTACTCCACTACTCCATAATGTAGATCTAGATCTGAAGTATCCACATATACACATCAAAAGTGGATTTTCTGAATCTATAGGGTTTTTGGGTCCCTCCACCCTCTTATTTACTTAATTAATTAAGAAAATTAAGAAATATACTATTCCAATTATCTTGTAGAAAATTGGAAATATTACACTCGACTTTCCAAAAAGAGCTAAAATATTTGAAACCTTTCTACCATAGAATGCTAAATTACCCAAAACCAAACCTCCTTATCCCTCTTTTGACATGTTCCCTGAGATGAACAAGCAGATAATTTCAATGGTTTCATTCATATTGGGATACCATTAAGACTGATGAGTTGATGAAACCATCATAGCCTTTCTTTCTGTGTTTTCCTCAAATGAAAAACCTCATGCCCTTTTTTGTTAGAGTGAGTTTTTAGAAGAAGTCAATGATGACTAGATCATGAAATTTTCAAATGAAGGAGTGTTCGAGTATGCATCCATACTAGAGTATTATTTATTTATTATCAATCAGATAGGTTGTCCTTTCAGCTACAAAATCTAGATAGTCAAGGAAACCCCTAGTCATTTATTCACTGGGCCTCATTGGTTAGAAAGAACAACAATGAACTCACCTTCAGTGATTTTGTAGATCATTTTTTACATGTGACTATGAATTTATTAAATAGTGATGTAGAACCCAGGATACATCCATAAATCAAGAGATTTTACAATTGAGTGACCATACTAGAAGAGGAAATTGGTATTTATAGAAATATTATACAGAGAATAGAATATATGGGTGTGAATTATCATCTTACAAACTTCCCAAGTTTGTACCAATTCATCTTTTTTCTTTAAAATATATCAAAAAATTCATCAATATGGATCAATTACATTTCTTGGGAACAAAGAAAAAGTCACCTTCCAAGATAAAGACACAACTTTACCCATTCATCTGAAATACAAGATCAACAGGACAAAATGCATATGAAATTCTAAAAGAGATCAATTTCAAGAAAATTTTTACATTGTCCTATGCTCCTCTAGGGGTAATTTCAAAATTAAGAGTGGAACAACAATATGCCCCTTATGCACAAACCCCCAGTCCAGAAATAGAGTAGTTCATGAATCAAGAAAACTGGCAGGAGTATACTTTGTAGGAAGCTGAAGAATAGGTACGGTCAACAAGCCACACTCCAATAAATTAGGAAAAGTATGAGAAGAGAGGAAGGGAAAACATTTCCCCTTCAATAATGGATATTTCCACAAAATATTTTAAAGTATATAATAAGATATAGAAGATCATGGATACATGGGAGACACAACAGGAGAGCACAAATAAAATATAGCCAATTATTCTCACAAGTACATGAATCCCATCAGTGTCAGGGATAGAGGAGATCATTCCTTTATCTCTTATGTCCCCAATGAAAATAGACACACTAATTTCATCACCAACAAGAAAGCTGGGGAAGAATAATAAAGAACTGGTAATTTTGTTTCTTATCAAGAGATAAAAAAGAAGAACCTAGCACTCAAGGCTTCTACATACACATAATTTTGGAAGTAGACATCTACTTACCAGTAGAGGCTCCTTTCAGTTTTGATTCAAAGAAGGGAAGAATGCATATTTCCTTCCTCGAGCCCAATATTTCTCAACCTCAGTCAACTAATGATTATAAGCAATTCATTTTATCTTTTGATATATATATATAATTCATCTTATAGACCAGATAGATTTACACAAACAGTCTCGTGAGATTATTTTTAATATGTTAACTAATTCAGCTATGACAACAGCCAAGCTTAAAGCTTTTGTACATAATATCCAGGCATATTTAATGTTGAACACCTAATCCTCTATGGGTAGGTGTGGAAGGTGAAGAGTCACAAAGGCGTCCAACTGACCTTGGAAGATCAATCCAAGAGTCACATTAATGTAATATAAATGTACATCTATGAGTAATAGAAATGCAATGAATGCCTATCTTTCTATTTTTGTGCTTCATCTTCTCATACACCATGTGTGTGTTTTAACATGGTAACAGAGCTGATACGTTCATAACCAACTGAATCTTGTGTGAGCCACTTGTTTTTTCGGCCTCCGTAAATATGCAAAAATCCTGTACTTTTTTGCAGCATTCAGAAATAATTTTTGCAGCGTTCAGAAATTATTTTTGCAAAGAGCAGTGTTGTGTACTGCCATATTCTTGAATTTTAAAGTCTGTGCATTTTAAAGTCTGCAAGTTTTCCCACTTCTCAGACTTTTATCACGTTGACTCACCTGCTCGGCCTTCCCTCATGCCAGCCTACCTGTTCATCACTGCTCGACTCTTCCCTACGGGCTCCCCTCCCTCCATAATGCTCAACCTCCCACCTTTTACAAAACATATCTGCATTGATTTCATAATTCTTGGCCTCCCTCTTCCTTTGGAGTGCTCCTCCCACTCACCTTCTTCACCTCCATGTATGATTTTGAATGTGGAGCAAGACTGGGCTCAACACTCATAGGGGGTCGTCGGTGTTGTAACTTGTGGAGCCACTGTATGCTACAACGTTTGAACTGGGGGTTGATTTTTTATAGTACTGGGAGGTGATGATCATGTATCTTGACTTTGAATAGTTGCTTTAGCTAGCAATTCATTAGAGGGGGGATCTGGCACGCACCGAAAAGCTTCATCAACCTCCTCCATTGTTAAACCTTTCCTCTCAAGAAATGAGTGCTGGTAGATGACTGGAGAACCACATATTTTTGGGTGAGATAAAAATTTGACTGCAATTTGAAACTGTTCTTCTCTCATAGGCTCTGAATTTGTAAATGGCTAGTTACCATCCTTTTCCTTTGAAATTTCTCCTTTTTCTTCTGGAACTCCTTCTACTTCCACACATTTTGAACCTGTTTCTTCTCCTCCTTGGGATTTTAGGAGATAATGACATTGAGGTCGTAGCGAAGGTAAGAAGCCTTGGAGCGGAGGTCATTCTGGACATATGGCCACGCCTTCTTATCTATCATCTTTTTCACCTCCAGGATTTGCTTCACGGATTCCTTCACTCTCGCAGCCACCTGGCCCGCCGAGAGGGGCTAAATATAGAACCGTTCCTTCAATGGCAGTTTCGGGTCCCTCGCCTCATCTGACAGCAACGTTCCCAACATTCCTCACCCTCTGCTCCACGCTGCTCAATGCGTCACCCCCTCACATCCCTTCTTTGTCGGCTCATCTCCCACTCTCGCTACATCTTCCCTCCACTCTTCCCACTCCTCTGCTGACTCCTCCCGCCCCTTCCCCTCCCCCTCCCATGCGCTACCTCTTCCCTCCGGTCATCCACAATGCAACTATCAAGAGACACTATCTTCTCCCCATGACAAATTTCATGCTCAGTCGACTAGTTTTTCGCGGATTAAAGGTTTGATGTTCAGTTTGGTTATGGCACGCATGATTCTCATTCCAATGTTGCAATGTAAGTGTTGTTCAGTGCGTTGATATGCATTTATATTTAGCCATGTGAAGCCTCACGCATTCGAGTTTGGCGTTGCTGCCTCACATGTTCGAGCTTGGCATTGTTGTCTCACACATCTTGGTGTTCCATTATATAATATCATAGTCGACATCATTGGTCATGCTTCCCAGGTATATATATTTCCTATGAGTTAAACATTTTTCACCAAAGTTAAACATATTTTTAAGACTATTAATCTGTGTGAAATCATGTGGAGAATTGGTCCCAAAATTGCGTTAGAGAACAAATATATATTGATTTTGGGTGGTTAAAAAAAGAAAGAGAGGGGAGATGGTATATGAATAAATGGATATATGGATTTTCTATATAGTGAAGAGTGAAGTTTTTGTTGTATGTTTCTCTATTATGAAAATGTGACCAAGATTTGTGGCATGTATAGAAGGGTGACTCTCTGAAAGATATTGGCAATGTGAAGGAAAATGTTGAAAATTGCTCATCATTTTCAAAATAGCAGTGTCATCATAAAATTACTCATAGTTTTTCCACATTAAGATTTTTTTGGAATTTTCCTTCGTCTTTATTGTGAGGTAATATACCAAGCTCAAGACCATCTGCTCATCAATAGTGAAGCATCCAAGCTTGTGAATATATTTTTGTTGAATTTGAGTTTTTGAGAAAAATGGTTAAAATCAATGATGCATTAGAGTTGTTGCATAACCTCATTAATTCCACTATTCATGATATGATAAAAATGAGTAAGAACGCCCTTATTGATATTCAAACTTGCTTGCAAGATGCACAAGACAAGATTGAGTTTTTGCAGTCGGAGTCTTAGCTCTAGTAAGATGAACTCCAGCAAAAGAGTAATCATTTTGAACATGTTTCTGTTTATAAAATTGAGAGGGGCTCCCATCAGCATCAAGAATATAAAGTTGCAGTCGATTCATATTCAGTTCCTTGTACAAGAGCAGATTTGTATATAGATGCAGCACCTCGGTCTGCACTTCCTAAGCCCATCATCAGACCTTGGGAAGAGCTTGTCCACAACAAGAACAGAACAGGTCTTGGATATGACAAGGATGTGTCCTTTCATATTTTGGACTACTCCAAGCCCATCAAATTTCAGAGTGCCAAATTTCTTTATGACAGTTCAACTTCAGCTGTTCCAGATCCTGCTCCTCTTCCAAATCAGAAACAACAGATTGAAAAATGCCAACACTCTGATTGAGTTGGCCATATGAAATATCATTGTTTTGATCTTCACCCATGTAAGCACTGTGGTCGGCACAAACATTATTCACACAGATGCTTCAGAAACAAGCCTCCTACAAGAAAAAAAGATTAATCTTGGATGGATCGCTTCTTGGAAATGGGCATCAACATCCAAGAAGATGTTTCAGTCACATATCAGAACTTGTTTTCGAATATTGAACAAAATTGTAGTTGAGTTTTCACCATCATCTCACCTTGTACCTGACAGAGGGGAAAATGGTGGTCATCTACAAGCTTCGACGCCACATCAAGTGAGCCTGAGCCACAATCTCTTATTCTAGATTCATAGTTGTAGCCAGAGACACGGTAGTTCAAGTGAGCCTGAGCCACAATTCGTCATTCTAGATTCAGAGTTGTAGCCAGAGACACGAATGCCCATGAGCATGCCTTTGGTTGGTGGAAAACCTTAAACCATCTACGTGAGGTTGATATTATTCCTCTTTTAGAACACTTCCTCTAGTAGAAGACTTCAGCTTCTTGCCAATTTTTGGTTGAGTTCTAGGAAATGCATCAAGCATTCCAGTGTTGGTGGTCATACTTAAACCATTGCAGGTTGTAGACCTCCCTTCTTCTAGGTTGAAGGTCTCCCTCTTCAAATATGAGGGACACTTCCTCTAGCAGAAGCACTCAACTTCTTGCAAGTTTTGGAAGAGTTTCGGGAACTGCAATAAGCGTTGTGTTCCAGTATTGGTGTTCATCCTTAAACCACCTCTTTATGCCAACATTTCAGAGATTTTATTTAGCCTAAGTGCTTCCATGCATACTTTGTAGATTTTTATTACAAATCTCTTCTTGGACTCATACATGCCCCTTCAGATTAAGGGGGGGAATGTTGAACACCTAATCCTCTATGGGTAGGTGTGGAAGGTGAAGAGTCACAAAGGAGTCCAAGTGACCTTGGAAGATGAATCCAAGAGTCACATTAATGTAATATAAATGTACATCTATGAGTAATAGAAATGCAAAAAATGCCTATCTTTCTATTTGTGTGTTTCATCTTCTCATACACCATGTGTGTGTTTTAACAATTAAAATTAAAAAAAATCTCTTCTTTAGCTAAATACACAAAGATTAAGTCTTTAGAGGAACTAGTGATCAAGTTGGGATATGATCCCAATGATGTGAAAGTAGGTGAGGAAATTCTAAGACCCAAAAATGCAGACACATCAGTGTTAAGAAAGTAGCTAATGCTTCCCTCCACTGAATATCCATAGGCCAAAGTGTTTGGAGAACTTGAGAAGGAAAATGAAAATATGGTCAAGCTTATTATTGAATAGAATGATCATATTGCTAATATGGAGAAAGAAATAGAGAAATTTTTAAAGAAAAGAGAGAAGTAGAATGCTCCAGTACAAGCCATCCTTTTGGCTACTATTCCAACATCAGGTACAATAGTAGGAGAAGCATCAAGTTCAACAACAATCTCAATAGTAGAGACACATTCCAGCACTACACCAACATATTTAACTAAAGCAATGGAAGACATCCATTAAATACTAAGATATTGAGAAACTCACTAAAAAATTGAATAATTTACAGGAACGAAAGATTAAAGCATATATTTCATATCTAGCAGAGCTACAAAAATCATACAAGCTTGAAAAAAAGATAGATTATTTTGAAAACCACAATGTTATAGAAGATACCATTCCACAAGAGAAAGTGAACATTTGGATGGAAATAAATGAAGCCATTAAAAAACATCGCCATCTATCGAGATCATGTTCTAACAAGATGAGTTTGTGCTTAAATCAAAAAAATTAATAGACGATTTCAAAAGGGAACTTGGAACCAAACCCAGTGATGTTGCTGCTATGATCATGTTATTAAATTAAAAATCCAAAGAAGAATTAGAATAAGTAAATAAAATGGACAAAACATGCACCATTTTCGAAGTGAGAAAGATTCTCACCATGAAAAATCTAATGGTATAATTGTAGAACAAATGTGATAGTTTGCAAACTATAACAAAGAGGTTTCATAAGAAGTTTAATATTTTGCATCAAAATGCCTCCTTGGACTGCAAGGAATAGGATATCAACTAGTCAAACTTGAAGGCTATCAACAAAAATTATACATTATTTCCACAGATGAGTGAAAATTTGAAAAGGTTAAAGGCACCATTACAAGGAAGTCATTCATGGAATGTCTCAGTTATGACTTTTTGATCAAACATGAAATAAATCATTCATTTCTTATCAAGCCTACCTTTGAAAAATACATTGAGGTAGATGAGACCTATGGAAATTTGATAAAATTTCTTCTGTCATATGAGCAAAGATAGGGAAATTTGTGTGAATTAATAGAGTAAAAGTCATGAAGCATCCAAAAGAAAGTTAGCAAGAAAACAACTATGTTTCGGGTCCTTCCATCAACAACCATCCTCGAGAATAGTGCTAACAGCAAGAACAATTTCAGATCTTCTATATTTGTAATTTTTTTGGATATTTTGTAAAAGATCTTGAGGTTTTCACTTAATATATTTTTTTTATAATTTTCCATAAATGCTTCAAAATTTGAGGTATTATTGTTGGAACTTGTATGAATAAATAGACTTTTGATGTAAAGTTGTTCCCTAAGCTCAAGTGGACAAATTATTTAGTAATACAAAAATATTTTTTAGGATTCATGTGTCAGACTTATTGGTGAAGTTATCTTCTCTTGTTAATGTGTTTTTATTTTGCAATTCATACGGTTCTCTTATCTATTTTTTTCAAAGAGAAATAAGAATCTGAATTTGTTTAGGTGCACTCAATTCTAGCTTCTGAACAAATTTAATGTTTTCAACTGAAATTAAACACTATAATTCTTAATTTCTCTATGTTTAATGGGTCCTTAAACTTTCCATATTTACCATCTCACAAATCTCTTAAGATCTAATAAGTATTCCTACCTTTCCATGTTAAACTTATATGTCACTACTGCCATTAATCAACTTGAAACATAATTGACTCCATTTCTGAATGGATTCTTCTTACACTATCAACAAAACAATTCAAAAAACCAAACTTTAAACTTAAGAACTAGCTTATAATCCTAAATCAAACAAAGCTAATGTAACATAGAGATCCCTCTCTAAGTTTAGAAGGGATAGCTTCTAAATTTAAAATTGGTTATGTGGATTCCTCTTGGTTTCTTTCACAGCCTTAAGAAATGATAGAGTGATAACATTCTGGAAACCATATTGGGGAACTCGAATAAATTCCTTTATATTCAATCTTCCCTGGTGGAATTTTGTTTCAAAACTTCAAGCTATTTCTAGGTTTTTGGATGATAAATAGATCTTATTCAAGGTTTTTTTCCACTCAAAATTCATACATATTCAATATCTATAAATATATTGTAGTAGATATTTCTTCTAAAAGGATATACCGCATAACCAAATCCAAATCTTCTAAAAATTGTAGATAATACAGAAGAAATAATTAGGAAGAAAAGTGAAACTGAGAGCGAATCAAGTGAAAGTCCTCTCCCAAGGGTTAATTCCATTCCCGAGAGTTTTTTCACTTTAGAAGACATAGATTTTTATTTGGATTTTCAAGATACTCGTTTTAGAAGAAAATATGATAGTTTTGTGCCTAAAACAGTTATTGATGAAAGCTTGCTAAAACCTTATAACTTAGATAAGAATATGCATAAATATCTATGTCATCAATCAACTTAATCATAAACTCCTTCTTCTACTGCATCATCTCCCATTCCCCAGCCAGGTTCACCTGTTAATGTTGTTCCTCCATTATTCCCTTCGAAAATTTTATGCTTAGTTAAATCAATTTTGCATACGATCCATCTACTATTCCCACCACTTACACTACAAAAAGACAAAGTGCTATAACTCTGCCTTTCATACCAACTATACGCACACCTACTACTATTACATCTTCCTCTCATACTCATATTCCCATCATGGCTGCTCGTTATGCTCCTTTGAATTTACTACGGAAACTTAATACCATGCCACAAGGTTATCAAACTCATATACCTCAGTTTGATGGCACTTGACCAATTACTGCTCAGAAACATATATATCGAATGAATGATTATTTTTATTACAAGAATTTTATGTATATGATGTTAAAATGAGGCTATATTCCAAAAGTCTCACCGGGGAAGTTAAAAATAGTTTAAATCATTACGAGCTGCCTCTATCCCAGATTTAACTCAATTTCATCAATTTTTTCTTAGAAGGTGAGAAGTCAAGAAAAACCCTCGCTAGATCTTAGCTGAATATGATAATATCAAATGAGCTCCCAAAGAATCAATCCAAGATTACTATACTAGGTTGAATAATGTTTATAGTTCTATTCCAACTGCAATACAAACTCCTCCAAGATTAGCCTTGCTGAACTTTTGAGATATATTTGATCTTGATATAGCCTACCAAATTAGGGAAAGAAACCCTACAACCTTAGAAGAAATGTAGAGGAATGAAATTAGTGTAGAAGGAAGCTTGATAGCAAAGATAGCTAGATTGAAAGCTGAAAGAAGATTCCAAATAAAAGAAGAACTAGCTTCTTCTTCTTTGGATGCTAAGTTAGATACCTTATTGAAAAATATGGAGAGAATGATAGATAGAATAATCTTAGCTAATATAACTCCTCCAAGAGAAAATCAAGGAGGTCCTCCAATTATAAATCCTTATTTCATAAGAAAACCCCTGCAAATTAAACAAAAAGAACATAGAGGCCCTTATGATCAACAACAAACTAGGCCTCTGTTTCAATAAAATTATGCTAGCGAAGAACCTGGATTAACAGAAGAACCTAAAAAAAATAAGATAAATATATTTGGAATAAATGAGATAGATAAAATCTTCTTGACCAAAGAAGAGGAAGATCAAATTTTGTTGTCACAATCACAACAAGTCCCTTTAGAATCAGAGGAATATAAACAAGGATATAAAAATGATATTATGGAGGTCCACAAACAATACAACTTAAGAAGCAAGACAATTGTTGTAAAACTTCCTAACAAAAATAAAAAATATGCTCCTTCGACTAGTCAACCAAAAGTTGATCCTCAAAGGAAATTTATAGAAAACTAGATGCTCCTTCAACTAGTCAATAAAAAACTGATCCTGAAAAAGAAAATTTGTAAAAAATCATATGAAAATGTCAAAGAAGTTGGAAAATATAAAACATCCTTTAGCATTGAAACTGACTTACCCAAAGTGAAAATCCATATTCCTCTAGATGAATTGATGACTAAGGATGTATAGAAGACCCAAGTCATGAAAGCTTTTAAAATAGAAAAAGTGACAAACAAATTTAATTTAAATGATGGTCAGCCTGAGTTATTGTTTGGACCGAAGGTTGAAGACAAATCCTAGGATGGAAGTGTTCTACATTTTTACATTGGCTTGTGAATTCATAACAAAATATTACATAATTCAAATCTTGATTCTGATGCTTCTGCTAATTTGATGCCTAGAGCTACCATGGAAAAACTAGGACTAGGAATCACAAGACCTTATAAAGATTTATATTATTTTGATTCTAGCGAAGTAATATGTTTAGGCTTGATTAAAGATATGTGTGTCACTTTATTTCAAATATTAGCTAAGATTATACTGATGGACATTGTAGTGGAAGACATGCCACCCAAGTATGGGATGTTACTGTTGGTAACATGGGGTGAAAATTTACAGGGTACTTTTGAAATTGATATGACCTATGCCACCATCCCTATTTTTGGTCAGTAAATAAGGTTATACAGAGAAACTTTAATGAAATACATGGTCAGTAGCCAAAATAAGCCAAACAATTACCCCTTCTACTCTGTCCACTTTGATATGGATTCATTCATTATGCACAACAAAAAACCAACTGAAAAGGAAGAATCACAACTCGAAATTCAACCCAACAAAACATACCAAATAATAGAAACTGGAAAACAAGATGTAGAGGGAGAAGCTCCTTGGAATATGGATTTCGATGGGTCTATGTGTAAACACAGGGTAGGAGCTGGTGTTTATATTATGAAATCATCAAGAAATATGTCAAAGGGACATGACTATAAACTAAATTTTCAATGCATCAACACCATAGCGGAATATGAAGCTTTGATCTTAAGGCTGCAAGTTTTAAAGAGGTCAGGTGAAAAATGAATTTATGTACATGGAGATTCTGAGATAATTATCAAACAAAATAAGGGTGAATATTCTACTAAAAACCCTAGAATAAGAACCTTTAGGAATGCGGTTTTGGACTTTCTGCAATGTTTCACTAAATGTGACTTATCTGTTATCCCTAGTAGCCATAATATTTCAGCCAATGCCCTAGTTGTTTCATCCAATACTTGTAAAAATCCTTTTCACCCCAATAGGAAATATCTGGTGGAATTCAAACATAGGTCAGTTGTCCCTGACAGTGTAAGATATTGGCAAGTATTCATTGATGATGAGACAATTGAAAATTTACTATAGATGGAAGATGAATTTGACTATGTAAATATTGATGTTGATAATGACATTGATAATGATGTAAATAGCAACAAAAAAGAAATGGAATTAAATGAAACTGATGATAACCAACAAGAACTAGATATTTTGCAATTAAAACACAATGTGCTTCCAAGAGGATTAGTACCATTGGAAGGGATTTTTGACTTCAATGATATGTCAAAAATCCAAAAATGGAACCTATGGGTAATGAAATGGAAGACTATGACATAGGAATGCAAGAAAATCCTAAAAATTTAAAATTGTCTAAATATTTTCCTCTTAAAGAAAAAAATAAAATACATGGAACTTCTTAAGGAATTTTATGATGTGTTTGCATGGAGTTATGAGGAATCAAAATCTTATGATACTTCTATAATTAAACACACCATCCCCATCAAAGAATACCAAAATCCCTTCAAGGAAAAAACTAAGAAGAGTAAATCCATTGCTACTACCTCTGATTCAAAAAGAAGCAAAGAAACTCTTCGATGCTAAAATAATAGTACCATTGAGGTTAGTAAAATGGGTTTGGAATCTAGTGCCAACTAGAAAGAAAACAGGTGAAATTAGACATTGCATTGACTTTAGGAATTTGAAAAAAGTCTCATTCAAAGGCAACTATCCCCTCCAAAAAATGGATCACATTTTACAAAAGGTAGTTGTATCTAGTAGGATCTCATTGTTGGATGGTTTTTCAGGTTACAACCATGTTTTGGTTCATGTTGATCACCAACACAAGAAAACATTTACCACACCATGGGGAAATTTTATGTATGTAAAAATTCATTTTTTCCTTATGAATGTTGAGCCACTTTTCAAAGAGAAATGGAAATAGCGTTTGCTAATGAAATTGATAGGTTTATTTTAATATACTTAGATGATATTAATATATTTTCAAAAACAGATGAAGAACACTTGTTGCATTTGAGGAAAGTTTTCTGAAAAGTGCATAAAATTTGGTATCTCCTTAAACCCTAAGAAAAATAATTTTTTTTAGAGGAGAGAAAAATTCTAGGTCATAAAATTTCCAAAGTAGGCATTAGAATTGATCGAAGCAAAGTTGAAGCCATACAAAATATCTATCCTCATAGAAAAAAGAAAGAAGTTCAATCCTTCATTGGTAGAATAAATTTTCTTAGGATATTCATTCCTAACTTTGCTAAAATATTAAGATCAATTACAAACATTTTGAAAAGGGATATTTAAATTATATGGTATACTGAAGCCAAGAAATATTTTAGTGAAGTCAATTTAGCTTTAACTACTTCTCCTGTTTTGATAAGCCCTGACTTTACTAAGGATTTTTTCATTTTTTCATTTTCTTCTGAACACACTATTGCAGCTATATTATTGCATAAAAATAGTGAAGGCCATGAACAACCCATACCCTTTTTTAGCAGAGCTTTAAGGGATGCATCACTAAAGTACAACATCTTGGAGAAGGAAGCCTTTGATTTGGTGAAAGAATTAAAAGAGTTTAGAGGTTACATCTTACATTCTTGTATCATTGCATTTGTCCCAAATGTTGTGGTAAAGGATATTCTTAGGCAAGCTGACCCAAATGGTAGGAGAGGGAAATGTATTGTTGTGATCCTATAGTATGACATAGAAATAAAACCAACCAAGCTCATCAAGGGTTGAGGATTGGCCAAACTAATGGCCGATTCCAATTTTCATGCCCTTGATATCAATTTCATGGTTGCATTTGATGAATAGGAAGAGTTGGAGACTCCAAAAATATCAGAAGCCTTTTATACCTCACCATGGTATGTAGACATCATTATTGTACTACATAATTTACAAGCTCCTCCTGGCTGAACAAAAACTAAAGCTATATTCCTTAAATTAAAAGCCAGGAAATTATGTATTTTAGATAAGAGTTTGTATTGGAAAGATACTAGAGGTATCTTGCTAAAATGTTTATTGAAAGATGAGGAAAATAATTTCATACAGGAATTCCATGAAGGAGACTGTGGAGGACACTTATATTGGAAAATAAGAACCAATAAAGTCTTAAGAGTTGGTTTTTACTGGCCTACTTTGTTTACATATGTACATAATAAAATCACCTCTTTCCACCAGTGCCAAATGTTTGAAGGAAAAAAAAATGGTTTAACCTTTACCACTAAAACCTATTTCAGTTGAAGTCTCTTCCTACTAGAGGGGTCTAGTTTTCATTAGTGAAATTCATCCTATCTCCTCAAGAAAAAACAAATGGATCTTGATAGACACTAATTACATTAAAAAATGGATTGAAGCTATCCTAACTAGACAATCTGCAAATACTATCATTATCCAATTTCTAGAGGGAAACATTCTGTCCAGGTTTGGGTGTCCCCACAATATTATCACTCACAATGATGTTGCATTTCAATCAAAGAAAATGGTCGATTTTTGTAATAAAAGCCATATCAAATTTGGACACTCTACTACCTATTACCAACAAAGCAATGGATTAGTTGAATCTTCAAATAAAAGTCTACTCAACATTATTAAAAAATTGTTGCACGAAAATAAAATTCCCCAGCATAAAAATTTGATTGATTCCCTGTTGGATGGCTCGACTACCAAAATGTTTATTGGAGTGTCTGAATTTCAAATAGTATATGGGGGTGATGCATTTTTTCCTAGTTCATTGGGAATATCTGTGTTAAAATTGCAACAGGAAGCACAATTGGAAACAAATGATTTATAGAGAAGAATCAACCAGACCATCCAAATGCAACAATCTAGAGAGGAGGTCTACAATAAGATTCAACTAATTGAGAACAATTTCAAAAAGGTTTATGACAGAAGGTAAAAAGCTTATGATTTCTAGATAGAAAATTTGGTTTTGAAATGGGATTCAAGGAATGAAGATAAATGCAAGCATGGTAAGTTTGATAGTTTGTGGAAAAGGCCATATAAAATTGAAGCTTTTGGAGGCAACAATGCATTTTTCTTGAAGGACTTGAGTGAAGAAGCATTGCCTAGTGGACCTATTAATGGAAGATTTCTTAAACATTACTTTATTTGAAAATAAATTAGTTCCATTTAGAATCATTGTATGTATGTCATTTTACTATTGTATTGCAATAGTGAGGGTAGCTCACATCAGAAGTTGAGGCCCAGAGAGAAGGCCCACTTTTTTAAATAACAATAGATGGATCAAATTCAGTTGCAGAATAAATAAAAAACTCCCAATGGATCAAGGCTACAGATCTACAATGTTCTTGACACCTTCCAAGGAGAGTTCCATACCCACTTGAGCCACTATTAGGGTCTTATATTTCATAGGATGACCTAATTGTAGCTGTAATTTTTCTATATGAGATGTTGTAAATAATGTTCCATTATGAAATTTATTTTCAAAAGACAACAAAACAAAACAAAAACAGAAAGGGGTTAAAAATATATATGTGAAAAGAAAAAAAATCAAAAAACATGAGAAAAAGAAAAAGAATGAAATACCCCATAAAAAAATTAAGTTTATACAAGTGAGCAAGTCTAAATGACCCTTAGAAAATGAAAAAATGCATTAGTAATTCTTAGAATATTTTGAATAATGCGTTGTTAGTTAAAATTCCACATTCAATTAGAAAAAAAAGGTTAGTTAGCTTAATCACATTATTTAAATGTTATTGGGTTGAATTATATATATATATATGTGTGTGTGTGTGTGTGTGTATAAATTTTATATTAGATAATAAAATTAACTAACCACACTCTCTAAATGTGGTTAATTAGCAAACAAAAAGAAAAATTGAAAACCTTAGAAAAATAAAAAACTATAGGCCTGCATGTAAAAATGTGCCTTTATAAATTTAATTTAGATTTGATTAAGTTAACTGCATCTTTTAAATCATGATTAATTGCATTATAATAAATTTTAGATTTGACATAATGTTTTTTCGAGATGCAATAAAGATTGATTAATTTTTAATGGGCTCAATATGGCCTGCCCATATCAATGGTGATTATGCTACCCCGCTCCCCCCATCCCCATCTAAATTTTATCCGACAAGGGGGTTCCAAGGAGGAGGTCTCAAGGATATTGTCTTGTGCAACGTGGCTCCCTCTCATCTTCCCCACGCCCGCCGCTTCCAAAACCGTTTACCACGTATATCCCCCTCTCGGTCCCCTCCAAATCCATTCTTTTTCCCCACTTGAACACTACTCCACTCCTGCCTCGCCACGTGGCAACGAAACACCTGTCCCTCTCCTAACCGTTGGATAAACCATTTTCCCCACCATTAATCCCTTTTCCCATTTTTATCGTCACATTACGAAATTATATATTTCCCACCTGTTAAACAATACCTGTTGCTATTTACTCCTCTCTCTCCTAATAATGACATAATTCAACAGATTAACATGCCAGTACCTATAAAATATTAATCCTATAGACCTACAAGTTTTGTTTTATCAATTAATTTTTCCGATAAACACATCAAAATACCATCATCAGAGGAATTTTCCAAGCGACCATCCATTCCATTCAAGATATTAATCTCGTTAATTTTCCTAATACCAGGTAATTGTAGTCATTTTTCCCTAAATTTTATTTTGAATTATGCCTCCCAAAAAGAAGATATTTGCTGTAAGGAACACCATGCTCCCTCTAACTGTAGATGTTGAACATCAATCCTTATTTGACCAGTTGTATCAGATTGCTGGAATCAATTGTGAGTTCAATCTTTATGAACTTCACTATTGGCTTAACGAAAAATATCTTGACCTCACTGATGACCTAGGACTATGGGATTCCTCATTACCCCAATTTTTTTTCCCTCATGCCTATTACTTCCCTGAATTTGTAACCTCATGTCAGCTTAGATATCTCCCTAGTTAGAGAACCATTGTGGCCCAAAATAGTGAATTCATTTTCACAATTAATGGAAATTTTATTTTACAAATGCTCGAGGTTCAAATTTTAGATTATATGTAGCCTTTCGACCCAGACATACTCACATAAATATACAACAAACTTCACTTTCCTAAAAGACCTAAAATATTTGAAACATTTATACCACAGAATGCTAAATTACCCAAAACCAACCTGCCTTATCCCCCTTCCATGTTCCCTTACATGAATAGGAAGATAATTTAAATGTTTGCATGTCTATTTGGATACCATTTAGACCAGTAGGTTTTTGAAAGAATCCTAGCCTTCCTGTCTATATTTTCCTCAAATGAAAAACCTCATGCCCTTATTTGTTACGATGAAATTTTAGCAGAACTCATTCATGACCAGTTCATGAAATTTTCAAATGAAGGAGTGTTCAAGTATGCATTCAACCTATTGTATTTGTTTCTTTATTTTCAATCAGACATATTTTCCTTTCATCTAAAAAAGCTAGTCATTCAAGGAAACCCCCAGTTAGTTATTCGCTAGACCTCCTTAGTAAAAAAGAACATCATTGAGTTTACCTTCAGTGATTTTGTAGATCAGTTTTTACATGTGACTACCATTTTTTCACATAGTGATGCAGAGCCCAGGATACATCAAGAAATGAAGAGAATTTTTCAATTGAGTGACTAGACTATAAGAGGATATTGGTTTTTATACCAATCTTATAAAAATATTAGAATATATGGGTGTGAATTATCACCTTACAAGCATCCCAACTTTGTACCAATCCACATTTATTCTTTATAATATATCAGACACATGATCAATATGGATAAAGTACATTTCTTGGTAGCAAAGAAGAAGGAAGAGTTCAAGATAAAGACACTAGTTGGCGCATTCATCTGCAATACAAGGTCATCATGACAACATGCAGTTGACATTCTGGAATAAATTAATTTCAAGCACAATTTTACTTGGTCCTATGATCCTCTCGGTGTAATTTAAATGTTAAGAGTGGAACAACAACCTGTTGATTATGCACATACCCCTAGACCAGAAATATAACAGTTCATGAATCAAGAAAACTGGCAGGAGGATACTTTTCGAGAAGCTGAAGAACAGGTACTGTCAATGTAATATTCCCAAATGGAAAAGCAAGAATATGGTCCACAAAACTGGAAATAGAAGTGAAAATCAACACATCAACAATGGATACCAATATGGAGCCATAAAATTATGTTATAAGAACAACAAATCAATACAAAATAGTGAGGCACAAGCCATATGATATGAAGAAACAAGCCTCCCATAAACAATCACTCCGTAAATGAGATGCTGCTACAATACAAAATGTCAGAGAGCTACTACAGCACAGTCATAACATGCATAAATATAGCTGAAGATCATAAAATGATACAAATATAATGATATATGCCTCAATAGTTGTTATACAAATAGATCTAGGCCCTGTATCACCTTTCCAAGATAACCCAAGATGGTTTCTGGAAAATGCATACAATATGCAAATGTAAGATGCAGCCCTAGTGTTGAAGGTTTGCTGCAAAAAAAAAATGAGAAGATATGGCTGAAGCTGATATACAATGATGTATCTCTTCTCCAATAGATCCTCTGGATGAAAGGATGTCCCCTTCACTGAATAAATCACCTCCCAAATCAGATACTGCAACCACCCCTACAACTCCTCCCTAAAATAATGCAAAACTCAACTGAAACTATGATATAGGGGATAAATACTCCTTGGCCTGATGCCAAATATGTAAATAAATTCCAAGGGGCTTCTTTATTGGCCTCCCAATGGAATGAATCCTTCCTTCACTGAAAAACTAGCTCAAAAAACACCCAATACAATCCTCCACTACTGCACCATGCAACAAAACACAAATCTAAGAATAAATTGTGTTGTTGAAGAAAGATTATGCTTGGCCTAATGCCTGAATGTGGAAATGTAGTATAATACTCCTCCTAAAGTCTCCTCAAGGAAAGAGGTGGGATTCCCGCTCGAGAACACCCTATGTTAAACAACACTGCAATATTATCTAAACAGTTGAAGAGAGCAACAAGTCTAAACATACCATTAACAAAATAATAATCCAATCATACCCATAATGGCTACAATCCTCTTCCTTATATTCTTTTTGAGCTTCCTCACCTTCGGCCCCACTCATTAAAGCCACTACTTCCATGCATGGAATCTCCCTCCAAAACTGTGTTGTCCCTCAATGAATGCCACTCCTTCCATACCAACATTGTTTGATTTGGTCAAGGTTGACCCAGTATTCATGCTCCAACCCCTTTTCACACATAAGGGTCTTGAATCCATCCTTTAGATGACCTCTTTTCACATTAGTAGTTTCTTTTATTCCTACTAAGGATATTTATGGGTCTCCATACCCTCTTTTTCTTCAAACTAAGAAGAAAAATAAAAAATTAATATTCCAATTAGCTGTGTGATAATTTAGGAATATTACAATCCTCCCCTCCCAAGTGTTACTTGTCCCCAAGAAACTGCAAGGAGAGAACTGAAGAATGTGGGGAAGCTTCATTTTTAGATTGAGATCCAAGCTATCATCCATACAAAATGAATCACCCTCCAGAATGGGAATTCATAGAAAAACTCCTCTCGTCTACTCATGAGACACACCTCCCAAGTGCTCAAGATACCCAAATGGCTCATCCCATAAGGAAACAAGAGACCTAATGTACCAATCATGGATGGTCCAATGCTTTCCCTGAAATATGGAACATAAGAAAAGTGGAGAATATTATCTCTAATAAGAACATCCAATCCATGTGCCATCTCTCCAACCATGCCCACAACAATGATAAGGACATCATCAACATATGGGATCATAATAAAAGTTATATTGGCTGCCATATATAAAACTGGAGAAGGATAATGATCCCTCAAGTGCGACCAACACAGTTATGCTCCAAACTGCCTTAGAATAGGACATGATGATTAGTTTCCCAACCACTTGCTTGCTTCCCCAATCCTCTCACATGCTTGGAGGGTGTGTATGATGTGAGGTACACATTGAGCACACCTTGAAAAAGATATCATCTCCCCAACATCTCCTAGGGAGTGGCCATCACCATCATAGCTTATGTCTCCAAGTGGATCATGAGGTCCATAAGAAAGAGTACCCCATATTGTAGCAATAACCTGTACATGGATCGTAAATAAATAAAAGCACATAGTAAGTGAATCATGATGCACATAAACACAATCCTTACCATGTACCTTGAACAAGTTGGTGAAGTGGCTCATAGATGAACCTCTTCTCATCCCCAATGAGGATGAAAGTGGATGTGTTAACTCTATCAAAGAGTTATGTCCCTTCTCCAAGTAATCCATGCATTTCCTCATGTGATGGTGCATCTCTTCTTTGATGCCTTCCAAAGTGAATATCTCTATGATAGCATGGTATGTCCTCATGAAATCAGTGTCACTATAGAGAAAATCCCCATGGACTGCATGCCAATCCTTCTTTTTGCACTTGGAATTCCAAGTCAAGAAGACCATATCCTGGTAGTAGATGTCTCCATCCACCACTTCGAAATCATAGTGCGAAGTATGGGAGAAAATCAACCCATACTCTCCCAAGAGTAACTAGAGAAACAATAGATCTTGTTGCCTCCTTACACCTGCATCATACAAACCAAGAGGTGAAAATATGATGATTGAAATGAAGAATGCAACATCATCACAATGCACCCAAACTTCTTACTTCCCCATGATGCAAGTGTCATGCCAAATCCAAACCAATAGCATACCCTTCAAAGTAGGATATGTCACATGCTCACCAAACTCTTTCAAGAGTAGCTAGCACATGCTTTCCTCCTGCTTCCCTCTATCATAGATCTGCAAGTGGCTCACCAGCCCCTTGCTCATCACCGTCACCCATGCAACCAATGGTGAGTGTCTAAGTTCATGCTCCCAATGGGTATTCCTCCAATGGGGAATACCATCCTCCCAAATCAAATCAATATCTCTACACTTCATGGGATGTTGAAGTGTAGCCTCCTCGAGATCTCCATATGAAGACCACTCATCGATGACCATGTTGATTCCATAAGGGTCGAATTATACTAAAGGCAAAAGCTTCTCATTGAGTTGTGAAGTGATCATTAAGAAGGATCCATCATAGTAATGGAAGATAAGATGTATCTCATCAACCGTCTGCTTATCCTCTGCTACATATGTAGAATGGCCATTGGAATGCTCCTATAATGGTTGGGCCCCCAACTCATCACTAGTGCTCAATGATAGCACTGCTAATCTCCATGATGGTGCATCTATTTTATCATAATCATGCTCAATGCTGAATATATAGTTATGCATTGGATTATTTAGGACAATATTCATCCTATCCTCCAAAAATCTACACTCCAACCCCAAGAGTTGAGTGCAGCTCAACAATGACATACTAGGATGAATTTATATCTCCTCCTTGATCCTATCAAGGGTCCTCTACGGAATAATAGTCTGCTACTCAAAATCAATAGTGTTTTTTTATCTTAGGCCATGCAATGGCATGTCCCCACAACCCTCTATATGATGTGCTGAAATAACAGAAAGTGGAAACATTTGCATACCTTGGTTTATCTTGGGAACATCTTGTACTGCTACAAGGGTTCCTCCCACCCGTGTGATGACTTCCCCAACTACTTGTGATGATAGTTGTTCCTCTATGGCTACACCAGCGCTGTTATAAGTCTCCTCCTCCTCATGCATCTCCCGACTAGTGCATGGGACTATAAATGTCGAGAGATCAATACCACTTTGCGAAGGTGAAAGTGTTCTTTCTCTTGATTCAAGTGCTCCTGCAGCAAGTGGTGGTTAAATTTTCTTCTTGCCAAACTTCTTAATCATCCTCTAAGTAAAATATGCATATCCAGTCACTTTTGCACGACTCAAATGGTTGAACCACGAAATGTTTGCTTCACCCTCAAGGTGCAGCGCTGCAATCTCAGTAACTTCTTTCTCTACTACTAGATGTAGTAGGAAGAATGCATCCAACTTCATTCCCAAAGCCCTTGTTGTACATGTAGATGACCCATCAAATGTAGACAATAGAAATCTATTATGCTTCCTTATTCTATTGATGCAAGGCCTTCTTTTTTCTTTCAACTGAATGAACTGTGGGAGAGTTAGATCCTCATAGAAAGGTCTTGATTGATATTCTTTTTCTGCAAGATACTCACTTAGAATCCCATGAACTAAGTGTCCTCCATTTCGATACCTTTTTTCTTCTTCGAAAAAAAAAAATGGCATAGTATACTTCTTTGGTTCTCTATGCAATGTGAGTTCTTTCTTCTACTGATAGGAAGTATAAGGACCTTCCTCATCTCGAAACCCTATTGTGGTTTCATGGCTTTTCTCCATTCTTATTTTCTTGACCTACTTGGTGAGGTCCCTCATAGATCTCAAAAGAGATGAGATAAAAATAATTCCTTCCATCATTCTAATCTCTTTCTCCTTCTTTTTATTCTCCTGATAGCATAATGACTGAGATCCACTGGGTGAGCCTATATTATTCTCTGATACTACTATAATATTCCCAAATGGGAAAAGCAGGAATATAGTGCACAAAACTATAAATAGCAGTGTAAATCAACACATCAACAATGGAGACCAATACGGAGCCATAACATTATGTTATAATAACATCAAATCAATACAAAATAGTGAGGCACAAGTCGTAATATATGAAGAAACAAGCCTCCCAAAAACAATCCCTCCATAAGAGAGATGCTGCTACAATACAAAATAGTGAGACACAAGTCCTTCGACCTTGTGATATGTGATACTGGAGCTTCGAGTTGGAATTAATTTGGATAATGAGTCCAATATGAGGCTCAAAAGGTTCCTGAAACGAAATACTGTTAAATGCAACTATAATTCTTAGAGCTATAGTTCTCTTAAACTCTATTTTTTATACACTTGAAACATAAGAATAAGAATCCACACATCGTGTTGGACTACAATAGTAGAAAAAGAGTGCAGAATATTAAGTTGTGCAATATGGGGGATGTTGGGATATAGTTTGTGAGGTTATTAGAGTTTGTACCTAGATTAGTAATTATGTGTTATGGAATCTTTTTCTATAATTTTTTCAGGGTCAAACTTTTACCTTATAGAGTAAAATCCCCACCTTAGGGGTGACCCACTATCCAGAGTTCTATAGCTAGGTGATGGATCCTTAGAAAAGATAATGGTTCCAACCCTATATTTAAATGTATAATGTGTGTATAGTTTATGTTTACATGTATGAATATAATTTGTAATTAATTATGATTAATGTTTTTTATGTTTCTAATAATATATGGTAATTCATTTATAAGCATATTAATTTACATAAAATATAGTAATTTGCATGGGAAATGGATCGGATTTAGATATGAGAAATATGCCTAAAATATGTTTCTTATGAGAAGAGGGTTCCATTAATGCAGTGGACCGAAACTATAACGTAAAATACTTAATGAAGAGTGAAGAATCAAATGATGCATGCTTTATAGAATATCTAATATAAGTTTTTAAATAATCAACCAATAAAATTAGGAAACTTGTTATAATTTATTGGAACACTTGATTACCATTATACAAACTTTTAAAGAATTTTGACTAATAAGAATTCTTGCGAGAATTTTTTTTGATTGAATATTTGAGTTAAGCCCATATTGGTATGAGAATATTTGGAGGTGTTGCTTTAATGAAGACCGTATTTGGTTTGTAATAAATACCTAATCTACTTCAGTTATGCAACATTTCCCAAAACTATTGATAACATGCAAGAACCCTTGGGTTGTTATATATGAAATATACTTATATTTATGTATGAATCCATATCTAGATGAAAAGGGATTTATGAGGATATTATTTTCCAAGAGATTATCTGTATTGGTGAACTCTCTAGCTGTAATCGAAATGGGATTGAAGTTGTATGTTAAACGTTTAAGAAATTGTTGTGAATTGATGCCAAGGGGATTATATATATATATATATATATATTAAAAAATTGGGGCTTATCTAAAGTTTAATACAAAACAAAAAATTAAGTTATGTGAAAAAGATATAAAGTTAATTTATGTTAAGAAGTCAAAATTGAAATGGTGTCTTTCAAACTTATGGTTTAGGAAGCCCATGTTATTTTTCAGCATTATTTGGAAAAGTGGAAAGGGAATTAATCATTTAATTAGTAAATTGATGTGTCTACTAACATTTTTTTTTATGAAGAGTTATGATAATATATAGAAGGATATAACATTGGAAAGAAAGTGTGTGAAAGAGAAAATATAATTTGTTGAGTGAATGAGTCATTTTCATATTTTTACAATAATTTTTTTTAGATGCTTTATCCATATAATTTGTTTCAAATCACTGATATTAAGATTTTCACCAAAATTTGTTTATTTATTTTTTGTGAGACATTTAAAAATTTTGAAATTTGGATTGTATTAAAAAGAAGTTTTAACCAGTGTACTAAAGTTTTTGGACTCTAGTTTTCTATAATTTGGATATAATCTCTTTGAGTGTTAGGGGTTGTGAATAGTCCCAAAATCAATTTTAAGTGAGTGATATTAGAAAATTTTCTATAACTTTCTTTCAATGAATAATTAAGCCATGAAATATTGAGCATATTCACAAAATTACTCAAGGAATCTCTATTAATAATTTAATGTTTTAGCTCACTATAATTCTGGAGATATATCCTATGGAAGCTAGAGTTTGTGAATGGTCCTAAAACCAATTTCAAAGAGTGAAAATGGAATTTTTTGTATAAAATTTTCTTTTGGGACACTTCATGCTTTCAAATATTAAAATATTTAAGCAAACATAGAAAAGAGAATAGCTTAAAAAATTTAGAGCGAGGTATAAAGAAAGAGATACATAACACACTATACAATTTTTCTCTTTATAAGAAACCAAAAAAACCAAGTTTAGGAAATTTACCATAACTTTCACTTGGCACATAGAAATTGGTGGGGTTGTGAGAGGTTATGAATAATAAGCAAGCATAGCTAGTGTTTTTTTGAGTAGATCATTATTTAATAGGCTATATGTAGGTTGGTGTCTCACAAACAAAGATAATTGTGACACTTGCTAAGTGTGTGCTTAGTAATGGGGATTTTTGTGTCTAGTATATTTATGTTTATGAAAATATAGAAGAGTAGGTTAGCCCCTACAAAGAATTATTATATATATATATATATATATATATATATATATATAGTCCCAAAAGGGTTTCCATGTAAATGTTGTGTTCCATGTTCTACAATTGGTAGATATCATAGTTGATTGTTTTCTTATGATCCATTAATATTTACATAAGTGGATATTGTCTTATATCGATTCACTTGCACTAATTCTCTCCCCCCACTACCAAATATAAGTGTGATCTCAAAAATTGGTATCGTAGTGGATTCCTTTAGATTATAACCACTAGAATGTAGATCTCATCAACACATGTTTCTAGTGAGGAAATTTCTATACAAAATAGAACCATTCTTCAATGGAACAAACTATTTTTTCTAGAGAATAAGGACACAAAATTATCTAATGGCTATTGGCTTTGACATTTCGAAATATGTTGTCTTTAGGTAGAAATATCCAATAAGTTGCCAATGGATCATGCTAGAATCAAGGCTATTGAACATAATGAAAACCCCATTAATTTGATGTCGTGTGGAATATCAAAATAAAATTTTGATAAGGTGATTAATTGTTAATTAGTGGATGAAATTGGGAGAAACATCATAAAACCTATGAAGGAAATGAAAATTCTAAGAAATAAAAGCTACAATCTTATAGAAGGAATTTTAAGATATTGAAAATGAAAGATAAAGAAATTTCTATAACCTATCTCCTTTCTCTAAATAAATAGTAAACACCATGAGAGGACTTAGTGTAAAGGTTGAAGAATCAATGATAATATAAAAGGTTTTAAGGCAACTCTCCTTAATATTTAATTCCAAAGTTTCATTAATAGGAAATGAAGGAAATTAATAAATTGGCAATGGATGAGTTCCGGGACATTCCCACAACATATGAGATGAATACTGAGAAATATAATATGTTTGAGTAGTATATTTGAGGAGTACTTTTGGGGTGTGTGCAAAAGAGTGTCATGTAGAAGGGTTGGCTAAGGAGCATTGCACAAAACACGAAAACTAAGGAAATACTTTAGGTTATTTTTTGGGTTTTTACTCATAATTTTAGTAATTTCCCATGGTAAAAGTATGTTTTTTTGCAGGCCTTGTGTCTCAATGTAAAATTATAAAGAATTAAGGCCACACTGTTATGTGAGGTCCTGTTGTGTTATGGTTATGGTTATGGTTAGAGTATGTATTTTATGAAGGTTTCACACTATAATTTCATGGATAAGTCTAGTGAACCAGGACAATTGTGATGTAACCCATGATTTCAAAAGTAATACGATTGTATATTTGGATCATGGTATATTGTTTGCGTTATGGTATAAATGATTTGGATTATCCATTATGCTCTTTTTGGACACCTAACAGACTCCCCCTTACATTATTCAAATGAAATGGGTCTCTTATTTAAGTTTATTTTTTATTCAGTTTTGTTGCTCTATCTTACTGATCTTACTTTTTTGCAAGAAAAGATTTTATTTCTATGCTACCTTATTTTGGAGTTTAACATGGTATTATTTTCATTGGCTCTATAATTCTAATGATATAATTGAAGGAACTTAAAGATAGATCATAAATTTTAACAACAATTGGTTGATGTATGTCTTGTGTTTCTTGAACAATATAACAACATCCTCACAAAATCATGGACATCACATTACTTTTGTTTTTATGAGAAAACTTGATAAACTTATAGATATATTTAGTTAAGTCAACATATAAACTTGTTGTTTTGAATATTTACTCTTATACCGTTTCTTTTCCCTAGTTATATACTGAACTTATGCCTATGAATTGAACTTATGCCTATGACATGGGGTTTTACTATAATATATGGTTTTAGGATATGAATGATTTAATTTTCCTTTTGGACTTTATTATGATATGATATATATGGAACATGCTTTTCATATTCCATAATATATCAAAAGGGTTCAGACTTAAATTATTGAACAACACCTAAAACTATTGATCTTTATATTATGTTTTGGTTTATTATTATTATAACATGAGGTGGTATAACGTAACACTATGTACATTTATTATTTTCATAGTTAAATTTGTAATGGGATAAATCCGGATACATCTATGCAATGGATAAGTTATACTTCCAAGAGTTAATACTTGACAACAATAGGTCATGTAATATATGTGACATGGTATGACATCGAATGAATCATATGGTTGTATGATGACATGGCTCTGCTCGCCCAAGTTCGAGAACGTAAGTTTTAACACCTGAAATTTTACATGTGATCGAAACTTCTTGAGGCATGTGGTTTTACTAGCATTCTAAAGAAATATTAATACAAATCTGTACTACTAGTATTGGATTCCAGTGATTCATTTCAAGACATACGGTTATATTCACAGATACCATGCATTCAAATTTTGAGTTTTCGCTAGTGAATTTCACTGTCTGATATTAGGGTTTATTCCTTGAAACCTTACTCGACTTGCATGCCCTCCATTATGCACAAAACCATCACTAAATCATGTTTAATTCCATGTAATGGCCCTTGTTGTTTGAACAAAGCTTCATGGAGGTGTAATTATTGAGGCTTACGATGAGTATCTCACTCTATTCTAAGAAGTCAAATGGTGGAACTTTATTCATTATTTTCAAGCTCATAATGAGGATGTAGTCAAGGGTATTTCCACACTTCAAATGGTCATAAATCCAAATTGGATAAATTGAGTTGATGGTTGATGAAATCTTCATTGTCAAAGTAGCACATATGTCTATAGAGGGTGAAAATTGGACAAATAATTGACCAGTATACGATATCGCTTGGCGACAATTTCTGGACTCGAAGGATTAAGCCTATAGAGTGAAAGGTATGCTTATTCATTTCATTAAGAAAAAAAAAAAACTAAACTAGAACGATTTACTTTAATTCATTAGGAATATTATTACCTGCAAGGGTAGATATGGACTCGTCTTTCTATATCACATATATCTTATGTTGGTATTTTTGAATTTTAAGTTGAACCTTCAATTTTATTTGCAAACAATCTTTTCTAAAATGGACAGGTTTTATCAGAGGGATTGTAAGAACCCTGAATGCAACTTGTTTCACAACAAGTTAATATGAATTCTTGTTAAACACCGTTTGTTTACGTCCGGGGATTCCTGGAATTTTTTCCTCCATCAGAATGGTTTTGAAAATCCTCATGATAGTAATAGATAAAAAATCCCTCCAATGGTTTCCCCTAATCCTCAAGAACCTACTATAGAATCAATTGTGTCCCACGAACATGATATTTTGGGCCCTGATAACCTTTTTAATTCGAATGAATCAAACTTATGTGAGGAAACAATGGTTAAAATCCTCAGTTCTACGCCTACTTGCATAACCCATAGCATGGAAAAGAAGGTAGGTTTTTGGAATGTCGAGCTACAACTTGAGTTCAAATATGATATTGAACGAAGTCTGTAAAAATATTCTAGCCATTTTCAATTTACACGCAACAAATAAAACACTCATTCGATTCCATACCTCCACTATCAAATTAAAAATAAACAATTGGCTCATAAAATATCCCATGCTCAATGAAATAGATGAAAAATGTCCTCGAACTCAAAGATGTTTATGCTTATGTTGACTCTCCTCACGAAATTTTGTTGAAAAAATAACCAACCCTAATCTACTCCTCACTTTGAATTTGTGGATGAAAATTCTCATGCTCAAGCTGGTAATGATATTTGTCATGACATCTATCAATACAAGGTTGATTCTAATAAATGTGTACAAATCATGTAATGGAAGCAAAGATACTTAGTTATGTTCCCTTGCGTTGAACAGAGAATCCACCTGCTTCAGCAGGAAAATAAGCAACGCATGATATTGAAACAAATTAGGGTTAATCAAAGTGATATGAAGCCTTCTATATTGGAGGGGAACTGCAATCATCATACAAAGATAATTATTAAGTTCGCAATGTTAAAGTAGTCATTACATCATATTCTCAAAGTAAAAATATGCTAAATAAATATTGTTAATTATCTGTTTTCAGGTATGAATATTGTTGAGCTATGCCTATATATTTGATTGAGTTTATCATTTTTAAAGATAGCTACAGAATCTCAAATTTTGCAGCCTTCTTATCTTATTAATAATGTCAAGTATTGATTTTCATTTCCTTAATTTTCAATAGGTATGCCTCATCTTCTGGAAGTTGGCATTGGTTATGATGACAAAGGTTGTTGTGGATATGGTGCAGTTGTTTCAAATCACCTTTACATATTGTGCTAGGTATTTATGACATTTTCATTTAAAACAATTATGTTCGACCGGGAGTGGCCATGACAATTAAATTGTGGTCCTTATTTTGGGAGGCTTTTTTCTGTTTTTTACTAAGTTTTAGTTTTGTATATTGAGGACTCGCTGACATATATATAGATCCTCAAGAATTTGAGAAAGGGGAGGAAATAAGGTCATTTAATTTTGGTGACTATGGGAAACATCTATACATTCTAGTTGATGTAAGTGTTCGTTTTGTTTCAACGATTTTGAAAAATCGAGACTTATTCATACGTGATATTTAAAACCCATAGTTACCGATGAATATATTCAAAATTTCTCGAATGTGTTTTGGTAAATTCTAACAGTTTGATGTTGTTATTTTCTTACTATGATTTGGAAATAAACAACATTTCATTTGAATCCTTCTTTATAGTTTTAATTTTATTTTATAAATAGTTGATCGTATTAATTTTTTAATATTGTTGTAGTAAATATAATTTCGATCTGTACATTACACAAATAAAGAATTCCGAGAATGTTTTTGAGAACTCAGGTTTTCGAGTATCGTCTTTGCATATAAATATATTAATACTTTGATGGTAATAATTTCTTTGTTTTATATAATCTTTGATTTTTTAATCGTTGAACAATTTCAAAGTTTTAAGTGATTAATTAAGAATCAATTTTCAAAAGGATTTATTATAGTCATCTCATTCACCTCGACCTAGATAATATTAGGTAATCATATACATTTGCATTTTCATTGATTCTTGATGTGAAATAGGAAATGAAATTTCATATATTTCTATATTTTCTTAATAGATGAGGTGATTACATTGTTTGTAGTTTTATTTTTTTATGTGATATTTCATGGATCCTGTAATGGGACCTAACTACCAGTTTCCACAGGGAAAAACTATGAGCTTGCATCTACAGAGCCTAAAAAGTGTGAGTTGGACTTAAGGGGAGATTTGGGTTATTTTTTGGCTGAAGAAGAGGACTTGATAGTTTATGATGCACTTTACCTTTTTTGAACTAACAAACATGATAATATTGTGCAAATATTTGGATGTGCTTCATGCCTAGATCCATGGGGACCACGTTGTACGGAAGAACTTGAGAGATATGGGGTTCTCAAGTTGGATGAGAACCCACCAATGAGGGCAAGTGAGCCCTTACTATTGAGGATAGTTAGCTATTGGGATCTAGACCAGGAGGCCTTTATGGTACAGGGGCACAAGATCTAGCTGACCATCCAGGACATCTACTTCTTGACCAGTCCTACTTCTTGACCAGACTCCCACCACTAGGGGTGGTGGGAAATATACATCAAGTATTACCACGTGGGCTAAAGGTATCATACTTCATGGAGTGCCACTCTAGATTAGATGTCTCTCCTAAGGGCACAACTATTCCGATCGGTGATTTGGAGTGGCTAGAGCCACAGGTTGTCGCCGCAGCAGTAGTGCAGATCTTGGGAAACCAGGTGTTCCATCACATCACTTGGAGGTAGATGATGCTCGTAGAGAGTGTTCTAAGTGGGACCTACTATGGGTCTGTCGAGATGATGTTGTCATTGGTGAAATGATAGTTGTCAGTGTGAAAGTGACACGTGAACCATGCCTGTGCTTTTGGTATGGTGTTGTGCTCATTCTTCTTTAAGAAGATCCCCACACTTCGACCTCATGTGTAGATCCAGGACGGGGGCCCACCAAAGCCTAGGATAAGCCACTGGGTGCATCTGCTGCAGAGAGGAGGAGGCGAGGGATTCAGATGGGTGTTCTAACTTGATTTCTAGTTTTCACTTTGCAAGCGACACGTGAACCGTGAACCATGACTGTGATTTTGGTATGGTGTTGTGCTCGATATTCTTTGAGAAGATCCCCACACTTCGACCTCATGTGTAGATCCAGGATGGGGGCCCACGGGAGCCTACGATAAGCCACTGGGTGCATATGATGCAGAGAGGAGGAGGCGAGGGATTCTAACATGTGCTTTAACTTGATTTCTTCACACATTGGGATCAGATACCACTGTACATAAATGACTATCCATACAGTGGTATGAAATTTCAGAGGGACCCTAACTTGCCACTTCTATCGGGTAGAGCATGGGGACTAGATGGTAATGGAAATTTGATATATATTATGGTGCATTTAAAGTTTTTAGAATATGTATGTGATACTGATTCATGACTTTTGGTATGCACATATAGCACCAGTGAAGTTGGAAGAGTATATGGGATGGCCTGCAGCACTTTGGGCTGTGGATTCTTGTGGAGTGAGAGTGGAACAGAGAACTGAATATGAGGCTCTACTACAGGATGTCCAACTGTGATTTGATGCTTATGAGTCTATCAAAGCATGGTTGGCATGATATTGAGGACCAATACATCGATGGATTGATAGAGCTACCCTCTAAGTGGCGAGGTGTCATGTGGCGCATGGCAGTGGCTAGACGAGAAATTCGGGATCTGCGGGCTTGTGGAGCCAAGCCAATGGCTTGGGACCCTCTAGATAGTGATTAGATGTAGGGAAATGTGATGCCCTCGTTTTTCATTTTTAACATGCTATGGGCATGTTGGATGTATTCAGATTAGTGGACTCCAAACATTTATGATTTTGTCAATACATAGTATGGATATGCATATTTTTATATATGACGAGTTTATGGTTCACCATTTGTTTTATGATTGTCTTATGTTAAATGAATTTTATAAGTGCCAATCTAAAATATTGTTTGCAATGCTATCTACATAGTGATTTTGGGCTCTAGGTACATGAATGAATGTAATGGTTTCAAATTCACACACTAAGAACTCCACTCGTAAATATCTTCTAAAAATGACTTGGTTATTCACATGATACACACCATAAAATTGCATGACAAGCAATAAGGAATCTACATGGACATGAAAATGAAGAATGTGATGATCAAGGGAATTGAGTAAAAAACATGTCACGGCATCATATTTGGCCTGGTTATTGGTGGCATATCCAATTCATACACCCTTGGAGAGGACTAAGGAATGCAAGGGGGTAAAAATTTTCCAAGCCGTCGAGGCTCAATTCTGGGAGAAGCGACTTGAACCATTGGAATAACCGATATATGGTGTGGATGATGGAACCATCTGAAGGGCACCACAAGACAAAAAATGAGATGATGATGGATAATGCAAGCTACCTAAATTCATGAGAGAAATAAATACACTCATGTTAATGGGAGATGCTATAGGTAAAATTTCTTGAGGTAAAGTAAATTACGAGGGTTAGGAAGGCATTGGCCTTCAAAATCATGTAGAAGGTATGCCCCTTTGCCCAAAAATTAGGTGTCAACGTAATGGCTACAAGGGGGATGTAGATCAAATTCATGGGTTCGATGTAAGGGGGGATATATCCAATTGACTTCCCTTTGGATGAACTCTTTGGAATCTACAACATACTCGTCATGGGACTGCTACAGAAAGGATTACGCACGATGGTGCATATCATCCCAAGGAAAATCAAGGGTGGTCATGGCTTCCATAATCTCTTCATCATAATGGAATATGGGAGGAAAGATGGAAGGGATACCAAATGATATGGCACGGCTACTTGATGCAACATCATTAGAGATATGGTTCACATACACATCGCTAGGGAGGGTAGACAAAGAGCTAGTAGAGCAAACATCTGCCGATGTTGAGACCAAGGTGTTTGTCGAGGGAGGTTCAACCAAAACAGAAGGGGATTCCCCAGAGGTGTCTTCCACCATGGATCTCATGGATGAGGACATATAGAGAATAGTAGTCGAAGATTCTGTCATCTTCAAATTGGGGGGAGGTATCACAATGGGCAAAGAAATTTCCTCCAATTCAGATGAATCGTAACTCACAAGTAGAGGGGTACATGATCCACTATGAGCAACCTCTATTTCAAGAACAGCCTCAAGGGTGTCACGAAATTCATCGAGATGGGGAAAATGATGAGAATACTAGCCATAAAGATCACACAAAGCAGAGGTGTTGTTTGTGTGCAACAATTCAAGTTTCTTAGTTGAATTAGGTAACATAACATGGACCTTTGGGATGTTAGATTCAGGAAATGTCTCATTGACTAGATTTTTGAGAGGTGGAACCTCGGGATAGTTATGGGTGGCGTGCCCAACAACATAACAAAAAGAGCACAAAAGTGACTACTTTGGAGGCTTACGAGGAGAAAGATTTGTTTGAGGGGCCTTGTCCTTAGGTTACTTCTTTTTAGCTTTTCCCCCCTCACTAGATGTTATTGCAATAGGTGTAGGTTCCTGTTGAGGTGGTCGAAGAACTGAATCAAAAGGAGGGGTAATGGCGACTGGTTGAATCGGGGTCAAAGCGATATATGGTTTGATCTGAAGAGGTGGAGTGTTTGTTAAAGGACTAAGTACCAGACTAGGATCCCCAGGGTCAAATTGGGAAGACTCAACGTAGCCATAACAAGCACCAAAAATAATCCATATGGGGGAGATAGAAAAGGAATCTAATCGGAAGGGTAATGGCCTGGTGGAATGGCTCCCAAATGGTTAAGGATAGGGGGAACCATTCCTGGCTAAAAAGGGTTGGGAGAGACATCAGCAGAAGGAGAAGGTCCTTGAGTAGAAGTTCCGGAAGGCTGTGTCGAATTAAGAACAAGAGGTTTTGAAGGTTCTGGCTGCTGGATAGTCAAACCGGAATGATTTTAGCTAGCTTGAGATGCTTCCAACATGCAAAAAATTGACGAGCTGGGCTCAGTGATAAGAGGGGGGGACCAGGGAATGAACCAAGTAAGGAATACTATTTATAAAATCCTAGTGAAACACTGGTTAGAGGAGTGACTGATTAGTTATCGACCACCAAAGATATAATAGGCTTAGGGAGATATGAGACTTGGGTTCATAATATGTCAACTCATCGATGGTAACAATCCTTCCATTGTTAGGATCATATCTTACGATGAATCGTAGGTGCGAAAACTAACATTAATACATGTAGCTATGACGCAAGATGATATTGTAATCAAAGGGGGCATTAAGGACTTCTATTTCGATACAAACAATATTTCCCGCAAGTGTGATAGGAAAATTGTGGAACATGCAAAGGGGCTAAGAAGGGTGACCATCCCATGCACACAAAGTGATGGTAGATGGGGCTAATCTGGGTGATCCGAGCTTATTCAAAACATAGGTAGACATCACATAGGTGGATGCACCCTCGTCAATGATACATCTCTGAACATGGGAAGTACAAATCTTGATTGGTATTTGGAAGGCAACGAATGAAGGTAAAGGGGGATGTTCTGACTTGACAACATCAAATACAATCAAACGATCATCTGAAGGATCCAAAACTCCCAAATTAGATATTATAAGATGGGAACGACTAGAAGACTTCCAATGTTGGCATGGTAGCAGGTGACTCTGCCTATTCATCTACTATGTTGTAGGTGTGGGTGGATTTAGCAGAAGAAAATTTTCAGCTTAATGGCCCTTTTGGGATCTTGTGAATGACCTTTACCTTAGGCTAAGGGATTTGTAAGGGAACATTTGCTATCGAAATGGAATCTGTGGAAACTTTGGTTTGGGACTCGGTTGTAGAAGTAGAAGTTTTCTTGGCATATTGGCATGACCGGGTCTGAAGGTTGACATCAGTGGTATTGACCTCTTCATAATTGATCACGAGAATATGGTAATCGAGGTTACCAGACTGCGAAGGTTAAGGAGCGACCTGACCCTGAGGTGGTTGGGAAGCACCGTATCATTGCTCAGGGAAAGAATTGGTGAACACAGTCGGTTAAGTTGGCATTGTATTTGGAGGAAGAGAAGTGGTGGTTGGTTGTTCTTTAGATGTTGCTTGTGCTTCCCACATCTAGTTCATCTTGGGTAAAAGGGGACAATCATGACTATAATAGCCATGGAAACCACAACATGAACAAGGCTTGTTCGTACGAAAATGTCTTTTCTGCTTTGGCTATTCTCTTTATGGTTGGTTTGTAGTGTTAGGTTGGTTCCCTTGGGTTGTGTTCCATTGATTACCTTGACACCCTTGGTTACCCTACACTAGTTGGTTCTGTTTTCCTTACCCCTAACTATTTTTCTTATAATTAGGAGGATTATTCGTGCTCTGTTACGCATACACCTCACCCTGAGGAGGCGATGGCTACTGTGGCGGAGATTGAGAAGGCACAGGAGGCTAGGGCGCTGATGGAAGGGGGGCTAGAGTTCCATGTTGTGGATAAGGATAGAAATGAGGTTGGGAAACATTGGGGTAAACAGGTTGAGCAACAACTAGCCCTAGCATTGATTGATGCGATTGCGAAAATAAGTAAGGTGTGATTTGACCCGGATACATGTTGCTGGGAGGGGGATAAGTGCTGGAGGAGTTGATCCCCCCTAGGGGGTAACCATAACACATGTAAGGATGAGTGTATGTATGTGAAATAGATCCAAAAATACCTTCGGCGGTGTGAGATACCCTTGGTGCGGTGGCACCACCAGGTCTAGGAAGATTGAGTAAAATGGTATAAAAATAACCAGAATGGGAGTAGATCAAGTCATATTTAAAAGCGACTTGGAGAGATTATTCCTCTGTCTCAGGAAAGTGAGACCTAATATCTTTACCAATGGAATTAAAAACTATTCTAAGAAACTAATCCATATAGGCATGGTTTTCGAATGTAGGAGCTCGACACAAGCTCCTCCTTCTATGCCATTCTTGGACATGGTGAAAAAGGCATGTGGCAGAATTTTGACAGAAGGTGGTCAACAATTTCATACCAGTATCATAGTGGAGAGGTAACTGGAATTAGGATAGAAAAATTTTAGCAAGAGTCATAAAAGTGGAATGAGACAGAATTCTGGTCAACATACCACTTCGCAGCTTCTCCAGTGAGAGTATGTTGGAACAAAAAAAGCCGAATGGAGTCATCAGTAATGGAATTGGATGAACACCACACGTGAAAGGAGAATACATGATAAGTAAGGTCCTCTCTAGTGTTTCCTTCAAACTTAGGAATGTTATAAGGAATCTTAGTTGGCATAGCGGGCAGACCTTGATTGTGGAGTATATGGTCATTGATTAATTGGCGAAAATCAAGAAGGATTAAACCTGCCATGAAAGGTAGCAAAGGAGTAGTCGGAATAGTTCCAGTAGCAGGTCTAGCATTAGGGTCAGGGGCACCACTAGCTTAAGGACCTGCACTTGAATTGGCACTTGACATGATGAAGTTATGAGGGTAAGGGGAGCTTGGTTTAGAATCAGAAGAAGAACCTGATGAAAAGAAAAAGAGTCGGTATGGGCACTCAGTGGAGGACTAACTCAGATCCTACATGGTGGAGTAAGTATTCCTAACGGAAACTAAGGGTGAAGGCCTTGGAATCTCTAATATAAATGCGTTGGGGTCATAATGTTGGCAAGTCACAAATGACATGAAAATATTGAAGAGGGATAAAAAAAAAGGCTCAGTGATGCAGATTAATTAATTACGATGTTTATGCCTTGTCTTGGTGGTGTAAACCAAGCACTCTTCGCTTTAGGTGTGAGTGTGTGCAAGTCATTTGTTAATTTTAATTGAGGAAATATTGTTTTATAAATAAAAATAAAAAATGTTGAAGTACTATAAATAAAATTGAAACGACAATAAAATAAACAACTACACATGCATAAATTCAACCCACCAGAAGGCTTCCCAAACAACTAGTCTAAAGGGCAAGAGAAATTGACTCAAAACAGAAAATATGGCAAAAATATCTAAGGTCTAAGCAATAGGGATGTAATGACTCAGATATTTTGGAAGAGATGCAGAAAACAACAAGAAACAAGAGGGGAAAACTACTACAAAATGGGGAGCGAAAGGTTAAAACCCTAGGGGAAACCAAGGAGCCCTATGCGAAATACCAAAAGAAAATAAAGAGGGGGTTTTGGATGGAATAACAGGTTATCAAAAGGGATCTTATAGAAGGATATATCATAGCCTGAAAGAATGGTTGAAAGCACTGCAAATCTCAGACTACCTACTCAGATAAACCACTCCTAGAAAGGTGGAACTGTACTGAAACACTAGGGCATTTGTTTCTACTTCAAGGAGAAAAAATAAGCATATATATAGCTAAGACGGGTTGAGACGGAGGTCAAACAACCTAAAATAGTGCCCACGACAAACTGTGATAGTCTCAGAAAAATACAGTAAAACGTTGCAAATCGCAGGTAATGACATGTGGCATGTGGAAATCGCAGTTTCTAGGCTAACATGTGTGAGGTCAAGCAGCAATCGAAGGTTTGCGCTCAAAAATTTTGAGTCCCAGCTCCTAGATACTAGGGTGGCAAGTTACGAAAAATTTGACGTCTCTAGTGTGGCTGATACCTATTACCCACAAAGAACACCTGAAAACACCCGAAAGTTATAATTTTTACTATTTTAGGGAATAAAAGTTAAAAAACAACATCAAGAGACTGAGAATATCTAGATAAAAACCCTAGTTACTGAATTTTTTGGTCACATAGGAATATGAATTACAACAATGAAGTCTCCATTTGTTGACGACAATGTGTAAGTAAAAATGCAGCGGAGTTTCCATTTGTTAGCGTAAATTCTTAATGCAAGTGTACGAAAAGAACTCACTTTAGCTGTGTGTGAAGAAAAACCCTAACAAAATAAATTCTTTCTTAACTTCTTTAGATCTGCAATCAATAGTTAAAAAAATTACTCCAAAAAACCGGATTTATGCAGTAAAAGCAGTTAAACAGTGAAAAGAAATAAGAATTTATTCGTTCATCCAATGAACAAGACAAGATTTAAAGAATTTTGAATATATTATAACACCTCGGAAGAGAACAAATAATAGTGTAATGAGTCCCCCTCGACGAGATGGGTTCTTGGTTGTCCTCAACGTGTCAGATCCAAAATTTTCTCTCCCTCAATGGTACAGAAAACCCAAAATGTCTTGAACTATGTGGGAGCTCAAGAAGAAAATAAAATAGTAGAAGCAATTAGAATGATGAAAGCACGATAATTAAAGTGATCAAAGTGAATACTGAATGGAAAACCCTCCATTTTATAACAAAATATTAAGTTATCCTTGATAATGGTGCATAGTAAAATATTAGTAAAGAAGATATAGATCTAACCGCTTGGAATATTTTATTATTTTTTGTTGCAAGGAAAAGGTATTTAAATTCATTAAATACCTTTATTTAGAAATAATAAACAAATAAATGATTTATTTATCATTTCAAGAATGTGGTTAAGGAATAATTAACAAATAATGATTTAATTAATTATTCCTAGAGAAAAATAAGAAAAATAATGATTTATCTAATTATTTCTCATAATTGGGTTAAATATGACCATGAATATTATTTAAAAGAGGTTTAATTAATTATTCCTAGAGGAAAATCAAATAAATCAATAGGGATTTATTTAATTATTTCTCATGAATTTTCTTGTTTTAACGAGAAAATAGCTTAATAAAATAGTGTATTAAATTATTTGTTATAGTGGAAGAAATTTTACAATGGTAAAATTGGCCTTACATGGTGTACTTACATCTATATAATTATAAATAGTTAGATGACCAAATTTTGGTGTAACAATCAAGAACTCAATTTAGATTGGAGAGAAAGTTATTTTCAAAGATAGTTGTCCCAACATCATGTTACATCGATCACTGTTTCAACTGGAATATCATAGTGTGTTGGATCCATAGGAAACAATTTATCAGAATAATGATACATTTAATGACATATTAGATGATATTCTAGGTATCAGAATTGACCTCAATCATTCATTGTCTAAAACACCTTCTTTTGACTCTAGAAAGCACACTTTCCTAGGAGGATCTACTCCATCTCCTTACCCACCTATCTCATCTATGACTTATTTTGCTTATGATTCCTGAGGTGAAGGGATTTATTCATCAACTATGGAACCTAATTCTCAAGGTTCACCCTATATGGCTAATAATGAGCGAAACATTTAAGGTAATTATGGAAACAACCCTGCTACTTCAGGGATATACCACAATGTTTTTTTTGTGCAAGGTGTGTATCATCCTTTAACTTGAAATCATCATAAATATCTTCCTTAATACGACCTTGAATCAAAACAAATCTTGTGGAAAATTACACACAAGGATTTATTTCTTTGTAGCCTTATGGCCCTAGCAAGAATACCATACAATAGAATATATAACCAAATTAAATCAAAGAGACGAGTCCCAAACCATATGATCAAACCTCCAATTATGCATCCAACCACTAGACAAAGGGTTTGAGCTAGAACCTTAAGCCTTCATAGATTGGTGATAGATATTAAGACTGAAGAAGAAGTCCCTTCCTCCAACCAGGAGATATCTTCCTCTACAACATGTCTAGACATTCACACAAGCACCACCAAACAAGGACCATGACTAGCCTACTACAAAATACCGTTAGCTCAAAGAAATAAACATTGAATTGAATAATTGATCATAAAAACATATCTACAAGAATGTGAAGATATATTTTTATTTACCATAAGAAAAATAGCACAATTATACCTTCATGCAGAGGATATTCTCTCCATATTTCAGTAGAGTCTCCCCCTTTCTGAGAAATATGGCCTTAGGAAGAAGTGAAACAAAATCTCTAAATCAAAATGACAACATAGATCTCTCTATTTCTCCCCCCAACTCTAACCTGAAACTCATGGATAGACCATTATATAAAAATATAGTCTCCAACAAGGATAAATGTGGACACTTAGGGTGACAAAGTGTTAAGGAATATTCTATAATAAGAAACCCAAGCCAACTTTAATAAGTATAATAACATGATAATTTGAATTTATATCCTAATAAATGTAAGTCTCTAGAACTAATGCAGGTGGCTCTAGACACCCTCAGGAGATCAATAGGGCTGATGATAGGTCAAAATTCAGAGTGGTTAGATTTCTCTCGAACCAGGTTCAGGTTGAAGTACTCATCACCCTAATTCCAATGGTGTGAACGGATCTCCAATCCGAGCCCGTATGGAGAAGTTAGAGTGATTCAATGTTTTGGTCAAATTTGGGCAGTGGGCTAGGTTTAATTGTCCCACAAATTCACCGTCAACTGGCAGGGAAACCAGCTCCTGAAAATGGGCAAAATTGTGGCCTCGTTATTTTTCCCAGCAACCCTTATTTTCATTAAAAAATAAAAATACCATATTTCTTGAAAAAATAAAAATGCTAAAATGCTAAAATGGGGGTGGTAGGCCATCAACCCCGCCAGCCCACACGGACATATCATAAAAAAAATATCAAATTTTTTTGGGGGTCAGGTTGTCACCCCCGCCACCCCACCAGAACCACGCAATAAACCACTATGTATAAGCGGTGGACGGGCCACCTCTGGTGGACCTACCCCATGGTATTAAACATTGCACCATATATATAATATATGTGATATATATTTGCAACGCACCATGTTAAGTGGGTCGGCAGGAATCGAACCTGACCAACAACGTAGGTTGGCCCGCTCCACGGGCAGCCCAACAAACCAGCACAAACCACAACCCTATTACATCAGAATGTAACCAACCCTCGAATCAATGCATACGTTAAAATATGGTGGATCCAAATGATAAACACCAATGACATTTTAACATCTTTCAAACCATTACAACTCTGCATATTAAAATATATATATGAAGTTTAAACAAAATTCAAATGCGGGAGGTCAGCAGGGTTCGAACCCCTGGCCTGCCTACCTCTAGCCCTCTGCCATTACCAATGTTCCAAACCACTTGATGTGGTAATCTCCACCAATTTTTTTAATATAAACCCCAAATTGCAGTGTGTCTGGTAAGAAGGAGGAGCGCAGAGTTCAAGGCAGACCCAACACAACTTTCCATAACCATTATTTTTTCACAAGTAAAAGAGGGCATGCAGTTCGAGATGGTGGAACCCTGAGCCATTCAGGGAGGCAATGGAACCAAGAGCTGAGCCACATTTTCAGAGGGGCTAGAATTGCCCAGTGTACAAATTGGACAAATTTTATATGGATTTTACACCCCTCATCAACGAGAATCTTATGGTGATGTCAATTTCAGCAACATAGGTCTCAATTTTTTGTCCATTTTCCATATTGGAATGACAGTGTCAAAATTCAGAGTGTGGATAGTCAATTTAATGCCATTCAATGCCATGACTTCGATAGTGCATTCAGATCCAGCAGTTGAGCAGCCTATTCTTCAACCAGCATTAGAGTTGAGGTATATGAAGTGTTGATGCCATGTACTTCATTTATTATTTTTGTGAGATGTTCTATTTCATGTTGATTTCTGCTTGATGTATGATGCATAATATTGATTTTTATTTCATGTGATACGTATTGATCATGGATGGTCATTTATGTTATCAGATCCCTTTTTTCCTTGATGGCAGGATACTCTTTTTCACCATGTGTGAGGTTGTCATGCTGATAGGGGGTTTGTTATGAGTGGGAGTTCCTTCAGTAGTGGAACATCTCATGGAGAGACTTTGCCACTCATGTCGAGGGAACATTTCCTTGTATCATAGTCAAACATCATCCATGTACTTCATCACATTTTCCAGCACCAAATGAAGCGGCCAACACCATCGAGACACCGAGGCCCAGAGACGTATTCCACACTAGATGAAATTCGTTATTAATTGTCTTGCACTTTTTTGTATGATTACGAACATGTTTTCCTCTTAGTTATAGTTGCATATGTTTCCATTAATGATTGATAAAATGAAATTATAATACATCATTGAAGTAAAATATCATGGGTAAATCCAGTAGGTAACAGACCCAGATGAAGAACAAAATGCATGGCCGCACATACCAAACTAATAAAACCTGGCTCCATGCATGCAAGAAGGGTTTCTAATGCAGCTAAAGGCCTATAGCTACCCTGAGAAGCACAAGATCCATGCGTTTCTCGAGAAAACTAGGTAAACTTAGGAGTCAAAGCCCATACAAATGGTCAACAAGAAAAGAGCTCTCAAGTAATAACCCTAAGGAGACAAATAGGTTGATAATAAATGCCTCCTATTACGTGAGGTCATAATAGTAACTGATGGCCAAAATGTATTCCAATAAATCACCAACGTCAAAATGGGAAGATGGAAACAAAGCCAAGAAGAAAAATGGAAAAAGGAAAAATTCTAAAATCTCATTTATGCTAATAACTGTTGAATCCTTTGTTAAACTGAGAGGGGGGGGGGTGAATTAGTTTAATGAATTCATGGTCTTGTAAAAATTTCATTTACACTTATTTACATCTTCATTTCATGATTAAATTAATGTACAGTGAAACCACAATCCTAATTAGTGACCAACAGGTATTAAGCAGATTAAATACAGAGTATCAACACATAATCATCATGTACATAGACACCAGATATAAGTGGAAACCCATAAGGGAGAAAACCACATATTATTATTGTTGTGATGCAAAGGCAAGCTCCAACTCCCTCTCACCACTGATTTTCTGTAGGCTCCAACCTATATGAGGCTCCTACCTCAATTCTACAAGCTAAAACTTGCAAGGAAGCTCCAACTCCCATCTATTTTCTGCACGCTACAACCTATAGGTGACTGCTACCTCAGCTAGCTACAACTGACATCTATCAAGCTACAACTTGATATGGAAGCACCAACTTCCTCACTCTTTCATACAAAAAAAACATGTTGATTTACCTGGATATCAACTCTCTTCTATTCCTTCTTAACTGATGTCCACCAGCCTTCATATCTATCTTATATCATCTCTGAATCTTCATAGCTTCTCTATCTGCTCCTCCTTATTCTTACCCTCTCTGCCTCATTTCTCCATTCTCTAACTTCTTTTATGCATATGTTGGTAACATTATTTATGGAGATCACCTCATAAATATTTGCATTCCATAGGTAATTCGAAATGAACATCCATGACTCTTTGCCTTCCACCTTCTCATTTATTTTTCATCTCGTTCAAAATAATATAGTAATATGTACATATTTGAGTTTTACAGTGGAGTTTTGTTTGGCTATGGAGACCTGCCTTTGCATCAAAAACAATATAAAATTAATTAAAACATTTATATTTACATTTGCAACAGATATATCTCATTCAACCCTCTCAGTTCTTGGCTCACTGTGTGTTTGTCTTTTCTGCTGCTGTATTGTAACAGTTTTTCATACTCTCCTTCTTTCTATGCATGTACCCCTGCCAAACCCACATTCTCCAAGTTCATTGTGCGCATATAAAAATGCATCCCAAATTTTTCTCCAACCAAACTCAAATCTAGGAAACCTTAACAATTTAATGCTGAAACTTTTATATCTAAAATCATAGATTTGAGATATTAAATAAAATTCTATATGGTTATAAAACCATCCAACCCAGATTACAATTCTTCTATGTGGAAGATTATATTTTAAATCTCTGATTTAAAACCTTATAAATAAGACCCCTTTCAATCTTCATATATCATAAGCTTTTTTCAGAACCGATGGCTAAAACCATAATCAACCCCATCTTATAATATGTTGAATATTACAAATAAACCATTATATAAGTCTCAGCATATAACTCAGGTTTTATAATTTAACCCCAATGGTCAATAAGCCATATTGAAACCTATTTTATTTAAGATTTCGTTCCAAGTGGAAACCTTATTTAAACTCCCGAATGCCGACAAATATGAATGTCCATGCCATAATGGTTATGAACATATATCAACCCTGACCTTGGTTAAAACCCAGACTTCAATATATAATAAAAATTGGGACCCACAACACTTCGAATTACCCATTCATTAATTCTCAAGCAACTTGATGCATGTCTACCATTGGATCTCCATCGATCCACATCCGATGATTGTCATGTAACACAACTGCTCACTCCTTGAATTCTAAAAATCAGGCGATAAAAATGGTTTTCGATTAATCGCTTTTGCCATGAATCACATGCTGAACGCTATCATGTTCAAAAAGGTAAAACAGCTTACCATTTGAGAAGTCACGCGAACCCACCAGTCGAAACTGCCTTTAATTTTCATCATACATTGGCTCACGGTTCTGTTTATTGATTCAAGGTTCTACTTTTCTTTAACTGCGTTTTCATCTCTCCTAGAACATGATCTCGTATAGGTTTTAAAACCCATCAAGGCACAACACCTCCGCATCAATTTTTTTGTGGGTACAATTCTATTAATGCACAGTTATGCTACACATATTTCATTACGCCTTCAATCCAATTCGAATGGGAAAACCCTCTCTATTTGCCAACATTCATTAACCTTACACCTCCATTGTTCCATCGTACAGTTCACCAATGCATAAAACAATACTCTATATTCTACCAAAGTTTCGATTGTATTCACTATATGCTTGATTCAGTCGATTCAATATTCCTGCACATTCATCTAAATATACAGGCAAGATTTTTAAAACAAACCCCTTACTAATTCATACATTGGTTCTCCCATGAACCAATCAAATAACCCTTCATACATTCAGCCCAAAGTCATGGTAAATTTACATCGAATTTCTCATTAGAACAGAGTACCATCCAAACCCCTATCACAGAGTTTCATCACACTAATTTATACAATTATTTAGTGGAATTCAAGGCCCATTTACATAGCATCTAAATCAAACAATATTCATATAAGGTTGAAATAAATTATGCCATATATATCCAAATGAAACCACTTACAAAATTCTTGGTTGGCCAGATCTTCAAAATCAAATGGCTCTTTCAACTACCCGTAGGCTTACAGGAAAAAACCCCTGTTTGCCTGAACCTGAAACACTCACCCACTCTGCAGCTTTCTAAAGACCCCGAACGTTTATTTTCCTTAACGCAACTCCCTCCTAAGCTTCTTGTCTAATGCTCTCTCTGCTGCCTCTGCTTCTTCCTGGTGTCTGAGCTGCCTCTTTTTGCTGGTTCTTCTTTGTGATAGTTCAGGCGTTGCTCCTTTCTTCTCCTTTGCCATCAATGACAATATTTCCAACAGTATCCCCCTTTGGCATTGATGGCAATACTTTAATACTCTTCTTTTGCTTGATTTTCCTCCCCCTTTGACATCAATGGAAAAGGGTTGCACATTTCCTAGTGTGGTTTCCAAATCTTGTCCATAATACTCTGATCTTGAGGACCTATTCCATGCACTTCTTACTAGATCTGGCTCTTTTGTGACAATATTTGTTGACTGATCTCCCCCTGGAATGATGCTTTCTTTTCTGATCTCCCCCTGGAATGATGCTTTCTTTTAATGTCAAAGAGTAACATCTGAGACACTACCCCTATTTTGTCTCTTAGATATTCGAATGGCTATTTAGCAAGAGGTTTTGTGAATATGTCTGCTATTTGTTCCTTTTTTGGTACATATTCAGACTTCACTACTTTCTGTGCTACTTGTTCTCTGAGGAAATGGTACTTAATTGGGATGTGCTTTGTTTTTGAATGAAATACATGATTTTTTGATATACTTATTGCACTTGTATTATCACATTTTATTGAAATGGGATCATCCATGCTTACCTTCATGTCTTGGAGAGTTTTTTTCATCCACATTACTTGTGTGCAACATGCTGCTGCTACTATGTATTCTACTTCTGTTGTAGATAGAGAGATAGAAGTTTGCTTCTTGCATAGCGATGCCACCAGACTTTTTCCCAAATAAAATGCACCTCCACTTGTGCTTTTCTTGTCATCCATGCAGCTGGCCCAATCGGCATCTGTATATGCTATCAAAGTGAAGCTTTTTATTTTTGGATACCATAGCCCATAATGTGTAGTTCCTTGTAGATATCTGAATATTCTCTTAACTACTAGTAAGTGATTTTTTTTTGGTGCTTCTTGATATCTTGCCACAAGTCCTACTGCCAACATAATGTCTGGTCTAGAGGTAGTTAGATATGGTAGACTTCCTATCATGGATCTGTATAGTATTTGATCTATATCTGCAGATCCATCATTAGCACATAGTTTGCATCTAGTGATCATGGGAGTTGACACAGGTTTACAGTCATCCATTTGGAACCTTTTCAACATCTCTCTTAAGTATTTTTCTTGTGAGATGAATATTCCTGTGTTATTTTGTTGAATTTGAAGTCCTAAATAGAAGGTGAGCTCTACAATCATAGACATATCAAATTCTGATTTCATTTCTTCAGCAGATTATTTTGTTAACTTCTCTTTGCTGCTACCAAACATGATGTCATCTACATATACTACTACAATTAGGAGTTCATTTTCATTAACCTTTATGTACAAATTGTTGTCTACTCTTCCTTTCTTAAAACTTTATTTTTGCAATTATTTGTCCATCCTTGAATACCATGCACGAGGAGCTTGTTTTAGACCATATAAGGCTTTCTTTAATATGCCCACATAGTCATGTTTACCTATTAATGAGAATCCTCCAGGTTGTTCCATGTAGACTTCTTCCTCTAGATCTCCATTCAAGAAGGAAGACTTCACATCCATTTGATATACCTTGAAATCATGATAGCATGCAAAGGCAAAAAACATTCTAATTGCTTCCATTATAGCTACAGGGGCAAAGGTTTCATCATAATCAAGACCTTCAATTTGTGAATATCCCTTGCATACAAGTCTGGATTTATTTCTGATTACCTGCCCTTGTTCATTCATCTTATTTTTTAATATCCATTTTGTGCCAATGACATTTTTCCCAGTGGGTCTTGGAATTAATTCCCAGGTATTTTTCTTCTCAATTTGGTCCAGTTCCTCATTCATAGCATTTACCTAGTTTTTGTCTTTGCTGGCTTCTTCGAACTTCTTTGCCTCTATTTGAGATAGCATGGCTAGGTATACTTCTTCTGTCTGATCAGTAAGCTATCTTCTTGTCTGGACTCCCACTCTCTTGTCCCCAATGATTTGATCTTCTGGATGATTCTTTTGAGTGTGTCTTGAGGGACCTTTTGAGTTTAATTCAATATCTTCTGTTGTCTTGCTCAGTTCATCATTATCTTGGTTCTCTTCTTCACGATCTTCTGGAGGATTTTTGCATCTTGTACTTCTTGTTCTGTTTGGTAGATCTTCATCAAATATTACATCAATTCTTTCCAAAATTTTGTGTAGTGTTTTTTTGTAGCACCTGTAACCCTTACTCTTGGATGCATATCCTAAAAATATTCCTTCATCAGCTCTTGCATCAAAGTTCCCTAGTTTTTCATCATTATTTTTTATGAAACACTTGCTTCCAAAGAATCTAAAGTGCTTGATTGATGTTGTTTTACCATTCCATAATTCGTAAGGAGTCTTGTCACAGTTTGGTCTTAAATGAGCTATGTTAAGAATGTGAACAACTGTGTGTACTGCTTCTGCCCAGAAGGTTTGGTGAATGTTACTCTCTTGCATCATTACTCTGGAAATCTGTTGTACTGACCTGTTTTGTCTCTCTGTCACTCCATTCTATTGAGGTGTACCAGCAATTGTAAATTGTTGATTTATCCCATGTTCATTGCATAGGTCTACAAAATCATAGTCTGTGAATTCACCTCCTCTGTCTGATCTGATGCACTTTAGCTTGCATCTTGTTTGATTTTCTGCCAATGCCTTGAATATCTTGAATTTCTCAAGTGCTTCAGATTTATATTCGAGAAATTCTACCCACGTCATTCTGGAAAAATCATCTATTATCAGCATGAAATAAGATTCTCCGCTTGGTGCTTTAGTTCTTGAAGGTCCACACAGATCCATGTGAACAAGCTGAAGAGGTCTACTTGTATGTAGTTTCTCTTTGGTCTTGAAAGTTGTGCGGGTCTGCTTCCCTAGTTGGCAGGATTTACATATGGTATTTGAAGGCTTATTTATTGCTGGTATATATCTGACTTCGTTTTTCTTGCTCAGACTGATGATGTGGTCAAAGTTAAGTTGTCCTAATATTCTATGCCAAAACCATGATTCATCAAGTTTTCTTAGGTGGCATGCTTCATTCTCTTCTTTCACTATATAGACATTACTTTCTGTTCGAATACCTTTGATGAAGGTCTTCGTTGTGGTGCTTGATCTTACTTCACAGTCTTGTGCTCTAAAAATAACTTCACAGCCTTTGTCACACATTTGACTGACACTTAGCATATTAGCTTTTAGCCCATCCACAAATAGTACATCTTGAGCCTTTCCTCTTCCATTATCCAGACTGACTAAGCCTTTCCCTTTGATTTTCCCTGCTTTATCATTGCCAAATGTTACATTCCCAAATTTCTTTTCATAAAAGGTTACAAACTTGCTTCGATCTTCAGTCATATGTTTTGAGCATACACTGTCCAAATACCATTGGCTTTTCTGGTCTTCAGCTATTAAAGCCAGGTCACACTTATTCAACTTATTTTTCCATTGCATGCATCATTTTTTCTGGTACCTTTCCTGAGATGATGGACCACATTCTTTGAGAGGACATTTGTTACACTTGTGCCCAACTAGATGGCAAACACAGCATTTGATTATGTTTCTAAATGAACTATGTACACAAGTGAATTCTCCATTTTTTATCCATCTCCTTGAGTTTCCATACATCAATATTTTTCCATTCGTTCTGCACTCCTTGGTTTTATGGCCGAACTCCTTACAGTAAAAACAATACCCATAAAAAAAATTAGCGTACCTGATGAAGGGTTGTCTTCTCCATTTGTTTGCTTCAGGTAGTCTTTTCACTTTTTGCATCCTTTGCTGGTTGGAATTGATTCTCCTTTTATGAAAATCGGCAACAATATGTCCCAGTTTGTGGCAGGCATAACAAGAGACATTTTGCATAGGGAGGAAGAATCTCCTTTGATAGCTTCAAAATTTTATATATTCAGGAGTATATGAGCCTTTTTCAGTTGATTGTTTATTTATTTCATTCTTTGTCATTTGAGGTTTCTTCTTGTTTCTGTTTAATTCATTGTAAGCTTCTACTTTAGTAGGATCCTTCTGAGCTGCTTCATTATCCTTAACAACTTTTACAAAAATGATATTCCTGCTTTATTTTTCTTTGACTTTACTTTTTTTCTCCTTCATAGCCTATCCCAATTTTTATCAAAGGAGATCTTTGAGCATCTAGTATTTTATTCAACTTATCAGAGCTTGTCATTTGAGGAGTGTTTATTGACAATTTCCTTTGGGTGTTTTCTAATTTCTTCCTCAAGCATACTACTTCTTCTTCCAATTTCTCTTGCTTCTGAATTTTATCCTCAATTTGCTTAAGTAGAGTGTCTTCTACCTTCTTGGCTTCTTCAAGCTCTACTTTCAACTAAATGAGGTCTTCTGAGTTTTGTTCTTCTCTTACATATTTGAGGGGAATGTCTTTCTGTTCTCTGCACTTTAGTTTAAGTCTGTCTATTTCCTCCAGGGTACTTCTTAGCTCCCCCTTAAGATCAACTTCACCTTCTTCCTCATCTTCTAGAAGGAATCCTTCAAGCTCTTCCTTGGTTATCAAAACAAATTCAGAGGTTCCTTCTTCATTTGAGGTTTCATCTGAGTGTTCAGATGCACTGCTATCTTGCTGAGCATAAAATGATTTTCTCCTGTATCTATTCCCTTCCTGTCAGTTCTTCGATATGGTTTTTTCTGTCTCTTGAGTCTGATTCTTTGAATTATTGTGAGGATGCTTAGATGCGTAGTGTCCAACTCTTCCACAGTTAAAGCATTTAAATGGAATTTTATCTTTATACATTCCTGAGCCTCTATCCAATTTTCTGACAAAATTGGCCTCTTCTTCATCAGAGCAAGAGAATATATCTTCTTTTTCTTCTTTGTTCTTCTTTGTCTTTGTTGGGAAAAAATACTGAGAGGGGGGGGTGAATCAGTATTTACTGCATATTCAAAACTTTTTACTTTTTCACTCTCTAAAACCCATATGCTACTTTCCTTCAGGAAACTCACGTATATACACGGATATCCTTCATACAACTCGCGTATTAGTAGAGATCTAAATATGCAGATATTTATTAACTTAGTTCTTTGCAATATTCATTCATCAGATGTTAAGTTAACAGTAAACATGTGTAGTAAGAAAATAATAAACCATCACACATAAACATCACACATGAACACCAGGATTTTAGGTGGAAACCCAAGTCGGGAGAAAACCACCGCTGCAGTTGCTCAGCCTTCAATATTTTATTATAGAGAAAACATGTTACAACATATGTGCTAGTGCAGACTTGACCAGCACGCAGGCACCCACCTGCGCTTGTTTACCAGCCTCTCGTGGAAGGGAGCTCCAACCCCCCGACTCGTTTACCAGCCTCTCCTGGAAGGGAGCTACGACCCCCCGATCTCGTTTACCAGCCTCACCTGGAAGGGAGCTACAACCCCCTGACTGAAGGCTACAACCTTCAGCACCACCTTGGACCACGTTTCATCAATTTTCACACCGGATCCAAAAAAGCTTCCTCTAGGACACCTTTTGCAGTTAATGCTTCATCAGAAAGTATCTCAGACCGGACCTACTCCATACATTTAAGCTCAATCATACATCAAACTCAAAACTTATCATTCGCACAACCCGCAATCGTAGAATACATCATTCGCGTACAGCGTAACTCGTTTAATAGATCATACATTTCATACCCCTTGCTTCAAAGCAAACCCTAGTTTGCATACGCGCTTTCCTTTCACTGATGTCACGTATATACGCGCTTCCGTTCACATAAACCAGCGTATACTTCTGTACATATTACAGAGTTCATTTCATTGCGCATACGCGCTTTCTCTTCAGCGAAGCCACGTATATACGCGCTTCCTCTTCGGCGAACTAGCGTATAGATCGTCAACCATTATAGAGCAGCATACTTCTTCAGATCAGATATTCAGTTCAGATTTACCCTTTTACTTCAGACAGATGTTCGCCTCATCTCAGATCTAAACCTTCCATAAACAGATCTAGCAGATACAAATATATTCCAGATCTAGATATTCTGCTTCATCATTTCTTCATAGGTGCATCATAGATTCAGATCTATTATCAAACCTTTACCCTTTCCATACAGATATACTTCACAGAGAAGTATTCATTCTAGCTCAGACATCTTGCTCCACACTCATGATATGCACAATGAATTTCTTCTCTTTATATAGGTTTACCCTTTTTCAATACCATGAGCCAAAACCACATTACATCCGATGGTATTCCTGGACGGGGTCAATTAGGCGAATTATTACCCAATACAATGGGTCAATACCATGGTGGTTACCCTTGGTTTTGCACTTTTTGAGCGCTTTTTCCCATACGCGACTTGGCACGTTCTTTTCCGCGTGCATACGCGACTTCCCCTAGACAAATACGCGTATGCTTAGAGACATACTCTTCTCACCATAGATTTAGCACATGCTGAATTCCTTTCTTCATTGTCTTATGTACTTCACTGTAGATACATCAAATTTACATCTTTAAACAGGTTCATCAAGACATATTCTATCAAGCACAACTTCATCAAGTAAGTTTTCATCATCTTCATCAAGAGGGTTGCCATTCAAGGACAACACTTAGCATCATATTGCTAACGAACATCATTTCATATCAGATTTACATCATTTACCAAGTCCATCAGGTCAAGACTAACTTCATCAGGTGGTTTGCCATCAAGGACAACACATGTCAACAGTCGCATGTCTTCATCTTCATTCATTGGGTTGCCATCAAGGACAACACTCTGCATCATATTGCCAACAATCTCCCCCTTTGGACTTGATGGCAACCACGATGGTGTTTGGTTACCACAACAGATAGGTACATTAAGAATACAATGACACCATGTCACTCTCCCCATTTTGACACCATTCTTTCTCTTCATTCAAACACCATGTCACTCTCCCCCTTTGACATCAAGGGCAAAGGGCGGATCAAAACCAACATACTCACATTGCGAGATCGTATAATGAGCGACCAATCTCCCCTGAGTTCATGCTGAATCTTCAAAACATATTTTCAATGAAGTACATGACTCTATGACTTTCCTATCACCAATGACTCATACTTACATCAAAGATCCATCCAAGAGAATTTACATATGAGACTCAAGTACCCAACCAAGTGGGTTGACACATTTGACTCAGCTACCCAACCAAGTGGGTTTACAAATTTCAACTCAACTACCCAACCAAGTGGGTTTACAAAATTTGACTCAGCTACCCAACCAAGCGGGTTTACAAATTTGACAAGTCCTTCATATGACTAAATATTACAATTTTATATGATGGATCTCATCAAGACCTTTTCACCAAACTACAAATATAACTTTAGGACCAACACCAGAAAGTTCTCAAGAAAGAGAACATATTTCAGAACCATCATAATGCCAACAATGCATTATACTCAGCAAAGCTAATGCTCCCCCTGAAACTATGCATCCAAGCATCTTTTTCATATGACTAAGGCTCCCCCTTAGTTTGTGCATCCTGAACACTTTCACCAACAAATCATCAAGGCATCTTTATCAAAACATTAGAAATAGAATTATGAGAACTGGAACACCATCAAAGATACCAAACAGTATCAGAGATACCAAACAACACTGTAGCTATGCTGAAGAGAGCTGAATCCAAACAGAAAAATGTCAGCAATCAGACATATGCGGTTTTCTGTGCATGAAATCGCGTATATACGCGACTGTGTTTCAGGAAACCCGTGTATCCAATACTATCTTCTATATTTTAACCAGATATGATCCTCTGTGAGAAAAAGACAGTGTTCAGCTTCTTTCTGAGATATTTGAATGCTTCCCTGGAATACAGATAGATAGAACAATGTAGTTGTGTCTTCAAGCATCATCCAACGGTTGTAGCATAAACACATTAGTAACCAAGCCTTCAGATTCTTTGCAGCATCAATACAATCTTTCTAAGAGAGATTATCATACCAGAACAACATCTTCAAATATGTGTCAAGCAATCATCCATGTGGTCCAATATCATCAAGATCTTCAAGATTTAACATGAGGTAACATATGTAGGCAAAAGATCTCAACCATAGTAACAAACTCTGCATGATCTATTCTTATTTTTGAATCAAGCGACATCCAACTCATCCATGTGTGAGCACAAAAGATACTTGTTAGCAACCAGGGCTCAAAATCTCATCATAATAAACCATGTACCAAGTCATCATCATTTGAGCATGAGTATCACAAAAACCAAAGAATAAGCAGTCATATTGCCAACAATGCAATCATTAGTATTCAACATGCTGCTCCCCCTGAACCAGTGCTCCTTCTTAACTTGTGCAACCTGAATACGTTCATCAGCAAGTCATCAGCAACAATCTCATGGGCTGCCCTTATCTCCGAATTATAGGAATTTCATCTCAACAATGAATACTCTTCATCAACAAGCAAATAGGACTCATCCACAATCTTCAACATAAGAAACCATGTATCATATCCTCATTATTTAGAACTGAGAAACTAAGCTGATACTGAGTCACGCTTATTAATGTAGCTAGATCATATTCTCCGAACTTTGTCTATCATGATTCTCACATCATGGCAATTTTCTTATCATCAATGCATACTTCGATCGTGTCTGGCTGAATCAGAATGTATACGCTGTAATTTTGTTAATTTAACCCGCGTATGGAAAGTGAAGCATAGAAATTTTTCACATTCCTTCATCTCCCCCGAACTTGTACTTCTTGTACCTGTCTTCTTCATATCAGATGCTCTGTCAGAAATACATATAACCAGAAAAATCAAATCAACCATGAGAGTCATCATACATTGCTCCCCCTGTGACGATACATTACTAAATCTCATAATGTATCCCACAACATTCCTGCAGTCAATAAGAGAAGTAAGCTTCAGAAGCGGATGACTGCAGTAGGGTCAGAATTCCCTACGTTTCTGATTAGTCCTCCTTCTTTTTCCAAATTTGCTTGAACTTCCTAACTGTGTGCTGAAAATTGTCCACTTTCTCAGATCTGTTCAACCTGCATTCCTTTTCTACATGTCCATACTTGTTACAAAAATAACATCTCATGTGTCCAGAGAAATAAGCATAAGAATCATAATGAGTATTTCTAATCTTCCTTCTTTTACAATCAGCTGCTTTATGTCCATACTTGTTACATGAAAAACAATATCCCTTGAAGCTATCATAGTACCTTTCTGAGTAGAATCTGTTTGTTTGTGGCTGAATTGTTCTTCTTCTGCAATTTGCTGCAACATGCCCATAATTATGACATTTAAAACATTCAACGTTCTTGAATGAATTCCTTTGAGAATTCATGATTGTTGGTACATCAGGTTTTGCATTGACATCCTCTGAATTTTTGGCACTTCCTTGTGAGCTAGATTCTCCTTTAATAGTTTCATGGAAACCAAGACCATGTTTGATAGCAGGAGACCTTTGATTACTCAGAATATTGTCCAAAATGTTAGTACTATCATGAAACCTCAAAATTTTAACCTTTTCTTCTAATTTACCTTTGAGAATGTTTACCTCAACCTCCAAGGCTTGACATTGCTTTGTCATGCTTTCTTCTTTCTTTCTTCCATCTTCTACTTGATCCTTCAGATTTAGAATCTCTTCTTTCAACCAATTTTCGTTTTCTTCACATGTTTGTTGCAGCTCTTCATTCTTCTTATTTGATTTTTCAAGATCTTCTTTGAGAGAGATGATTTCTGCTTCAAGGCCTTCCTTTTCAAATGGTTGTAGAGGTTCCTCATTCTTCTTACTTGATGCTTCAAGATCTGTTTGTAGAGAGATTATTGCAACTTCAAGTCCTTCATTATTCTTGCTTGATTTTTTGAGACAATTAGATCGTTGATTTCTGCTTCTAGTTCTTTAATTCGATTGGATGCATAAGTATGAAACCTTTGATACTTGTCCACTTGTCCATTCAACATTTCTATTTGTTCTTTCATTTGAGAGATCATCTCTTTGTAGATAGAATCTTTCTTATCAATTTCCTTTTGTTGTTCTTCAACTTTGATCTTGATGGCTTCTTCTAGATCCACAACTTTACTTTCACTATCTTCACTATTGTTTGCACAAAGAAGAGTATTACTATCAGATTCATCTTCTTCAATCTTTGCTATACAAGTTTCCTGAGACATCTCCTTGCTTTGAGTAGCCTTCTTCTTTTTCCTCTTTGCCATGAGCACTTGTAGCGCTTGGTCAGAATCTTCTAGATCCATACTGTCACTTTCACTATCATAACCTTTGCATATACAGTTAAGTAAAATACAAGAACAACGATTAATACCTGTTTTATCTCCTTCAATTTCTGCTATACATGATTTCTGAGAGATCTCCTTTCTTTGAGTAGCCTTCTTCTTTTGCTTCTTGGCCATGAGCACTTTCAGATCTTGGTCAGAATCTTCTTCATCTTTACTGGACACTTCAAGAAAGTCATTGTCCTCTAGAGCATCCAAAAATGTATCGTTTTCTTCTCTTTGTTCAAATGCCATGAGAAGTCTAAGATCTTCTTCACGTTCTTCCTCACTATCAGATAACCCATCACTGTCTTCATTTGCATAATAACTCTTCCTCTTTTCAAATTGTTTCCCTTTACCATGTTTTTCTCTATAAGGACACTTAGCAGCATAGTGACCAACTTTTCCACACTCAAAACATTTGAAGGGAAGCTTACCTTTGAATCTTCCAGTTCCTAGTTGGAGTTTTCTCACGAAATTCGCTTCTTCTTCATCGGATATATAGCTGGATTCTTTGACAACTTCCTTTTCTTTTACTCTTGCGGATACCTTAAAATCAGCTTCTTTGATTTGAGAAGGACCTCCTTGTCTCATTTCAAAAGCAGTCAGAATACCATGTAATTGAACAATAGTAAGAGTTTGGAGATCTTGCCTTTCTTCAATAGCTGAAACTTTAGAGTCAAATTTTGAAGTCAAGGATCTTAAGACCTTTTCCACCAGAGTAGTATCAGTTATGGTTTCACCCAAATTTCTCATTCGATTTACAATATCATCCAGACGAAGAAAGAAACTGGCAACACTTTCATCACTATGCATCTTCAAATTTTCATATTCAATTCTAAGGGTTTGGAGTTTTGCACTTTTTACCTTTGTATCTCCTTCATAGCTCAGAATGATTTTGTCCCATATTTCTTTTGCTGAATGTAGCTGCATCACTTTAGCAAATTTTGATTCAGACATGCTTCCTAATAAGACATTCACTTCTTTGGCATTGATTTCATACTTCTTCCTTTCTGCTGCATCAGTAGGAATACTTGCCGGATATTGATAACCTTCTTCCATGATTTCCCATACATCTGCACCAAGACTTTGCAGATATGCTTTTGTTCATACCTTCCAGAATATCATATTGCTTCCATTGAATAGAGGTGGCTTTATAGACATTACTCCTTCATGACTTCCCAATGCGACGGATCTCCTTCAAGCGATCAAGCTTCTGCAGAAGGACCTGCTCTGATACCAATTGTTGGGAAAAAATACTGAGAGGGGGGGTGAATCAGTATTTACTGCATATTCAAAACTTTTTACTTTTTCACTCTCTAAAACCCATACGCTACTTTCCTTCAGGAAACTCACATATATACGCGGATATCCTTCATACAACTCGCGTATTAGCAGAGATCTAAATATGCAGATATTTATTAACTTAGTTATTTGCAATATTCATTCATCAGATGTTAAGTTAACAGTAAACATGTGTAGTAACAACAGAATAAACCATCATACAAAGCATCACACATGAACACCAGGATTTTTAGGTGGAAACCCAAGTCGGGAGAAAACCACCGCTGCAGTTGCTCAGCCTTCAATATTTTATTATAGAGAAAACATCTTACAACATATGTGCGGGCGCAGACTTGACCAGCACGCAGGCACCCACCTGCGCTCGTTTACCAGCCTCTCCTGGAAGGGAGCTCCAACCCCCTGACTCGTTTACCAGCCTCTCCTGGAAGGGAGCTACGACGCCCCGATCTCGTTTACCAGCCTCACCTGGAAGGGAGCTACGACCCCCTGACTGAAGGCTACAACCCTCAGCACCTCTATGGACCACGTTTCATCAATTTTCACACTGGATCCAAAGCTTCCTCTAGGACACAACTTGCAGGCCACGTTTCATTATATTTTCAGACTGGACCCACTCCATACATTTAAGCTCAATCATACATCAAACTGAAACTTATCAATTCAGACAACCCAGAACTGTAGAATACATCATTCACAGATAGCAGTAACTCAGCAGAATAGATCAGACATTTCATACCCCTTGCTTCAACAAACCCTAGTTTGCATACGCGCTTTCCTTTCACTGATGTCACGTATATACGCGCTTTCGTTCACATAAACCAGCGTATACTTCTGTACATATTACAAAGTTAATTTCATTGCGCATACACGCTTTCTCTTCAGTGAAGCCGCGTATATACGCGCTTCCTCTTCGGCGAACTAGCGTATAGATCTTCAACCATTATAGAGCAGCATACTTCTTCAGATCAGATATTCAATTCAGATTTACCCTTTTACTTCAGACAGATGTTCGCCTCATCTCAGATCTAAGCCTTCCATAAACAGATCTAGCAGGATACAAATACATTCCAGATCTAGATATTCCGCTTCATCATTTCTTCATAGGTGCATCATAGATTCAGATCTATTATCAAACCTTTACCCTTTCCATACAGATATACTTCACAGAGAAGTATTCATTCTAGCTCATACATCTTGCTCCACACTCATGATATGCACAATGAATTTCTTCTCTTTATATAGGTTTACCCTTTTTCAATACCATGATCCAAAACCACATTACATCCGATGGTATTCCTGGACGGGGTCAATTAGGCGAATCATTACCCAATACAATGGGTCAATACCATGGTGGTTACCCCTGGTTTTGCACTTTTTGAGCACTTTTTCCCATACGCGACTTGGCACGTTCTTTTCCGCGTGCATACGCGACTTACCCTAGACAAATACGCATATGCTTAGAGACATACTCTTCTCACCATAGATTTAGCACATGCTGAATTCCTTTCTTCATTGCCTTCTGTACTTCACTGTAGATACATCAGATTTACATCTTTAAACAGGTTCATCAAGACATATTCTATCAAGCACAACTTCATCAAGTAAGTTGTCAACATATTCCTCAAGAGGGTTGCCATTCAAGGACAACACTTAGCATCATATTGCTAACAAACATCATTTCATATCAGATTTACATCATTTACCAATTCCATCAGGTCAAGACTAACTTCATCAGGTGGTTTGCCATCAAGGACAACACATGTCAACAGTCGCATGTCTTCATCTTCATTCAGTGGGTTGCCATCAAGGACAACACTCTGCATCATATTGCCAATAGTCTTAAAGGTTTCCTCCCTCACATTTGACTTCCTCTATGGTAGTCTCATCTCATAGGCTGTTAAGTTTCGAATTAATTGGTTCATGTTCAGAGTTTCGCAATCAGTTGTTTCTTCTATGGCAGAAACCTTGGGGTTAAAGCTGGATGGTAAAGATCTTAGAATATTTTGAAAAATTACACACTCTTTTATGGTTTCTCCTAGAGCTTTCATGTTATTCACAATTTCTGAAACCCTTAAGAAGAAGCTGGCAATGTCTTCATCATCATTCATTTTTATTTTTCAAACTGAGCTCTATAGACTTGTAGTTTGTCTATCTTCACCTTTTTGTCTCCCTCATGGATGCTTTCTAATGTATCCCATATTTCTTTGGCAGTATTTTTGTGCATTACTTTGATAAATTTTGCCTCACACAGTCCACTTAAGAGAGCATTCATGGCTTTTGCTTTAGCTACAAAATCTACTTTGGCATCTTTCTCTAAGTCAGACTCCTTTGGTGCATATAAATTCTATTCCTAAAGACATTATGTACGTCCTCATTCTTATTTTCCAGAAGGCATAATTTGTAGCGGTGAAAAAAGGGGCTTTATTTTTTGAGCATCCTTCTAGACTAGCCATCTTGGGGACCTAGGATCTCCTTCCAGTTGTTAAACTGATACAGAAGGAACTTGGCTCTGATACCAATTGTTGAATCCTTTGTTAAAATGAGAGAGGAGGGGGGGAGTGAATCATTTAATGAATTGATGGTCTTGTAAAACTTTCATTTACACTTATTTACACTTCATTTCATGATTAACTTAATGTACAGTGAAACCAAAATCTTAATTAGTGAGCAACAGGTATTAAGCAGATTAAATACAGAGTATCAACACATAATCATCATGTACATAGACACCAGATATAAGTGGAAACCCATAAGGGAGAAAACCACATATTATTATTGTTTTGATGCAAAGGCAAGCTCCAACTCCCTCTCACCACTAATTTTTTGTAGGCTCCAACCTACAGGAGGCTCCTACCTCAATTCTACAAGCTACAACTTGTAACGAAGCTCCAATTCCCATCTATTTTTTGCAGGCTACAACCTATAGGCGGCTCCTACCTCAGCTAGCTACAACTGACATCTATCAAGCTACAACTTGATATGGAAACACAAACTTCCTCACTCTTTCATAGAAAAAACACATGCTAATTTAACTGGATATCAGCTTTGTTCTGTTCCTTCTTCACTACTGTCCACCAGCCTTGATATCTATCTGATATCATCTCTGAATCTTCATAGCTTCTCTATATTCTCCTCCTTCTTCTTACCCCTTTTGCCTCATTTCTCCATTATCTAACTTCTTTTTATGCATATGTTGGTAACATTATTTATGGAGATCACCTCATAAATATTTTCATTCCACAGGGAATTCGAAATGAACAACCATGACTCTTTGCCTTCCACCTTGTCATTTATTTTTCATCTCGTTCAAAAGAATATAGCAATATGCACATATATCAGTTTTACAGTGGAGTTTCGTTTGCCTAAGGATACTTTCCTTTGCATCACAAACAATATAAAACTAATTAAAACATTTACATTTACATTTGCAACAGATATATCTCATTCAACCCTTTTAGTTCTTGGCTCACTGCGTGTTTGTATTTTCTGTTGTTGTAGTGTAACAGTTCTACATACTCTCTTGCTTTCTATGCATGTACCCCTCCCAAACCCACATTCTCCAAGTTCATTGTGCATATAAAAAAGAATCCCAAATTTTTCTCCAACAAAAGTCAAATCTGGGCAACCGTAAAAATTTAATGCTAAAACTTTTATATCTCAAATCATAGATTTGAGATATCAAATAAAATTATATATGGTTATAAAACCATCCAACCCAGATTACAATTCTTCTATGTGGAAACTTGTATTTTAAATATCTGATTTAAAACCTTATAAATAAGACCCCTTTCAATCTTCATATATCAGAAGCTTTTGTTCAGAACCGATGGCTAAAACCATAATCAACCCCATCTTATAATATGTCGAATATTACAACTAAACCATTATATAAGTCTCAGCATATAACTCAGGTTAAATAATTTAACCCCAATGGTCAATAAGCCATATTGAAACCCGCTTTATTTAATATTTCGTTCCAAGTGGAAACCTTATTTAAACTCCCGAATGCCGACAAATATGAATTTCCGGGCCATAATGGTTATGAACATATATCAAACCTGACCTTGGTTAAAACCCAGATTTCAATATATAATAAAAATTGGGACCCACAGCACTTCTACTTACCAATTCATTAATTCTCAAGCAACTTGATGCACGTCCACCATTGGATCTCCATCAATCCACATCCGACGATTGTCACGTAACACAACTACTCACTCCTTGAATTCTCAAAATAACGCGATAAAAATTATTTTCGATTAACCAATTTTGCCACGCATCACATGCTGAATGCTATCACATTCAAAAAGGTAAAATAGCTTACCATTTGAGAATTCGGGCGAACCCACCAATCAAAACTGCCTTTACTGTTCATCAGACATTGGCTCACGGTTTTGTTTATTGACTCAAGGTTTCGCTTTCCTTTAACTGCGTTTTCATCTCACCTTGAACATGATCTCGTACAGGTTTTAAAACCCATCAAGGCACAACACCTCCACATCATGTTTGCTGTGGGTACAATGCTATTAACGCACAGTTCTGCTACGTGTATTTCATTATGCCTTCATGCCAATTTGAATGGGAAAACCCTCTCTGTTTGCCAAGATTCGCTAACCTTACACTTCCATTGTTCCATCGTACAGTTCACCAATGCATAATAAAATACTTTGTATTCTACCAAAGTGTCGATTTTATTCACTATATTCTCGATTCAGTCGATTCAATATTCCTGCATATTCATCTAAATATACAAGCAGGATTTTTAAAACAAACGCCTTACTAATTCATACATCTGTTCTCCCATGAACCAATCAAATAACCCTTCATACATTCAGCCCAAAATCATGGTAAATTGACATCGAATTTCTCATTATAACAGAGTACCATCTAGACCTCTATCATGGAGTTTCATCACACTGATTTATACGATTACTTAGTGGAATTCGAGGCCCATTTACACAGCATCTAAATCAAATAATATTCATATAAGGCTGAAATAAATTCTTCCATATATATCCAAATGAAACCACTTACAAAATTCTTGGTTGGCCAGATCTTCAAAATCAAATGGCTCTTTCAACTTCCCATAGGCTTACAGGAACAAACCCCTGTTTGCATGAACCTGAAGCACTCACCCACTCTGTAGCTCTCTAAAGACCCCGAACCTTTCTTTTATTTAGCACAACTCCCTCCTAAGCTTCTTGTCTATTTCTCTCTCTGCTGCCTCTGCTTCTTCCTGGTGTCTGAGCTGGCTCTTTTTGTTGGTTCCTCTTTGTGATAGTTCAGGTGTTTCTCCTTTCTTCTCCTTTTCCATCAATGAAAATATTTCCAACAATTAAATCCCCAAGGTGCGTATAGCCTTGCTTAGTCATAAAGAGATACTGAACATGGCCACCAAAACATACACTGTGAATCCATGACATGAAATGTTATGACATGGCCATAAACAATACATGGTGGATCCATGTGAAACGTCAAAAATATCATAGCCACCAACAAATACAGTGTGAATCTATGTCATAGTATACATCAGTGAGACTATGGATACATAATAGATAGGAGGTTTCCTATAGTAGTTGTCAAAGCACATAAATAATACATATCTCCAATGTAAGCTCGGAAGGGTGCGAGATAGAGTGGCATGTCCCTAACGCAGGGTCTTCAACATAAACATGATGGTAGGAATCTACGACATGCAAATAGGCCTGTTAATGTGGAACGTGATAGAAACCACCTGAGTACCAGTCAATGATGTATATTAGTAACATATGCAAGGGAATCCACCAAAGAGGAAAATAAACCCCAACGTACCTAGAATAGTCCACTAAGTGTGAATGAATGAGCTGACATAGAACATTAATGAACTCGACCAATTAGGATTCATTGAGGTAAACCCACTTTCGATTGTAAGGAAACCTAAAAGTAAGGTTTGCAAGGTCCAAGGTACTATTGGTTCCTAGATCAAGCTCTTGGATAATGAGTTGAATTCGATACGAGAAGATCCATCAAAGGAGGGAGTTAGTGTATTCCCCATCAATCGACACATAAAATACTAGAAGATGATGTGAATGGATGAAGTCATGAGATGATGAAGTACATCTAATATAGGGATGGTCAACTAAAAAATGTCAACATGAAACTAAAAATGGTTGACATAGGTTCATATTTCCCTTGAACACATAATGCCACAACACAAAAGTGACTTGGTAGCATAACTAATGTGCACCATGTAATATCATAATAGAAGAGGCATTGAACCATGCTCCATAATGACTAGAAAAGTAACCAACTGCAGGACTATACAGACTGATATGTATGGTATGACTCCTAGACAAGCTAAAACACAATTGTAAGATAACGATGTAGACAGGTTCCATGTTCAAGAGCGACATGACCGATGCTTCCATTTTCATATCTAACAAAAATAAATGTTCCCTTCCCATTTTTATTTTTAGTATCCATCATGGTTTAATGAGCATGAAAGAGAAGAAAATTATCCACAATAGGTTATTTTTTCATAAATTTAGTCCATCAAGCCCAAAAAAGAGATAAAACAATGCAAGCGAGAACCTTCCAACCATAAAGGACTAGAGTATTCTTTTTTTGAAATGAGTCTACTCAATCTAGAAAAAGGTTAAAATTATATTGAATAGACATCCCGTTAAGTACTTTAATCAGTGTGAAGGAGAAAATTTCATTCAACATTATTTTCTAAAAGGATTCTGAAAATATATTAAAGGAAACTCCTCTTGGAGGAATGAGAGGTATAAAGGGTATAAACTGGTTCCTGTCGTGGTGGAAATTATCAAATCATGTAGAGGTAGAGAGTTTGGATAATAATACCACTCATTGCAGTGGATTCTCCAAGAAAGGGTAAAACACTAAGTGAAATCGAATGACAGGCCAAGAAAATGATGATGATGGATTGAGAAAACCAAGGCCTATCTTGTAGAAAGAGGTTGATAAAAAGAAGTAATGAAAATGGATGAAGGATGTTGAACCCTCACAAGGTAAAGCTAGAAATATGAAAACTAAAAGAACATGAGGCTCGGATTGAAGGTGTTATACTAGGGCATCCATGACTAGGGAGGATCTACTACCAAGCTACGACATGCATAGAAAAGAGTGGCTAATGTCGCAAATTAACGAGGTTAGATCTAAGACATAATGATGGCACTGGCAGTCAAAAATTTATTTGAGACAACAATATGTGAACGATCCATATATGCAAGTAAAAGAGACGTACCTCAGGAACACTAACAAAATGGGACCTCGAAAGAGACACTAATAAAAAGGAAACTCCCCATACTCTTACACAAAGGTGATAAAAAAAAGACTATATAAAAACCTACTCCCCTAGAAAAAATTAAATGGGGAATATTCGCTAGGTTCTAAAAACAATATTATAAGAGAGTCACATACCTCCTCATTTGATTCATTTTTAGTTGAAGAGAAGAGGACAAGTGAAGGATTCCCAAAGAGAGTGCAAAATGAGAAAGGATTAGAAAGAGAACCAAAGGATCATCCCAAGCAAAGCCTAAAGGTAAGTTAATTTGTCTCCCTTTGTGGTCATTTTACGCACTATGTTTTCATGGATGTAGTCATTTTAAGGGAAAAACATATTTTTCGTATGTAGACTCTTAGTCGCAGGGATGGAAAGATCGATTCTCAATCGAAAGGCTCCAACAACACTGGTTTTGGTGAGCCCTAGTATTGCACCAAGAATGCTACAACTCCTAGAGGCTACTCTACTTTACATTATCAACTCGAGGTTCATACAAAATTGGAGGTGACAGTGATATATACATAGTAGATGCATTATACTCATGTCATCCTCTTCTGAGTCTTACAAAAGGGTGTTATTTCTAGGGTTTCTGAATGAAGTCAATCACACTTTCGAAATTAAAACTAGGGCTACAAATGATTCAAAGCCATTACTCTACCAGTAATCAAAGAAATATTCTACAGTAATAAATTACATTTAGCTACTCTGCAATGGAATAAATTTACAAATTAATTTGTGGCAAGAAATGGAAGCAAACTAGGCATCTTACATGAAGTAAATTGCTGAATTGAAATTGCAGAAATAAGACTAACCTAATCACACATTGTTGGGCCAAATGGCTAAACATACTCTGTCTACTTCATGTTTTAACTATCATTCTTTTACTCATGCATCTAATCATGACCTAATTATGCTTGTAAATGCATTTTTTTGTAGCAAGGAGGACAAAGCTCTAAGGTGGTTGAGGAAATTATTGAACTCATGGGTGCAAGGCTGAAGGTGTCTGGGTGGTTTTGGAATGTCTAGATGAGGTGGATGATGGTTTCTAGTCTTAAGTAGAGGCCAAATGATGTTGTTGCAAGTGTTGTTACAAGTTTCATGTAGTTCTATAGGAAACTCCTGAATTCCTATAGGAAATAGTCTGAGGGCAATACGAGGCAAAAAATGGTGGAGAAAATCATACGAGAGGTGTAATGAAGGTGTGTTTGGATGAATGGATGGATTCCAACCCCTTTTCCAAGCTCAAAACCTCTTTAGAGGCTCATTTTTCACTTCTAGGTTTTCTCGTGGTGTGAGGGTGAAAAACCTTAACAACAAGGCTGATGGAGTTTTGATGGAAAGAAGGTTGATGATAGGTTAGAAATGAAGCTAATGGTGATGGTGGAGTCCTCCTTTGTTGTGCTACTTGAACCTGAAATCAAACTACCTGTTCATGCAACAAAAATTAGAAAATTCATGATGAAGGAAACGGAAAAGAGGAGTTGAATTTGGAAAAAAAATCTACTTTAGCATTCAAACAGAAATCTAACTCAGTATCCTATACATGTTGATGACACTACATCAAACTAACTATTATTTCCAAGGAATCATAAACTAAAGAGAAAATTTTTGCTATGGGGAAGGTCTAACCTCCTCAAGCTCCAATGAAAGAGATGAGAGAGGGAGCCTTCACACACAACTTTTTGAGTTTATCAGTTATTTTAACAACATTTATGAAGGATTAACCACAAAAAAACACAAATGGAAGAAAACTAAAAATAATAATTTGAAATTTAAGAAAACTTGTTAAAACTTATAAACAAAACTAGCTACAATGACATAAATTGAGCAGGAATACACAAGAGAGACCAAGGCCAATGGATTAGGCCCTAACCCACAAGCCTATCCCTCTAAAACTAAATCAGCGAAGGACAATCTAAATACCCATCTTATTGCATAAAATAGTCTCATTACATAATCATAAAAGTATAAAAAACATATTACAAGAGCTAAGGGTTGATTAGCTTCCTTCAAATTTCGAATCCTAATGATCTCTTGTTGAGCCCTATTTAACATAGAGGGTAGCTACCAACAGCTCCCTAAGAACTAGGTGATGTGTCCTCTTTGATTACAAGAGAAGTGGAGCTTTGGTTCACTTGAACTCCCACTTGCTTGGCTGCCTTTGATTTCGAGTTGTTGGAAGGGATCTCGAGGATCCCTTGGCTACATTTTTGAGTTAATGACGTGATCAATCCCTGCAGAATCTCTCCTTCTTGTCTACTTCAAGCTTTAATTGCAAAATATTCATCAAAATTGAAATATCTTCATGATTATCCTACATTTAACTCATGTTAGGCATTAGAAATATGACAAGACTTAATCACCATCTACACTAGCAACATAAAAGAATAATATAATTTAAATGTGAGAAAGAGAGACTTAATAAGGCTAAAAAGGTGACAATTAAACCCTTGAATTATAACTAATGATGGAGCTCATCATCACCCACATACCAAATGGTTGCTCATCCTCTGATCAAATTACTCCTCCTTTTGAATTTATTTCAAAGCTTTAATGGACCCTCTGACTTACCAAGGAATAAGTGTGGGAGTCCCTTGAGGAGGGTAAAATATATCATTATTTTCTTCTTCCTCCCATTTTCTATTTTTCTCATATGGGTTCTTTCCATCACTAAGTCCCAACAGCAAGGGTGGATTGACTTTCAAACCAAACCACTGAATCCTCCTGGCCTACATGACCCTCTTGTATAGTGGTTCTCTTTCTAGGGAACCCATAAACCTCTCTGGTGTGTAGATATTCCATGTTTCTAATATTGTGAGGCAGGCTATTCCATCTCATTTGACTAGCCATTATGCATTAATCTCTCAATAACCTAAAGCGCCATCAAAATAAGCCATGGCTTGAGCTTGTGTGATGAGGTACTTTTCTGAAAGTGCATCATCTTTTTCTATATTTAGATGGTTGTTAATGACTCCCATAGGGCTGAATATTTCTTCCCTAATGTGTAGAGGCTCCTTGTTTTCTCTCCTTATGACCCTCCTTAATTCTTGTGCTTTGGCTTCCTCATTAACCATCCAAGAGGCTAATTCCATTAACTTCATGTCTCCCATTCTAGGATTAGGGTGCCACATGTTCAAGTCTATCAACACAAGATTTTGCATGTAAAATTTTGCCATTTTTTCCTTGTCTTCCATACTTGACTCATTGAAAAATTAAATGAACTTATGTAGTTCTGAAAGGGTAGGGATCCATGAGAAGCTAGTGTTATCATTCGAAATATAAGCCACTAATCTTTGACGTAGACTGCATAATAATCTAATGGGTATCTATGTTGGATGGCCTCCTTGCAAAAATCTGCCATGGTGGCCACTTGTTTGTCTTTTTGCTGAAGTTTCTCCTACAATATTGCATTCTCTGTTTGGGCCTTCTGAAATTTTTCTTTCAACGTGGATTATGTGAGCCTAGCACCAGATAAATCTCTTCCCAACTCAGTCACCTTTTCCTCCATGACCGCTATGTCATGCACACCTTTGGTTCTAGAAATATTCATCTAATGATGAGTGTGTGACCTCTTCTCTTCCAAATGATAGAATAAACGTACTGTAAAATTATGAGAAATCAATCTACCCCATTCAATAAATGTATATTAGGAGTTGATATTTTGCCTAGGGCTAGGTTTTGACACAATTGATACATCTTTGAGGACAAGTTTGGGTGAGGTAGGATCCTCCTTGTAATATTTCTCTTCCCCCCCTTTTTCATCTTACCCTTCATATAGTGCCTTTTCCTCAACTTCTTAGGCCTCTTGCCCATCCATGGTTTCTTTTCTCCATCATCCAGATTTTTTTTCTTCTATTATGGGCCTGTTGGAGTTTCCTATAAAAAAGACAAAGTTTCCTGTAGCAAAATCTGTTTTTCCTGTTGAAAACCATTTCTTGTCTGTTTTTCTATTTTTATATCTTTTGAGGGTCTTTGGGGGTTGTTAGATGTGTATGGGATTCCGACCTTTCTGAATGTCTCCTTATGTAGGTAAAATGGGTCCTCATAGGCGAGGTGACCTATTGAACCTTTCCTTCTTCTATCCTTATTTCATCATCTTTCTTGGGTGACTCCTCAATAGCAATAGGGATTTTAGTTAAAGTTTGTGGTTTCCCTTTCCTCACCCTTTGGCTCTTTTTAGTCCTGAAATACATGGGTGTTTGTCTCTTCCTCTTTGTTTTCACTGGTGTACTCCAAGTGGCTAGGGTAACAACCACTTTTTGATCTGTTATGTCTGGTAATATGTTGGTGTCCTGAGGAGAGGTATCATTTCCAAGCATAGGTTCCAATATTTCCTCCTCCTCTATATTTTATTCCTTATTCCCCTCAGTATCTTCCTTCTATGTTTCTAATATCTCTTTGTTTTCTGTTTTACCCTCAATTTCTTCTTTTTCTTCATCATCTTCAACCTCCTCCTCTTCTTATTCTACCTCCCTCTCTCTAACACTATTGGCAAAGGTTTGTCCTATTTGGGAGGATATGAAGCATTCGCTATCCATGTCTATTAATGAGGAAAAAGACACAGGGAGGTTTAATTTTCTCAGAGCATCACTCACAATCATTTTTATTAGGCCATGATGAGCCAAATGATGTTATTTCCTTTCCCTCACCTTTTTTCTCATCTCTGTTATTGAGTTCAAGAGGAAATGAGGGATGCTCAATATTTGTGCTAGAGGGAGTTCTCCTTGAAACCTAAGCTCATTCAACAACCTGAAATGGTATCCATAGACTACACTAAGTTGTCTTTCACAAGAAATGAATTTCATGATATGGAAGGTTGCTTCATCATAGGGGTATGAAGGGATTTCTCTCCTCACTCCATTCGTGTCCTCAATGAATTCTTCTCCTCGCAGAAAGAAGATTTTCTTGGCATCATTTCCTTAACCCACTTAAATCCTAAGGGAAAGGTGGTGAATCCATTGATTAGTTTAGGTCAAAGTGTGATGGCTAGGCCCCTAACCACAGTGGTGGCTCTCTCCTCTAAGTGTGATTACAAATCCACTGCAAAATCTTGAGCTATCTCCTCATCAAAACCATTCAAAAGCTCGAAGAAACCTAGCCATTGGTGGTTTCTGAAAATATCCATTACTTGAAGATGTTGTCTTATTATTTTAATATTAGTGGGCTCCCTTCTGTTAAATTACCCTCCCATTTTTATGGTTGTGATAAGAAGGTGGTAAAATGGTCTTGTGTTTGAGATTTACTTGTGAAGAGGTCTTGGATATTATGGTCTCAAACAATTCAAATATTCACCATTTAATTCCAAAATTATAATTGCTTGTGTGTAAATTTCATGGATAAATTGTAATTCTAGAGGGTGGAAACCACTTACCTTTGTCGTCTTGTGTTTTTTCCTGGGATATGGTGACCTTAGGAAATAATTTCACCCAAAGGTGACTTTCTTATTCCTTTTGTATCATTGTTGATATTCCTATGTAGTTTCCCGTAGCACCTCTATATTTATTGTAGAATGATGGTGCATGCAAGCTCAGACTCGATTCTCCTCTTTCTTATGTCCCCTTTGGCTTCTTTTGGTCCCACTTCTCTTGAAATTATCAACGAAGTCGGTATAATGAGGCAGAACCTACCTTTATGATATTTTTAACCAAATTTGGACTAGGGTACTGACTGGTACTTTAGCAAAAGTTTTCCTCTTTGGGACCATTGGTCCAACTCGAGTTTCATTACCCAAGCCTTGTAATCACCTCCTCGTCCTTTTCACTCCCTCTTGAATGATTTTACTTTTAAGGGTGGAATTTACCTTTTAATTTTCATTCAGTTTAAATTTACGAAGGTGGCAAAGTTAATTGGTCACCGTTTTTTTCCTTTTAAGTATTTAAACCTTGACATTAAACTATTTTTATCATTATGAGTGCATAGTGAGAGGTGAAGGGACACACCTAAGCCCACTTGGTGCTGGTGTGTTGCAGACATTATCTAGTGCATGGAGCTCTAGTTTTGGGTTGCAAACATGGTCTTTCCCTTGTTGTGTTTATTTTCTGAGTGAGTAGTTTTTTTTTTCTGAGTGAGCTGTGTGTTTTCTGAGTGAGCTGCTTAACCTTTTATTTGTCTTTTCTTCTTTCATGTGATGCATGGAGGTCCTCAGGTGCCTTGGCTCATGTGTTCACTCTCATGGAGTATGTTGGTGGTCGTTTGAATAAATATTCTTCAACTTATCTTCAAATTTTGTCCTTGTTGTGCTATACATGGAATTTCTATAGGAAACTTTCAGAGTTCCTATAGTAACCTTATTTCTGCTTCTTGGGGCTCCAGATTTATTAGGGATGAATTCAAATGGCTTATGGAGTTCGAGGATGAAGTGATCGAATGAGTGGTGTGACGGAGAAGTAAGGGCAGAGGTTCATGCAAGTGGACTTCGTGCATGAAGGCTTTCAACCCACAAGCCTACCTTGGGCACCTTAGAGAGGTTTTCACCCAAGGATTTCTTTTTTCTTTTTTTTTTTCCTTTTTTTTTTGCTCCAAGATTTCCTCATGGAGGTTTCAACCCTGGAGTTGGCCCTGGGTGCCTCAAAGATGTTTTTACGCATGCCTCTTTCTTTTTAATTTTTTATCTTTTTTCCTAGGTGGGGGAGGCGCTGGAAACTATGGAGTTTCCCATGACATACACCTCCATGTTTATGGAATTTATAAATTCAGCCCTAGAAAGGGGCTTTTTGTAACATTTAAGCCTATAATAATTGACAAGTAGGGGACACCCCTCCTCATCTATGATTTTGATCTGAAATGCGCCATTATCATAACATTTTTCCACTTTGTAGGGTCCCAACCATCTTGTCATTAGTTTTCCTTTCAAATACTTGAACCTTGAGTCATACAACAATGCCTAACCTCCTTCTTGAAAGGTCTTCTAACACATATTTCATTAAATTTGGAAAAACAAATATTACAAGGATATCACTAGAATTGAGTTTTTGGTTACCTTGAAATTATAGATTGACAATTTAATTCCAAATTTAATGAAATGTGTGTTTTCTCCTTAATATGTGTGTCATGCCAGACCTTCCTTTGCAGCTGAATCAATTCTGTGTGAAGGATTGCTTGCATCTTCAACTCATCCAATCCAATTAATTGCAGCATCATTTCTTGTTGGGCCTTTGATATATCCAGGTCCATCTCAACTTCCACCCTTAAGGTGTTGAACTCAAATTCAATTGAAATTAGAGCTTTCTTCCCATAGACCAAGTCATAAGGAGTGAACCTTGTGGATGTTTTACAAGTAGTGTTGTAGGCCCAAGTATATTCCACCCTTCTATCTCCCCAATATTTTCTTTTGGTGCTCAAAACCTTGGTGACGATATTCTCTAAGGCTCTGTTGGTCACTTCCACTTGGCCATTTTCTTGCGGGTGGTAGGAAGTGGAAGTCTTATGCTTTATCTTGTGCCTCCTCAAAATATTCTCAATCAAATGAGAACTGAATTTTTCCCCCTGATCAGTGACTACCTCTTTGAGGTATCCAAATTTGTAGAACACATTATCTCTCAGAAATTATACTACCTTCTCCTCGGTTGCTACCTTTACAGCTTTTGTTTTAGCAAATTTTTTTAGGTAATTAGTGCATACTATGATGTATGTTTTTTGGCCATATGGTGGATTAATGGATCCAATGAAGTCCATGCTCCACTTGTCAAATAGATCTAGAGCCACCTGAGGGTGCAAAGGAATCACATCCCTGTGTACGTTTCCCCATTCTTTGGCACTCGTCACACCTGCTAGTGTATCTTTTTGGCATCTTGGTGAAGGGTAGGCCAATAGTAACCTACCTGCAAAGATTTGAAGGTTGTCCTTTTTGCAAAAAAGTGGCCTCCACAAGGGCTATCATGAGATACAGAAGGGATTTAAAAAAATTCTTCCTCCCTCACACATATTCTAAGAATTTGTTCAAGGCCTAGCTTGAAGAGATTTCCCCTACTCCAGGTGAAATGGGCGCTTTTTCTGAAGATATTTCCCTTCTCCTTGGATGAGAGGTTAGGAGGGAAATTTTTGGCAACCAAGTAGTTAGTTATGTTAGAAAACCATGGAGAGAGTGTTGAGATACAAAAGAGGCATTCATCCGAGAGTTGGTCATACACCATTCCTTATTCATATACAGATAGAGCTAACATGGATAAAAAATCTACAACAACATTCTCGTTTTTTTTTTATAAAAAATGGTTAGGTGAAACTGTTGTAATAGTAACAACCATATAATTATTCTATCATTAACATCCAGTTTGTTCATTAAATATTTGATGGTTGCATGATCAGTGTGTACAAAGGTCTGATAACTAGTGATATACTGTCTATATTTTTTTAAAGCATGGAAAATGGCTAACATTTCCATCTCTGTAACAGTATAATTGAGTTTTGCCTCGGACAAGTTCTTAATAATGTAATTTGTCTTCTAACTACCCCAAGGTTTCCCCCGTAGATTTTTCTAATGCATGTGTGTGGATGTGGAAAGGCATAGTCCAATTTGGACCTCAAAGAATGGGGGAAGTAGTTAACTTTCCCTTAATGAGCTCAAAATTTTCTTGACAGAGATTGGACCAAGTAAACTTAGAGTATTTGGCCAAAACAACAAAGAGTGGTGAAGCCAACTTGCTTAAATCTTTGATAAACCTTCTAAGGTAGCCAGCTAAACCTAAGAAACTCCTGACATCTCTCTTATTTTTAGGACTAGGTACCCTTTTGATGATGATGATTTTGTTCGGGTCCACTTGTATTCTTTCTTGGGAGATTGAGTGTCCCAATACTACTCTAGCTCTTTTCAATAATTCACACTTTTTTGGGCTCATGGAGAGATGCATCTCAATGCATATTCTCAGCACTTTTCCCAAATTGGAGAGAGATTCCTGGAATTGATCCCCATAGGGTGTGAAATCATCCATGTAGATTTCAACCGAGTCATGGACTAGCCCATAGAAAAAGCTCAAGACATGTCTTTGGAAGGTAGTTTGGGAATTGCACAATCCAAAGGGTAGGAATCGGTATGCGAAGGTACCCCAAGGACATGTGAAAGTATTATTGTCCTGGTATTCAAGGCTAATTTGGATCTGGTTATACCCACTGAACCCATCTAAGAAATAAAATAACGTCTTTCATTCAAGGCCATCCAAGACATGATATATAAAGGGAAAAGGGAAATGCTACTTATTGGTGGCTTTGTTGAGTTCCCGATAATAAACAAAGAGTCACCATTTCCCATTCTTCTTCGGGACTAGGAAAAGAGGAGAGACCCATTCATTTTCTGATATAGGATAAATGAAACCTGCATCCAAAAATTTATGGAGCTCTTCCTTGACTATGTCTTTTAGAGTCGGGTTCATCTGCCTTGGGGGTTGGTGCACAGGCTTGCATTCTTCTTTAATGTAAATATGATGTCTGCCCACCAAGGGATGCACCCCTTTCATGTCCTTGTAGTCCCAATAAAATTCATCTAGGTTTTCTTTCATAAGCTGGTATAACTACTCTTCTTCTCTATCTGAGAGGTTTGAGTTAATTTTTAGAGATTTGGATGGGCCAAATTGCATATTCGTGGTGGTTTTATAGGTTGAATCAATTGAGCACAATTCCATCCAAGGGTGGCATTCAAACTCTTTGACTAGGTTTCCAATTGGGTTGTCACTGGGGGATTGGTTCTGTATGACTCGATCGATGAGTTCATCTTCATAAAGTTGACCCCCTCTAAGAGCAACATCTATGGTACAAATGGTGTAGGGTGTAGTGTTGTATAATTCATCCTCTTCTTCATCCTCCAACCGTATAGGTAGGTCATGGTCAACGAAAGGTTGGGCAAGAGGATATAATACCAAATGTTGGGACGAGGGCCCATTCTTAATAGTCATGTTTCCAACCTGACATCTGATATAAGCATCAACATTTGCTATCCAAGGTCTCCCTAGAATTATAGGATATCCATTAAAATTGGTTTTTGGCTCGAGAACCAAGAAATATGTAGGATACTCCTAAGATTCAATTGAAACCATAACATCCTCAACAATTCCTTTTGGAGTTACTATGGACTGATCTGTAAATTTCAAAACCATTGTGGTTTTCCTAAAATTCCCTTGGATTTTGAGTTTAAGCATAGTTTCATTGGTCATTACATTGATGGCAGCCCAGAGATCAATCATAGTATTGGGGAATATGACACCATCTATGTGCACATATACAACTGGAATAACGATGTCCAGGTACTTTAGGAAGATCACCCTTCCCTGCATTAAGTCATACAATTGTCCTACTACATTGATGGTGGGGGTATCTTTCTTCTTTCTCCCAGGTTTCTTGAATCACTTTTCCTTGATGAGACTATTTTAAATAGGGACATCCTGAATGGCCTGGAGAAGGGCTATTTTTACACATAAATTTTTCAGTTCTCGCACAAGTTCGGTCTCCTCCGGGGAATACTTAATGGAGTGGATCAAGCATTCACAAAAAGGAGGTTGTTCGATCTGAGTGTTACTTTCTTCCTTTTCCCCCTCAACCTCTATAGGTGGAGATGGAGGGTGGTTATTTGGGAGTACTCTTCCCGACCAGAGATTAATATATTGTATCTCGACAACATAATATGAATAGGATGTCTCTCCATTGTAAACCTTTTGTGCATGTTTTTTTTTCAGGTTTGGATTGTGTTGTGCAGGCATCTGGGGGAGCTTGGGTGGACAACATGAGTAAGTTGAGGTTGAGTTTGGGGTGGAGGAATTAGATCAGATGGTTGATTATGTTGAGTCCTCCACCCTTGTGATGGGTTGTTCCACTGAGGTTGTTGAGGAACATACTTTTGAAATGATTGGTTCATAGGCTGAGGATAATATGGAGGGTTGTAAGGCCAGGTAGGAGGTTTAGGCTAGGATGGACGAGTGGGCATGTACCAAGATTTCATACATGCATTCTGATTGTTGTGATAGTAGGAATAAGGTGCGGCTTGCATACCTTACTGATATGACCGAGGGCCTTGAGGCCTCCTCTGGTTGATGAAATAGATTTTCTCTAGTCCTACTTGCCCACCTTGATATACATCTTTGAGTCCAGGTAAGGAGGGACACTTGTTTGTGGAAATATTCTCCTCACAGCCTAAGAAAACCTCTATGACATTTAATGGAAATTTGTTTTGAGGGTGTTTTCTAGTACATCTAGGGAATAATATATCCAAGGATATTTCTACTTCATCTATCTTCCTCTTGATCTACATTGTGTCCATTTGCAATGCAAATGTGTGTAACATATCACTCTTGAAGCCCTACAACATATTTCCAATATCATGCTTGATGGAGGTGGAAGAGGAAGGGGTATTAGTCATACTTTGGATAGCTATTCCTTTTTTCATAGATTCCCTGGAGTGGTTCCTGAAGACAATTTTGATTGTATCATGAGGAAAATGGTAGATATTTCCTCCTGATAACAGATTAAGGGTTTATATCACCTCCTCCCTAATCCCTTGAAGAAATAATAGTTTAAGTGATCTAGGATCGAGGGTGCAATTGGATTTTTTATAGTTTAATTGGAACCTCTCTACATAGTCCTATAGGGATTCATTAGGCCCTAGAGTCATCTTGAATATTTTCTCTTTAGTTTCCTTGGACCTACAGTAGTCCCTGTACTTGTTGTTGAAGGCCTCTTGCATCTTTTCCCAGGTATTGATGTTGTTCCCAGGTAGACCCATGAACCAACACACGGTTGCATCCTTAAGGGTAGATGGGAATAGCTTCAACTTTTTATCATCTAACACATAGTCATAGGTCCTACAGATAAAAAAAAACTCAAACATGAATGTTTCAAGGTCCTCAGAGGTAACTCCATGGAAATTTGGAAGGGATGAAAGGCCGATGTTCTTCATTTTAGTTTCCCAATCTACCTCTCTAATGGGAAGGACATCCTTGGCTTCAATTTCATCCATGGCATGAATAGTTGAATCAAGTTCCTCTAGTTAAAAAATTTCTTCTTCTTCCCCAATAGGTTCTTCAAATTTTTCAAAAGGCCCACCTATGGTGTGTCCAGCCTCACAGTCACTGAAGAAGAGTGAAGGGTGACTATGTGGGGATTTCGAGATTTTTGGTAAAAAAATTCCTTGAGTATCCCTACTTCTATGAGGAATGAAAATCATATTTTTGTATTATTTTCAATATTTTTGAAACAAAATGTAAAATTAAAGCAGAAAAGAATGCTAAAACAGAATCAAAGCATGTAATAGACACCTCCTCATCAACGACACCAAAAAGTGATGAGCCCTGGCATTGCACCAAGAATTCAACAACTCTGAGAGGATACTCTACTTTACTTATCAACTAAGGGTTCGTACAAACTTGGAGGTGAAAGTGATATATATAACAGATGCATTCTACTCATGTCATCCTCTTCTGAGTCCTACGATAGGGTGTTATTTCTATGGTTTCTGAATGAAGTCTGTTACAATTCTGAATTTAGACCTAGGGATACAATTGATTCAAATCCATTTCTCTATTGGAAACCAAAGAAATATTCTACAGCAAGAAATTACATCTAGCTACTCTGCAATGGAAGAAATTTACAAATTAAGCTATGGAAAGAAATGGAAGCCAAATACGTATCTTACATGAAGTAAATTGCTAAATTGAAAGTTCAGAAAGAAGACTAACCTAATCACGCATTGCTGGGCCAAATGGCTAAAAAAATTTTGTCTACTTCATGTTTTGACTATCATGCATTTACTCATGCATTTAATGATGACCTAATTATGCTTGTAAATGCACTATTTTGTAGCAAGGAGGAGAAAGCGCTAAGGTGTTTCAGGTAGGTCTTGAACTCATGGGTACAAGGTTGAAGGTGCCTCGGTGGTTTTGACAGGTCTGGATGAGATGGATTATGATTTCTGGGCTTAAGGAGAGGCCCATTGGTGCTGTTGCAAGTGTTGCTACAAGTTTCTTGTAGTGCTACATGAAAGCCCTAAATTTCTACAGGAAATAGTTTGAGGGAAATCTGAGGCCAATAATGGTAAAGAAAAATGCAGGGGAGGTGGAATGAACGTGTCTTTGGATGAATATAAGGTGGAAAAACAATTTACCAAGTTCAAAACCTCTTGAGAAGCCTGTCTTGCACTTCAAGGTTTGCTTATAGTGTGAAGGTGAAAAATCTTAAAACCAGTGTTGATGGTGATTTGATGGAAAGAGGGTTGATGATGGGAAAGAAATGAGGCTAAGGGTGGTGGTGAAGTCCTCCTTTGTTGTGCTACTTGAACCTGAAAGAAAACTACCCGTTCATGTAACAAAAATTATCAAATTCATGATGAAAGAGATGGAACAGATGAGTTGAATTTGAAAATAAAACCTACTTTAACATTCAAATATAAGTCTAACTCGGGATCCTAGACATGTTCATGACACTACAACAACCTAAATACTCTTTCTAAGAAATGATAAACTAAAGAGAAAATTTGGCCTGTGGGGAAGATTTTCCCTCCTCAAGATCCAATGAAAGAGATAAAAGTTGGGGGATTGACACACAACTTGCTGAGGTTATCATTTATTCTACCAATATTTATGGACTATTAACTAAAAAAAAAAGACAAATGGAAGCACAGTAAAAACAATGAATTGAAATGTAAGAAAACTAGCTAAAACTCGTAAATAAAAATAGCTACAATGACTTAAAAATGAGAATGAATACACAAGAGAGACTAAGGCCAATGGATTGGGCCCTAACCCACAAGCCTACCCTCCAAAACTAAATCTGATTAGGACAATCTGAATACTCATCTTATTGCAGAAAATAGTCTCATTTCATAATCATAAAAATCTCTAAAGCCTATTACAAGATCTAAGAGTATATTAGCTTCCTTCAAAGTTTGAATCCTAATGAGCTCTTGCTCAACCCTATTTAACCTAGAGGGTAGCTACCAACAACTCCCTAAAATATAGGTGATGCTTCCTCTTTGACTACAAGAGAAGTGGAGATTTGGTGCACTTGATCTCTCACTTGCTTGCCTGCCTTCGATTTCAAGTTGTTGGAGGGAATCTCGAGGATCCGTTGGCTACCTTTGGGAGTTAAGGAGGTGGGAAATACCCCTAGAATCTGTCCTTGTTGTCTACTCTGAGCTTTAATTGAAAATATTCATCAAAAGTGAAATATATTCTTTATTATCCTGCATTTATCTCATGTTAGGCATTCGAAGTATTACAAGCCTTAATCACGATCTACACTAGCAACATAAGACCATAACATAATTTAAATGTGAGAAAGAGAGACTTAATAAGACTAAAACGGTGACAATTAACCCCTCCAATTATCCCTAATGATGGAGATCATTAGGTTTGATTTCATACCTTGTGGTTGGAGCCGATATTTTTCCATTCCAACATGGTGGCTAGGGTTTGAATACAAATTTTTTTTTTCCTCGAATCATGTTTTTTGCAGGTTTTTTCAGTAAAATGCATATTTTTTCGTGCATCCATGCTCATACTTGATGTGTGATTTTTTGGGTGCAAGAGAAGCATGGTTTAATGGAGTAAAAGAGAGCATGTTCCCAATGAAATGGAATCCATAACTCATCCACCAACACTAGAGGCACTAAGAAATTCTGGGTTGCTAAAGTTTTTTTAAGATTCTGAGTATGGCCAACCAACCCCATTTTTTCAAAAGATCATTGATTAGTGGGATGTAGAGAACCAATAATTTGTAGTGGGGACATAGGCATTCATTATAGGGTTAGATGATATTTACTTCCTCATGCTGTTTTCAAGGTGAGGAGCTCTAATTACGTTGGATAGTGTGAGAAGTATGAGTGGAGAGATGGTGAGAAGCTACATAAAGGAGTATTGTAGGGAAGGTACAAGGATAAATAGTGTGAAAATCCTGATTGAGGCCATGATATACATAATAATATGATCCATAGCATACACCATCACCTAGGTGACAGGGAAAAAAGCACCCCATGTGGTTACCAAACCATACATGGAATTGGTAATAGAGTGTATGGAGCTGACCTTATTCAACTAGTGTGAGGGAATGCTGGCCAATGTCAAACACTAACTTACAAAGATAAAAAGGGGGAGGATCAAAAAATTTGGATATGGGACGTTTTATTGTATCATTATTTTTATATAGGGCCTCAATAATGAGGACAATGATGGTATATTATGATATGTAGCCACCACTCATGGATCCTCGGATGATGAGATGGTGTTCCCTTATGATGAGGTAGGAGGGTGTCCATGGTGGAGACTAGTTTCCTCCATCATACTTCAAATGGTTGACAATGATGCCTTTAGTAGTATATTATAACACGTATGATGGGGTAGATTTTCAGGGAGATCCATATTTAGTTCTTCCCTCAAGGATGAAATTGGCTGACATATACATATTTTTTTTCTCAATTTTTGAAATGTCTTTTATTTTTTATTTTATTTTGTATGTGTAAAAATTTTCTGATGTTTGGTCAATAAGATATGAAAATATTGCCCCGACACACCCTGAAAGTTACTATCCCTTGAAGAGAGGAGTACCACTTGATGATGACCATGATTAGGTACATTTTAAGGGATTAATTGTCATCTTTTTAGCCTTATTAGTCTGTCTTTATCACATATAATTGCATTATGGTCATATCTTGCTTAGTGTAGATGGTGTATCGTGGGTTTTCATACTTCGAATGCCTAATGTGGCTTAAATGTATTGAAATAAAGAGAATATGCCATGTTTGCTGAAGATTTCACAATCAGGACTCAAAGTAGACAACTAGGAGTGATTTTAGGGGTTTTACCAACTCCTTAAATCCTAAAGGTAGCCAAGGTATCCTCAAGATGCTCCTCCAACATCCTGAAATCGAAGGAATCCAAGCAAGTGGAAGATCAATTAGAGGAAAGCTCAACTTCTCTCGAGTTCCAAGCAGACAAATCACCTACTTTTTAGGGAGTTGTTGGCAGCTACCATTTAGGATAAACAAGGCAGAGCAAGAGCGCATTAGGATTCAATTTTTGTAAATAAATAGAGCACACTTAGATCTTGTAATAGAAATTTGTGACTTTCATATGTTATGTAGACAAATTGGTTATGAAATAAAATGAGTATTGAATTTCTTCTTAACTAAGTTAGCTTCGAGGAGTTGAGCTTGTGGTTTAGGGTCCAATCCATTGGCCTTAGTCTCTCTTATCTATTTTTTTAGCTTTTATGTTGTTGTAGTTAGTTTTCTTACATTTCACATCACTGTATTTAGTTTTCTTTCATTTCAAGTGTTGTAGTTAGTTTGCTTACATTTCATATTGTTGTGCTTGGTTTTCTTCCATTTCATGTTGTTGTCATTAGTTTCTTTACCTTTCATGTTGTAGTAACATAGAAAAATCTAAAACTGTGTGTTAAATCCTCCATCTTTCACCTCTTCCATTAGGGTTTGAGGAGGTAGATCTTGACCACAGATCCAAATTTGCTTTCAGTTTATGATTTCTTTGGAAATTTAGATAGGTTTCTTTGTTTATCATGCGCATGTTGTATATGCAAAGTTAGTTTTCTATTTTAAGTACATAGGTAGGTTTTATTAAATTCAACTCACCTTTTTCACCATTTTCATAATAGATTTTTCAATGATAACTGCATGAACATGTAGTTTTCTTTCAGGTTTGAGTAGATCAGTAGAGGGGGAATCGACCAACACCATCAGCATCAATTTCCACCCCTCATGAACAAACCTCCAACCAAATCACCTTCAGCCTTGTTTTTGGACATCTCCACCATAACACTGAGAGCCACCTAGGAGGTGCAAGACAGACTTTGAGAGAAGTTATAAGCTTTTCCAAAGGGTTGGATACCTTCCATTCACCTATATCCATCTTCATTTCACCTCTCCTACCCCTTTCCTCACCATTTCTGGCCTCAAACTACTCTCGAACTATTTCCTATAGCATTTCAGGACATTGTGTAGCACTACAGGAAATCCTGTAGCTGATCCTGTAGCAGCACCTCTCCATCACTTCCTCGGCCCAAAACCTCTCTTTCAAATCATCTAGGACTGGCACAACCACCAAGACACCTTAAGCTCTTAGACCATGAGCCCAAGACCCTCTTAGTTCACCTTAGCACCTCCTTATTTTGTTGCAAAATAAAGTTATTTACAAGCATAGTTAGTTCATTGATATATGAATTATTAAAACATAGCAATCAAGCATGAGATAGATATATTTGAATCAGTCATTTAGTTCAGCATGTTTGCCTAGATTATTTTCCCTTTCTACAAGTTCAGTTCAACAATTTAAATCATGAATGCCACTTAGTTTAACTTTATTTCTTGCATTAGGTTAAGTGTGTATTTCCTTCCTTGCAAATAGCCAGATGAGTCTTTATGTTCTAGATTACTTTATTTTTTACTGATAGAGTAATGGTCGTGATTTTTTTTTAGTATTAGTTTTCATTCAGAAGTGTGACAGACTTCATATCCTAGCAGTAACCCTAATTGCAGCACCCATCAATTGATCCTGCACCTCCCTTCCCTTGTTGGTCTCTCTTCCTTCTGTGATTCATGTTTTTTTTCCATCATTGTGCTCCCAAGTAATTTATCTCAGAGACTCCTTGGCCTTCATCCTCATTTTCCATTAGGAAGAATTTCTCCTTTCTATAGGGTTTTATTTAGTCCTCCACCGAGTCCCCATTCTGAATCTGCTTCTGGATATATCCCCAGCTCTCCTCCTATCACCTTCACCATGTCTGGTTTAGGACCTAACGCTGGTGGTAGCCCTCGCCCTAATACTAGGAATGCTACTAGTGATGTCACAACAAGAACTATCCAGGCTTCTCCCTTGCTCCCTTATATGGTAGGCCTCAACCTTCCCAATTTTAGCCAGTTGATTAATGACCCCATACACCATGATCTTGGTTGCACTGCTATGCCAACCAAGCTCTCTTCAGACATCGGCAAGTTTGAAGGTCTTGTTGGAGAGGATCCTACCAAATATGTTCGTTCTTTCCACATGTGGTGTTCATCTAACTCCATCACCGATGACCCTGTTCATCTTTGGTTGTTTCAACATACGTTTACTGGAGAATCTTCCAAGTGGTATGTCAACTAAGCCTCTGCCTCTCATACTACTTTTGTGACTCTTGCCCGGGATTTTCTGTCTTACTTCCAGCTTCCCTTTCACTATGACACTGGTACCGAACTCTTGACCTCTTTCCATCAATCGTCTATGACCCGCCTATCTGATCATGTCCAAGAATGGTGGAGAAGAAATAGCCTATATCAAGACCCTACCTTCAAAGACCATGTCTACATGGATTGGTTTCTCAGATCCCTTTTTCTTGCTATTGGAAAGGATTTGGCCTCTCACTTCCCTTAGACCGAGGAAGCTACCCTCTAGATTAATTTGAAATATGACCTGATCTACGCACAATCTAGTTATGTTTATACCATCCTACTTGATATCCCTAGACACGATGAGGCCAATGCACCAGGGGCATCCCATGCCACTAATGGTATCGTTGGAGCTCTTTCTCATCCTCCCATCGGTCATGCTTTCCCTTAGGGAGGGGTCATCTCATCCAACACTTTCCCCCCTCCCAGTAGCATGTATCCATGATATGGCATGCCTCCTCCTTTTGCCCAACCTGTTTACCCCAATGTTACCCAACCTCCTTATTATACGTATCCGTAGCCTAGTGCTCCAACTCCTCCTGCATTAGCGCCTCAGCCTCCCTCGCCTTCTCAACCCCCGCAATAGCAGCCACCATCCCCAGGGTCAGGTGTATGCACAACAGGGTGCGACTAATCCTCCTACTTCTAAAAAGAAGAAGAAAGGAAACCAAAACCAATATTTCCCAGGTAATCCAGGAAATAGTCCACAAAGGAATGCACTTAACACCATAACCTAGAAACATGGCACTCAGCCTAAGTAGGATAGGCTTGTTCGCACAAATAAAAATTTTTCTTATTGTGGTGTCTATGGTCACTATACCCATGATTGTTTTCTTTTACCTTAGATGCGTCAGATGTGGGAAGCTCAAGCAGTATCTCAAGGAAATCAAGCCTCCCCTTCGGTTCCTCCCAATGCTTCCTCTATCCAGCCAGCTGCGTTTACCAATCCTTTCCCCCATAAAGTATTTGTGGCTACACAACCCCCTGAAAGTTATGCGGCCAATAAAACTCCTCCATCTGGTACCTCTGCTTACCAGATCATCATGATGAACTCTGACCAACCCATTACCATTGACCTCAACCTTCAGACTCTATCTCGTTAGTACGAAAAGCCCCCGCTACGTCTACCCCCGAGCCCCCTTCTTCAAGTCCCACAAAGCCTCTTTTGACACCCAATGGTCCTTTACTGATCCCTCTTCCTAAGGAAGAGGTTCATACCAATATCCGTAAGGGACTATTACGTCAAAATTTTTATTTTGGTAAATTTTCCCATTCATATAGTATAGTAGATTACTTGGTGCAATCCCCTATTGCCATGTAAGCACTGGAAGTCCTCCAGTGGTGCCATTCACAATGAAAATATCTACCAACTTCCATGGGCACTTTTGATCCTTCAGATGATCGTTTGATTTTCTTCGATGTTGACCAGTTAGAACATCCCCCCCTTCCTACTTCCGTCGCAATCCAAATATCTCTCAAGGTCCGTAATGCCAACGTCTCCCATTGTATCATTGTTGAGGGGGAATCCACCTGTGTGATTTTGACTTTGGTTTGAAAGCAACTCAGAACTTCTCGGTTATCCCCTTCCATTATCACCCTCCAAGTGTGGGATGGCCACTCTTCCAAGCCCCTTGGAATTTTACGCAATTTTCCTATTACTCTTGCAGGCAAGACTGTTTTTGTTAACGTAGAAGTCATTGATGCACCCTTAGACTACAACATTCTATTAGGTCATAGCTACACTTATGTGATGTATATTTTCCCATCTATGGTTCACCGTAAGATGTTATTTCCTCACAATGGAAATATTGTTACCATTGACCAGTTGACATATTACGAACTGAAGTCTCAGACCTCCCCTGAGTCCATCATCTCTTCGATAGCCAATAAAAAAATAGTCGAACCTCCGACCAGTGTCTCACCGGGAGTCTATAAAGATTCCTTTTTTCCTGGTTCATTCCCTACTCTCCCTCCTATCTCTAACCCTAGCTTTTCAAATGTTTGCATAATGCAATCATCTCAGTTCGACATCAAACGGACCAGCTCGACTAGTTAGCAGCCCCGTCCCCCACAACCTACTCCTAGCACCTCGAATTAGCCTTTAGGACCTGCTCGTCAAGGCCCCTCATCTGTAGCTAGTGTCCATTATCCTATCTACCCTCCTAGAATAGTTCCCCCTGTCCTTAACCATCTCAGAGCCGTCTCGCCTGGCTATTACCCCTTTAGTCAAATACAATTTCTTGCTCCCCTTCTTCTAGTAATTTCGATACCTGTTATGGCTACCTTGTCTCTTCCTAACATGACCCTGGGGATCCTATTATAGTAAATTGATCCCCCAGCCACTATCCCACCTGGTCAGCCCAAACCTTATATTTATTTGACCCCAATCCAACCGATCGCCAGGACCCCTCCTTTTGGTTATGTGCCTCAGCCACCTCAACAGGAACCTACTCTTGTTGTGAAAGCCCTAGGTGAGGGGGGGAAAAGCCTGCAAGAAGGAACCTAAGGACAAGGCCTCTCAGACAACCCCTAATCCTCCTCTGGCTCCAAAGAGTACCCCCCACTCTCCCCCCCCTCCCTCGGTGCATTTTTTGTGACGTTGTCGGTCATGCCACCCATAATTGTCCTAAATTTCCTCGTATCAAGCTCATGGTCAATGTCGCATTTCCTAAGTCTAAGGTCTCTAAAACCTTTGTTTCTTCCACAACTACAACCAAGAACCCCAATATTGTTCACACCAACCACCCCTGTGCTTTGTGTGATCTCCATGGCCATTATACCCGCCTCTATCCTCACCTCAATCATTACCATGCCTCTTTGGAAGTAGTTCGAGAATATGAGATCGAACAAAACCAGTCCGCCTCTCCCGTACTCACGCAGTATGCTTCAGGCAAGCCTAATGATATCTCTCCTCCCATTGAAATTCCCCCTCCTGATGTCAAGATGTCAGATTCTTCAGCCACAATCCTATACCTATCATCATCTATGAGATCCATGGTGTAAGATCCCTCTAAGACTTCCCCTTCTATTTCCCATGACCTCCCTTTAGCGATCACCCTAGGCTCAACATCAGTGGATCCCTTATCTTATTTTTCTTCTATCACCCCCGGTGATGATGCACATGTGAACCTATCCTCTCATGATGATGAGTCAGGTAGCTTTTCTATGTCATGTGGTTACCCTTCCATGAGTCACCCCATCTTCTGTTGTGATGACAACATCATGGAAGCCTTTTCCACCCCTGAGTTCATATTCCCGTCCATAGGAGGAATGGAACCATCCGTGTCTATGGTGACATTCGTGACCTGAGCAAAATCTTCCCCCAAGGTAGCTCCCCGACACAATCTACCTTCCGGTGTGCGGGTGGTAGAAATCATACACAGAGAACTCCCTCTAGAAGTGTTTGTTTGATTTCTATGTTGCGTTTGGGTTGCCAAACTTTTATGTCATCCTCTCATTTTTTTTCTTGTGGCACCTTTCATATGGAACCCCTTGTCCACACCATATATTGGTTATGCAAATGGTGCAAGTCGTTACTCCCGAAATCTAGCCTCGATAGTCTTGGCCATTTTTACCCCCTTGCATTTGCTTGCTCTCTTTAACTGCGTTTGCATTGGTACTGCCACCAATAACCAGGCCAAATATGATGCAATGCGAGGCTTATTAGTTGATGCCCTTTCCCATTGCATCCTTCACCTTCATTTTCATTGAGATTCCCTGCTTCTTGTCATGAAATTGAATGGTGTTTATCGCGTGCCTAATCATGTCTGTTTTAGACGATATTTACAAGTGAAGCTTTTGATGCGTGAATTTGAAAAAATTACATTCATTCATGTCCCTAGAGAAAAAAATCACTCAATATCCTAGCTTGGAATTTATCACACGTGTTTCACACAAGATAATAACAATAAACCATAAAATGATGGATATCCATTATGTGTGTCATTCAAAATTTTTTAGAGTTGATCAACTCTGGTACATATGACATGCACATACCATGTTACAAAAAATCAAAACTGGTGGCACCACATTCCCCTACATCTAATCACTATCTGGGGGATCCTGAGCCAATGGCTCAGCTCCGACAACTTGTAGATCACGCATCCCCTGTCCGACCATCCCCATGCACTGCATGACCCCTCGCCACTCTGAGGGTAGATCAATACATGAATCTATGTACTGTTCGTCAATATATTTCGAGTCGCGCTCTGAAACATTGGTAAGAAGCCTCTCACATCTACAATGGATGTCCTCTAGGAGGGAAACTACATCCTCATTTTTCGGATACTGCAGGTCATTTTCACCAGTGTTGTATCTGCATACCAAAATTGAATAAATTAGTACCATATACAATATTCTAAAACATTAAAATGTGCATAAAATATTAGCAGCTTGTCACTTACCATCGGGTCCCCATGATTGACCTGGCGGAAGTGGAAAGTCCGAGTCCCCATGATAACTCATCCCACTATAGGGATAGTCATCTATGTACAGTGGTATATGATCCCAATGAGTGAAAAACTCGGGTCAGAACACCCGTCTGACTGGCCCACCTCCCCCTCTACACAGTAACCACCTGAAGCAACACATCCTGGGCTCTCTCGGGCCCCCATCCTAGATCTGTATGTGAGGCCAAAGTGTCAAGATCCTCTCAAATAAGAGTGAGCACAACAATGTACCATATGCACAGTCATGGATCACCTGTCGCTTGCATAGAGACAATTGTCGTTTAAACAATGACAACATCATTTAGGCCCACCCATAGTAGGTCCCACTCAACACACTCTCAACAATCATCATCTAACCCCCAGTGATGTGGTGGAGTGCCTGGTTTCCTAGGATCCACAACACTGCTATGGCCATAGCACGAGTCTCTAGTCACTCTAAATCTCCGATCGGTATCTATGTCACCTTCACATGGAAACCCAATTGACAATGGCGCTCTAAAAAATCCATAATTTTTTTCCCTCGCGGTGACACTGGCTATGTGTTTCCCACCATCCCTAGTGGTAGGAGACCGGTTAGGAAATATATATCCTGGATAGTCAGCTCAATCCGGTGCCCTTGCACTATAAATATCTCATGATTTGGATCCTAATAGTAGATAATCTGGCCTAACAAGGGCTCTCCAACTCTCATCAAAGGGTTCTCCACAAACTTTAGGACCCCAAACCTAGCCAACATAGTGAAAAAAACATGATCCTCTAGGATCTCAGACCGTAATGTGTACAATTATCTCTCTCTCTCTAGTTTATCCTCAACAATATTTACCATATCTGCACAAAACCATCATGTTTATCAGTGTATAGAAAGGAAATACTGCATCACAACCATAAAAAGCTAGCTCTCATCCCAAAAACAACACCAAAATCCCTCTCTTTGACAGGTCGCACTTTTCAGGCCTTTCGTGGGACAGGTCAAGTTTTTCTGCCAAAATCCTGCTACCTAGGTCGTAGATAATGCCCCAAAGAGTGTGACTCGATCATGAAGAAGAGCAAGGGTTTGTTCTTGAGATCTGGGTGCCTAAACTGAACTTTTAATCCAATGATTTGAAAGAGTAGGGTTAGGCCTATTACTACAACTGTTGGATCTCGATTCCAATGGTCAGTTTGTATGCTATGATCGCCACAATATTTAGAGAATTTTCTCCTCTCTACATTCACCACATCTACACTTGCAAATGAATCAAATTGGATGGAAAATGCCTTATTAAAAGAGAAACCCCATATTTTTATTTTTCCATTTGTGACCAAACCATAGCTTGGTTTGGAAAATTGTCGGCACCATTAGAAAGCTCTCATTGAGCTCTCAAATGGGTTTCCTTTAGTTTTTTGTGATTTGATACTTCACCTAGACACATTTTTTCCAAGAAGGGTCACATCCCCATTCCTCAAAATCCAATTTCTTCACTTGCAACACTTGTACTTGGGCACCAATTTTCCTTCATACTTGTCTAAGCTCGTATCAATTTTTATCATGAGTAACCATCTTGTACTCATGTTTTTATGGTCCCCACCGGGCTTGTTCTGTGTGGCAGCATCATCGAGTCACCCTTGTTTAGAGCATCCAATTTGAGTCATCATCGCATCCATGGAGTCTGTCCTGAGTCCCTTTGTATCTCGCCATAGTCATCCATATTTCATTGCTTTGTTCCTCTCTCATGTTGCACATTTTGGCCTTCATTCATAGTATCCCCTATCCACTCCAGTGTCGAGTCAGTAGCTGCCAGGTCATCCATTCCCTTTATTCTCTAACAAGGGAAGTCATTAGCTCACTACTCAGTACCCCCCATTCCACCATAATCCCTAGTGTTAGTCTATCAGCCACTCTACTATTATCCCTCGTGACATAGTTGAGGATCCCTTATTGCCTCACCTATGGTAGACCTCCTTCTATCGGCATCAACTTACTAATTCCAGAAGACAGGTCTAGAGGGAAGTGTACCTTGGTTCCATCTTCCACTCATTTTTGGTGCCTCGGATTAGGAAAAGGGACTCTATATTTCCCTTTCACTCGATTGTTTCTTGGTTCCAGCTCCTTATGACATGATCAAGATCCATATACTTGATGGTTCAGTGATGCAGCAGACTGTACCAGTGATTCTTGGGTGTGTTTGAGATGTTTCAAACCAAATGGGGGGGTGGCCCTTCAGGTATCCCCCCACATGCCTGGATGACCTCTCTACTATAGCTTTGGATGTAGCTCCATATATTTGATGGTTCTGGCCTCAACCGCTTGCAGTGCCTTTTAGTCTGCATGTATCACTCAAATTTTCAGAGCCCTTTCCTGTTTTACAGGGCATCTTTGGTTGTACTTATATCTCATGTACTTAGATATTATTGTATAAGCCCTGACTGTGTCCCAGGAACAATATGTATGTGGGATCCATTATCATGTTTTTCTCTAGACCATGTTTATGCTAGCAGGTACTATATAGTTCAGTCCCTTGTTTACTGGATGCATTATTATTTGTAATTTTTATCTTAGTGGGCATAGGTATGCCTCCCCCACCTCATGTAGAATAGGTACTCACTCATAAAAGAGACTTGTCGCACCTCTAAGTCTCGCCTCCTTAGGGTCTTGTCCTTTAGCACTTTAGTCTACCTTATATTTCTCTCCCTCTGACTCCCCCTTCGGTGTCCAGAGATTGAGTTCTTACAACATACTTCAGTCATATGATTAGCTCCTAACGCTCGCACGCTGAGGAGAAATCCGTTACACCAATTTTTGGTCATCTAGCATGTTACTATTAGATGGAACAAAGTACACCATGTAGGACAAATTTTACCCTAGTAAAATTTCTTTCACTATGAAAAATAACTTAGTAATCCATACTTTATTAAGTTGCTTATGGTCTAAGCAGGAAACCCCATGAGGAATAATTGAATAAATTCTTATTTGTTTGATTTTCCTCAAAGGATAATTAATTAAACAACAGTTTAATTAATATTCCTGGTCATATTTAACCCAAAATAGGAAAATCAATTAAATAAATCATTATCTATCTTATTATTTTCTAAGAATAATTATTTAAAAAATTATTTAAATAGTATTCCGTGTTAAATTTGACTAAATCATTTATAAATGATTTAATAAATCACTATTTATTTAATTATTACTCAACCACATTCTTAAAACAATAAATAAATAATTTATTTATTTGTTATCTACAAATAAATTGATTTGACCAAATTCAAATTATTTTTCCCTCCAACAAAAATAATGTAATATTCCCAATTTTCCACAAGATAATTGGAATATTAGAGTTCTTAATAAACTTAATTAATTAAGTAAATAAGAGGGTGGAGGGACCCACAAACCCCAAATAAATAAAATCCACTTTTGATGTGTGTATGCCAATATTTCATATCTATAACTACATAATGGAGTAGTGGAGAAGCTACTTAATGTGAAAGGAGTGGAGATCATGTCTCATTAATGAGAAAGATCATGGAGGTTGAAGTAGTAAACTAAGATCTTGGAAGGAATCAAATGTGAGATCATAGAGAATTTATGATGAGATTATGGAGGAAGTTGTGCATTAATGCACACATGATGGAGAGGGTGATCATTACATTCATAAATGATGGAGATCATGAAGAGACAGAGCAGTAAAAATGGAGACCTATGTGCACATGTGCAGTGCAGTTATGAGGTGGGCCAAGGCATGAGAAGGTTCACAAACTAAACAATGAAGATGAAGGAAACATAGAAGGCATGTTTGAGATTATTATTGATGTATGATATGTTTAGATTTGGAATTTTCTTTTGACATTCCATGCTTTCTTTAGTTGTTTAGATAATATTGAAAGTGTTGTTTAGCACTGGGTTTTCCTAGTTGGGAATCCCACCTCTTTCATTGAGTATCTCTTGAAATATTATTGTACTTCATTCATCATCAGACATTGCTGCCATATTGTTCCTAATTTCTGTAGAACATCCATATTTAGAAATTGCACATTTCTGAAGATCAGTTTGAGAGGAGGAGGTTGTCCTTCAATATTTCAGTTGAGGAACCAGTGAAGGATTCATCCTATCACCTTGAGCTTCAACATCAGCCTTCCAGTGCTTCATATCTATACCAAGCATCAGGCCATCTATTATTCATATCCCAGCAGTAGTATTTCCATCAGGAATTGCGTAGTCCATTCTTGTAGATCCAAGGGTGAAGGGAAGTTGCTAGCATTTCAGCTAGTAATCCAGTGGAGGACCATTCCTTCACATTGTATACCTTATATCCATCAGTATTGAGCCTCATATCCATATTTTTCAGTAGGCTAGTGAGCCACCTTCCCTTACATCACAGCTTTCATGAGCAGTTGTGTAGTAGCAGCTGCAATCTTCAAAGGAGGATTAAGGAGCTAGATATTAAGCTTCGAGCTTGAGGATCTAATGAAGGGATCAGCCCTTAAAGCTTATATATGATCTTGTGACATGTTTCAGCCATATATTTGTCAAATCTATCTTCATATTTGCATACCCAGCCATTATATAGTGAAACCCCAAGAGGGTGATTTTCTTACATTGACATATCTGAGAAATATTTTCTGGGTTATCTTGGGTTACCATCATAGAGCACATATATAGAATCTTGGCATAATCATAGCTCTATATTTTCATATATCTACATTTCCCCTTTCAGCCTGTAGTCATATATTCATTATCTACTGAAGGGAATACAAAGTATTTTATTCCAGTAGCTCTCCAGCTACGCAGTGCCTACTTTGGCATCTTTTCAGGGTAATTCTAGGCCATCTCTTTGGCTAGATTGCCTCATATTTTTTACACTATTGTAACTAAATCTTCTCCTATGAATAAAATGGCTCAACTATTCTGTCTATATTTGTGTTGATCATAAACTTTCATGTACATTTTCTGTGTTAAAAATATTGTGTTTGTGTATCAACGCATTATTCCATTTTTGGATATTATAGTGGTATCAGAGCATGATCTTTGGCTCAGCTTGTGGACCATTTGACAACATAAGAAAAGAAGATAGTAGAGATCTAATATGGAGGTATTAAGTTTTACCTCATCTTCCTTCAGATCTATGAATGTTATCTCTAAGGAGATCAATGAAACAAGAAGAGAGAGACAAAGAGAAACCTCAAGAATGTTTCAAGATGAAGAATGTCCTAGCACTTCTTTTCAGCAACAAAAAAGACCAGAGAAGAAAAGAGCTTCACATTAATACACTAGATCTACTTTCTTTGATGAGGAAGAGGAATTTTCTAAATATGTAGAAGACTTGGGGCATGAGACCCTAAGTGATTATCTGTCTGAATATAAGTCACAACCTAGATCATTGAAGGAGAATCTCTCTCTCCAACCATTCCTGCACCTCAAAGAAGAGACGAGATCTAGAAGCAGAAATGGAAGAAATAGGAATAGATTCTTCTTGCCTAAATTTGATGGTTCTTCCACAAGCACATTAAGGGATTGGAGGGAAGAATTATTTACATTCTTTCTGAAATATCCTATATCAAAAAGAGAGGCTATGGAGTTTGCATCACTACACCTAGATGGTGAAGCAAGAAATTGGTGGTTCAGTCATGTATCACAAATGGAAGTGTTTGCTTATGTAGATTTTATGCAAATATTGAAGAAGAGAGATGGTAGAAAGAAACTAGAGACATCTCAAATAGTGACATCTCCCATCATCAAGGAGGTAGTACATGAAGATCTAAAAGAAGATATCATTACTATCACTTAGGAGGAGGAGCCTCTACCACCACTAGCTGCAGATGTGCTTATATCAATAGGAGGATCACTTGCATATTTGAAATATGGTCTTGAGTTCTTGACATTGGGAGCCCCATGCATGATTGATGAGATGCATGATGAGGAGGAGAGAAATACCAGCGTTGGTACACTTATAGAAGTGTAGCCATCACCCTTACCGGTAGTTGGAGGGAATATTGTTCCGATTGGAGGAACTCTTGTGGCCTTGCAAGAGGTTCCCACACATCAATTGATCCAAGGTATGCAACCACTTTCATCCCACATTGTTTCAGTACCTCTTATTGAAACTTATTATGACATGCCATCAGGGATATTGCATGACCAAGGGTTAGAACAAAATGTTGATTTGGAGTAGCATCATATCGTTGCACAAAGGACCCTTGATTTAATCAAGGAAGAGATGAAAATCTATCCATTTCATCATTGTTGAGCTACATTCAACCCTTTGAGTTGAAGTGTAGATATTCTGAAGATAGGATGAGTATGATCCTATGTACAATGGTTAGCTATGAGTTAATCATTGTGCCTTGCTTTGAGACAACACATGCATCACCTTGTAGATATACAACATTGTTAATGAGCAGCAGTGAGAAGAAGAAGGCTCATTCTTTATGGGATAAATCATATGGAAGCTTCATTCATGAAGAAATGGAGGAAAAGATGATAGATGGTAGACATCTTGAGATGAGGAATATTTTCTCATTTCTAGATGATATTTTCTCAATGAGCATCTCACAGCTCAAAGAGAAACTTCTACCTATGGTAGATCTATAACCTTATTGTTTTTGGATGGCCATTGATGAAAATAGAATCTCATGGAGAGATCTCATTGGAGGTGCACTTTAAAATTTCATGGAGTGCGAAGTTCTTCAACAATTTGACGAGGTTGGTGTCCTACAATGGAAGGATACCAAGTTTTTGTAGAATGAGATCCATCATCCTCATTGGGATGAATGGTTGATGATATGGAGCAAGGGATTTCCAAACCCCTTGCATATCTATGATACAGGGAAGCATGAAGCATGGATGCACTGGTTTCTCTTGGGTGAGTATGCTTACCATCTAATGGGTCATATTTTTCTAATTCATGCCTTACACATCACTGAAAGAATGCATAATAAAAAGGCATGGTTACTTTGGTTGTTGATGAGAGAGTTTGGACATCACATGATATATTTTATGTCCTTGTATTTACTCTTGTTTTGGATATGTCTCATATATTTACATGTATTTCTGTTTGGGATGTATCTCATGTTCATGTATGTTTTTGGGTTTGGGAGAAAGCATAACTCTCACGTGATGTGGCATAAGGTAGCTTGTTTATATTATGTTGATGAGACATCTCACATGTCCATTACTATATTTTTGCTCCATGACTTTCATCATGATGATGTAAGGAGGCATAAAGAGTCCTTGTTGCTATGGTTACTATTGGGAGGGTACGGACTGAATTCTTCCCATACATTGCATGACATTGTTGGAGGATGGCAACATGAGGCCTTACAACATTGGCTTCTATTGGGGGATTATAGTCATTGTACATGGTATACTGACAATGTGGTGGGGTAGAAAGATGCATTGTTAAGGTGGATTCTCTTCAGAGAATATGGCCACTACATTTGGTACAATGATGATGTTGTGTGGTAGCAAGAGGCATTGTTGTTGTGGCTTCTCTTGAGAGAGTATGACTCTCATATTCTCATTGATGTTGATTTGGAATGGCAACAAGAAGCATTGTTGCAGTGGCTTCTATTGAGAGAGTATGGCTCTCATATTCTCATTGATGTTGATTTGGCATGGCAACAAGAAGAATTGTTGTGGTGGCTTCTTTTGAGAGAGTATGGCTCTCTTACATTTTTTCATGATGATTTAGCATGGCAGTAGAAGGCTTTTCTGCATTGGTTGTTATTGGGATAATATGGTTTGACATTGTTCATGTTCATCCATATGTCTCTAATTCTTGCTTTTCACTATGTTGATGTGATGTTAGATTCCTACATGGCCAAAAGGGATAATGATGTGAGCATTGATATATGCAATCTACTCTATCTATCATGGGTTGGAGATATATTTCATGAGTTGGGACTTTCCACTTTGGGAATGAGCCACGTCATATTATGTATCTCATGTGTAGAGGAGATCTTTGGTCATCGTATCGTTGCTACTTGGAGATTCATTGATGAGTATGGGTATCTAACTTTTCAGTTGGAGGCCATTCTAGACATTCTAGAGAGGTAGCTTTGGAGCTGGACATGCATGAGACATTGTGACAGATGGGAATGCCTTCGACGTGAGAATTCTATTTGGAGGGAGGATGGTTGCTATAGCGTCCACTTTTGCAGTTTCTCGAGGACAAGCAACATTTTGCTGGGGCGGACTATAATATTCCAATTTTTTCCACAACATAATTGGAATATTAGAGTTCTTAATAAAATTAATTAATTAAGTAAATAAGAGGGTGGAGGGACCCACAAACTCCAAAGATAAATAAAATCAACTTTTGATGTGTGTATGTGGATATTTCAGATCTAGACCTACATAATCGAGTAGTGGAGCAGCTACTTAATGTGAAAGGAGTGGAGATCATGTCTCATTAATGGGAAAGATCATCGAGGTTGAAGAAGTCAACTAAGATCTTGGAAGGAGTAAAATGTAAGATCATAGATCATTTATGATGAGATGATGGAGGAAGTTGCACATTAATGCACAAATGATGGAGAGGGTGACCATTACATTCACACATGATGGAGATCATGAAGAGAAAACGCAGTCAACATGGAGACCTATGTCCACATGTACAATGCAGTTATGAGGTGGGCCAACGCATGAGAAGGTTCAAAAACTATATAATGAAGAAGAAAGCAACATAGAAGGCATGTTTGAGATTATTATTTATGTATGATCTATTTAGATCTGGAATTATCATTTGACATTCCATGCTTTCTTTGGCTGTTTAGCTAAGATTGCAAGTGTTGTTTAGCACTGGGTGTTCCTGGTTGGGAATCCCACCTCTTTCATTGAGTAGCTCTTAAAAGACTATTGTATTTCATTCCTGATCAGACATTGGTGCCATATTATTCCTACTTTCTACAAAACATCTATATTCAGAAATTGCACATTTCTGAATATTAGTTTGAGAGGAGGAGGTTGTCCTTCAATATTTCAGTTGAGGAACCGGTGAAGGATTCATCCTATCACCTTGAGCTTCAAGATCAGACTTTTAGTGCTTCATATCTATTTCAAGAATCATTCCATTTATTATTCATATCCCAGCAGTAGCATTTCCATCAGGAAGTGCGCAGTCCATTCTTGTAGATCCAAGGGAGAAGGGAAGTTGCTAACATTTCAAGTAATCCAGTGGAGAACCATTCCTTCACATTGTATACATTATTTCCATCATTATTGAGCTTCATAGCATATTTTGTAGCAGGATAGTGAGCCTCCTTCCCTTACATCGCATTTTTCATGAGTAGTTGTGTCGCAACAGCTGCAATATTCAGAGGATTAAGGAGCTAGATCTTGAGCTTCAAGCTTGATGATCTAGTGAAGGGATCATCCCTTCAAGCTTAGATCTGATCTTGTGACATATTTCAGCCATTTATTTTTCATATCTAGCTTCATATCTTCATACCCAGTATTTGTATAGTGAAACCCCAAGAGGATAATTTTCTTAGATTGACAGATCTGAGAAATCCTTTCTGGGTTATCTTGGGTTACCATCATAGAGCCTAGATCTAGAATCTTGGCATCATCAGAGCTCTAGATTTCCATAGATATGCATTTCCCCTTTCAGCCTGTAGTCATATACTCATTATCTGTTGAAGGGACATCCCAATATTTTCTTCCAGTAGCTCTCCAGTTATGCAGTGCCTATTTTGGCATCTTTTCAGTGTCATTATAGGCCATATCTTTGGCTAGATTACCTCATATTCTGTACACTATTGTAACTGAATCTTCTCCTATAAATAAAATGGCTGAGCTATTCTATATATATCTATGTTGATCATAAACTTACATGTACATTTTTTATGTTACAAATATTGTGTTTGTGTATCAATGCATTATTCCATTTTGGGATATTACAAATAATAAAATGTTCCATAAAAGTTGGATGTATATTTGGTTAATAATGTTTTAATTATGCACCAATATCTAGACTAAATCAATATTTTGTTATAAATAGAATATTTTTTCCATTCATTCACTACCTTTTTTTTCCTAAAGATCACTCTGGATCTATACTTTTGGTCTAACTTTGATCCTCCATCATTGTCATATTTTTCTACTTTTTTCTTCTAAGCTCCCCTTGAGTTCCATTTTTTTCTGGGTTTTCTACACCATCAAGAGAGAGAGAGATCTTATATCTGAAGCGTTGAGGACATACAAGAACACATCCCATTGAGGGGGACTGGTAACATCTTTCTATGTTCCCTTCCCAAGTGTCATAATACAAAAATAAAAATTAAAAACATTCTTGTCTTGTTCATTGGATGCATGGAAAAAATCTTTCTTTTATTTCTTGTTTAATGTCTTTAACTGCATAGATCTGGATTTTTGTAGCATTTATTCTGATCATGAACTGCAGATCTAAGGAAATTGACAGCCACATTTGATGTTAGGGTTGCTTTTTATGCACAGCTAAAGTGAGATTTTTTTCGTACGCTTGCGATTAGAATTCATGCTAACATGTTTCTATATCAGTGTTATTACTTCTACATATATTTTTCCTTATCTAATTGACGCCTTTTAGTAGAAAATAACATAGATTAAAAATAGTTAAAGGCGATTATCTTGAGATGAAAAATAAAAATAGAATTGAGGATTATGAAATCACACAAGATTTTGTTGATGTTCACTAACAAAAAATCATGTTGCATTGATTTGATTTCGACATGGGTAGACATTTGAATGGAAAAAATTAAAGGTTGAAGGATTCTTCACAAACAAAACTTAAATTCTCGATCAAATTTAATGAAACCCTAAACAAATCCATTGTATTTTTTCTAGGTCCTTACATTAGTAGTGTAGACCCTTACTATTGTTGTTATTTCCCCCTTATTGTTATTTTTGTACCCCTATAACCCCCATATTGTTATTATTGTGCCTTTACATTATTCTAGTTAGGTCGGCTACGATTATATTGTGGCCCCATGGACTCCTATATATATAAAGGAGGTTTTTTTATTTGTATCATCCAATAATTGTTCATTTATGTAATGTAAAGGAAGTTTCCCCATCAAAGTGGTCGATTTATAAGGTGTTTATCTCTCTTTTCTTCTATTTTTGGAGTTGGTTTCATAACATTTGGTATTAGAGCTTTGGATTCTAGGGGTTTGCTGCTCCAAATAGGTCATTGTGGAATTTTCACTATAAATTTTTTTATACAAAGGTTTAGAGGCCGAAATTGTTACCACAAGAAGCCGGAATTCTTAGGAACTGCGTGTAAAAATTTATGATATGTGGAATTTATGGTTTTTGTAGGATCCTGAATTTCATAAAAAAAAGAGGTGACCTTGGTAAAATCATCATAACCCTCTCTCTAAGAATCGGATTGGAATTCTGTAAAAAGTTACCAAAGTTGCATGGATTGTAGTTTATTGTCTATCAATTTTAGAGCCAAAGGAGGAATAAATGACACGTGGCACACCGTAGAAGTTCACTCTACTGAACCAGTCCATAATTAGGTCATTGCGGGAGATTCAACATAAATTTTCCTTGAAGCACCAAAATCAGGTCAGTCATGTGGCATTCTAAAGAATTTTCAGAGGGCTATTAAAGGGCCTAATTTCAGATATTGAAGATCCGAAATCACAAATATAATTCAATTTCGATATCGAGCTCCTCAAAAGCAAGAAAAAAGTGTGTGTTTTTTTTAAAATTGCATAAGTCTTGTTTGAAGAATCAATTTGAAGTGATTCCAATGGAATATTGAAGCATATATATCAATATTGGGTTCTAAAATTCCCCCTAAAAATAATTCAACACCCATTAAGCCCTCATAATACTCTACTATGACTCATGAAGAGGAAGAAGTGAAACATGATATATCAAAATTACAAGAGCAAGTCCACCAAGTATCGCTCTTGCAAAGAGCATCAAAAAATGAAATGGAAGTTTTGAATAAATGCGTTGAAGCTAATATGGATGGTTTGAAGAAAATCATGCTAGCTAAGAGGAATGACATCAAAGCTAAGATCGATGACATCAATGAAAAAATGAAAGACAACATGGAAACATGAAGAATGATCTAAAATATGACATGGAAGGTTTGAAGGAAGGTTTAACAAATTTGATACAAGAAATTATTCCTAATGGAGAAAAGATAGTAGAGGAAACTCATGATGAGAAAAAAAGAAATGTTAATTGTGATTTCATAAACTTTAATGCTGGATGGAAGACCCACCATATTCCAAACATGGATATGCACATTATGAGGACACAAAGAGAAACACCTTCTTTATCCAAATGATAAATCTCAAACAAAAGGGTTCAATGGTGGAGCACATTGAGGACTTCCAAAAATTGATTATAATGGTATTTGATATTCCAGAGGAACAAAAAACTGATGTTTTCATAGGGACTTTAAAGGATAACATCCAACATGAGGTTCAACTTTGGGAACCTGATTCATTGGAGAAGGCATTTAGGTTGGCAAGAAAAATTGAATGTAAAATTATGGCGACAAGGAAGCCTACCACTCACATCTATAGAGATGGAGGTGTTGCTACTCCTAGAATTCCACAACCTACAAGGTTGACACAATAAAAATTGGAAGAAAAAAGAGAAAAGGGGATTTGCTATAGTTGTGATGGAAAATACACTAAAGGTCATAAGTGTGTTGAGAAGAAGAGGAGGAAGAAAATGAACAAGAAACATCAAAAGAAAAGAATATACACTAGGAACCAATCATAGAGAAAGAGGAAATGAGTCCGACCATGTCCTTTAATGCATTGGCAAGAATTACCACTCCTCAAACTCTCAAGATAGAAGGACATATTAAGAAGAAAAAGGTAATAGTGTTGATTGACTCTGGTAGTACCCATAATTTTATTTGTTGTGAGATAGCCAAGGAATTGAATTGCTTCCTATACCCAACACTAGAATGTCAAGTTATGGTTACAAATGGAGGAACTATAAATTGCTTTGGAAAATGCCATAATATCAAGTTAACCATGGGGGAATATGTATTGAATAGTCAAATTCCTTTCATTACAATGGGATGTGCTGATGTTGTACTAAGAGTACAATGGTTACAATCTTTGGGGATGGTAGCTTTTAATTTTCAAGAAATTTTCTTGAAATTTTTTTCGGAAGGAAAGGAATTTGAATTACGAGGTATCACAGGGAAGCCGAGAAAGATAATAAGCTTTGATGTAATGACAATGATTCTGAAAAAATAAAAACGAGGTGCCATTACATAATTATGCTCACTAGAAGTTCCAACATCAAAATCATATATTTCTCCTGATCTCTAAAAAGTCTCGGACAATCATTCCAAGTTGTTTGAAACTCCAAAAGGACTCCCACATATTCATGATCATGATCATTCTATTCATTTGATTCCAGGAAGTGTTCCTCCAAACATTAGGCCTTACATATATACTTTTGTCCAAAAGAGTGAAATTGAACGTATGATTGCGTAAATGATAGAGGTTGGTATAATTCAACTGAATAAAAGCTCTTTCTCTGCTCCAATAGTATTGATGCACAACAAGGATGGATCATGGCACATATATCTGGATTATAGGGAGCTCAATAAGATCACTATTAAAGATAAATTTCCCATTCCTATGATTGATGAATTATTGGATTAATTAGATGGAGAAATTTATTTTACCATGTTTCATCTTCGTCTGGGATACCATCAAATTAGAATGAATACTGAAGATATTCTGAAAACATCATTTCGAACTCATGAGGGTCATTATGAATTTTTTGTCATGCCTTTTCGCCTTACAAATGCACCTTCTACATTTCAAGGGTTGATGAATTCCATTTTCAAACTCTTCCTTAGAAATTTGTATTAGTATTTTTTGATGATATACTAATCTACAACATGCTTTGGAAGGATCATGTTCAACATGTTGACAGGGTGCTCAAACTATTGGAGGACAAAAAATTATATGTGAAAACCTCCAAATTTTTCTTTGGAGTACAAGAGGTGGAATATCAGGGTCATATTGTATCTCACGATGGTGTTAAGGCAGACCCTAAAAAAATTAAATCCATTAAGGAATGGAAAGTCCCTAGAACCATAAAACAGTTGTGAGGATCTATTAGGTTAACAGGGTATTATCGCAAGTTTTTTAAGAATTATGGGAGAATAGGAGCACCTCTAACAACATTATTCAAGAAATAGTCATTTTCATGGACTCCTAAAGTAACTAAGGCATTTGAAGATCTCAAAGAGGCAATGTTCCTAGCACCGGTCTTAGTTACGCCAGACTTCAAAAAAACCTTTTTTTTCGGAATGTGATACCCCAAGAAATAGAATTGGTGTTGTTTTAATGCAAGAAGGAAGACCCATTTCTTTTGAAAATCATCCAATCAAAGGAATGCATTTACATAAAGCTATTTATGAGAAGGAAATTTTGGCAATACTACATGCCGTAAAGAAATGACGACCTTACATAATGGGAAGACACTTCAAGGTAAAAAATGATCATGATAGTCTTAAATAATTTTTGGAACAAAGAATATCTTCAGAAGAGAAGCAAAAATTGGTCACAAAGATGTTGGGTTATGACTTTGAAATCATCTACAAAAAAGGGAAGCTAAATGTTGTTGTAGATCTACTCCTAAGAAAGGATGAAGAGGTGGAAGCATTCCTTTGTGTCATTTCTATTATCCAACGAGATTGGATAACCGAAGCAAGGAATGAATGGAAAAAGGACGGAGAAGTGTGGAAGCTCATTCAAAATTTGCAGCAAGATCCTACTACATCTAATATGTTTAGTTGGAAAAATGATTCCTTATGGTACAAATTTCACTTACATCTTTGAAAGAATTCCCAACTAAAAAAAAAAGATTATTTTGGAATTTCACACTTCCACCTTAGGAGGACACTAAGTATTTTTTTAAAATTACCACATGGTGAAGAAAGAATTTTTTTGTGATGGCCTTAAATCTTATATTCAAAAATTTGTGGCATATTTTTTAGTTCTCCAACAAAATAAAGTTGAGACAATTAAGACCTCGGGTATTCTACAACCTTTATCCATTCGAAGTCAACGTTGGGATGAGATTTCAATGGATTTTATCACAAGTTTACCTAAGTCCAAAGGAAATAATGTCATCATGGTGGTAGTTGATAGACTTACAAAGTATGCACATTTTTGTGCATTATCTCATCCATTTAAAGCTACATGGAAACCAAAAAATTATTGTAAGTGATAGAGATCATATTTTTACTGGAAAGTTTTGGACATAATTATTTTCTTGTTTGGGTACTAAACTAGCTCATAGCTCATCTTATCATCCTTAGTTCGATGGGAAAACTGAGATAGTGAACAAATGTCTGGAAGGATATCTTCATTGTTTTGTCTCTAATAAACAAAAACAATAGGTCAAGTGGTTACCTCTGGCTGAATGGTGGTATAACACTCCTTCCATACTGCAGAAAAAATGACCCCATTTATGGCACTTTATGGATATCATCCACCATCCATCACATCATATTTAAGGGAAAATTCGAAGGTCCAAGCAGTGGAAGATCACATAGAGCATCAAAAACAAGTTCTCCAACTCTTAAAGGATAACCTAAATTTGGCACAAAATCAAATGAAACAGCAGGCAGATCAATATCATAGTGAGAGAAGTTTTGACGTAGGAGACTCGGTATTTTTATGGCTACAACCATAAAAAAAATTTTCTCTCAAGAAAGCTAAGAAGGATGATAAATTATCACCCAAGTATTATCGTCCTTACAAGGTTTTGTAAAAGCTTGGTACTATGGCATACAAATTGGAGCTTCCTACTTCTTCTCGAGTGCGTCCAATTTTCCATGTTTCATGCTTAAAGAAGGTTATAGGTGACAAAATTCTAGTTCAAACAATACTTCTAGAACTTGATGAGGAAGGAAAAATGATATTGGAACCTAAAGCAGTCACGGAAACCAGAACTCGACAGCTATGAAATCGATCAATTTTAGGGTATCTCATCAAGTGGAAGAACTTACCCACTAAATATTCTACATGGGAGGATGAGAATTTTATACAGAAGTCTCAGGCATTGAGTACAACACTTTTTTGAAGGAGAGGGGCATGTTAGGTCCCTATATTACTAGTATAGTCCCTTATTGTTGTTATTATATCCCCCTTACTATTATTTTTGTACCCATATAACCCCCATATTGTTATTATTGTGCCCTTACATTATTATTGTTAGGTTGGCTAGGATTATATTGTGACCCCATGGACTCGTATATATATAAAGGAGGTTTTTTCATTTGTATCATCCAAGAAATGTTCATTTATGTGATGTAAATGAGGTTTCCCCATCGAAGTGGATTATTTCTAAGGCATTGATCTCTCTTTTCTTGTATTTTTGGAGCTGGTTTCATATCACTTTTGTGGAGAAAAATGCTACCACTTATCTTACTCTAGTACTACAACAGATATAACCCCCCTGTTTCATCGCCTAGCTACTCATTACAGGAATTCTGAGGTCTAAAATAGGCCTCCTAGGGAAATTATAAAGTAATAGTGGAAATAATAAATTAATATTAGATTATATTGTCAAATTTTGGAGTGAAAAAAAAAAAAGACTTTTTCAACTCATATTTTCAACTGATATCCCTATAGGTTTACTCAAATTTCAAGCAGGAAAACTCATTTGATGCATAATTTGATTCCTCATCAAAAGAGTTCCCATGTTGCATACTTTATATGGATCCTGCTACATGAAAAATGAGAAATATATGAAAAATGTGATTGCAGTCACATTTTTTCATGTATTTTTCATTTTTCATGTAGCAAGGTCCATAAAAATTATGGAACATGGGTACTCCTTGGATGAAGAATTAAATTTTGCATCCAATGAGTACTCCCATTCGAAATTTGAGTAAAACCTTAGGGAGATAAGTTGAAAATACAAGTTGAAAAAGTAGTTTTATTATTTTATTATTTTTTAATCTTTTTACTTTTTTACCTCAAAAATGGTAAATCATCCCCCATGGTTGACATCATCATATTGAATCCTATTGGTTCTTATAAATTTTATTTTCGTTGTACATTTTTCGTAGGAGTTCTTTTTAAGACCTCAAGATTTCTCTAATGTCGTTCTTTAGATTGCCATGGTCCATCGCTCCAAACATATTTTTAATTGATAGTTAATCAAAATGTAGCAGAGGTTGAATCTTCAATCGACTTTAAGAACTGTGGAAGGTTGGAGCTAGTGCCAACTATTTACAACATTGGAAAAAATGTGCAACAATCCACATAAACCACCTTTCGTGGTGACTTGGGATTAGGTGTTGTGTTGTAGGAAGGACCATGTGGGAGGAATCCTATGGACCTATATAAGGATGTTGAACAATGTTTTTTGGTGGACTGGGTCTGTGAGTTTTACACCCAAGAAATTATCCTAGATACATCATATTGGAAGCTGGGGAATGAATACGACATGGGAGAGATGGAGAGGTTGTTGAAGCTTGGATTATTGTGCTCCAGAACCAAGCTAATGGAAATGTTAGGGATACATCAAGTGTGTTAATTTATGGAAGGTGAAGCTTATCTCTTTGACGTACATATGGTTGTGTTTATGGATGAGTCTAGAAGAGAAGTTTTTTAGTGTGCTACTATCGCTGATCATAGGGAGAGGCTTTTTGATAAAAATAAAAGTGGAAGATAGTTAAGCAGATGGCTCAATTCAACATCTACGAACTCATAGGTCCACGCAGATGCAGATAATATATTCTACCAAATTTTTTTCCACATGCAAAAGATACTAACATTCTTCAATGGCAGTCTCCATTCACAACATAGCAACATGATCTAAAAAATATAATTGAGTCCTCTGCGATACACCCAACAAGCCAAATCTCTAGCCAAAATACTGAAAAATTACCATAGAGGTATTTACAAAAGTATGTCCCTCAGTAGGTTTCTACAAGATCTGTTGTACTTTAAATCACTGGCATCATGATCTGCTCTACGATGTCTCTTTCTATGCATAAAATTCTTGATGTCGCTTCCCCCATTTGTAGTGCCGCCTCACAACCACTGCTCCTCCAAAATTATCAGAGGTTATACATTCTATGAAAACACTAAAGAGCGTGCATACATAATTTCATCATCAATTCTTAGCACAACCAAATTATAATATGGAATAGATCGGTAAAAACTTAATTCTACAGGAAATAATCAAGATAGAAAAACAAAAAATTTAATAATATCTGTTATTTAATTACTATGTGAAACGTCTCCAAAATCCCTTAGGTGCACACAGCTCCAATCCTTATTCACACACTCCATGTTGTCTCCGGGATCACACGATATGGGCATCAATTCACGCAAGGACCCAACTTCTACAATAGTTCTACATGTCGGTTTGTAAAAGTTTCTAACATTCCAACATTTATCCACGCAGGTCGCACACATGTTTTCATCATTCGTGCGCAAGTATCCAATGATGCTCTTCATAATTTCTGAACTGAATATGAGATCACTCCATGCTTTAGATTATCATAGAGGTACCCACTCTGAATAACAAATGAAAAATTCTCATGTGGCTGGAATATATTAAGTAGATTTTTGAGACTGTTTTCTATGATAAATTATAATCCATCGGTGTTAGGTCAAGAACCATACCTTTGTGATCCAGAATGAGACTTACAAGACTGGTCTATAAAATCAACCTACACTACTAGATATTTTTCACTCAATGACACCACCGATAGTTCTTGTGGCTCTGTGACCTCATCAACTCCACACTTTCATATGCTTCCATCCATCTTCATAGATTAATATTCTCATTCCTCTCTTCCTCTAGGCCTAATCCACTTTTCATTTGGCCATTTATTATCTTTGGTCCATTCTACTCGAGTTTAAAAATACACCTGTTGACTATGGATAACAATCCACACCCTTGGATCATACGCATAACAACTCTCCCAGTTAGGAATCATCACACTCTGATACCAATTAAAGGATATTAAAGAAAATAAAATCCTTAATTCAAGAGAGACATAAACAATAGAAATAGAGACATGGAGTAAAAGGATTGTAAGCATCAATGTATTGTATTCACAAATAGTGATAATGATACAATATAAATACATCAATATTATGTCTCAAGATAGTTCGTCTATCTTGGAAACATAATCTCTTTGGTTGAGTGAATATCTAAACCACATACCAATCTAGAAGTCTAACTAATTGAAGAGAATCTCTCAACCAACTAGGCCTGAACAAACTCCCAAGTATGAGGAATATAATCATTCTTGAATCCAAGACAAGTAGGAATTATTCCAAGATTAATAATTTATTATTTTGGACTTATTGAATTTCATATGTGAAGATGAGGCTAACACTTCAGTCATTTTAATAATAATGAATTATGGCATATTTTAGTTCCTGTATAGTGATGAAAATTACAACTAGGTATTTGTGAATGGAAAATTTCAATCAATTTTAAAAGAACCAGAGTAACAGATTTTTAGTTTCTTTGCCATATATATTTATCTAACATTTGATATATATTTCATCAACATTGTACAAGTTTCTAGTTAGAGACATCTCGTCATCCAATGAGTCACCATTTATTGACCACCGAATTGACTCCCCTTACATTCTTCGAATGAATTGGGACCATCTATGTTTCTTGTTTATTGCAGCTTTGTTGCCTTGCCTTGTTGATATGAAATTATGATTTTATTTTTTTCAAGAAATTTTATTTCTATGGTAGCTTTTTTTGAACTTTAACATGGTATTATTTTCATTGGCTCTATGATTATGATGATCATCTTGAAGGAACTTAAAGAAAAATCCTAAATTATAACAACAATTGGTTGATTTATGTCTCGTGTTTCTTGGAAAATACAACATCATTGTCACACAATGATAGAAATTACATTCCTTTTGTTTTTATGAGAAAATTTTATAACATTACAAACAAATTTGGTCAAGTCCATATATAAACTTGGTGTTTTGAATATCAACTCTTATATTATTCCTTTTCTCTAATTATAGATTGAACATATACATATGATATGGCGGTTTTATATGCTAAATGGTTTTGGAATATGAATGATTTAGTTATTTTATTGAATTTATTATGATTTATATGTAACTATGATTTTCATATTACATACTACATAAAAATGGTTCGGAATTAAATTATTTAACACCACCTACTGCTATTGATCTTGATATTTATGTTTTGGGTGGTTTTTATTATAAACAAATGTCGTATAACCTAGCACTATGTACATTTATTCTTTTCATAATTAAATTTGTAATGGGGTAAATCTTGATACACCTATGTGATGGATATGTTATAATTCTTAGAGTTAATACTTGACAACAACAAGTCATATAGTATATGTGACATGGAATGCTGACAAATGAATCATATGTTTATATGATTACATGGATCTACTTATCTTATTTGGAAAAAGTAAGCTTTAACACATGTAAATTTCGCATGTGATTTAAACATCTCAAGGGTTTTGGTTTTATTACAATTCCAAATCACTACCAATACAACTCAATAATGTCTATACTATATGCTAGTGAATCATTTTTAAACTTAGGGTAATATTCTCACATCCATGCATTCAAGTTTTGAGTTTTTCCTATGCATTTCGCTGTGTGAGATTAGGGTTTATTCATTGACACCTTCCTTGACTTTCATCGCCTCCCTTATCCACGAAACCATCATTGAGTCCTCTCAAATTCCATGTAATGGCCCCTATGGTTTGAATAAAGCTTCTTGGAAGTGAAATTATTGAGGCTTATAATTATTATCTCACTTTGTTCCAGGAAACTGGATGGAGGAATTTTATTTCGAGTTTTCTGGGTCATAATGAGGATGTATTGAAGGGTTTTTCCTGCACTTACAATGGTCATAAATCCAAAGTTGGAGATATTGAGATGTTGGTTGATGAAAGCTTCATTGGGAAAGAAAAACATGTTTCTATTGAGGGTGAAAATTGGTCAAAAAAATTCCTAGTACAAGATATCCCTCAGAGATAATTTCTAGTCTCAAATGATTACACTTATAGTGTGAAATGTATGCATGTTCATTTCCTAAAACTGAAATGGAATAATTTACTTCACTATTAATTTTATTACCTATGAGGGTAGATATTAAATTTTCTTTCTGTATCACATACATCTTATGATGGTATTTTGTGTTTAAATTTGAACCTTCTATTTTATTTTCACAAAAGCCTTTCTAAAATGGCCAAGTTTTATCAAAGGGAGAGAAAGAACCCTTAACACAACCTATTTTACCACATATTGATATGCATTCTTGTTAAACTCCATGTTGTTAAATCTGGTGAACCCTAGGCTACATTCCTACATCAGAATATTTTGAAAACACTCATGTTAGTAATAGAGAACAAATGCCTACTATTGTTTCACATAATCCTCGAGAACCTTCACCAGAACCCTTTATGCCTCAAAATTGTGATAATTTGGGACTTGAAAACCTTTTTCATTAAGATAAATCAGACTTATGCAAGGAAATATTGTTTAATAACCATAGTTCTATGCTTGTGTGAATAACCCATAGCATGGAAACGAAAGTAGGGCTTTAGCATGTTGAGCTATAACCTAAGTTCAAATATAATATTGGGCTAATTTTATCGAACTATTAAGGACATTTTTTACTTGCACACAATAAAGAAAACACCTAGGTGAGTCCAGACCTTCAATCCCAAATTAAAAATAAATAGTTGGCTCATAAAATATCATGGGCTCGAATAAATTGAGGTAAAAATGTCCCTGACAATTATTTTCAGATCAATGTAAACTCACTCAAGGAACTTATGTCAAAAAGGAACACACCCTAGTTTGTTCTCAACTCTAAATTTGTTGATGAAATTTCTCATGACTCTTTTAGTAATGATAATTTTGATGACCACTTTCAATACAAGGATGATTTTGATAGTTGCGTAAAAAACATGTACTGAAAGAATTTTTTCTCATTCAGGGTTCATTTCCTTGACAAATAATATGCTAGATCCAAGAGGAAAGCAACCAAATTAGCATTTTGAATCAACTTAAGGTCAATAAAAGTAATATAAATCATTATGGATTAAACCATAATTGTTGGACAACCAGATAATTATTAAGTCTTCCAATGTCAAAGTGGTCGTTACATTAGATTCTCAAAGTCAAAGCTCCTCGAAATAAATCCTATCAATTCCTTATTTCGAGGTTTCAGCATTGTTAATGTATGCCTAGATATTTGATTTAGTTTATCTATTTTAAAGGAAACTACAAAATATCTAATTTTGTAGCCACTTTATTTTATTAAAAATGTAGATTATTGATTTTCATTTCCTTCATTTGTAATAGGTATCCATCGTCTTCCAAAAGCTAGAATTAGTTATGATGATGTGGGATGTTGTGGATGTGGCACTATTGTTTAGAATAAACTTTGCATATGATGTTAGTTATTTATGAAATTTTATTTTTAAAAAATTATGATTTGACCTTGAGTGATCATGCCACTTAGATTGTGGTCCTTATTTTTTGGAGACATTTTATTTCGAAGATTTAATTTTTTTTATTGAGGACTCATAGGGATATATATAAAGCCCCAGTATTTTTAGAAAGGGGAGGAAAGATGGTCATTTAACTTTTGTGACTATGGGAAAAACATATACATTCTAGTTGTTGTATTGTTTGTTTTTTGAATATTTTGAAAAATCGAGACTTAATCATATATGATATTTAAATTCCATAGTTACGGATGAATGTCTTCTGAATTTTTCAATTGTGTTTTGGGAAATTATAACAGTTTGATGTTGCTATTTTCTTATTGTGTCTTGGAAATAAATATTATTACATTTACATATTCCCTTAAAGTTTTAATTCTACTTTATAAATATCTAATCTTGTTAATAGTTTAATATTGTTATCTTAAAAGATAATTTTGATCTCTACATTACTAGAATGTAAATTTCTTAGAATGTTTTTTTGACAACTAAGGTTTATGAGTATGTGGTTTTCATATAAATGGTATTAATACTCTAAATCTAATATTTTTATTTTTTATAAAATATTTGGTTTCTAACTCATTGAATTATGTTATGAAACCAGCTCCAAAAAGAGAAGAAAAGAGAGATCAATGCCTTATAAATAGCCACTTCGAGGGGGAAACCTCCAATACATTACATAAATGAACAATTGTTGGATGATACAAATGAAAAAACCCCCCTCTATATAGAGGAGTTCATGGGGTCACAATATAATCCTAATCGACCTAAGAATAATAATGTAAGGGCACAATAATAACAATATTGGGGTTACAATGGTACAACAATAACAATAATGGGGTTACACTAACAATAATAAGGGACTATACTAGTAATATAGGGACATAACATGCCCATATCCTTCAAAAAAGTGTTGTCCTCAACACTTGAGTAGCTCTAGATGCTTCTGTATAAAATTATCATCCTCCCATGTAGAATCTTTAGTGGGTAAGTTCTTCCATTTGATGAGATACTCTGAAATTGTTCGATTCCAAAGCTGTTGAGTTCTTGTTTCCATGACTTCTTCAAGTTCCAATATGATTTTTCCTTCCTCATCATGTTCTGGAAATATTGTTTGAACTGGAATTTTGTCCCCTATAACCTTCTTTAATAATCAAACATGGAAAATTGGATGCACTCGTGAAGAAGCAGGAAGCTCCAATTTGTATGCCATAGTACCAATATTTTGCAACACCTTGTAAGGAGCATAGTACTTTGGAGATAGTTTATTATCCTTATTAGCTTGTTGAGGGACATTTGTTTATATGGTTGTATCCATAAAAATACCTAATCTCCTACATCAAAATTTATCTTGCGGCGATGTTGATCTGCCTATTATTTCATTTGATTTTGTGCCAAATTTAGGTTATCCTTTAAGAGTTGGAGAACTTCTTTTTGATGCTCGATGTGATCTTCCACTGCTTTAACCTTAGAATTTTATCTTCAATAAGATGTGATGGACAATGGATGATATCCATAAAGTGCCATAAATGGGGTCATTTTTGCTGTTGTATGGAAGGAAGTGTTATACCACCATTCAACGAGAGGTAACCACTTGATCCATTATGTTTTCTTATCAGATACAAAACAACGAAGATATACTTCAAAACATTTTTTCACTATCTTAGTTTGACCATCGAATTGGGGATGATAAGATGAGCTATCAGATAGTTGAGTTCCAAACAAGAAAATAATTCCATCCAAAAATTTCTAGTAAAAATGGGATCTCTGTCACTTACAATAATCTTTTTGATTCCATGTAGCTTTTGAATTGTTTCCATAAATGCAGTAGCAACTGTACTTTGTTTAAATGGATGAGATAGTGCACAAAAGTGTGCATACTTGGTAATTCTATCAACTACCACCATGATGACACTCTTTCATTTGGAATTAGGTAAACCTGTGATAAAATCCATTGAAATCTCCTCCCAACATTGACTTAGAATGGATAAAGGTTGTAGAAGACCCAAGGTCTTAATCGTATCAACTTTATTTTGCTGGAAAACCAAACATTTCACCACAAACATTTGGATATCAGATTTAAGGCCATCCCAAAAAAAATCTTTCTTCACCCTGTCGTAGGTTTTCAAAAATCGTGAGTGTCCTCCTAAAGGAGAAGTGTGCAATTCCAAAAGAATATTTTGTTTTAGCTAGGAATTCTTGCAAATATATAAGCAATCTTTGTACCAAAGGAATCATTTTTCCAACTAAATGTATCATGTGTACTAGGATCTTGCTGCAAATTTTTAATGAGTGTCCACACTTCTTCATCCTTCTTCCATTCATCCCTTGCTTTGTTTATCCAATCTGGCTGGATAATAGAAATGGCACAAAGAAATGCTTCCACATCTTCATAATTTCTTGAGAGTGCATCTGCAACAACATTTAGCTTCCCTTTTTTGTAGACAATTTCAAAATCATAACCCAACATCTTTGTGACCCATTTTTTCTTCTCTTCTGAAGATAGTCTTTGTTCCAAAAAGTGTTTAAGACTATCATGATCAGTTTTTACCTTCAAGTGTCTTCCCATTAGGTATGGTTGCCATTTATTTAGTGCATGTAGTATTGCCAACATTTCCTTCTCATAAATAGCTTTTTGTAAATACTTTCCTTTGATTGGATGACTTTCAAAATAAATGGGCCTTCCTTCTTGCATTAAAACAACACCAATTCCATCTCTTGAGGCATCACATTCCACAATAAAGGTTTTTGTGAAGTCTGGCGTAGCTAAGACTGGTGGTGGGCACATTGCCTCTTTAAGATGTTCAAATGCCTTAGTTTCTTCAGGAATCCATGAAAATGTTCAATAATGTTGTTAGAGGTGCTGCTATTCTCCCATAATTCATAACAAAATTGTGATAATATCCTGTTAACTAGAGAAATCCTCGCAACTGCTTTATGGTTGTGGGGAATTTCCATTCCTTAATGGCTTTAATTTTGCTAGGGTCTACCTTAACACCCTCGTGAGATATAATATGACCTAGATATTCCACCTCTTGTACTCCAAAGAAAATTTTTGATGTTTTTCATATAATTGTTTCTCCTCCAATAGTTTGAGCATCCTGTCAACATGTTGAACATGATCCTTCCAAGACATGCTGCAGATGAGTATGTCATCAAAAAATATGAGCACAAATTTTCTAAGGAAGGTTTTGAAATGAAATTCATCAACCCTTGAAATGCAGAAGGTGCATTGGTAGGGCCAAAAGGCATGACCAAAAATTCATAATGACCCTCATGAGTTAGAAATTCTATCTTCGGAATATCTTCAGTCTTCATTTTAATTTGATGATATCCTAAACGAAGATCGAAATTGGTAAAATAAACTTCTCCATTTAATTCATCCAATAATTCATCAATCGTAGAAATGGGAAATTTATCTTTAATAGTGAGCTTATTTAGCTCCCTATAATCCAAACATATGCGCCATGATCCATCATTCTTGTGCACTAATACTACTGGAGCAGAGAAAGAACTTTGACCAGGTTGAATTATACCAACCTCTAACATTTTTGCAATCATACATTCAATTTCAATCTTTTGGACATAAGGATATATGTAAGGCCTAATGTTTGGAAGAACACTTCATAGAATCAAATTAATAGCATGATCATAATCATGAATAGGTGGGAGTCATTTTGGAGTTTTGAACACCTTGAAATGATTGCCCAAGACTTGTTGGAGATCTGGAGAAAAAAATGATTTTATGTTGGAGCTTATAGTGAGCATAATTGTGCAATTACGCCTCGTTGTTCTTTCTTTAGAATATTTGTCATAACATTAGAACTTATTATCTTTCCTGGCATCCCTGCGATACCCCGTAATTCGATTTTATTTCCCTCCGAAAAAAAATTCAAGAAAAGTTCTTGAAATTTAAAAGCTACCATCCCTAAAGATTGTAACCATTGTACTCCTAGAAAAACATCATCACCTCCCATTGGAATGGAAATCATTGTTGGCAATATGATGCAGAGTGTTGTCCTTGATGGCAACCCACTAAATGAAGATGAAGACATGAGAATGTTTGCAGGTGTTGTCCTTGATGGCAATCCACCTCATGAAGTTATTCTTGATCTGATGGACTTGGTAAATGATATAAATCTGATGTATCTACAGTGATTACATAAGGCAATGAAGAAAGGAATTCAACATGTGCTAAATCTATGGTGAAAAGAGTATGTCTCTAAGCATATGCTTATTTGTCTAAGGGAAGTCGCGTATGCATGTGGAAAAGAACGTGCCAAGTCGCGTATGGGCAAAAGCGCTCAAAAAGTGCAAAACCAGGGGTAACCACCATGGTATTGACCCATTGTATTGGGTAATGATTCGCCTAAATGACCCCGTCCAGGAATACCATCGGATGTAATGTGGTTTTGGCTCATGGTATTGAAAAAGGGTAAACCTATATAAAGAGAAGAAATTCATTGTGCAAAAATGGTGTGAGGGAGAAAGATGTCTGAGCTTGAATGAATACTTCTTTGTGAAGTATATCTGTATGTAAAGGGTAAAGGTTTGATGATAGATATGAATCTATGAAGCCCCAATAAAGAAATGATGAAGAAGGGAATCTAGATCTGGAATGAATTTGTATCTGCTAGATCTGTCAATGGAAGGCTTAGATCTGAGATGAGGCGAACATCCGTCTGAAGAAAAAGGGTAAATCTGAACTGAATATCTGATCTCAAGAAGTATGCTGCTCTAAAATGGTTGAAGATCTATACGCTAGTTCGCCGCAGAGGAAGCGCGTATATACGTGGCTTCGCTGAATAGAAAGCGCGTATGCGCAATGAAATGTGCTCTATAATATGTACAGAATTATACGCTGGTTTACGTGAACGGAAGCGCGTATATACGCGACATCAGTGAAAGGAAAGCGCGTATGCAAACTAGGGTTTGCTGAAGTCTGTGGTAAGAATTTTCTGATCTGTTCTGCTGGTTTACTGATATCTATCAGTGATTTATATGTATCAGTTTCATGGTTGAATGTGCTTAAAAGTATGGAAAGGGTCCAGTCTGAAAATATGATGAAATGTGGCCTGCAAGTGGTGTCCTAAAGGAATTTTTGGATCTAGTGTGAAAATTGATGAAACATGGTCCATAGAGGTGCTGAGGGTTGTAGCCTTCAGTGAGGGGGTTGAAGCTCCCTTCCAGGAGAGACTGGTAAACGAGATCAGGGGGTCGTAGCTCCCTTCCAGGAGAGGCTGGTAAACAAGCGCACGTGGGTGCCTGCGTGCTGGTAGGAGTCTGCACCAGCACATATGTTGTAAGATGTTTTCTCTATAATAAATTATTGAAGGCTGAGCAACGGCAGCGGTGGTTTTCTCCCGACTTGGGTTTCCACCTAAAAATCCTGGTGTTCATGTGTGATGCTTTGTGTGATGGTTTACTCTGTTCTTACTGCATATGTTTATTGTTTATTAAACATCTGATGAATGAATGATGGAATGATTTAAGTGAAGAACTAATGACATAATTAGATATCTGTGTATACGCGAGTTTCATAAAGGGTATCCGCGCATATACGCGAGTCTGTTTCAGGAAAGTAGCGTATGGGTTTTAGAGAGTGAAAAAGTAAAAAGTTTTGAATATACAGTGAAATATCGATTCACCCCCCCTCTCAAATATTTTTCCCAACAATTGGTATCAAGAAGGTGTCCTTCGCAGAAGATTGATCGCTCAAGGAGATCCGTCGCAATGGGAAGTCGTGAAGGAGTAATGTCTATAAAGCCACCTCTATTCAATGGAAGCAACTGGACATCTCAGAAGGTACGAACAAAAGCATATCTCGCAAATTCTCAAAAGTGTATGTATGGGCAATCGTGGAAGAAGGACATACCACAAGTATTCCTACTCGATGCAACAAAGGAAGAAGTATGAAATCAATGCCAAAGCGTTGAATGTCTTATTAGGAAGATCTGAATCCGAATTTGCTAAAGTGATGCAACTACATTCGGAAGAAAAGAAATGGTGGACAAAATCATTCCGAGCTATGAAGGAGATACAAAGGTCAAAAATGCAAAACTCCAAACTCTTAGAATTGAATATGAAAATTTGAAGATGCATAGTGATGAAAGTGTTGCCAGTTTCTTCCTTCGTCTAGATGATGTTGTCAATCGAATGAGAAATCTGGGTGAAACTAAAACTGATACTACTCTGGTTGAAAAATTCTTAAGATCCTTGACTCCAAAATTTGACTCTAAAGTTTCAGCTATTGAAGAAAGGCCAGATCTGCAAACTCTTACTGTTGTTCAATTACATGGTATTCCGACTGCTTTTGAAATGAGACAAGAGGTCCTTCTCAAATCAAAGAAGTTGTTTTTAAGGCGTCTCATAAAGGAAAAGAAAAGGAAGTTGTCAAAGAATCCAGCCTATATATCTGAAGAAGAAGAAGAAGAAAATTTTGTGAGAAGACTTCAACTAGGTACCGGAAAGTTCAAAGGTAAGCTTCCTTTCAAATGTTTTAATTGTGGAAGAGTTGGTCATTATGCTACAAAGTGTCCTTATAAATAAAATTCGGGTAAAGGAAAAGAAGTAGCAAGAAGGAATAAGAATCGATCTAGCACAAGAAAAAGTTATTATACTAACAAAGACAATGATGGGTCATCTGATAGTGAGGAAGAATGTGAAGAATATTTTAGACTTCTCATGGCATTTGAACAAAGAGAAGAAAAGGATACTTTTGTGGACGCTCTAGAGGACAATGATTTTCTTGAAGAAAATAATCAACTCAAAGTAAGCCTAGAAGAAAAGAACATAATCATAGAGACTCTTGAAAATCAGCTTGAAGCAAAGGAAAAACGGATTGAGGAATTGGAGTGTGAAGTAGTAAGTCTAAGGAAAGATAATGAGAAAGTGAAGACTCTCAATCTTAGATTTGCTAAAGGTCTTAAAACCTTAGATGATATTATCAAGGTACAAATCTGCCCTCTTATAAAACAGTCTCTATATACTGGGAATCTTCCCGTACTCGCCTCCAAATTATCCGAAAGGTACCTACAACTAGTTTTCTACATTCAACAATTCCGCAAGGGAACAAAGGATCTTTCTACGTACAAAGCATGATCATCTCAAATCAAGGAACACCAACAGGGAGATCTTTCAAAGAAGCTACAACTACCAGGTAAATTCAAATAGAAGATTTCATGATCGCATAAATTTCTACTTCAATGGACAATGTTTCTCATGTCGTCAATTTTGGTCATAAAGTTGTTCAATGTGTTGCATATAAAACCATCATGACAAGAGAAGAAAGAAAGAAAAGGATGAATATTGAACCAAAGAAGAACACCTATAACAACTTTTACCCCTTCAAAACGAAGTTGAATGTGCTTATTGCAATAACTTTGGCCATGAAGAATATGAATGCAGGAGCAAAGTTCAGCCAAAAGAGCATTTTCCTTCAAGCTCCAAAGTATGGAAAAAGAAGGAATTACAGGTTGAAAATTGTGGCATAGCGTTATTTGAAGAAGGTGAAGAAAATCAATGGTACATTGATAGTGGATGCTCAAGACACATGACAGGTGACAAAAACAAACTTCTTGCATATAGTGCTCTAGAAAAAGAAAAAAATGTTACATTTGGAAATGATACTCCTGCGGTCATTAAGGGAAAAGGGTCTGTTTTTCTAAAAGAAAAGGTGAAAGCTAATGAAGTCATGTATGTGGATGGATTAAAGCATAACTTGTTAAGTGTAAGTCAAATGTGTGATTAAGGAACTGAAGTTGTCTTTAGTTCAAAAGAATGTATGGTACGTGATTTTGATACAGGTAAAACAATTGTAAAAGGAAAAAGAACTCCAAGCAATCTATATGTATTGGAGAACTGCAAATATCAATGTTACTTGAGTAAATCTTCAGAAAAATAGCTATGGCATAGAAGGTCGGGGCATCTAAGCTTCTCTCAAATCAACAAAGCAAGCGTACTTCTGTCAGTTTCGTGGTCTTCCCAATATTAATCTACCGTAAAGTATCATATGCAAATCTTGTCAATTCGGTAAGGCACTTAGTATGATTCAATGCCAAGGAAGGATCATCAAGTAAGCCTCTTGAACTCATTCATACTGACATATGTGGACCTATGAGGAAGAAGTCACCACGTGGGGAAGAATACTATATCTTATTTATTGATGATTACTCTAGAATGTGTTGGATCGGGCTCATTAAACACAAAGATGAAGCATTTGAAAAATTTTAGATCTTCAAAGCTTTAGTTGAAAATGAAGTAGATCTAAAAATCAAGTGTCTTAGATCCGATCGAGGAGGAGAATATACATCAAATGAATTCCTTGAATTTTGTGAACAACATGGCATAAAAAGACAATTCTCTGTAGCAGGTACTCCACAACAAAATGGCATAGCAGAAAGAATGAATAGAACAATTCAACAAATGGCTAGAGCTATGCTCGATGATTCTGGAACTCCTGACATGTTCTGGGGAGAAGCAGCACATACAGCAGCTAACATTCTCAACAAGGCTCATGTTCGGGTAAATAGTGACAAAACTCCATATGAACTCTGGTATGGTAATTCTCCCTCTGTGAAGCATTTTAGATTTTTTGGAAGTAAATGTTTTATCAAAAATAATGATGAAAAGCTTGGCAAGTTTGAACCTAGATCAGATGAAGGGATATTTCTTGGTTACTCATCTACAAGCAAAGCATACAAATGTTACAATAAAATGCTTCGAAAGATTGTTGAATGTATTGATGTTGTTATTGATGAGTCTCCTGCAGCTCCTAAAGAAGAAAAACAAACAACAAAAGAAGATGATGGTTACTTATGTCCTTCTACATCAAATAGAAATGATATAGACAGTGGATCCAATGAAGAACTTGAAGATGATCTATCTGAAAAAGCTCCATCTAGATATGTTCAAAAGAATCATCCTGAATCTCAAATTTTGGGAGACAAGGAATCAGGTGTACGAACAAGGATAACTCTTGTGGGATCTTCAGTTATCCAGCACTTCTATCCACACTTGAACCACACAATGTCAATCAAGCTAGCAAAGATGAATGTTGGAAGCAAGCCATGAATGAAGAGCTTGATCAAATTGAAAAGAATGACACTTGGGAATTGGTACCAAGACCACATGATAAAAATGTCATTGGAACTAAATGGATTTTCAAGAACAAGTTAAATGAGAATGGGGATGTTGTAAGAAACAAAGCTAGACCGGTTTGCAAAGGGTATAATGGAACAAGAAGGTAGAGACTTTGAAGAAACTTTGCTCCCGTAGCTAGACTTGAAGCCATAAGAATGTTTCTTGCTTTTTCAAGTTATCAACAAATCAAAGTTTATCAAATGGACATTAAATCTCGCATTTCTTAATGGTGATCTAGAAGAAGAAGTATACAGAACAACCAAGGATTCATTTTGGGAAATTATGAAAATCATGTTTGCGTACTTAAAAAGGCTCTATATGGTCTCAAAAAAGCTCCAAGGGCATGGTACTATCGTCTTGACAAATATCTTCATCAACAAGGATTTTCTAAGGGGTCTGCTGATAGCAACTTATACACAAAAACTGAAAATAATAAACTATTGATTGTGGTTGTATATGTTGAGGATATCATTTTTGGAAGTAATGAAGAGTCTATGAGTCAGAAATTTGCTTCTGATATGCAGCAAGAATTTGAAATGTCTTTACTTGGGGAACTAACATTCTTTCTTGGCTTGAAGTGCAACAAGCAACAGATGGCATATTATTATCACAAACAAAATATCTTAAGCAAATTCTGAAGAAGTATGGAATGGAAGAGTGCATACCTGTAAGTACACCAATGGTAACCTAGATGTAACTAGTCTCTCATGATGATTCTCCCACGGTGAATCAACCAGACACGTATCAATGATAGGAAGTCTACTTCTATCTCAATCGGGACTAATCGCCGTACATTATGCACACAAACTGACGTTGACGATTCCAAGCTAATCCAAAAGAGTCTCACTCTTCAAAATGTTAAAAGAACTTTTCAAGTATCTGTATGAACTCAAGACCTTGGTCTATGGTATCCAAAGAATGCTGATCTTACTCTTCATGCTTACACTGATGCAGATTGGGCTGGAAGTGTTGATGATCGAAAAAGCACTAGTGGTGGTGCATTCTATATGGGACCCCGGTTAGTATCTTGGTTCAGAAAGAAGCAAAATTCTATTGCCTTATCTACAGCGGAAGCAGAATATGTGGCTGTCGCATCTTGTTGCACTCAACTCCTTTGGATGATGCAAACCTTACAAGATTTTCAAATCAAATGTACACCTCCTATCCCCATTAAGTGTGACAATACAAGTGCCATTAGTATTTAAAAAAATCCTGTTATGCATTCGAAGACCAAGCACATTCCCATCAAGTATCACTTCTTACGTGAACAAGTGTTTGAGAAAAAGGTGAAGTTGGAGTATGTTCCCTCCAAAGAACAAGTTGCTGATATCTTTACCGAACCTCTGCCCAGGGAAGCATTCGAGTACCTAAGACAAAAGCTGGGAGTGTTCTCTGCCAGTCAAAAGAACAAATCTGCATAAATTTAGAAGATGGCATTGGATACGCGGATTTCCTGAAACACAGTCATGTATATACGCGAGTTCATGCACAGAAAACCGCGTATGTCTGATTGCTGACAATTTTCTGTTTGGAGTCAGCTCTCTTTAGCACAGATGCAGTGCTGCTTGGTATCTCTGATACTGTTTGGTATCTCTGGTGGTGTTCCAGTTCTCATACTTCTATTTCTAATGTTTTTTGATAAAGATGCCTTGATAATTTGTTGTTGAAAGTGTTCAGGATGCACAAACTAAGGGGGAGCCTTAGTCATATGAAAAGGTTTCTTGGATGCACAGATTCAAGGGGAGCATTAGCATTGCTGAGTATAATGCAGTGTTGGCACTATGATGGTTCTAAAATATGTTCTTTTTCTTGAGAACTTTCTGATGTTGGTCTTAAAGATATATTTGTAGTTTGGTGAAAAGGTCTTGATGAGACCCATGATGTAAAATTGTAATATTCAGTCATGTGAAGGACTTGTCAAATTTGTAAACCCACTTGGTGGGGTAGCTGAGTTGAAATGTGTAAACCCACTTGGTTGGGTACTTGAGTCTCATATGCAAATTCACTTGGATGGATCTTTGATGTAAGTATGAGTCATTGGTGATAGGAAAGTCATAGAGTCATGTATTTCATTGAAAATATGTTTTGAAGATTCAGCATGAACTCATGGGGAGCTTGGTCACTTCAGTATATCAGATCTGCAGAACAGGGGGAGAGTGTGTTGGTTTTGATCCGCCCTTTGCCCTTGATGTCAAAGGGGGAGAGTGACATGGTGTTTGAATGAAAAGACATGGTGTCAAAAATGGGGAGAGTGACATGGTGTCATTATATTCTTAATGTACCTATCTGTTGTGATGATCAAACACCATCGTGGTTGCCATCAAGTCCAAAGGGGGAGATTGTTGGCAATATGATGCAGAGTGTTTTCCTTGATGGCAACCCACTGAATGAAGATGAAGACATGAGAATGTTGACAGGTGTTGTCCTTGATGGCAATCCACCTGATGAAGTTATTCTTGATCTGATGGACTTGGTAAATGATATAAATCTGATGTATCTACAGTGAGTACATAAGGCAATGAAGAAAGGAATTCAACATGTGCTAAATCTATGGTGAAAAGAGTATGTCTCTAAGCATACGCGTATTTGTCTAAGGGAAGTCACGTATGCACGCAGAAAAGAACGTTCCAAGTCGCGTATCGGAAAAAGCGCTCAAAAAGTGCAAAACCAGGGGTAACCACCATGGTATTGACCCATTGTATTGGGTAATGATTCGCCTAAATGACCCCGTCCAGGAATACCATCGGATGTAATGTGGTTTTGGCTCATGGTATTGAAAAAGGGTAAACCTATATAAAGAGAAGAAATTCATTGTGCAAAAATGGTGCGAGGGAGAAAGATGTCTGAGCTTGAATGAATACTTCTCTGTGAAGTATATCTGTATGGAAAGGGTAAAGATTTGATGATAGATCTGAATCTATGAAGCCCCAATAAAGAAATGATGAAGAAGGGAATCTAGATTTGGAATGAATTTGTATCTGCTAGATCTGTCAATGGAAGGCTTAGATCTAAGATGAGGCGAACATCTGTCTGAAGAAAAAGGGTAAATCTGAACTGAATATCTGATCTCAAGAAGTATGCTACTCTAAAATGGTTGAAGATATATACGCTAGTTCGCCACAGAGGAAGCGCGTATATACGTGGCTTCGCTGAATAGAAAGCGTGTATGCGCAATGAAATGTGCTCTATAATATGTACAGAAGTATACGTTGGTTTACGTGAACGGAAGCGCGTATATACGCGACATCAGTGAAAGGAAAGCGCATATGCAAACTAGGGTTTGCTGAAGTCTGTGGTAAGAATTTTCTGATCTGTTCTGCTGGTTTACTGATATCTGTCAGTGAGTTATATGTATCAGTTTCATGGTTGACTGTGCTTAAAAGTATGGAAAGGGTCCAGTCTCAAAATATGATGGAATGTGGCCTGCAAGTGGTGTCCTAAATGAAGTTTTGGATCTAGTGTTAAAATTGATGAAACGTGGTCCATAGAGGTGCTGAGGGTTGTAGCCTTCAGTGAGGGGGTTGAAGCTCCCTTCCAGGAGAGACTGGTAAACGAGATCAGGGGGTCGTAGCTCCCTTCTAGGAGAGGCTGGTAAACAAGTGTAGGTGGGTTCCTGTGTGCTGGTAGGAGTCTGCACTAGCACACATGTTGTAAGATGTTTTCTCTATAATAAATTATTGAAGGCTGAGCAACGGCAGTAGTGGTTTTCTCCCGACTTGGGTTTCCACCTAAAAATCCTAGTGTTCATGTGTGATGCTTTGTGTGATGGTTTATTCTGTTCTTACTGCACATGTTTACTGTTTATTAAACATCTGATGAATGAATGATGGAATGATATAAGTGAAGAATTAATGACATAATTTGATCTCTGTGTATACGCTAGTTTCCTAAAGAGTATCCACGTATATACGCGAGTCTGTATCAGGAAAGTCACGTATGGGTTTTAGAAGAAAGAAAAAGTAAAAGTTTTGAATATGCAGTAAATACTGATTCACCCCCCCTCTCAGTATTTTTCCCAACAATCATTTGACTATTCAATACATATTCCTCCATGATTAGCTTTATATTATGGAATTTTCTAGAGCAGTTTATAGTTCCTCCACTTGCAACCATCACTTGAAATTCTGGTGATGGGTATAGGAAATAATTCAATTCCTTGGCTACCTTACAATGAATAAAATTATGAGTACTACCCGAATCAATTAACGCTATTACCTTTTTCTTCTTGATATGTCCTTCTATCTTGAGATTTTGAGGAGTGGTAATTCCTGCTAATGCATTACGTGATATGGTTGGACTCATTTCTTCTTCTTCTAGGGTTGGTTCTTGGTGTATATCCTCTTCTTCTGAATTTTCTTGTTCATTTTCTTCCTCCTCTTCACAATCTATGTAAAAATAATTTCTTCTCAACACACCTATGACCTTTAGTGTATTTGTTATCAAAATTGTAGCAAATCTTTTTTACTCTTTTTTCTTCCAATTATTGTGGCATCAACCTTGTAGTTTGTGGAAGTCTAGAAGTAGTAACACTTCCATCTTTATATATGTGAGTGGCAGGATTCCTTGTCGCCATAATTTTATATTCAATTTTTCTTGCCAACCTCAATTCCTTCTCTAATGAATCAGGTTCCCAAATGAGAACTTCATGTTGGATTTTATCGTTTAAAGTCCCTATGAACACCTCAATCCTGTGTTCCTATGGAATATGAATTACCCTTATATTCAATTTTTGGAAGCCCTCAATGTGCTCCACTACTGAACCCTTTTGTTTGAGATTTATCAATTGGCTAAAGAAGGTGTTTCTCTTTCTATCCTCATAATGTGCTATCATTTCCTCCGTAAAAATTGACCAAATGACAATTTGTTTACGGGAGCAAAGACATCTATACCATACAAATGTATTTTGTTCTAAATGTAAAGTTGCAATGCATACCTTTTGTGTGTTTTTCACATTATTGAGATCAAAATATTGCTCCATCTATAGTAGCCATGTTATGGGATCCTTGCCATCAAAATTCCTCATATCCATCTTTGGAATATGCCAGTTCTTCAACCCAACATTAGAGTTTATGAAATCATGATTAACATCTATTTTGTTCTCATCATGAGTTTCCTCTACTATATTTCCACCATTAGGAATCATTTCTTGTATTAACCTTGTCATAAAACCTTCCATGTCTTCTTTTAGATCATTCTTCATGTCTTCCATGTTGTATTTCATTTTTTCATCCATCTTAGCTTCCATGTCATCCATCTTAGATTCCATGATATCTTCCATGCCATCCATATTAGCTTCCATGCCATTCTTAAAACCATCCATCTTAGCTTCCACGCATTTCAAACCATCCATCTTAGCTTCCACGCCTTTCTTCAAAACTTCCATTTCATTTTTTGTTGCTCTTTGCGAGATCGAAATTTGGTGCACTTGCTCTTGTAATTTTGATATGTCATGTAGCACTTCTTCCTCTTCATGAGTCATAGTAGAGCCTTATGAAGTATTAATGGGTGTTGAATTCTTTTTAGGTGGAATTTTAGAACCCAATACTGATATCTATGCTTCAATATGCCCTTGGAATCACTTCAAACTGTTTTTTCACACAAGACTTATGCAATTCCGAAAAACAATACACACATTTTTCATGCTTTTGGGGAGCTCAATATTGAAACTAAATTATCTCTGTGGTTTTGGATGTTCAATATCTGAAATTCACCCTTGAAGTAGCCCACTGAATACTCTTTTGAATTCCACAGGTCGTACCTGATTTGGATTCTTCAAGACAAAATTACACCCAATCTCCCATGATGACCTGATTATGTATTGGTTCAATACAGAAAAATTATACGACTTGCCATGTGTCACTGTTTCCTCCTTAGGCTCTGAAATTTATATGAAGGAAACCACAGCCTGTTTACTTGTGGCTAATTGTTATAGAATTCCAATCCAATGCTTAGAGAGAGAGTTTTGACATTTTTCCCACGGTCACCTATTTGAGATGAAATTCAGGAGCCTGAACCAATCCTAATTTCCATAGATAATATCTCCAAAAATATTATGAACCAAGATCTGAAATTTTTACAGGAGGTTTCTCTAGATTTTAGCTTCGCTCCGTAAAAATTTCATCTTCTGAAACTTTTTATACGAAACGTTATAGCACAAATTTCACGATGACCTATTTTAGTTGAAATTCAAGAGCCTAGAAAAAACCTAACTTCCATAGATCATATCTCCAAAAATATTGTGAAACAAGATCCAAAATTTTTACACGATGTTCCTTAAGATTTCAGGTTCGAGCTGTAAAAATTTCAGCTTTTGAACTTTCGTAGAAAAAAATTTAGAGAAAAAATTCTAGGATAACCTGTTTGGAGCATTGAAACACTAGAATCCAAAGCTCTGATACCAAATGTTATGAAGTCAACTCCAAAAATATAAGAAAAGAGAGATAAACTCCTTAGAAATAGCCACTTCGAGGGGGAAACCTCCAATACATTATATAAATAAACAATTATCGGATGATAGAAATGACAAAACCCCCTTCTATATATAGGAGTCCATGGGGTCACAATATAATCCTAGCTGACCTAACAATAATAATGTAAGGGCACAATAATAACAATATTGGGGTTACATGGGTACAAAAATAAAAATAATGGGGTTACACTAACAATAGTAAGGGACTATACTAGTAATATAGGGACCTAACCAATTATTTCAAGAATTTAAGTGATTAAACTTCCATTTTTCACAAGGAATTATTATATCCATCTCATTCACCTTGGCCAATATAATATTAGGTAATCATATACATTTCCATTTTTATTGATTCTTGAAGTTAAATATGAAAATCAAGATCATAATTTTGTACATTTTCTTAAGAGATAAGAGGATTACATTATTTGTAGATTTCTATTTTTTAATGAAATATCGCATTAAGATTTATTGGAATTTAAATTATAATTTCATTTATAAAATAAATTAGTTACTCAATTTGCATTTGCAATAAATGACAGAGTATAAATAGAATATAAATCATTCTTTTATATTATATTTCTAGTTACATACTTTTCTAGTTATTTTCTTGTGTATATGTGTGAATTCATTATACTTTAGCAATTGTACATCAATAGCTAACTTCTAACTCTATTGTATTATATTTTTAGTAAGTTTGACCTGTAACTTTAGATGCATTAACTTAAAACATTGAATTTAGTTCAAGTACATATAACCCTACGATTACATTAGGATTTTCATACTCTCTTTTCTCTGCAATAGGAAGAGATTCACAGACTAACATAGTCTCTAAACCCATCGGGAGTGGGTATTTAAATGGTTTAGGTTATGTGAAGAACTTCGGTCCGGTCCATATCTGCTTCTTGACATAGGGTGAAAAAAGGCTTTCTAATAGGTCCGTGATATTCTAGTAATGATTCATTTACTACATGAATTATGGGTATACTTAGAATTTATGTCGTAATGAGAATGATAGTGATAACGTGGACTCCATATCTCCTTTTCCACTATAGAATTGTCATGGTTCCTTCTATCCCTCATAATATGCCTCGAGTGATACTTCTCCTACTTATGGGTGATGATGAAAGTGTTGGTGCCTAAGGGGTTTTGTTGGCTCTTTCAATTTAAGATTGGGTATACCACATGTGCACCAAAAAATGGTTCCATTACCCTCATTGAGATATTTTATTGAAGTGGATGTGGAGTCCAACTAAGGAAGAGATACAATAGTGGATATAGACAAAGGAATGTAAATTTGTAGCAAAATAAACCAGAAACCAACGCATTAAACATGAGAAGTGGCTAAAAATGTATGCCTTTACCAGCTTGCATGATATTTTATTTGTTATGTTTCCTGTAATTCTAGCCAAGTAGTTACCAATACTATTAGAGAACATAATAAATGGTGCTCTATGGTATCATATAATTAGAATCAATATCTAGTTTAAACAGTAAATTCTATAAACAATAAAGTCTTGCATGCAGTCGAGTTTTGGCTCAACAATGTATGAAGGGGCATATACATAGTTGAATTTGAGACAGAGGATACTCAGTCATATGGTGAAGCCAAGAGAAATTTTATAAAACGAAAAAAATGGAGATATTTGGAATTTTTATTTACTTGTATAAAAATTCTTTTGTGTGATAAAGGAGTGATGTTGTTGCAATTTTATACCATGAGTGGCAAGATCTTGTTGCATGCAATGGGGAGGCCTATGGATGACTAGTGTATAGCCTTAGGATATAAAGGAAAGGGATACAAGAGACGACATGAGGCGGAGTAAGGATTTTGATACATCATAGGGATAAAAGCATGGAGTATAAAGTAAGGGTTAAATCATGAACATCAACATAGGAAGAGACTGTGAAATGAGAATTTAGTGGAATGTTGTGCAATGGAGTGAGATTTCGACGTAGTAGTGAAGTGGGAGAGAGGTTTTCTTTGAAATATGAGAGAGATAGAAGGGAAATAGGATGGGATAGAGAAGGATCAAGAAGGGAAAAAGTAGTGGATATTGGGAAGAAATGAACACCAATCACCTATTTGATGGAGTTCCACACCTAGAAGATAACAAGAGAGTATACAAGGAAAAATTAAAGGAAAAGGAAAGAGACCCTAAATTCATCTTGGACAAGAAGAACCAATGTATCCCAGTGATCCTAATTATGCCACGCCTTGCATCGAACCCACAACCCTATTATTGCAGTTAAACTCAGTTAGTAAAGAGAATAGTCAAAGTTAGAGTACCATAAGTAGTTGCACATGATTGTAGGATATTAGAAAATCAACTAAAATTATAACATAGAATAACTGAACAAAGAATAATGATGGTCATTGCGCCTTCCATGTGTATGTTCATATTTCTTAGTGTTGGAATGGGATATCTTGAACATTACATTTTTTTGTGTGAGGAATTTTGGAATTTCAAGTAGGTACAAGATGAAAAGCGAAGGTGGGACACTTGGAGACCACTTTAAAGGACCACACATTAGCATTATATACGAAATATAGGAACACCAAACTAAGGGGAGAATGTAGAGGAATGTTAGAGATTAAGAAATCCATGTTAAAATAGTTCTAGAAGTTGAGTCAAAGTCTCAATGTGTTACAGGGATTAACAAAATGAAACTAAAATTTCGCTAAATAGTATGGGACCTGGATCAGAGGCTCAAAGTCTTGTTGACATGTTGTCATTCTTGAAAAAATATGCATATCATTGAGAATGGCTTATTAAAAGACTATTCTCTCTTATAGATATTCCCTTAACTTAGTAGAATTTTTTGATAAAGTATCAAGAAATAGAGACTACCATTGTTAAGTCCCTTATTATGTTAGTGTAGCCCCCCTTACTGTTATTGTTGTACCCCTATAACCCCCATATTGTTATTATTGTGCCCTTACATTATTATTGTTAGGTCAGCCAAGATTACATTGTGGCCCCATGGATTCTTATATATAGAAAGGAGGTTTTCTCATTTGTATCATCCAAGAATTGTTCATTCATGTAATGTATTGGAGGTTGCCCCCTCGAAGTGGCTTATTTATAAGGTGTTGATATCTCTTTTCTTCTATTTTTGGAGCTAGTTTCACAACATTTGGTATCAAAGCTTTGGATTCTAGGGTTTCGCTGCTCCAAACAGGTCATCGTGGAATTTTCGCTATAAATTTTTTTCTACAATGGTTCGAAGCTGAAATTTTTAGAGTACGAAGCTGAAATCCTGAGAAACATCATCACAAAATTTTAGAGCTTGGTTCGCAACATTTTCAGAGATATGATATGTGGAAGTTAAGGTTTTTTGCAGGCTCCTGGCTAATCTAATAACAACTTTAAAAATAACAAAAAATATCACAACTTTCTCATTATCTATTTTAAACAAATCAAAATAAATTTCAACTCGCTTTAATGAATTTTACATTAAAAAAACAAAAAAGAAATAAAATGCGCAACTACTATATATATATGTATATATGTGAGAACATAAAATTAACTAAAGGGTTAGTTTTACGTTCTTGTTCAACAAAAATAATTGTTCATTTGATATAAATTAGAGAAATCTATTCATAATAAATGAAAGACAAAAGAACAAGTCATGAAAGAAAAGCAGTCTCGTTACTAATTTTATTTGCATCAATAAATTTATATGTAACAATTTGAATTCATGAAAAACATTTCATACATTTGAATGTACATAATGTGAAACCAAACTAAGTCCTCCTAATTACAATCTCAAGAAATAATTTGATTTGAAATCCCAACAAACAGAATCAGCCAAAGATGAACAAATGAATTATTAAACATAACATCGAATATCTAAAACACAACGAAGCGAGTGAAATTATTTAAACTTCATGAATTCCTAACTCGTAATCGAAGAAATCATTGAAATTCATATAGGTAACAATGAAATATTAAAAATAGAGAAATTGTGTTTTATATTAAAAACATTTAATATCCAAAACTTATAGAAGATTGTATCATCAAAATTTCAATGTCGCCAAGTGAACAATTTCATCTATTCAATTCCCCCTCTACTCAATGTTTGATAATTTATTTATATAGAAAACATCACATACAAATTTATTGTATATCAAAAAATAAAGATCACAATCCCCACATCTTCGTAACAATGTTTATACCACGGGTTTTGGCCTCATATGTCATATCGACAATACTTTAAAAATAAAAAGTATAACAAGTAAAATTCCATTTCAACAAGAAGCAACAGGTTAAAATACTGAATGTGGAAACACATATTCATTTGCACAACTGCATAGGTTACCCATAGGGTACCACATATATATAATCTATACATAATATGTACCTAGAATAGTGGCTAAAAAATCTATTATTTTGTAGCTACTATTAATAAAACTAAGAAATTATTCAAACCTTTGAAAAATATCAAAATAGAAAGCCATTGACCCAATCATCAATCATTTGGAAGAGGTAAGACGTTATATATTAGAATCAATAATAATGTGAATACCATACACCTATAATAGTGGCTAAAAAAACTATTATTTTGTAGCTACTATTAATAAAACTAACAAGAAATTATTCAAATCTTTGAAAAATATGAAAATAGAAAGCCATTGACCCAATCATTTGGAAGAGGTAAGACATTATAGATTAGAATTAATAATAATGTTAATACAAGAATATTTAATAACTACTTATTTCTCATCCAATTTTAATATCTCTTTGAGCTCAGTGTATTTTTTTATTGTGTTGGTGTGTCATGGATTCAGTTAGCCTAAGTTGTTTACTTTTTTTTTTAATTCATGAAATTTAAGTTTAACGTAAGGAATTGTGATTTTTTACTTCTACCAGTGGTAACTCTACAAGCATCCGAGAGTCCTTTTTATTTTTACAATCTGTGTTGGACCCAAATGCAACATTGTTCATTTTTCTAAATAAAATATTATCTTCAACATCTTCAACATGTTTGGGTTATGGATTTTCCTTTTTTTAGGTTTAGGTTCCTTAGCAATATATATTTGGATAGGGATAGTCATGGTTGAAATATTTTTAGACATGTTCCTCTTTGCTTGAGATATATGTCAGGCTAACTACTTACTTCTAACTTGGGACAATTCGGTTGCACTTCTCTCACATTTGATTATTTTGTCTATAATTTCATTTTGGTCACAATGCTCAAAGAAATATAGCTCAGATTGAGAGGTTCCAGATATGGTGGGATAAAAGTTTTGTTCAAAAATCCAATTTTATTACTTTATTATTATTTTGGGTGTATATGAAATCTATAAGCTCATCATTTTTGTCATTTGGCATGCTCAATTGATATAGTTGGCTACGGTTTCAAGCATTGAATTTTGATGAGCTAGGGAAGTGAGGGTTTTTGAATAATTTTTGTGAAAATCCTTCTTAGCTTCTTCAAACTTCGGGGAGAGTATTTCCCTCACAAAACTATTTCTTTAAAGAAAATCTTCCCAAGTATCCCCTGTATGGGATAGTTTAAACTCGACCAAAATATTAATCAAACCATAGTCAAATAAACTCCTATTATGATTCATGAAATCCCTATGATAGAAATTTGACATATTTGTAAGAATTTCAAATAAATAATATGAGTGGTTTAACTTATATCCCAGAAAATCCATAAGCAACCAAAAATTACAGTAGAAGACAAAACCATATTGGATGTCACAAGTAATATAATGTTTGATAATAAAAAAATGACTTTTCCATTTTCTTTTCAACAAGTTGAAAACCATACCTTTAGCATTGTAAGATGCTTTGTTGGAGATGAGGAATTTTCCCCATGGAATGTTATTTAATGGAAAATTCTTGTACCATATTTCACCTTTAGTAGGTTGACACGTAGCTTCAGCTCTAAAAGTTTCATTTGTAGGAATTTCTACGTCTCTTACTCACATAACCTTTTTTTTGTAGGTCTATGAAAAGGCTTAGTAACCTTGACATTGTGCCCTCAAAAATCTTGTATGAAGTCCCACCAGCTCGCTTATTTGAACATGCCCAAATAATCCTCATAGGATTCTATTGTTTCACCTCCAATGGGTTTGATTCTCACAACTAGGGTCATTAAATAGCGTAAGAATGTGCCAAAGGTTATTCAAAGTAGAATGGAAAAACATTTAGTTAGGATATGATAGAATTCAAGCTAACATAGAAACATATCAGATGCTTCTGCATAATGGTTGGAGAAGATTTTTAATGGGGTTGAAATAATAGTGAGCAATATAATTTTTTTTTTTGGTATTAATAGGTTTGAAATGGTATAGGGGATCGAGTACCGGTGGTACTAAGTGGATTATTGGAGAGTAAAAAAAAATAAAATAATGGTAAAAATATTCCCTCGGTATTATTTTCTTATAAATAAAGTCCAAGTGTTGAATGCATAGCGTGCAACTAAAACCAATGTTGCCACATAATCACAATGACCTACCAAACATTAATTACCAGCCCTTTCAAACATGAGTGCTCCATAACAGATATGATTGTAAGTTATTAGGTTCAAAAGCGTTTGATTTGGTGGAAAATCAAACATTGGAATTGAATAAACCAAATTCAAATTGCATAAGTCATGAATCACATGGTTCTATCCTTGGTTTAAAAGGATCACAATTATATAACCATGAAATCCACATCAGAAAATATTATATGCCATACAATAACACTTCTCTATCATACCCTATCAAAACTCTAATTCAACCATCTCATCAATCTAGTCACACAAAGCCCTTTCTTTCCACACATCCAAAAATACATTGTAACATGCTCATAACCTCCCAAAACATACATAGAATAGTGATGTTGATCATAAAAATATGTCAATAAGGTTTTTCATGCCATCATAAATGTTCACCTCTAAACCTTGATCATTGTCCTTCTTCCATAATCTAATTTTTCTATAAAAAAATGAGCATAGAAACCCCCCAAAAAACACATAAAACCTTATATTAAATTAAATTTTCTAGAAATGGATTTTTTAGGACACGTTCTACAGACATCCCATTTTTCGAGAATTGGTTCTAAAAAAATAATATTTTCTGTCTTTTTAAATGTTCTACAAAGTGTAAATTATGAACAATAAAAAAAACTTTCCTACGTGACAGTTGTTGAGACTCGAACGTGGGTCTCGACCAACATACCATGAGTCTATTTCTAAAAGAACTATACAATGATCATTTTTTTTCTCCTAAAATTTATTCTTTATGAATGTATTGGATTCAAACAAAAAGGTATGGGGATTAGAGGCCATAACTGGTCAACGATACAACTTTGTCAATATGATTCCAACTCATTAAATGTGTCAATGGAAGGTTAGTTCAACCGACTTACCACTATATTGACCAATCTACTATGGTACCTCTTCTTACTATATGAATCCATCCAACATGCTAGCCCCAATGCTAAATGCTAAGGCATATGAGTGTATTGGACTTGAGAAAGAAGTTGTGGGGATTCAACCACTTTACCGGCTAATAATACAATGCAATCAATATGATTCTAGCTCATACAGTGTGCCAATGCAAGGTCAGTTCAATCAATCATGGTTAATCAACTCTTGGACCTTTGCATATAGCGTTAATCCATGTGGTGTGCCAACTCATATACAAATATAATCACACTGGAACGAAAAAATGCATTTTTTGTGGATCTTTGGCCACAAAATCTGCTATACCTAGCACAATTTTAAAACATTGGAGAACTAACACTAGACTTCACTATCTATGGTTGGCTAAAAGGCAGATTCGTATAACTGGAACTGAGCCTCAAACCTTGCCTTCTGTTTATCCTTGTCTCTGTCATATTTACTTGATATATATGGCCCAAACTTATCAAAACATCTACTAAGAATTAGGTTTTTGTGTTAAGGGCTACAATTTTCTCGTCACTCATAATAATTCCTACCAACCAAACCCTGTTGATGTCTCTGCCACATCCACAAAAAAAATTATTCTAGTTTAGGTGGAACCACTATGCCATATAAAAAAAAAGTTATTATGTTAATGAAAAAATAGTTTGATGTGTATGTATCGAAGCATAACTAGGTCCAAAAAAATATTGGTTTCCTAGTATTACACCTTTCAACCTTTGTTTTGTACTTTGGCCAATGAACTTATCCAAACAAAATCAGAACCATTCATTTCTATAAATCAAGATTGAGTTTGTTCTAAATTGTGATCATGCGTTTGCATTTATATTGTTCGAGTGGTCCCAAGGATTAGGCTGAGCCAACATTGGTCAATGTTTGTGCCTACAAACTTGGTGTTATGACAATGCATCAAGCATATGACCCATACAATCATTCCCATATAACCAAGAGTTTATCCCATGGAACCCAAAGCTTTAACCCATACTACCATTCCATATGACCTTAACCTCCATGATTAACCCCTTTCCAGAGATGATGTGACTTTTCCATGTGACCCTATTCTATGGGGTCACTAATCATTCTCATGATGACATTATCATGACTTCATCATGTCGGATGGCAACCTATGAGGGGTTCCACATGTCACCCATTTTTTTCCCTTCACCAATCAAAATGCACTAAATATTCCTACCATGTGGTAGTCCTTGGTGGAACTACATCACCCTACTGACATCTTAATTTCTAAGCCAAAAACTAGTTTCCATGTATCATTATGGGATAATAAAATAACTCTCATTAAACATCATGTTGGTTGATGCATCATCTATGATTCAATTTCTAATGTGGTTACCAGAATCATGTGATCATAGAAACCATGCCTAAACTTTAACGTTGTTAAATTTCATACATGTTAGGCTATTATCCACCATAGATATACCCAAATATATGCATTTTTTAACCAATTGGTGATTCTAGGTTTTTCCCTTGACTTTGGGTTCTTCCTTGATGAGGATTTTCGAATGGCCATAACTTCTCACGTGCGAGGAATTTTTAAGAGTGAGATATACCGTTGGAAAGGTCTTAATGAGGCATATAACCATTTTGCTTATAGGTACATCAAGGAATCATAGCATTTTTGAAATCTCAATAAATTTCATGTTTCATTTGACTTCACCTGATGAGGGTATGCGAGATATCTAGTTATCACACAACTTCCTTTGACCCATGGATGCTGCTCCTGCTCTCTTAAACATCCCCTTTTGAAATCAATGGCACTTATTGTCACAAATGATAATACTGTGCATTTTGGGAATTTTAATTTCTTAGATTGTTTCTCACTAAATTATCGATCAGGGCTTGTAGGTTGATGAGGTGATGGAAAAATATATGCAAAAATAGGCTTAAATAGTTGTAAGTAAAAGGACACTACAATGCTATGTTATAATCACATTTTTTAGGATCTTAATTCAACATGGATCAACCCCTTACACACCACACAAACAAATAAATAAACAAAAACTTAAAAAATCATCATATTCATCAGTATACTAATAGATTTCAATGGTTCAATAATTCTTAAAACTTACTAATCACAAAAATATATCTCAATTTTGAAAAAGAATAATTCATAGAAAAGGGAAATAAAATAACTAAGAGTTAACAGTTTGAATCATGGGACTCATTTTAATTTCGATGGATTGTGTAGGTTTTTAATTATATATACCAAGGGCCCTCACACCATTCCACATAGGTTATCACAAGATATAAAATTTAAGGACAAATCTAGAAATAAATGAATATGATATAAGCAAGCAAACTTAAATAAACAAAATGCATATATATTAGTAAATTTTAATGACTTTGTGGGTGCATCCCATATCAAGGAGAATTTCTTGATTGGGATAACTACAAGAATATAAGAATAACTAATAATTTTATTAGCAACAGGGAACTTTCATTCATTCATAGGAAAATTACAGATTACAAAGCTTTCTTTTGCAATATATGGCCGCTACATAAATTTCTCTTTTGAACACACACATGGTAAACAAGTAGGAAAAAACACAAGGATAAAGATAAGCATGAGTTATTTTTCCATTAACCATAGATGTGTATATATAATACAGTAGGTGACCCTTGGCTTCCCATTCCAAGTGATATCTTGGACTCCATTTGTCCATTCGCCTTCCACACCTACCCATTGAGGATTACGTGTCCAACACCCCCCCCTTAATCCAAAGGGGTATGTGTGAGTCCAAGAAGAGAGTTGTAATTCAAATCTACAAAGTATGCATGGAAGCACTTAGGTTGAATCAACTCTTCGAAATGTTGGCATAAAGAGGTGGTTTAAGGATGACCACCGACACTGGTACACTTATTGCAGTTCCCAGAACTATTGCAAATATGGAAAGAAGCTGAGGGCTTCAACTAGAGGAAGTGTCTCTCATATTTGAAGAGGGATACCTTCAACCTAGAAGAAGGGATGTCTACAACCTATGATGGTTTAAGGATGACCACCAACACTAGAATGCTTAATGCATTTCCTGAAACTCTACCAAAGCTGGAAAGAAGTTGAAGTCTTCTGCTAGAGGAAGTGCTCCAAAATATTTGAAGAGGAAGAATATCAACCTCGCATAGATTGTTTAAGGTTGTCCACCAACCAAAGGAAAAATCATGGGCATCCATGTCTCTGGCTACAACTCTGAATCTGAAATGAGAGATTATGGCTCAGGCTCGCTTGAACTGCTGTGTCTGGCTACAACTCTAAATCTGGAATGAGAGATTGTGGCTCAGGCTCACTTGATGTGGCATCGAAGCTTGTAGATGACCACCATTTTCCCCCCATCAGGTAGAAGGTGAGATGATGGTGAAAACTCAACTACAAGTTTTCTCAATATTTTAGAACAAGTTTTGACATGTGACTTAAACATATTCTTGTTGTTGATGCCCATTTCTAAGAAGAAATCCATCCAAGATGAATCTTTTTTCTTGTAGGAGGATTTTTTTTAAAGCATCTATGTGAAGAATGGGTGTGCCAACCATAGTGTTTTCATGGGTGAAAATCGAAATAGTGATCTTTCATATGGCCAACTCAATCACAATGTTAGCATTTTTCAATCTGTTGTTGTTGCTTTGGAAGAGGAGAAGGATCTAGAACAGTTGTAGGTGAACTTCCATAAAGAAATCCAACACTTTGAAATTGAATCGGCTTGGAGTAGTCCAGAATATGAAAGGACAAATCCTTGTCATATCCAAGACCTTTTTTGTGCTTGTTGTGAACAAGCTCTTCCCAAGGTTGAATGATGGGCTTGGGAAGCGCAGTGTGAACATCGTCATCTGCATACAAATCTTCTTTTGAATTAGGAACTGAATGTGAATCGACTGCAACATTATTTCCATGCTTCTTATTGCAGTCTCTTTCAATGTTATGAATAGAAACAGGTTCAGAATGATGACTCTTATGTTTTAATTCTTCTCGCTGAAGTTGAGATTCTAGTTGCAGAAAATCGATATTTTCTTGTGTATTTTGCAGACAAGTCTAAATATCAAAGAGAGTGGCTTTGCTAATGTGTACCATTCCATCAATAGTGGAATTAATGAAGGTGTTCATTAACTCTAATAATTCAATGATTCTAGTCATTTTTTCAACAATTCAGTTCAACTTCAATAAATGAAACCAATTAATATTATATATCGTGACTTGGCTTCAAATTGCGTAATACCAATATGCCAATATGGACCAAATATATTATATGCCACTTTGAAAAAATATCCTATAGGGCTTTAGTGATCCACAAAGAGTGGGTGCCGCCTCCTTCACATAATTTACTGCAAATCAAAGAAAATTTTCTTTTATGAAACACTTAAATCAAATCAATGTGTCATGCACATTGTGTTCAGACAGTTCATGAGCTGGTAACGAGGAGAAATACTTCCCTTAATTCGAACCTATGACCATGAAATTTTTTGTAAACACTGACGCTCTACAGTCACAGGGCCCTCCTTAGGCACACACATGAACAAAGAGTACTCGTGTCATTTTGTAATCAGTTTGTGAGGCCCACTCTCCACCAATGGTCCAGTCAGCGTACTGCGTGGAAAATTCATGCTTCGTGTCGTGGTTTTCTCACTCTATACCTTGATTCACATTCGAGCCGCTGATTGTAGCGGCAGGTAGAGAGAATTTGGTGGATTATAAAGCGTTCGATGCCACGTTCTATCTGTTAGACAATGGAGGAGGGAGAAGTTCTGAGGGAGGAGTCGAGATAAAAGTCATAAGGAGTCTAGACGGTGGAGGACAACTGTGTGGGTGAAGATGAAGAGTTACGCAATGGGACAAGCAATAGTGATCTCCAATTTTCACTTCACGCCTTTGCAACATATGGATAGGAGTTTCACTGATGTTGATAATATAATATTGGAAGCTATAGTGAACAACGTGACTTCCCTTTAGCACTTAAGCTTGGTGAAGTGCGAGGGGTTAATGATATGAAAGTTCTGTCTGATTTCAAGGGCTTGGATTACTTGAACCTTAATTACTGCCCATTTGTAAATGATGAAGGACTCGATTTTCTATTAGTTGATCGTAGCAAGCTCACTGATTTGAGCTTGGCATCCATGAGAATTACATATATTGGTCTTGAATACCTTGTCGGAAATCCACAATGGAGAGGAGGTCGATCTAGCAGTATTGTATTGAGGATCTTGCTGCATCAATTGGTAAAATCAATTGCATGCACCATATGAATATGAGAAATCCCTTAGAGAATCTAAAATCAGTTGGGTGTCACCTTCCACAGGATATTGGAGATTTTCCATCATTACAATTTCTATGCCTGGAATCATACAAATTATCCCCCCTACGTGCAAGTTTTAGCAGTCTTTCTTTGCTATAATTCATGAGCCCATTTTTCTTGTTGTTGGTGTTATGGATAGGATGGAGTGGTTGGAGTTTTTCACATCATGTGGGAGTTGTGGTATGACGCCAATAAGAGGTGATTCGGAAGCGCGGCTGGAGGAATGGTGATCTTTCTCAGCGCGTAATGGATTTTAGTGCGGGAGGGACCACTGATTGGAGCTAGCACTGAATCAGTGTATGTTTTGGACAACGTATGCTATGGGAAATCAAGTATAAATAGTGAGGGAGTTAAGTGGAGACTGCGTAGTGGCATACCTAACAGTGGATTTTTTCTTTACGTAGGAGTCAAATTGGGAGTGACTCTTATATATGACATCTCTACTAAAAAAGATGTGGTCTGCTGAGGACATTATGGATTCGTTATTGTAGAGAATTTGAAGGTCCTGGATTGATTACAATTGAAAATTTTTGTATTTGGTTAAAGTATTTGGTCATAAGTCATCGTTTCTAAGGCATTCAAGAGTTAGAAGAATTGAAAGGCAATATTGCATGGTATGAATCGATGTTGATGACTTGGCTTGGTTCCATTCGGGTTCTCTTTTGAACGGTGGGAGGAGAGTGGTAAGAACCAAGAGTCAAATAATGGTATAAATAGTGATTTGGGGACTAGTGGGAGCTGAGGTATTGTTGAGTATTATAGGGGTTAGCCACAAAGCCATGATAACTTGAGTCGCAGAACTGATGAACACAATAAATGAACAGAGTAAATGAATGGAGGGTACCTTTGTTAGATATTTGTGTTGATAATGAGTGTTGTGATGCTACAATGATAAACACTATAATACACTTTTTTGATAAGAGTTTGATTATTTTGGTTCAATCCGCAATTCATTCTGGTATTATTCTACAGTTTGTTCCTTGGTCAAGATTCCCAATACCATGAGAGTCCATGACAGAAATGAACCAACTCATAGAAATGAATCAACTCATATAAATGAATCAATTCATTGAATGGAAATTGCAAGTAGAGCCATTCAATGCACTAATGCATACATATGAGGAGGAGCATAGTGCAGTCTAGGTGCAAAGGGGTAGTGAATATGTGCAGAAAAACGCTTAGGTGTAGTTCTGACAGACACAGGATATTCCTCTTTACAGGGTTGGTCTTCTCACAGTAGAGGAATCGAAATACTGTAACCTCTATTCTAATAAATGTTCACAAGGCCACTCATCATGGCTCTAATACCATGTTAAACACACACATGGTAAACAAGTAGGAAAACACACAAGGAGAAAGATAAGTGTGAGTTATTTTTCCATTAACCTTAGTTGTGTATATATAATAAAGTAGGTGACCCTTGGATTACCATTCCAAGTGGTATCTTCAACTCCATTTGTCCATTCGCCTTCCACACCTACCCGTTGAGGATTAGGTGTCCAATATTTTACAGCAATATGTAGAACTTAATATTTAATAACTTGGACCAATAGAACCAAACCTAGGGACCTCGACCCCATTTACTACCAAAATCACCTAGCATTATAGCCATAGTGATGATATGTACAAAAATAAAATATGGATTGTAACCATCCAATGATATGTTACATTAAAATTACATTGTTAGGATAAGAATATTTTCTGTTTCAACAAAATTAAATCATGACCAATGTTTATCCAAGTTGTTGAATTGGTTAGTGGGCATTGAGTAAAAAATGGGGCATAATTATCCGCCTATAACAGCTTCCAGTAATTTAATTTCTTCCAATAGTTCATCATGAATTTCATAACTCACATAATTTTAGTAGTTCAATTACCATATGTTATTTCTATAAATATATATAAAATTTTCATAAAAAATACACAAAAAATGTAGACTTAATTCATGAGGAAATATATTTAATTATATATAATCACCTTATCTAACTCATAACCACTAAGGACATGAAACAAATAGAAACAATAACAAAGTATAGGAGAAAGGAAAGAAAAAAAGGATTGATAGGGAAAGAGGTTTCCAGTGTATGCAATAGATGGGTCAAAGTCGAGACTCTTCCTGTCCCCCATACCCAGAATATTGCATGTCCTCTTGCATTGTAACCTCAACAAATTGGAGAAAAATATCAAGTTGTTGCATATAAATTCACATTCAAGGACCTATTTCTTTGTGATCTTGTGTCTAGATCAGATCACCAAACAGAAATAGTAAAGATTGATAGAAATATAATAGAGCCCCAACCCAAATGATCAAACATGCATCAAGAAGTTAGTTCTAAGATACAAGGAAGTATGTGTGCACCTAGCCTCCTTGCAGATCGAGGAACGGTTTTGGGTCTGATGTAGATTCTCACACTCCAATCGAGTGATCTACCACATCCGCAATAGACATTGATCCTTGAACACAAGTACAAACAAACATAGACAATAAGTTACCTTCCTTCGAAGACCATTATATCAAGATATGATAGAATCAACCATATAGCATGCTGAATACAAATTCATATAAGGAAGGAACATATGTTTCTATTAATCATAAAAATAAACTAGATTACAAGCTTATACGTTTTCCTAAAAGCTTCCTCTCCATAATTCGGCAGAGTCTACCTACCATAACATGTAAATGAGCATGAAGAGAAACACTCAAGCCGAAAATACCTCATAAGCTCTCTCACAAATGGCAATATGGTTGCATAGACTCAATGTCACTCTCTAAAACTAGCCTTACCCTTTCAAATTGTCCAGTATAAATAGGTAGAAGAGAGGTCCCAAAAATATGTATGTAGAAACTCAGGATGATGAGAAGTCATTGAAAATTCTAAATAATAATCCATGCCCAAGTCGAATAAGTGACAAGTCTAACTGATTTTCTAGGGAATAAGTCACTCTAGAATGCATCTGCAGTTGCTAACAAAGAAAATAGTGTAAAAATCCTTGGTCGCATGCATAAGGAGGGGTTCAGTGAAAATAGAAGATTCCAATCGTATGCATGGGCATGTATTCATATGATTGGGGGTCCAACTTGAAAAATAGTAGGTCTAAGGTTTAAAAAACGTGAAACTCCCATGCAGACTAATGAACACTAACCCTACGGGGTAAAACTAGTTGATAATAGATGCCCCTAATGTATGATGTCAAAATATAAGATTATGGCCAAAATACATTAAAATAAAGCTTAGATGTCGAAATAGGAGTGAGAGAGAAAGAAAGAATGCATATCAGAAGACTATGGAGTTGAAGTCTCATATGTGTTGATAACATTATTGAGGCAAGCATACCCATGCTCAGTCATAATAAGATACTAAACATGGCCGCCAAAAAAGACAATGTGTATCCATTATATGAAGTGCTAGAACATGGTCATAAAATAAATATACATTGGATCCATGCCACTCAATGAATAGAGCATAGCCACTGAAAAATAAAATCATGGATCTATGTCACAATATGCATCAATAGGGGTATGGACACATGACAGATAAAGAATTGTCTCAAAATAGTCCTCAAAGTACATAAATGATACATAAATCCAACATAGCCTTGGAAGGATGCAATATAAGAGTGAGAGGTCCAGAATCCAGGATCTTCGACATCACCCCAATGGTACGAATCTACATCATGAAAATATATGAGTCAATATCAAGCATGGTATAAATTGTATGATTAATAGCCAATGAGGTAAACCAGTGACAGACTTGAGGGAATACACCAATGATTAAAATGGATCCCAAGGTACCTAGTACAATCCACTAAGTGTGAATAGATGAGCTCACATAAAACATGAGTGAACTAGATCAATCAAGAACCAATGATGTAAACCCACTGTCTATCTTGAGGAAGCCTGCCACGGAAGACTGCAGGCTCCAAGGTAATACTAGTTTCTAGATCAAGCTCCTAGACAATGAGTTGATGTCAACAGGAGAAAATCCGTCGAAGGAGGGACTTAATGTATACCCCACCAATCAACAAAGAAAAAACCAAGATGATGTGATGTATGGATGACTTCATGATGTGATGAAGTAAAACTCACATACAGATGGCCAACTAAAAAATTTAAAGAGGTTAAGCAGATAACTGACACAGGATGAGACCTCCCTTGAAAAAATAGTAGCAAGACAGAAGAATGACTTGGAAAAATGACTAATTATCACCATGTGATATCATGAAATGATGTGAGAGGCATTATTGCTTGTTCGATATGACTGGAAGAGTAACATCAAGAGGAGTAAATAGATTCATATGTATCATATGGGTCCTAGGAAAGCTAGAACCAAATTGTGAAATAATAAAGAAAACATGTGCCATGTTCAAGGGAGATGAGACTGATGTTGCAATTTGATGAATAATAGAAATAAATGTTCCCTCCCTTCTCTTTTTATAAGTTCCTTTTTTGTAAAGTTGTCCCCCAAGCCCAAAAATGAGATAAACGTGTATATATGGGAGCCTCCTAGCCATAGTATACTAAGGTGTTCATTTTTCTTATGTAGTTGATCCCAGTTCAGAAAAGGGTTAAACTTATATAGGGTAGATGACCCTTCAAGTAATTTTACGTGCATGAAGGAAACAATTTTGCTCAAAAATATTTTCAAAATTGATTTTGAAAAGAGCTTCAATAAAAATCCTTTTGGAGGAATGAGTGGTATAGAATATGGAAACTAGTTCCAGTAAGATGGAACTACTCATGACATAATAAGGTCAAGAGGTTGGCTAATAGGACCACTCATTGTAGCGGTTCCTCCAAGAAAGGGTAAAAGACCAAGTGAAAGTGGATGATAGGCCAAGCATATGATTTACGATGGAAGAGAGAAACCAATGCTCAAACTACAAAAGTAGGCTAATAAAAATGGAAATCACAAGGGATAAAGTGTGGATTCTTATTGGGGTATGGTGAGAAATATTACAAAGAAGAGGAAACGAGGCTTAGGTTCTATGTCATGGTAGATCAGAAGGGTAGATTATGAAAAGTGGATAAAATAAATGCATGGACACCAAGAACTAAAAGAGGTGCTAAAATAGGGCATCAATCATCGGGTAATCTCTATTACCAAGGTACGACATGCATAGATGAAAGAGGCTAAAGACATAATTTGATGGGGTCGGACCTAAGGCATTAATATGGAACTGGTAGTCAATAATGCATCGGAGATGTCAAAAATTACCTACCCCTATATTCCAGTAAGGGATACGTACCTCAGGCCCATTTTTGTAAATGGGATCCCCCAAAAAGAGATTCAAAATCTCACTCAACAAAACCTCCTGCAAAAAGTAAACTAGGAAAAAGCATTATAAAGCCAAAAAACCCTCGAAGCCCCATAAATTAAAAATGGAATATTATTAAAGGATTTCAAAATGATTTATAAAAGAAACTCACAGCTCCTTATTTGATCATTGTGAGTTTGATAGGAAGGAAGGAAAGAACTTCCAAGGGTTTGTGAGCAAGGGAAAGGAGGAGCAAGAGGAGGCATATTCATCTAAGTGAATCGAATTTCATCCCTTTATTGGTCAAATATGCACAGGTTTCTATGGCCAAGGGAAATCATAGAAGAGTTTTGAATTTTTATGGTGAAATTATCTTGGTCGGACACTTGAAAGGGCAGAAATTCGACTATAAAATCTTAGTTGAATGCATGCTAAGGGTATGCAAGCATCCAAGGCCTAATTTTCCCCATTGCAAGGGAGTGACCAAGGTTTAGATGAAAAAAAATTAATTGCAATTTCTCCAAATATGATTTATTGTTTGTAAATTCATAATTAATATGTTTTTTTTTACTGACAAAAAAAGTGTACATGCAGGAGAAACCATGTCATAATGGAGAGAGAGACACCATAGCCAAAATTAAATTCAATCCATGGGACATGCACCAACCATAAATTCCTTAAGGGATTTTGGTTTATTAATTTTTCATGATTCCTTTCATGAACAATAAACCATTCCTAATTCCATACATCATACGTTGGCGGGATGTCGATACCCAATGATTCATTATTAATCTAGAGGAAGCTACAATTCAGGTGGTAGATATATATTTCCTTACTAGGTTGTCAAGGCAAGGAGCTCCAAAGGTACTATTAGGGGTATGCAACACTAGTGGAGTGCCCATCCAGAGTATGAGCGATGCCTATTGTGTGCCAGGTAGAGGAATAAAAAGGGAAAAAAATTGCATAGAGGATATAGCGTAATTACCACTACAAACACTAGCATATACTATGAAATGAGTGGCTAGAACCCAAGCACCCCATATAGTGACAATACTCCATCTATATTCAATGTGTATCAGATGTTTAGAGACCACACAATTCAACTGGTGTGAAGGAATGTTGGCGAATTTAAAGGATAAAATAATGAAGATGAAGAGAGGAAGGACACACATATGTGGTTACGGGAGTTTTATTTTGAGCTTCTTGTTGGAGAATATCTCAATGATGAGGCCCGTGACACTAGACTAGATGGTATATTCACCACGAACAGAACCCCAAATGATGAGATGGTGTTGTATCATGCCTAGAGAGGGTGGAGTTGATATGAGAAGTTGGTTCTTGGCCACTTATCAGAAGTGGTTGAGAGAAGCTACATTACCCGTGGATTAATATCTGTATGATGGGGAAAATTTCCAGGGAGATCCAAACATAGTCCTGCCCCCTCATGAAGACTTTGATGAAAAAAGGAAAAAAAAATGATTTTTTATTTTTTTTACTATTTTGGATTTCTTAGAATATTTAAGTTTTTTTGGAATGGGTACAAAGTTATTAAGTGATAATAGTTATGATATGTATATGTGGCACCCGCACACCCTATGGGATATTCCCCTTTGAGGAGACATGTATCACTTCCTCCTGGCCCAACAACACAAGCAGTAGAGGTGGAGGATGAGGATGAAGAGCTACGAGAATTTCCTTAACAATTTTAGGGTTTGACATTGGGATTTACTCCTAGGATTATTTCATATACCCCCGAGATATCCAGAATAACATCGTAGGGTTCAATTCATCATGTCGTCGAAGCATTCTCCATATAATTTTGAATGCGGTGTTATGTTATGATGAGAACCACTGAGTTGGAAGAACTAACATAGGGATGTGTGTTTTTTGATGTATATGCATATCTATGTCATGGTAGCTAGGGCCTCAATTGCCCGATTTTGGAACTATGTACCTGTTATCACTCATATTTTCCTTGAAGTTGTGGAAAAGGAAAATAAATCTGAGGTAACCACAAACCAACCTTCAGATACAGAATCTAGCCAATTTGTATCCAGAGAGGGCTCTCTCTTTAAAATTTAGCTTTGTTCTTAGAAAATATTAGGCTAGTTATAAGTCCAAGAGTTTGTTTGAATTTGATGGTGGAATCCGCCAACTAAGGGCACGATTGATTATTTCAGGCCATTGGGCTATGGAGTCAAAAGGATGGCTTTACTGGATTAAGTTTTTACACCAAAGATGGCTTTGTAGGGCAAGACAGCCAAACAGAGAACAATTTTAGATATTAAAGTGAATGGAATGGATTTTGAAGAGATAAAAGGAAATTAAGAATCTTTCAACATGTTCAAAGAAAGAAAGTGAATGATTACAAATAAAGAGCAGTTAAGAATTCTTTACTATAGTAATCAAAATGTTTAAACCAGCAAAACAAGAGCAATTAAAAATTCATTGTTTATAACCAGTTTAGAAGAAAACATTTAGAACAATCACAATTGAAATCAGAGTACACTTAAGCAATTTCTGATTTATTCTTTTTTGTCAATTATTCAGAAATGGAACAAAGTGATATTATAAACAGATATACAACTTAAAACATAGGATAGAAATTACTTATTGAACTGTAGTCTGACACATGAATCCTGCAAAAAAATCTTGAGCTTCAATTCATCATCCAGCAAGCCACAAAGAAATTTCTCCAAAGCACTTTTATTCCAAAAAGTCAATGTTACAGCAAAGTAGAAGAATCCACCCTCAATAAGTCAATCGAGGGCTTATTTATACAAAAAATGATACAAAATATCTCTTAATAAAATGAGATATAATCTGAAATGAATCACCAATAAGTTATAATAAAAATAGAGACAGATGGTCTCATGGATAAGACAAGAAGTAATCGATGTTGTGTTGTTTCCTCTTTTCGAGGATGTGCTGGAGGCTGGACCTATATTTGAGTTCATCATTGTCTTCTTCAGTAATTTTTTTCTAAACGACATGCTTCACTGATACTCTTTGTTTTTACTGATACACTTTCAACTGAACTGATACTCTTTGAACTTTGTTTTGTCCTTTATCCCTTATACTGTGGTAAATAGGAAAAATTTCAAATAAGGATAAATTTTACAAAATTTCCAACAAGTCTTCCCACCATTTATCTTCTGCTATTTTTTTCCGTTGAAGCTTCCTCAATGTTTCATCAGCCTCGGTATATTTGAAGAAATTAGGCTGGCTAGGAAACAAATGCCTTACTTCATGTTCCAGATAAAACAAATTCTCTAATCTGTCATGAAGATTCCTTCCTGTAGATAATGTTGCTTGTGATGAACTGGCTGAGGAATTGGCTAGATTGCGAGCATGTATGTCCAATTTCCTAGCAAAATTTTCTAGGTCCATTATTTTATCTTCTGACATCATAGGGCTAGGCAACCCTTTATTCGATAAAAAAATAAACCTTTCTCTGAAAGCAAGGATTTAAGTTTGCATGTCAAAGCATCTTCTTTCTAAATTCTGCATAAGAGTTCTCTTAGTAAAAACTCTTTTTATCTCCAGGATTGTTGCAGTTCTGTCTTGAATACCTAAATCTGCAAGTTTCTGTCTAGTATGAGTGTTCAGAAACTGTATAAGCTGATTGGCTTCCTCCGGCCTATTTCCTAATTCCGCTCATGTGGTTTTAACTTCATCCAGAGCTGCTCTGACCAAATGATTCTTCTCTTACATTATCTGAATTGAAGGCCAGATATATTTTATTGACTGGATAATATTATCCCAAAGAATTTCATGTATCTCTCTCAAAGGCTTCTCCAATGTGAGATCCTTTTCTAATGCTTTAACTAGTTTTTCCAATCTCTTGATTTCTCTTGATTTGTCAGCAACACTTATTTTTGAAAGATCATATTTCTGTTCTAAATTGACAAGTTGTAACTTTGTGTGCTGAAGTTCAGTTACTTGAAGTTTCAAGTCATCCATTTGTTTTACTAATTGTTCTGAACTCAAATTTGAAGTGTCTACCTACGATGCCTCTGCTGGCTGACCTGTTGGCTGCGTACCTGTAATTCCCTCTGTTGTAGATGTTGGAAGAGAAGATTTTTTGTCTTTCAATGCTTGATCCAGTTCTTTTTCTGTTTCAACCAATTGCTCATTCATTTTTAATAGCAACTCCATCATTTCTTCTTCAGAATTTTTCTTTATTATTTCCTCAGTTTGGGGATGTCTAGAGGCTAGAAATTTCAACTGATTTCTCAAAGCAGCAATGTCATCATCCTTATTTTTTATTAATGCTTCTATGCCTTTGACATCCTTTGGATTGTGTCCCAAACCAATTATTATTTCTTCCAACGTTTTTATTCTATTATCTTTGGCTTGAGAAGAAGCCTTTTCAATCTGCAATTGTGTACTGGTGTTCTCCAAATAATCCTGTAACTTGTGAGCTGCCATGGCTTTATCAGTCAAAGTGGAATATATCATTTCCCCAGTCTGCTTATGTAATTCAATCTGGTCGAAAGGATGGACATCCTTTGCTAGGACTTCAAATTTTTTCCTAATATAATCAGCTGCTGTTTGGGGTTGTTGCACCTTGGGTTTGAAATGGCTCATTAACATTTTTCCCTGTTGAATGTCAAAAGTTGACATTAGTCTTTCTTGATTCTTTGGAGCCATTTTCAAATATTGATTATATACTTGTAATTTCAGTGGCTCATTCCTGGCTTTGATGTTGATAAATGTCTTCTTTATATCTCTTGTATCTTTGACTGGTGTTTTGAAAGAAGATATTTCCATACTCTGTTGCTTCTGTAGCTTTTCCCTTTGAGAGGTAATGGATGCCCCACTGACTGTATCTATTTGCTGACTGCCTGATTGTCCTTGTCCTTGACTGTCAGAAATTTCTTGAAATGATTCACCTTCTGGAAGAGGATTCAATCTCTGCATTTTAGTATCATGCTGCTCTGTAGATCTATCACCAGGGGTGGATGTTTCAGCTTCTCTCTTTTTTCCTTTTTCCATATTAAGAGGAGTTTGAAGATTGGAAATTTATGTCTCATTGATCTGAACTGGAGTGATTAGTACCTAACCTTGTTCTTTGGATGTCTCTGGTTGCTCTGTCATTGTGAACTTTTCAATTACTTGTATGTCCGGTTCTTTTTCTTTTCCTTTTGATTCTACTGCATTGTTTTCTTGTAATTCATGCTGAATAATCCCAGTTGAGGAAGGGCCAACTTCTGATCTTGGTACCTGTACAAAAGAGTCTAGGTCAAGCATCTTCTCAAGATCTTTCATAACATTTCTTATATTGACCTTGTTAAACACCATGTTGAAGCACACACATGGTGTATGAGAAGAAGAATGCACACACACAAGAGACAACACAACAATGAAAGATAAGCGTGAGGCTTTCTTATTTTCCATTATACAAAGATGTACATTTATAGTACCATGGTGTGACTCTTGGTTTCATATTCCAAGGTCACTTGGACTCCATTGTGACTTTACGCATTCCACACCTACCCATGTAGGATTAGGTGTTCCAACATCCCCCCTTAATCCGAAGGGGTATGTGTGAGTCCAAGAAAAGAGTTGTAATACAAATCTGCAAAGTATGCATGGCAGCACTTGGGTTGAATCAACTCTCTGAAATGTTGGAAAAAAGAGGTGGTTTTAGGATGACCATAAACACTAGAACGCAAAACTTGTTGCAGTTCCCAGAACTCTTCCAAAACTGGCAAGAAGCTGAAAGCTTCTGCTAGAGGAATTGTCCCTCATATAAAAGGGAGACCTTCAACCTAAAAGAAGGGAGGTCTACTACCTGTGATGGTTTTAGGATTACCAACAACTCTGGAATGCTTGAAGCATTTCCTGGAACTCAACCAAAGCTGGCAAGAAGCTGAAGGCTTCTGCTAGAGGAAGTGTTCCTCATATATGAAAGGGAGACCTTCGACCTAAAAAAAGGGAGGTCTACTACCTGTGATGGTTTTAGGTTATCCACCAACCAAAGATGATGGTTTAAGGTTGTCCACCAACCGAAGGCATGCTCATGGGCATCCGTGTCTCTGGCTACATCTCTGAATATGGAATGACGAATTGTGGCTCAGGCTCGCTTGAACTGCTGGCTACAACTCTGAACATGGAATGAGAGATTGTGGCTCAGGCTCGCTTGATCTGTCGTCAAAGCTTGTACATGACCACCATTTTCCCCCCTGTCAGGGACAAGGTGAGATGATGGCGAAAACTCAACTGCAAGTTTGTTCAATATCCGTGAACAAGTTCTAACATGTGTCGTAAACATCTTCTTCGCTGTTGATGCCCATTGCCAAGAAGCGATCCATCCAAGATGAATCTTGGTTCTTGCAGGAGGCTTGTTTCTGAAGCATCTGTCTGAAGAATGAGTGTGCCGACCACAGTGCTTGCATGGATGAAGATCAAAACAGTGATCTTTCATATGACCAACTCGATCACAATGTTGGCATTTCACAATCTGTTGTTGTTGTTGTGGAGCAAGATCTGGAATAGCTGCAGGTGAGCTGTCATACATGAATCCGGCACTCTGAAATATGATGGGCTTGGTGTAGTCCGGAATATGAAAGGACACATCCTTGTCATATCCAAGACCAGTTCGGTGCTTGTTGTGGACAAGCTCTTCCCAAGGTCTGATGATGGGCTTGAGAAGTGTAGGCTGAACTGCTGCATCTGCATGTACATCTGCTCTAGTACAAGGAATTGAATGTGAATCATCTGCAACTTTATCTTCTTTCTTCTGATGAGAGTCCTTCAAAATCTTCTGAATAGAAACAGGTTCAGAATGGTGACTCTTTTGTTGAAGTTCGTCTCGTTGGAGCTGAGATTCCAACTGCAAAAACTCAATCTTTTCATGTGCATCTAGCAAACAACTCTGAATGTTACATAGAGCATCCTTGCTCATTTTTATCACATCATCAACATTTGAATGAATGAGGTTACTCAACAACTCTAATGCCTCATTGATTTTGGCCATTAGGCTCAAAAATAAATGAAAGGGTGTCGAATTCAACCAAAAATGCACCCATTTACAATGTGATGCAACAAGAAATACAATTGACTCAAAAGAATTTCCAACTATGGAAATCTCAAAGTACAAAATCTGCTCCTCAAATGATGGAGGGCAATCAACAATCCAACAACTCAAATTCACTGATTCCAACTATGAATGAAGAGGAAAATTCCACTCAAAATACAATGTCAGCTCAATACATATCTCTGCAAAATATTTGTAAATGTGTAGCTGAAAATACTTGTGCAAGAATCTTTTTATGGCAGCTGAATTTTCTTCTTCAAATAGCTATTTTCAATGATGAAAAACTTGTCTTCAAATGTGAAATTCTTCAGAAAATCACCCTTCAAATCAATGCCACAAATCATTAAATGCAAGACTTCTCTTTTCTCTTCTATGTTTTCTGTCCATTTGCTTCACATGTCATTTTCCATTTTCTGCTGTTCATAACTCTCTTTTTCCTCTCTCTCTGCTGTTTTTTTTTTTTTAATTTTTTAATTTTTTTTTAATTAAAAATTAATTAAAAAAATGGGAATAATTTAAAATAAGGGGAATGGGATTAATTAAAAGGAGGGGGAATTTAAAAAAAAATGGGAAATTATTTTTAAGAGGGAATTTATTATATGGAAAGATATTTTAATTATATGGGAGGGAAAAGGGGAATATTAAAAAAGAGGTTATTAATGGGAGGAGAGGGGTTTAAAATTAAAAAATGATATTAAATAAAGGGGTATTAATGGGGGGAGGGGGGTTTTACTAAATATCGAATTTAAAATGTAGTGGAGGGAAATGTATTGAAAAGGGAGGGGGGTTGTTATAAATGTGGGAGGGGAATTAAAAATTAAAAGAAGGAAATTAAAAATTAAGGGAATTAAAATTAAATAGATTAATGGAGAGGGAATTTAAAAAGGGTGGGGATTTTAAACAAATGGGAGGGAGTTTATTAAAAAAGGAGGAATGAATTTTAAATATTTAAAAAGGGAATGGAGTGATAAGGGGAGCGTATGGTGGAGTGTTACAGCGAAAGGGGAATTAATTAAAAATATAAAAACGAATTTAAAAAAAATGGAGTGGCATTAAAATTAAAAACGAATTGTGAGAGGAGGGGGGCCGTAAGGCTGTGGGAAGGGGGAGGCGGAGGGATGTGAGGGGGTGCAGGGTTGTGAGGGGCATTTGAGAGGGGGCAGGTTATGGCCGCGGAGGGGAGGGTTCATGGTGTTATTGCAGAGGTCGTATTGTGTGAATAATGGGTGTGTTGCTATGTGTAAAGGGTGAGGAGTGTAGGGACGGCGCAGAGAGCCGAGGGTTAGAGAAGGTTGCAGGTGTGGGCTTAAGGGGATTTAAAAAACGTGAGGGCGTATACAAGTATGGAGCTGTAGGGAGAGGGGTTTGTGCAGAGATTTTATTTTTATTTATATATATATATATATATATATATATATATATATATATTTTAAATTTAAAACAGCAGAGAGTAGAGAGCAGGAAATAACAGAAATTTCAACTTTGAAAACAGTAGAATTTTTCTCCTTTCAAATACACAGCAGATTTTTTTTTTTTCTTCAAATGTATAGCAGAACAAATCCAGCAGTAGCAGAAAGTGCAGAAATGCGGGCAATTTCAGAATTTCAAGTACTGAAATGCAATAGCAGATTGCCAATAAAACCCAGAAATTTTTCCAATAGCCCAGCAGGAGAAAATATTTTCCAGCAGTAGAAAAATGCAGAATTTAAAATGCAAAGATAAAATCAGAATTTAGAAAACCTTCAGATGTGCTTCTTCAATACCACTGCTGCTCTTCTTCAAAGTCAATTTCTGAATGCTGCCATGGATTTTGAATGCAGCTCCTCTTCAAAACCAATTCTGAATGCGGCAAAATGTCAAAATCACTGCTGCAAAAACTCTCTAAATACTGCAAAAATGCAGATATGCACAGGCCATAAACACAAATGGCTCACTCAATTTGGAGCAGGGCCAGAAATCGCCCGCTCTGATACCATGTTAAACACCATGTAAAAGCACACACATGGTGTATGAGGAGATGAACACACACACACAAGAGACTCAACACAATGAAAGATAAGCGTGAGGCTTTCTTATTTTCCATTATACAAAGATGTACATTTATAGTGCCATGGTGTGACTCTTGGTTTCATATTCCAAGGTCACTTGGACTCCATTGTGACTTTTCGCATTCCACACCTACCCATGTAGGATTAGGTGTTCCAACAGACCTGCTCAATATCATGCTCTATCAATGTGCCTTCTATCCATTCATCTATATTAGCATATTTTTCAATCTCTGGGATTCTTTGATGGATGTATGGTGCTGATTTATTTTTCATTCTTTTCTCACAAATGAAGTTGAATGGGTCATAAGGTGCCCAATAGAAACTCTTCTGTAATCTGAAACGATCTTGTAATATCTTTTTGGCTTCCTCCCCTCCATCCCTAGAGTAACAGATAAACAGACCTAATTGACTTTTGATCCGGAGTTGAGCCTTCTTCTTTGCATTACAAAAATGAATTATATCAGAGTTGTTCATTTTCCTGAAGTACTCTAATGCAAAGAGTCTCATGGGGACATATTTTGGAAATTTAAATGGACATAATTCACATCCATATATCCTGACTTCTGTGTGATTTTGGTACAAGTACCAATCACCAATCTTGTATTGTTTTGATAGCTGTAGAGTTTTCTTGATTTCATTACTGATTATGGGAGGAGAAATTCCAGTTAACAAAGTGGTTGCTGGTTGTACAAATAGATCAATAAACTCTTTATAGGAATAGGGAGAATCTTGAGAACTATGGGTGATGGCTGACCAAAAGATAACAGATCTGGGATTCCCCTGGGCATCAAGCTTTTTTGTATAGAAAGGGAAATTTTCAGACTGGTAATATATCAGGAGGTGATAGATGACAGAGGAATACTTGAACACTTTCTCATTTTCCAATATCATGAATTGATCATGGATTTTGTTGGCTATGTAAGATGGAAAGTCATACCTGACAGCATGAGGCTGTCCAGGGGTAAAAATAGACAAAAATACTAGAACTAAATGGTCAGCAAATTCACTAGTATTAAAGCCCATTATAAAAGATATCATATCCAAAACAAGTCTACCCTCCTCAGTGAAAAAAGCAGACACATAAGGGGGATGACCTTTAGGTTGATGATCAGGAAACATAAAGGTTTGAAATATGTGGCTTAGTTCTTCATGGGATAGTTTTGTAGATTTCTCAAGAAGGTCTCCCAGGGACAGGGGAGTGAGGGCTTGATCAGGTTGAAAATGAAGCATCTCGTTGATTGGCTGAGCTGTAATTGGGAAAAGGACGTCTTGGTTTGGGGATAAGACTTCTCTCTGGTTAGGATCATAATTGGCATGGAAAAGATAGATTATTTCAGGGAAAATATGAACAGAGGGAAAGAGGTATCGAGGAAGATTAGATTCCCATAACCCAATTGTATCCAAGCCATTCAAATAATTGTCTCTACAGCGACAAAAAATTCGAAGAGGGCTTTCAGTAAAACTCAGGCCTTGATTTGGAAATCCCTGTCGACTAATGATAAATAATCCAGGTCTCTATGAGGGGTGTTCAATGGGGTGACGTTTAAAGCCACAGGAACTTCCATTTTTGGTTCTTGTGGATTCAAAAATGGAAATTTGGCTTATGGTGAAAATTGAGCAAATTTACGGGTTTCGATGGGAAAAACAGGTACTGTTGCAGGCTGGGAAATCAATTACAGTTCTTCGGGATTAAGGAATGAAGTAGCAATCAAATTTTTAACTCTGTTTTAGTAAAAGAAAGAGGAAAATTGTGTTTCTTACAGAGTTCAGTGTGATTTTAGGGTAAATACCTGTTTTTGGAGAAAAGAGCGTTTCTAACAGACGCGGGTGAGTGCGGATAATCTTCTGAGAGGCTCGACTGTAATTTTCTTTGACATGATACAGGTTTGCAGACTTCAGAAATTTGAAATTCAAATTTTCTGCGTGGAGGGTGTATTCATTCAGTTCGTGCAGAATAATGAAAAAGACACGAAATTTTTGTTTTATTGGCAAAGTCAAACGGGGGGTAAATTTTTTATTATTTTAATGACTGACGTCATTCTGTACGGGAGGCGAGTCACAGGGGGGAAAATTGGTAAGTGGTTTTTTCCGCACCACTTATGAGCGGAGGCAGTTTCGGGCGAATGGGAAGTGAAGCGATATAGCGCTTGACACATAGCATACACTATTTGAAAACCACTTTTCATTTCGCACGTTAACTATCGGATGGGAGATGGCAAGCGGAATTAACATCAACCATCGATCTTGGAGCGGGAGATCGCACGGTGGACGGGACGGGAAGTTGATGGAGGTTTAACAGCGCAGGCCCGACACATTTTGTTATGAAATAATCATTTCAGGAGTCTTCTGATTGGCGGGGGCTGATTATTAATTAATCTTAAGGATTAATTAATCTCATATGGAAAAATGGTCGGGAAAAGTTAAATGCACAGGGATGATTTATTTCAAAGTTTAGTTTTAATTAAACTTTGGGTGTATTTTTCTGTCTTAAACATATATACATATGTTTAAACCTTTTTCGTATATTTTTAATATATGGCAATTAAACCAATGTGATTTATTACCATAGGGGGCGGGAATATATTTAATGTTATATTTTAGCCAAAAGGGAACATATTGTGGGTTTTTGATTTGAATAAGTTGGAATAAAATACTTTTGGCTAAAATAGCTATAATACATGGGTTTTGGGAATATTATTACAAAAGGATTTATAAATAATAGGAAAAGGTGATTTTCATAGGGAGCTAATAGATAAATTAGAGTTAATATGATAGGGGACAATGTAAACTCAAAATAATTTAAATATAACCAAGAAAGTGAGAATTCAAAAGTAAATATCATTGTTATACTTTCATCACTTAGACTTAGAATAAAAAGTGTTTTTGAGGGCTTTTTATGAAAAATTGAAGGATTTTCCTAAGTAAAATGGAATTTTACTTAGGAAAATATTTTGAGAGGTGAATGAATGTGATAATGGATAACTTCAAGTACTTAGGTATTTTTTAATTATTGGACCGAGGGTCCGGTCCCTCCAAAAGTCAAGGAAATGCCTTGAGCCCCTTTAATTTTCAAATACCTTAGCACTTAGGGGAAATTAGTGAAATGTTTAGGGAAAATGAGAGGGGAAGTTAATAATTTGACTTTGCTTTGCTGTAAACTTTTTCCAATGTAGTATCTGCCTTTGCACTTGTGATGAAAGTAAAATTGAACACATTTAGGACCATCATTCATCACATGTAATTCTGCAACAACATCTACATACCCTACCTACTTTACTCTACCATTTTCTCTTCTTTATTAGGGTGCACTTAGACTGGAAAACCCTTATCAATATTCCTTTTCTTTTACATGGCAAACCTATCTAAGTCTACACTTATTACATCCAAGGGCTCAGATTGAACTGTTGAGCACCTTTTATTAACTCTACCTATCTACTTAGCTGCCAAGATTAAACTGTTTGGCCAGAAATTTATTCTCTATTCTACAACATGAAATTGAAAAATGAATGAGTCAAGTTTAAACAGTTAGACACTTCATAAATTGTGGCAAAAGTTTGACAAGCTGCACACAATTTTGTTTATTACAAAAAATGAAATAGTAGTGGCATTTAGACTTTCACACTTTCCTGGTCTATTTTGTTTGGGGTTCATTTCCTTCACTTTTTTGACCATTTTATTCTTTTCACCCTTTGATTTTTCTTTTAGGGTATACCCTCTTTACATTTTTTTAAATTTTTTGATTTTTCGATTTTTTGAAAATATGGAACACCTTTGCACAAGAAAAAGGTTTGAACATATTGCATAGTTCAATAAGTCAATCATGAAAAATGACACCTATTGGTATAGGAGTCTAACAATACCCACATTTTTTATATAAAAATAATAATTATTTCCATGTGTTTTTATTTACTATGTATGTACAATGGATGCTTAATGATTCATGTGTGTGGTTTAAAATTTATGAATGTGAAAAATTCCAGTCTAACACATGATTAGCTAATGAATCAACCAATCAGTTCTAGTCTTAATGAATATCAACATAATCAATATAATCAAAGAAAATATCCAAGAGATGTACCCTCAAAAAGTAGCGTAAGAGAGTCAAGTTCCTTACATAATAGTGATGGTTTAGCTGAGACATAATGATTTGAGAGTCAAGCTGAAAAACCAAGTGGTGTATGCTAAGATGACTAGCCTCGGTCAAGAGTTTAATAATGACACTATATTCGGCCACATTGTTTCTGACATGGAAAAGACAAATACCCCTAGAAATCACATGCTCATTAGTGGGCGAAAATAGAACCTAAGTAGTGGAAGGATCATTCCGAGTGTAATAGCTTGCACCATCTGCAAAACCTGTATCAAGAAGTGAGGGTATTGACATCTTTGCATCAAAGACTAGACACACGGATTACATAGAAAAAATGAGAAAAATTCTAATGAAAAGAAAAAGAAATTATCATATTCACACTTATATACAATATATACTAGAAAAACTCAATATAATAGGTCATGCAAGAGTATGCCCACATTCGGGGACATGCCATGGGAGTATATGCATGAAATTATGGGAGTAAGAGACCATATGGCTCATCAGTTTAAAGCCATGCCAAGTGAAGTCAACCTTCCTAACCCAGAAAGGTTAACCATGTCAGGGACAATCTAACATATTCATGCTCTCAAAATTAACATGAGGACATAAGAGAGGATCAAGACATAAATATGGTACATGATTCTTTTCAACATGGGGTAAGGAGTCAGAAAATTCTTCGGTAGTCTAGGTAGTAGAATCCGAAGATTTGACTCGGTCCATGGTTGGAAATTCTAAGGACCACTAGGAAATTTCCCCTTGAGTCAATTCAAGATTTAAGGTATCAGGCTCGAGGATATTAGAGGCATGGTGAGGCATAACTTCCCCAACATTATCAATGGAGGGATTCATGACTCTCAAGTTGACTAGCTGAGCTTGTTTTTCTACGAGAGAGTCAGGTGGAACAAGCAGAGTGGGTGCCTATGTGGGTGGAGGGTCCTGATCATAATCCATATTGTGATGGATTTTTTGACCAGCGTCAGGAGGTACTGACAGAACTTCCGAAGAGTAAATTTCTTCCACAACAAGTGGTAGAGGGTGATCACGAGGTTGATCAACATCTATAATAATAGGTGACACGACCCATGGATCAAGATTTTTATGGGATCCAAAAGTGCCAAAAAAGATCACATGCATGAGTCCTAGAGGAAGATATAGAGGGAGTGCTAGGCGAGGGGATTTGAGGGGAAAATCCCATAATATATTAACTTTTGAGGATTCCTTCTCCAACACTCTGAAATTGACAAGAGTGATATCCAACGAGTGGTACTGAATTCCCCGTGGTGGAAATCTGGGCCAATGGCACACAATAGTCAAGCTACTCGATAGTGATAATTTTTCCTTCATGAGGAAATAAAAGTACACAAAAGACATGCAAGACAACTACAGTCATGGAATAAATCTAACTACGGGAAAGGAGTACGTTGTAATCCAATGATGCGTTCACAAATTCAACATGGACATACATATTCCCCCCCCTAACTCGATGGAGAACTTTGAAAGAACCTCCTTAGGTACAAAGTTGTGTCCGTCAAAGGCTTCAACATGGACATACATATCCCCCCCCCTAACTCGATGGAAAACTTTGAAATAACCTCCTTAGGAACAAATTTGTGTTCGTCAAAGGCTTGGAGTACATTGTAATCCAACGATCCATTCAAAAATTCAACATGGACATACATATTTCCCCCTAACTCGATGGAAAACTTTGAAAGAACCTCCTTAGGTAAAAAGTTCTTATATGTGGCGAGTTCCAGAGATCGAAGAGCCTTCCATCATGATGCTGACATGACACACGTGGAAGATACTTCAACCACCGAATGCAGATGAATATTATTATGAAAAATATGCATGAAAATATGAAAACAAATCTGATGGGAAAGGAGAGGATAAGTCTTGTCAACTGTAAAATAAATTATACATGAGTCAAATAGATCTACCCCGCCAATCGCAGACAACAATGTATTGTGTTGTTGACGACATATTTGCAAAACCTCCAGGGAAGACATGGCACAAGGAGCCTAGGAAATATCCTCAACAATGTTGTAATGACGAGTGGCCTAGTTGAAAGGATTGTGTATTATCTTATGAAGAACACCTTTATGGGGGCGATCGATATGTTCAATAGGCTTATTTAAAGCGAGAGGTCCAATGTAAGTAGGTGGAGTTGGTGAGTCCTTAGAAGAACTCCACTCAGGAACATCATAGGATTTGGAACATGTAGTCACATTCCCGTATTCCTTACACATAAAGGTAGATTAACTATGCGTGGAATGAGAAGATGACCCCTCATTTCCACCTTGTGGAGATAGAGGAGGTTGAGGAACCATTTGTTGTTTAGGTTGTGCAGGGGATGGATGATTCAAGACGACAGGCAGTTAAGTAGATGGTGGCGAAAGGAGCCTATGGAGTTAATCCATTCAAGGGAATTGATGAATGAGGGGGAGTGTGACTTTATGACAACATTAACTAGTTCCCCCTCCATGATTATGAGGATTTTTTTGAGGTTCTTGAGAATTTTGGGTCTTTTTTTTATTCTTCTTATTATTCTTTTTATCACCAGATGATTGGTTGTTCTTAGGTTGATTGGACTTCACCGTAAGAACGTCAGTGGACTACTCAAGAGAGGGTGCTTTAGTAGAGCCAGACGCACTTATTGGGGCTTGAGATTTAACAATCAATTTCCCAAGTTGGGTACCAAATTAGGCTCACAAAATAAAAAACAGACCCAATCACACCTTCGACATATGGGCCAGGAACAAATTTAGGGGGATCAATACAAGGCCTAGGGGAATTTGGGAAAACATTGTATAGTGTACCTAACTATGAATAGATAAAATCCAATTGTTGAGAAACTAAAGTAGCTTTATCCTTGGTAATGGCTCAAAACATGGACACATCCTTTGAAATATGGGGTCAGAGAGAGTGAATGAACCATTTACCCAATATTTAGTTAGGTAATTCGGATCTCATGAAACTCTTGCAATGATGCCACTAATGAATGTGATAAGGAAATAACGTGGCATCATATTGTTTGAAATTTGACAAGAGATCAGAGTAGATATTATACTGAGTAGGAAACTATAATTTTGTCAAGAATGTTTGAGCTAAAGAGGCAACGTCGTTGTAGTATGGAGTATCTAACTAGATAGACCACTTTCTGGCATCCTCAGTTAACGTACTTTGGAACAAGAGATGTTTAATAGAATCATGCACCAAAGAATTATAATAACACCATAAGTGATAGGTGGTAATGTGGGTGGATTTATTCTCCTCAGGCTTCCCTTCAAAATTCGGAATCTCAGATGGAAATTTAGTGGGCATGGGTGGCCACCAAGCATCATGATGAATGGGGTCATTAGTGAACTTCACCAAATATTGTAAATCAAGAGAATATAATAATGGATTGTGGAGTTGGCTAAATGGACCATAGGAAGGAGAAGCCCCTAAGAAACCTTCCAGTCCCCCCATATAAGTATTAGAATGAGGAACTTGCTAGTGAAGGAAAGGTTTCAACGTGACATAAGACTATTGCACGCCATAATGATTGGTAAATGCATGTTTCCCCCGGGGGTATGTTACCCGAGAGAGAAAAGGACCCCAAAGAGTATGAATTATCATGGGGTTGTACCAAATATTAAAATAAGGACCACTCTGCATAGTAGGACTAGCATAGGGAGGATAATCTGTGTGGGAGACGGTACTGGAAATGAGGTTTTCCCGAGGTAAAATAGCCCCCCGAGGAAAGGTGTTGGTAGGTGGCATCCTTCCAAAAATATAACTATACCAATATTATGATATGTTAGGTGAAACTTTCCCCCAGGCTACTTAGGAACAACTCATGATTGCCCCAAAATATTTCTGGAAATAACCATGCCTGAATGAGAAAAAGGAGTCGTTGGTTGAGAAAAGTTAGGTGAACAAATCTTCATCCTTCTAGCTAAATAAGATGATACACCATAGTTGGCATAGAAGGTGATGTGGGCATGGAAACATTAGAGAATTTTGCAGGATATTTTTGGAGCGAGGTCCCCTGAATCACAAGTTCCAATGCTCTTTTTTGTATGTTTGTATGTGTGCATTGCACAAATGTAGTCAAAGTACTTTTTGCCCCAATTTTGGACATAACTTAAGATTAAATGTAAACTATGGGTCTCAAACCATGGTTTGAGACCATAGTATCTGTGTGTTAGGAGTTTATTATAAATAGATAACGTTTGTATAAGTCAAGTAAGTGAAGTAGATGTGATATGTGATCTTGATATTTAGATGATATATGCATCTGTAAGGGTTTTGGGTTGGGTAAAAGGATCCTGTTGGCTATGTGCATCGAGACCTAGTCCTAGTAGTGTGAATAACTGTTGGATGTGTGCATGGAAGGTATTGTAAGGGTTTTGTAAGGGTATTTTGAAGGAAATTTGATGTATTGACATATCTAAAGAATTAATAGAAGGAACAGTTTTGGCAAATTATCTGTGTTATGCGTATAATTGATGTTTATGTTTATTGTTTATGCTTTGATGAGATCACACTATATGTTTACCTATTGGTGAATCTGTGGGGCTAATTGATGTTTTTATGCATGAGTATTGACATCTATTAAGTAATTTATTGGTTAGATCTAGATCTGGTTTTGATTTAGTATCTTCGATAAGAAAGACAAGTATTTTTGTATATTCTGTCAATGATTTCACAAAGATCTGTAATTATGTTCTAATTCACTACGCACATCTGTGGAAGACCAATTAGGGTTTTTCCGATGACCACTTCATTAAATTATCTCTCAGGGTGTGAAAACCTGGTTCCAACATGCCCCCCTACTGCTTTGGGTGAGACTTTGGTTTGCGCAAGAAGATCATTGCCAAAAGGGCCAGTAATTGGAGGGTTTTTTGGTTTATCCATAAACTCTAAACCTAGGTCAAGACCCCTCATGCCAACAAATGGTCCCAAGATCACCTACCCCACCATGCATTCCATCTCCACCTCCACCTCGGCCCCCTCCTAAAGTAGATATGGTTGCATCCATGAAGATACCTAATTTCAGAGGTATTGACAATGAGGAAACTGATCACTTCTGGTTTGTAACCGAGTCCATATGTTAGGCTCAACAAGTAAACAATATTTATAGCAAAAAATCACAGCTGGATTCTGCATTCTAATATCACGCTCTATACTTATACATTAGGTATGCGCAAGAAAACCCTAATTCTATTCTCAAAGAAATTAAAGAAGCCCTAAAAGATAAGTTTAAGAAACCTAAGTCATACATGCAGCTGGTGATAGAGATGAAGGATATCTATCAAGAACCTATTGAGTATGTATGGGAGGCTGATCAAAGATTAAATCACACCATGAGAGATGGTGAATTTGTGATTGATGATACTTAGCATAAAGAATGGTTCATTCTTATGTTTCTCCCGCATCTGCACCAACCATTAGGTCAGCAACAGATTTCCACGCAAGTTGAGGTTGTAGAAGTTGAAATGAAACTAGAAGCTACCCCAACACCTATTGCATTGGGAACTCAACAGATTCAAACTCAGCTGGAAGCTATGCATCTAAAAATTCAAAATCTGCGTAAGGACAAAGGAAAGGAGGTCTACGCAGAGGTCTAGTATATAAAGTGCAAAGTGTTTGGGAATCATAAGGACCAGTTTCCTATTTTTAACAATTATCTAAATGCTCGAGGTCCTAGTCCACTGAAGAGACTTGTATGTTGTGCTATATGTTGGATTATTGGGCTACATAATACAGATTATTTCCAGAGGGTCGGAAAATATCAGCTCAACTTACAAAAACCATTTTTCAAGTTCTGCTGGTCTTTAGGGCATGATGAGTAGCATTGACGTACCTATGATATGATGTTGGATAAATATGAGATCTACAGAATGAAGGTTCAGCTTACATCACCAGCATCCCCTTCTGGGTGCGGAGGAATCCAAAGCATAGAAAGAGGCCGAGGAGGTTGATCAGCTGGTCGAGGAAGAGGACAAGTGATCTGTTTTAACTGTGGTGAGGTTGGTCATTATGCACATGACTGTCTGAATCCAACAAGATAGTCCTGTAGGTACTAGAGAAAATTTGATCATGTTATAGAATATTTTCATGTCTTGATTGATAAAATGTAGGAAAATAATACCCCAATGAAGAATATGCAGATGGTTCACGTAGAGACTCAAGAGGAAGATCCTTGTGTGAATGTAGTTACCAAGAGTGGTGTAGCTACCAATGAAGATAAAGTAAAGCAACCTACCACTGATGTATGGATCCGAAAATCACTTTAAGCCAAATATGGGCTTAACATTCAATGCACAAAAGAAACTTTTATTGAAGCAAGGAAAAGAAGTAGAACACTGAAATGAGATGGAGGAGAAGAAGAGATAAAGCCATTCTTACAAGCATGCATAAATTTGTTGCATAACACAAAGGCTGCTGAAAAATTGCAGGCATTAATAGATAATAGTGCATAAAAAGAATAGCCTCTGGTATAACAATGCGTAGTCAACAAAATATATAAGAATAAGAAGATAATGGGTAGGGAGATGCATCTGACCGTGCAGATCGATGATTATGAAATGGACCAAGTGATTCTAAATTTGGGATCAGATGTTAATGTTCTACCTAAACAAACATAGCAACGGATGGGAGAACCAAAGCTGGAATGGTCCACTATCCAACTGCGTATGGATAACTAGAAGAAGATCATTCCCTTGGAGAGATTATCAAAAGTTGTGGTAGATATAAAAGGTGTTAAGGTGTTGGAAGATTTTGAATTCATACAAATTGTAGATGATACTGATGCCTATCCTACACTGCAAGGATTGGATTGGGCCATTGACATGGATGGTGTTATCAAGCTAAAGAAAAGAAGATGGAATTTGAGAAAAATGGATTTAGGGTCATCATTCCTTTGGATCCTGTAGAAGGTCAAACATATACTGAACTAGTGCGCACTCAGGACAATATTGATCAAATCTATAAGCTAACTTTGTGCAAGGAAGAGTGTATTAATCTGACAACAGATGGGAATATTAAATGGGAGAAGGATAGTTCTTTCTTTTTAGACTCTAATGAAGAACTAGAGAATTGGTAGAGCCGACTGCATGAGGTTTTTGTGTTGCATTGTAATCGGGTGACCCACACTCTGCATTTCATAACATCTGAGGTACGTGATTTCACACATTATGATGGCTCAACTAATGTAAATATGTTCCTAGGAGAACTAGAAAGGATTGTGCCAACATCACAAAGGTTCCATGCTTTGGATATTGGCTTGTGTGCTACTCTAGCAAGATGTTAGGAAAAACATAAAGAGAACATGGGATACTTAGAGGAATGCCTGAACATGATGCAACTATGGTTTGAACGACCAGTCATTAGAGAAGAGGACTTATACTTTGGCAAGGAGGATCCATGCACACATCTGGCCAAATTAAATCAGGTATGGGGTGTATAACAAAAGCCTGAATGGGTTCATATGATTATTCATACATTGGGAAAGGTGCCAACTGAATGGTACTTGGAAACAAAGCTGCATATAGGCACTAGCGATTGGTCTGCGCTGATAGACAATTTTCTTCTTACCTTTAGCTTTGAAAGTGGATTTGAAAAAATTGGCCAGGCTATGCATTATATTCAAGAAGTCCTCTTTGATTCCACTAAGCCTATAATTGAGTGTGTGCCACTAGCTTGGGACATGCATATGCATGCCATTGTGAGTTTTAGAAATCTGAGAGTAGAATAAAATGATAAGGATCCATGAAATGTCATGATTCCTAAATCTAAAGGAAAATGCACAGTGGTTGGGCCTTCAATTACTTCAGTGGATGTAAAAAATCTACTAAGGTTAACATAGGTGAATATTGGAACTAAAGAACAACCTAAGTTATCAAATATTGGAGACTAATTGGATGATGATACAGTAGGAAAGGTTGTTGAATTGGTGATATAATATCAAGATCTTCTCCCGAAAAAGTTTCAGAGTTGAAGGGAATCATTGGGGTCCTAGCAGTAATGATGATCACATTGAAACCTGATGCACACCTAGTAAATAAATGCCTAGATAGGTTAAATCCCAGATATAAATAGAAATTGAAGGAAGAGTATGATAAAATGGTGGTAGCAAGCATCATTGAGTTTGTCAAAGAAGCTGATTCAGTAAGTCCAATTGTGGTGCAAGATAAGAAGACCAAGGGAGAAATCAGAATCTATCTTGATCTACGCAAACTGAATGATGCTTGTGTGTATGATCCATTCCAAACTCCATTCTCAGATGAAATTTTGGATAATGTTGGAGGTCAAGAAGCATACTCTTTTATAGATGGGGTCTCAGGTTATCATCAGATTGAGATTGCACTAGAATATAGTAGTAATACCACTTTTTCTACTAAATGGGGATCTTTCCAATATATAGTTATTCCATTTGGATTGAAGAATGCTCCTGCAATCGTCTTGCGTGAAGTATTTGTTGCTTTTAAACAATACATACATAAGCTTTTCAAGGTATATTTTGATGATTGAACTATCTTTGGGTTGCTAAAGAAGCATGTGTCCAACCTGTGCTTAATGCGGTATACTTGTAGAAAATATCAGATCTTATTACATCTAAAGAAGTGTATTTTATATGTACCCTTTGGAATAATGGTGGGACACATTGTCTGCCAGCAGGGATTGATGGTGGATCCTGCCAAGATTGATGTCATAGTTTTTGAGCCGTGAATACGACCACTTCTTAACACTTATTTCATCCATTTTCACTCTTCTTTATCATGTCATTTATTATAATTTATAATATAAATCCATTTTATAATGATTTATGCTCTTATGGATGAATATTAATTCTTCTCCTTTATTTTTAATAAATTGATTATTATTATGCATAATTTTATCAATGATGGTTTATTAATATCATTCACCATTTTAGCCTCCAAAGATAATTGCCAGATTACAGATTTGATGAGATATTCCAACTCAGAAATCCGTTGGAATAAGAAGTGACAGTTTTGCGGTTGAGATTATGACCAAATGAAGATTAATCTGGAAAATCTGGAACATGGGTTTTGTCCAGAACGGACCCAATTAACTTTATAAAGTAACTTTTTGCCCAAATGCGGCCTGTATTGAGAGATATGCAGGGTTCTTTGAACACGATTTTCTCAGTTCTGTTGTTGCGGCCGTCCTCCAAATCTCAGCTACAAAGCCAAATTCGCCTTGCTCTTGTTCAAAGATTGTTGGAAATATATTTTCTGGTTGATCATATTGTTATGGAAGATTATATTTGCTATTTAATTTCTCCTCCTTCTGATTATAAAAGGAGAACATGTATTGTGTATTGGGGAGGATGGAGGAGAATGGATGATTATTGTATTTATTTTGTATCACTATAATTCCTTGACTCTTGTGATCAAAGAGAAACTGATGTAAAAGCAATGCATGTTTGATTAATACAAAGAGGCGTTTTTATTCCATTTCTCAAGCTCTGCAGTAGCCCAGCGGTGCTTTCACCGGTGGTTGAGGGCCCAGCCCTGGTGGAGCAATCCGCTGTTTGTATTTCTATTCTTTTATTTCTGTTGTGTGAAGATTTAATTATTTGAATTGCATTATAATTGTAATTGTTGTTCATTTCATGTTACTGTTCCACTTTCTGTTCATTGTTTATTTACAGCTTTCGATTTGCAAATAGATGAGTTACAGTTATATGCTGTTGTTCCTTTTCTGGATTTCATTTCCTTTCAATTGTTTCACTTGCTTTAAGATCGCCGAACTGTAGTGGATAGAGATATTCTCTCCAGAGTCCCCAGATTTGGTCATCTTACATCGATTTCTAGGGGAAAGAGTTATTGCTACTGCATCCATGATCGATGTTTTGCAAGATTTATGTAGTTTAATCTTTCCATTCATGTCACTGTAATTAGGTTTATTTACAAGCATTTGTTACCTTTGCATTTATTCTGTACTACATCTTCACAGCATTGCTCTTGGATAAATTTCTGCCTCAGACTGAGTACACTCTTGAAATAAAAAATCGCTCCCGGATTGATAATTAATGTGATATAAATAGGTGTTCAAAAGATACCTTTTTATGCCTCGACAATAGTCAATTTGAAAGTACCTAAAAATATCAAGTTTTTGCACTCAATATTAGGGCATACGAGGTACTGTAGGAATTTTAGTCACGGATATGCGCTGATAAATATGGCCATGGAAAAGTTGTTAAATAAGGATGCAGTGTTCTACTGGGATGAGGAATGTGAAAATAGTTTTGAGCTGCTCAAGGAAAATATGGTCATTGCACCCATCCTGGTATTCTCAAATTGGTCCAATGCTTTTCATGTACATGTGGATGCCTCTTATATTGCGCTCGGCGTTGTGTTAGTGCAGCCAGGGGAAGGAGAAATTGATCATCCCACTACTTATTCCAATAAAAAACTTTCAAGCATGGAGAAGAATTACTCAACCACGGAAAGCGAAGGCCTCAGATGGTATATTCACTACATAAATTCCAGCATTATCTGTTGGGAGGTCACTTAAAAAGTTGATTGATCATTTTGCTTTGAAGTACCTGGTCAACAAGCATGTGTTGGGGGGGAATATCTGTAGGTGGTTGTTGTTATTTCAGGAATTTGAATTTGAAATTCTAGTGAAGCCATGATAATTAAATGTTGGACCAAACCATCTTTTTCATATTGAATCAGGAGAAGAGCCCACAAATATAGATGATGGATTTCCCGATGTGTATTTGTTTGCGAGAAAAGTGTTTGATGAGAATTTCCCTGATATCATTAAATTTCTGACCACTAGCCACGCGCATGAGGAATACATAGTGGAGAAGAAGAAATAACTTGTGGCATGTGGAATAGACTTCACCGTTTTTGTTGGACAGTTGTACAAATTAGGCATGGATGAATTCCTGCGCAGGTACATCTTGGAGTATGAGAGGTGGTAAATTGCCAATGAAGTGCATGGAGAAATTGTTGGTGGTCATTATGTAGGAAAGGCTACTATGCATAAGATCTTGCGTGCTGGATTGTGGTGGCCCACACTACAAAATGATGCCTATGTGCACTACTGCGCCCGTGATGTTTGTCATCAAACAGGGAAACCTTTGCGCAGGGACAAGATGCCCCTGCATCTATAGATGGAACTGCAAGCTTTTGAGAAATGGGCTATTGATTTTGTGTGACCTATTAATCCTCCATGGAGGAAGAGCAGTGCACACTACATCATCATTGTGACAGATTATATAACCATATGGGTTGAATCCAAACCATTAAAATTTTTTACTGTTGATACTGTTGTGCAATTTATTTTTCAGAATATAGTGACTTGGATTGGTTGCCCTCAGATCCTATTCAGTGACCAAGGTGTACATTTTGTAAATGACATTATCGAAGCTTTGACTGAATAATTCAAGATGTGTCATGAGAAGAGCTCTCCTTATCATCCTTAGGAAAATGGTGTAGTTGAAGATTTTAATAAGGCCTTGGATACTATGCTCACTAAGGTACACAATGCTAACAGAAATTATTGGTATGAGAAAATACCTACAATTCTCTGGGCCTACATGACTAATTTCAAAAATTTGACTCAGAGGACACCTTTTAGGATGGTCTATGGGAAGCAGTATGTGTTTCCCATGGAATTCATTGTTCCAAATCTGTGGATTACAACATTTATCAATATGGCTGAAGAAGATGCTCTGGAAGAATTGTTTTCTTAGTTGGTTTCTCTGGAAGAGGACCAGTTTATTTCCAATTATCACCAGCAGGTCTAAAAGGTGCGCTAGAAAGCCTGGCATGACAGGATTATCAGGAATAAGGTGTTCAAGGAGGATGATTTGGTCTTACTGTATGAAAGAAATCTTGCACACCACCCAGGGAAATTGAATATGCATTGGTTAGGCCCCTCTGTTTTCAAGGAAATCACTGATGGTAGAGCAGTGTGCCTAGCCCTTTTGAATGGTGAATACCTATAGGGATATGTCAATGGAGGTCTTCTAAAGATGTACATGGATGAACCTGTGCCTACCAATTGACTATATGACTGAAGTATCAGACCTGCACAGTTGAGATGGAAAATGCGCAGTAAGGTGTGGCACATGCATAGTATCTACCCCAGGGGATTAACTGGTGCCTAGAGGTGTCAAAAACTAGCCATTGGAACAGTAAAACTGGATAAGACAGAATTATTACCATTTTTAGGCACATCCAAGATGCATTTAATGAGGGTAATTTTCTAGATTTTGGACCATTTCTTTAGTAATGGAACCTTATTAATGCCCAAGGAATCATTGTAGATGTGCCACAAGTAAGCATGGGATCACAATAGTTACCTTTGCATTGTAAGCGATTTTCATGCTATGAGCTATTTATTTGTCTTTGCCATTGTTGGATCTATGTCTGCATTGGATCCTGTGTTTCAGGAATCATTGCGTTGAGCACGTTTAGGATATTTTATTATGAGTACAATGACTACTTTTAGACTCGGAGAAGACCTTGCTGCACAGGAGGTTCCTATGGTAAAGACCCTTGCGTCGTCTTAAAAAAAGAAGGGACAAAGATCTAGGACTTACAAGTCCCCAAGGGAGAAGATCCCCAAACCATGCCACTCTATCAGATAGAAGATGAAGAATTCCATGCATGAACTCCTGGAAACTATTAAAGAAGGGGATGATGACGTAGTAGAAGTAACACCATTCTTGCGGCTAATTGGTTACATTGTGCTGCAAAAACCTATAGCGAAAGTGTTGAAGGACTTGGATAAGATGATAACATGTATCCAAGTGCCCCTAATCCCAGAGAACGTCCCAAAGGAGAGGGAAATTATAGCCAAAATTCCTTAGCTGCGATTCAATGACTGGGACATCGCAGACATGGAGAAATTTCCAGAGCTCACGTGAGAGATTTATCTTAATCCAGTTCCATATGCAGGAGGTCTAGTATGCCTTGAACCAAAAAGATAAATGCTAGGTCTACAAAAGGTGGGCCTCCTCAATCTTTTGTAGATCCCTCATTCTAGGCACAACCCCATTAATGATATATGTGTCAGGAAGCTATTGGAATTAGTGCATGATGATGTGCTTTGGCTAGGAGAGCACATCCCAATCGATGTAGATCTAATTCACAGAATCAGAGTATTGCAAAGCAAGGGGGGCGAATCTATGGCCAATTTCAGAGGGAAAGCATAGGAGAAATCACTGGCAGACAAGATCAACAATAAATATAATGTTACGAGAAAATCCTGGGGATTTTTGGTACAAAAAAATTAACGACCCAGTAGTCTATTTTTGCACGGTAATCTTGGCTTGAAAGATGATGCACAAGTGTAGGCCAAAGAAAATGCCTGCACATGTAATTGCTCTCGCTGGGAAGTGCGAAAAAGGTGTCATATAAAACTGGTGCGCATACCTGTGTAAATAGTTTCTTGAAAACTTGTGCAAAGTCCAGGAGGAGGGAAAGCACTTTCAGTATGCTTGGATCTTATTGTTAATCACACTGATCAAGTGGAAAACCACTAAAGATACCTATTTTCCAAAAATTCCAAAACCAATGTGCGAAGATGTGCACTACGAAACCCTCTAGCACTCCTCTGACCCAGTGCAAGAAAAATAAAACAAGATATTTTGGGTCCTCTATGATGCAAGCTTATACGAGGCAGCACAGTCAAAGTCGCGCCTATCCCCCACCCTTTATGAGTAGTAAAAACTGGTATCCGTGCAAAGGGAATTTTAGAGGCTATGTGTTACAAGTTGCCTTACTTGGTAACTAAAGATAATTTGATCATGGTCACAACAGACTAGCTACCGGCGTGGTTGACTCCACCAACACAACCATGCACCCTAATAGGAAAATCTATAGATAAAGCCATAGAAAAGCCTGCTAAAATAGTACTGCCGACTATGACAAACACACATGGTGAAAGGGAGCCTACATCGACCACAACAAGAGACACCACTAAAACCATTATGCCATAAAAATAATGGCTCTGTGCCCAAGGAAACAAAAGCATCAAAATAAAAATGCACAAAGTGAGGTGCGCATACTAATTTTGGGTCAAGAATGAAGGAGAAGGGTTCGAAGAAAACAGGAAAGGGGGTCCTAACATTGACCGAGGACAATCTCAATGAGATTGCAAATATAGTTACCATTGCGCAAGACGATTGATGGATGGACATGGAGGTCCAATATAAATCTGCATTGGAGGTTGTATAGGTTGGCCTACGAGAGTTAAAAATTCAAGTGAGCCAAATCCAGGCGAGCATGACTCAAGCGAGCTAGACCAGTGTGTTTGTTACCAACGCACAACCTTTTGATGTAGCCTTACCACTGTTCAGGGAAGGGAAATTTTTCAATATCCCCTTTCCATAAATTCAAATGGATGCAAGCCAGAGCACTCAATTTACTGGTACAAGTGATGTTCATATTAAATGTATATGCTACCTGTAGGAAAGCTCCATTTACTTCACTCTGTTATTTCTCACGAGCTACAGTACCTAGAAGAAACATCATAGACGCAAACCAAAGATGCACATAAATAGGTTTTACAAGTACATGAGTAGCAACAACAGGAAGAAGTAGCTTATCAAGAAGCAAATACCCAATGCGCTGGGCTGGAAGCCAAGATCAACCAAGTTTGCCAGGATATTCCAGTGGTCGTAGCCACAACTACACCTATAGAAAAGTTGGATAGGCTAACTCTTGCAATCAAGGTTGGCCACACTAAGGCTCACACCATCCAAGATGAGTATGAGAAGTATATCATGGACCTTCAGACCATGCTACAACTGGAGACACCACTCGAGGTACACTCCCAGTGTGCAGAAAAGGTGAAGCAGGCCCATGAAAGTATCATTGCCGCAGTCACTTAGTGTGACCAGTCTGTGGCTGAGGCCATGGAAATTTGGGCCTTTGTATAGAATGATCCGGTCGTGTAGCATTTGCGTGACACACTCATCACCAAGGAAAAATAGTTTGAAGATATCCACGTCATAGCACTGACTTTGGTGGTTCAACAGAGACTTTCTCATCTACAGGAAGGTCGCAAAATCGAGGGATAAATTGTAGATTTTCACCGTAAAGAACAGTTGCTCACAGAATGCATGCAACCATGGGTACAGGAACCACTTCCAATCTCTCAGATGCTGTAAAACACACTCAAAATCATTCAAAAAACCCAATGCAGTGTGGATATGTCCACTGAAGGGCCCACAACATATAATATGGTTCAACAAGAACACAGTGCAGCAACGCAGAGCCTTGGGTTAGTGCTCCCTATCTATGATTTTGTCAAGATGCTCCGAGACAAGACCAAGGAGCCTCCAGAAACATGTTATTGACTCAGTACGAGTCACATGTTTGTGTTGGGGGCCTATTGGAGCAGCATCCCCTGAGGTACAACTTCCAATTATCTTTTTGGTATGTTTGTATGGGTGCGTTGGGCAAATGTAGCCAAAGGGATTTTCGCCCCAATTTTGGACATAATTTAAGCTTAGATGTATATTATGGGTCTCAAACCATGGTTTGAGACCATAGTATCTACGTGCTAGGCGTATTATAAATAGATAGAGTTTGTATAAGTCAAGTAAGTGAAGTAGATGTGATATGTTATCTTGATATTAGGATAATATCTATGTCTGTAAGGATTTTGGGTTGGGTAAAAGGCTCATGCTAGTTGTGTGTGAGGAGACCTTGTCCTGGTAGTTTGAGGACTCTAGTGAATGTGTGCACGAAAGGGATTTTAAGGGTTTTGTAATGATTTTTTGATGGAAAGCTGACGTATTGACAGATATGAAGAATTAATAGAAGGGACATTTTTGACGAATTCTCTGTGTTATGCGAATAATTTTTGTTTATGCTTATTGTTTATGCTTTGATGAGATCACACTAATTTTTTTCCTATTGATGAATGTGCATGGATAATTGATGTGTTTATGCATGAGTATTTACATCTATTAAGTAATTCATTGGTTAGATCTAGATCAGGTTCTGATTTAGTATCTGTGATAAGAAAGACAAGCATTTTTGTGTATTTTGTCAATGGTTGCACAAAGATCTAGAATTCTGTTATAATTCACTACTCACATATATGGAATATAAATTAGGGTTTTGCTGAGGACCACTTCATTAAATTCTCTCTCAAGGTGTGGAAACCTGGTTCCAACACCCCCCCATACTGCTTCGGGTGAGACTTTGGTCTGCGCAAGAAGATCATTGTTGAAAGGGCTAGTATTTGGATGGTTTTATATTTTATCCATAAATTTTGAACCTGATTCAAGACCCCTCAAGCCAACATAGATATAGATAAGACTCGTGGAATGCCCCAAGAAGAAGTGAGAGGTGTAGCCATAGGAGTATATATGGCCCCACTAAGAGGCACTAATTACGACATGGCAGAAGATATTGCCAACGCAGAAGGTAACGAGGTCTCAAACTTCGTCGTAGGTTAGACAAATGATAAATTCATAAAATTATAAGTGGGTGTGGAACTGTCTTGGTTTAGCCACAATAACCCACATTCTAGTGGATGAAAGGTGGATTGGAAGGAGTAGCAAAATTGTCTGCCAAAGTCTCAATAGAGATCAGATCATTATCATAAGGACTAGTTACAGGCTCCAATAATATGTGGTGGTCCATGTCTTCAGCTTTGATAGGCACTCTCCATGCAAATGTCACAAGTCCACCTCACTCAGGAAGGAAACCGTGAAGATGACATGAATGACCACAGATAAGTTCATCCAGGGTCAAAAATTATAAATAGATATAATTATGTTAGTGAAAAAAAAGTAGGGCCAAAAATATTGACTCATAACAAATGAAACACACTAGAAACGTCCTTAAATATAGCACATAGAAAAGAAAACACAAAGAAGTTGGTGGTGGAACAATTATACTAGCGACCTACTGCCCAATGCTTTTAGCTGTGAAATTGACACAAGTTCCCTCACTAGACATGGAACACCCCAAGATTGGAGTAAGAGAGTATGAATAGTATATTTCCTAGGTACGAATAATATGACCCCAACCCTCCACATTTGTATGAGCCCTAAGTTATAGGCCACTATGGTTACCACCGAAAATAACACGGCCTAGGGGAAAATCGCATGACAAAACCACATGCAAGGGAGAGCCACTTAAATCCAAAAATAGATAATACGGAAACTCCCTTGAGAGTTGCCTCCCAAGTGGTCCCCAAGTGCAACAACAAACTCTAATAACATTGTGTGTAAGCGTGAAAATTCTTCTATATCGCACCACCCTGAATTAACAAAAATGGTCATTTCACCTCGCCTAGCCCAAGTGTGACCTCATGCTTGAATCTCTTGTTAGAAGGAATTCCTAGACTGCACTAATACGAATGGATTTATCTCTGTACCACAAGTTTATAAGTTGATTTTGTAGTCTTGAAGCAGTTAACTCACTCTCCTATCTCCAATACCCTAGCCTAAGCTAGTGTTGGTGTACTACCAGTAAAAATTAAAGACGAACCTAGTTAATTTTATTAATGCGTTGATTTAAATTTGTTTATATTTATAGAGTTGAGATGCGGTGTGAAATGGATATGGTGTGAATAGCTCTTGTTCATCATCCAAATCCAACTATATGAAATTTTTTATTCAATTAAATGAAATCTAACTACATGAGGGTAAGAGTTTTCATGACACACCAAGTCTTATTGTGTTGCATCTCTTAGTAAATTATATTAAATAAAAATTATACCAAGTTTAAAATATGGTTTACCCAAGAATCAAACCGAAATGAAAAATCAAAGTAACCAAAAAGAAACCAAAGAAAATTTCCCAAGAAAAAATGCAAACAACTCCAAAAGAGTTAGAGCTAGGAAATCAAAGCCAAACAAATTGTAATGTTCCAAATGGGGAAAAATAGGCTCAGTACGGAATAAATTAAGATATTACATTATGGATTCACAATAGTATGGAATAAAACCAATAATTCTAAACCAGAGATAGACTGTTAGGGCATTTACTGGCTATATCACCTCTAAAGAGAGGGTGAGAACCAGAGGCTTCCTAGCCTGTTCCAGACTCTGTCTATAGAAGACTGATGAAACATATCAAGAGTGGGAATGACACACTCCTCTTAGATTTTTCTGCCCTTGGAAACCTTAGATATATAGATCTAAATAATGGATCCAAAAGAGAAGCAAAAACCAAACAAGGAAGAAGCGAGAAATTCCACTCTCAGGAAAATCTGCAATAGGCTCAAGGAAAACACTGTATAAGAAAGCCAGTGTAAAAATAACATAGAAAATGGCTGGGTTCCCTTATTTTAGGCTGTGTGGGACCTCCATGTAGAGTTTCAGAAAAAACAAATGGGTTTAGAGGGCTTAAACAGATCTCCCACAATTAACACTAGCTGAAAATCAGCTAAAGGAGAGGGCTGAGTTAATAGGGAAACCCTCCTTCAAGAATTGTGCAGTTTCTGCTGGGAGTCATTTAAAATCAGAAATTAAACTCATATTATATTATGGCAGAAATAAATCAGATCCATAATGAAGTTCCTTTGTAGAAGCATTGAATTTACATGAAGCAAGAGCAAGAATTATTCAGAAATTAAGAAATAAGACATGTAAAAGTTGCAGCAAAGACTTGATTGCGTTCTATATGAGGAGCTTTAGCTGATGTAGGTTAAAACTCAGATATACAACTTATATATGTCTGAAACATCAGATCCATACCAAATCTGGAAACTACTCAGCCTTCTTAACAAGATCCCGTTGGGGTTTTATCAAAATATTACATAATAAAGCATAGATCTAGATTTTAATACACTGAACTGCAAAAAAAATCATAGATTTATGAAGATGGCTTTCATTATATTACATATTAGATCTGAACATGAATAGATGACCAAGCTACTTTACAAATCTTCAAAGTGAGAGGCAAGCCTCAATCACCAGAAAGAAATTACAATGAGAAATCTAGACAGCAGTGAAACATGTATATGAAAATAACGCAGTTCATGGAAGGTACTGCACAGTATCTTGAATGAAATGATGCAGCAGATAAAAATTACAGATCTGAAAGTAAAATGAGAGCGATATCCTCTTCCGGGTGGTCACAAGACACCCTCCCTGAGAGAAATCTCCTCTAAACAACTAGATCTTGCAGATCTAGTTCACCCACTTGCTGCAACTCACTAGTAGCTGCAAAACCCTCAACAGGACCAGTGTTGTTATAGAGATGAAGCTTGGCCATAATGCCAGATAGTGGAGAGATGCATCGCAATCTCCTCAAAAGAGCTACTCCATGGAAGGAGAGAGGATTCCTAAATAGGAAATCCTCTTCCCTTAGGCTAAACACCCAAGAGGCTAGAGTTGCTGCAGCAACCTCTAAAATTCTTCAACAAAATTTGCTTGCTACCTCTCCTTATTTTTATAACATGAGGGCTTGCCAAAACCCTAAACTACCTTCTTCAACTTATACTCTTTCACACAAGAGATCCTCTTCGAGAAGTACATTGTGCTTGATACATAAGCTTCCCTCCAATTTGCATTGTAGGTGGGGCCAATATTGACCCATTCAAATGAGTTTCCCCTTTTCACACTTAGGGTGTTTAATATAGTAGCCCAGATTTATCCCCTTTCAAATTGGGCATGTATTTATTCTCAAATTAGGAGTTTAATAAACCTCCTTCTCATACTTTTATTCATGAATAAAGAAAACTGAAATTAAAATGCAATGTTCCCATTAGCTACAAAAATTGGGAACATTACAGTTTCCCCAACAAAATGTTACTTGCCCTCAAGGAAATCTTATTATAGATGCAAACCATATATTCCCTCCAAATGGAATCCACATAAGGAAGGCTTCCTCCATTTTCTGCAATAGGTTATGTATGTTTAGTTCCAAATTTGTCTTCTACCAATGCATGTGATAACCTCCAACTGTGAGGTTATATTTCCTCTTCTTGCCATGAAGCACAAGATGATAAATACATGATGTACAACACAATCACAAACGCATGTGAGACATAAAGTAAGGTAGCTCCTTCCATAAAGGAGAAGCTTCGTCATGTAGAACATTCCCCCATCCCATGTTTGTGAACTTGAATAAGCATTGCTATGCCTCCATTCTTAGCCCTGTTGGCCTTGTTGGTTCCAAACTTCATCATTTCAGCGTTTTGCAAAGAATAAAGGAAGGAGTAATATGGGTAAACAAAAAATGTCAAGCCATATTCTCCCAAAATCAACCACTGGAGTAAGGCCCTTTACTTCCATCCTCCATCTCCTCCATGTAAGATGGACAAGCCATGCTTCCCAAAAGATGATGTGCATGCCTTTCTTTGCTGCAATTTATCTTTGATACATAAGGCATGAATAAAAAATTTATGAGCCATGGGGTGGTCACCATACTCATTCAAAAGCACCAAAACAACAAGGGATCTTGTTGCCCTCTTTCCTCCTCATGTGCATCGTCAAACCAAAAAATGCTAATGGACATATGATATGTCACATCAACCCAATACAAAGTACCATCATCCATGCACATCTTGAGATAATCATGCCAAAATTTTCACCATGCAAAACACATAGACATAAGAGATGTCATGTGGTGGCCATACTTTCTCAAGTGAAGAAAAATTGTACATGCCTTCTCTTGCTGCAACATAACATTGAAATCCAAGGTATGATTCAGAAAATAATGGGCTATTGGGTAGCAACCATACTCACCCAAAATCTGCCATGGCAACAAGGACTTTGCAGCCTTCTTGCCTCACCAACATGTGGATCTCAGAGCAACAACATAATGATGAACATATAAAATGTCTCATCAACATAATACAAGAAATCTCCATCATACCACATCATGTGGGAGTCATTCCTCCTCCCAAGCCAAATTTCATGCATGAAATATACCTCCAACAGAAATTCATGTGGTCATATGAGATATAATTCAAACATAGTTGAATACATGGACATAAGATTTTAACTTGTGATGTCCAACTCTCCTTCTAACAACCACATCATCCATGCTTCCTCTTCATATAATATACAAATGATATACCAAGCATGAGATAAGAGAATGAGAATATTTGGGGTAGTGATCATGCTTACCCCTAGGCAAAAAGTGCTGCCATGCCTCCTTATACATTTCATAGCTACTCTTCAAAGCATAGATCAAAAAAATAGGTGCCTTTGGAGAGTGATAGGAGTCTCCCAAGGTCAACCAGCGTAACCAAGTTTGCTGGTCCATATATGTCTGCAAGTGATCATGTGACCCCTTTCTCACCATCCTCATCCACTCACTGAAATATGGAAGTTGAGTGATGTGCTGCATAATCATGGCATTCTCCATTTGTAGAATACCATCTCCTTCAACCCACTGAAGAACTTTGCATTTCATGGAATACTAAAGTGCATCTCTGTTGTGATATCTTAGTGAGACCTTCTTCTCATGTATGGTATTCCAAAACCAATGAAGCTTTGAATCTGCAGAACCTCCAACATGCTCCAAGAATGATGAAGCCTCTTTGTCACAGCCACTAAGTGATAGCGCTGTGATATACCTTTGCTTCAAATCAGCACCTTGATCTAACCCTTGGATATGCATGGATCTTCAAATAATATGTGCTGAAATATTATGCATACCTTGGAACAAATGATATGTAGGAACCTCTTGGCAGAATACAAGAGTTCATCCATCCGGATCAATGATCTCTCCAACTGCTGGCAAGGATGTTCGCCTCCTTCCTTCAAGTATACCAGCACTGGTATCTTCCTTCTCCTCCTCATGCATCTCCTGATTCATGCGTGGGATCCCATATGTTAAGAACTGAAGACTACCTTGCAAAGATGCAAGTGCCTCCTCTCTAGATGCAAGCTCCTTAGCAGCAGGTAGTGAAAATGGAGATCTCTTGCCCAAAGTGACAAAATTGACATTCTCCTTTATTTCCTTGGGAGATGTCTCTTTGTAGCTCATCTTCTTTCTCTTCTCCTCAAACTCCTTGAGAATTTCTTCAATACTTTTCAATTTTTGAAAAAGAATCAATGAGATCTCTTCTTCAGTCATTCTCCCTACCTTGTGATGACAGGAAGTGTATGGTTCTTCCTCTTCATCTTGAAACCCTTTAAGAGTTTCTTTGCATCTCTTTTCTTCATTGCTATACCTCTCACCTTCTTCAAATAAAGTGGGAATAGTGTATTTATGAGGAGATATAGGATTATCTGGTCTTCTTACTTGCTGATAGGAAGTGCTAGGGATTCCTTCTTCTTCTTGAAATCTCATGCAGCTCTCTCTGCAACTTGCTTCTTCTCAAAACCCTCTGAGAGTCTCGGTGATTCTTTTCTTTTTCTTCTGATTTAACTCTTGGAAGAGGCCCTTCTTAGATCTAAAAAGTGATGAGGGTAATATCATCTGCTCCATAAAGTTGATCTCTGCTTCTTCTCTTTAATTCACTGGTAGCTTGATCTCACAGGCTGTGCCAAAGATCATGCTCTGATACCACTGTAATGTTCCAAATGGGGAAAAATAGGCTCAGTAGGGAATATCATAAGATATTCCACTATGGATTCACAGCAGTATGGAATCTCACCAAAAATTATAAACCAGAGATAGACTCATAGGGAATTTACTGGTTATATCACCTCTAAAGAGAGGGTGAAAACCAGAGGCTTCATGGCCCGTTCTAGACTCTGTCTATAGAAGACTTATGAAACACAGAAAGTGTGGGAATGAAACAATAATATTATATTTTTATTCCCTTGGAAACCTTAGATCTATAGATCTAAATAATGGATCCAAAATAGAATAAAAAACCAAACAAGGAAGAAGCGGGAAATTCCACTCTCAGGAAAATCTGAAATAGGCTCAAGGGAAATGATGTATAAGAAATCTAGTGTAAAAATAACATAGACCAGGGCTGGGTTCCATTATTTTAGTCTGTTTGGGACCTCCATGTAGAGTTTCAGCAAAAACAAATGGTTTAGAGGGCTTAAACAGATCTCCCACAATCAACCCTAGCTAAAAATCAGCTAAAGGAGAGGGTTGAGTTAATAGAGAAACCCTCCTTCAGGAATTGCACGGTTTCTACTGGGAGTCATTGAAAATCAGCCATTAAACTCATATTATATTATGGAAGCAATAAATCATATCCATAATGAATTTCCTTTGTAGAAGCATTGAATTTACATGAAGCAAGAGCAAGAATTCTTCAGAAATTGAGCAATAAGACATGTAAAAGCTGCAGAAAAGACTTGAAAGTGTTCTATATGAGGAGATTCAGATTCTGTAGGTTAAAAATCAGATCTAAAACTGATATATGGCTGAAACATAAGATCCATACCAGATCTAGAAACTACTCAGCCTTCTTAGCAAGATCCCCTTGGGGTTTTATCAAAATATTGCATAATAAAGTATAGATCTAGCTTTTAATACACTAAACTACAGAAAAATTTAGAGATTTCTGAATATGACTTTCATTATATTACATATCAGATATAAACATGAATAGATCAGCAAGCTACTTTACAAATCTTCAAATTGAGAGGCAAGCCTCAATCACCAGAAAGCAACTACAATGAGAAATCTAGATAGCAGTGAAACATGTATATGAAAATAAAGTAGTTCATGGAAGGGACTACACAGTAGCTTGAATGAAATGATGCAGCAGATAAAAATTAAAGATCTGAAAGTAAAATGAGAGTGAGATCCTCTTCTGGGTAGTCACAAGACACCCTCCCCGAGAGAAATCTCCTCTAAAAAACTAGATCTTGCAGATATAGTTCTCCCACTCGCTACAACTCACAAGCAGCTGCAAAACCCTCAACAGGACCAGCGCTGCTATAGAGATGAAGCTTGGTCATAATGCCATATATTGCAGAGATGCATAACAATCTCCTCCAAAGAGCTACTCCATGGAAGGAGAGAGGATTCCTAAATAGGAAATCCTCTTCCCTTAGGCTAAACAACCAAGAAACTAGAGTGGTTGCAGCAACCTATAAAATTGTTCAAAAAAATTTGCTTGCTGCCTCTCCTTCTTTTAATAACATGAGGGCTTGCCAAAACCATAAACCACCTTCTTCAACTTATCCTCTTTCACACAAGAGATCCTCTTCTAGAAGTACGTTGTGCTTGATGGATAAGCTTCCCTCCAATCTGCACTGTAGGTGGGGCCAAGATTGACCCATTCAAATGAGTCTCCCCTTTTTACACTTAGGGTGTTTAATATAATGGCCCAGATTTATCCCCTTTCACATTGGGCATGTATTTATTCTCAACTTAGGAGTTTAATAAACCTCCTTCTCATACTTTTGTTCATGAATAAAGCAAACTAAAATTAAAATGAAATGTTCCCATTAGCTGCAAAAGTTGGGAACATTACAAAAATAGACGCACTTAAAGTGATCAAACCAAAATCCAAAACTGAAAGAAGGAATGAAATGTCAACAATGCTAGGGATGTATCAAAATATTTCAACCAAGGCCAACGTATAACAAAGTTTACAACCAAACGCTAGAGACAGGAAGGCCTAAACAAGATCAGATAAGGGTTACAAGAAGCAATGAAAACACACTCAAAAGAGCTTGTCTTGATGAAAACTACACGACCAATCATAACACCACCAATTGTGATTAAAATAACCAACATAAAAAGAGATCGCTAAAAAAAAACTAACAATAGTGCACCAAGTCCACAGATTCTAAAAGTATGATATAGAATAGGTATAAATAGTAACTAAAAATAACCATTCAAATCTGGAAATGAGGTCTAGATGCGAAAGTCAAGCCTCAACCTAAAGCATCCAAAAAATTCAATAATTACTTGAAATACAAAGCTGATGAAAGACTTCATATAGATTGATCGAAAATGGTTCAGACCAAACATAAAGAAAGGCTAATTAGAAACAAAAAACCATATATGTAACATATCTCCAATAGATCAGTAAGACACAGGAAGATCAGTTTCCAACAAAAGACATAAACCTCTCCCAATGAATGATGACAAATATAAGGAAATTGAGAAAGCAAAAAAATATTTGAGCTAGATCCAGCCAGAAAGCGGGAAGTTGAAAATGAACAAAAGCAAACACAAGAACTTTAAAAGATAAAATTTTATTTCTTAGGTCTAGAATTCCTGTGGCATGCATAGGACAGGAAAATTTCAGTCAGTTGCTATATTGCTAACTACAAGGGAGCGAATATGATTCTTTAGTCGCACTGATAAGCCTCTATGGGGGCGACTATGGAAAAAATAAAAAAAAATCCTAAAATCTCATGCTCATGTCAAAAAAAAAAAAAAACATTAAAAAAATAAACCCTCAAAATGCCTGTAAATAATTATAAAAATGGGATAAAACGCAACAAACTATGATAGGAGAGAAATCAATCAAAATTAGAAGAAAAGTGGACACAAAGTAAGTATGCTCTCATTGGAAGCACCAATTTTGTTGCATCTAAATTTGCATGCAAGGAGATATTTCTTCGTGATCTTGTGTCCTGATCATATCTCCAGATAGAAAAGGGAAAGACCGATAGAAATATAATAGAGCCCCAACCCAAATGATCAAACATGCATTAAGCAGTCGATTCTAAACTATAAGTAAATATGTGTGCACCTGGCCTCCTCATATATCAGGGAAGGGATTTGGGTCTAATGGATATTCCCGCACTCCACTCAAGTGATCTACCACATCCTTAATAGATTTTGATCCCTACACACAACCACAAACAAATGAAGACAAAAATTGGCCTTCCTTGGAATATCACTAGATAAATATATCATAGAATCAACCATATAGCATGGTAAATAAAACTTCATACAAGGAAGGAACATATGTTTCTATTAATCATAAAAAGAAACAAGATTACAATATTATACCTTCACCTCAAAGCTTCCTCTCCACGAACAAGTAGATTCTCCCCAGTATAACAAGTAAATGGGCATGAAGAGAAACACGCAAGCACCAAAGACCTCCCAAACTCGCTCGCAAATGGAGAGATGGAAGCATAGACTCAAGATGTCTCTCAAAAAATATATTGACCCTCTCAAATGGTCTAGTATAAATAGGAAAAATATAGGTCTGAAGAGGATATATGTAGACACTCAGGATGGCGAGAAGTCATAGAAACATCTAACCGATAATTCTTGGCCAGCTCAAATAAGTGACAAGTTGAACTGATCTTCTAGGGAATAAGGAACTCTAGTAGAATCTCTAGTTGCTTGCACAAAAAATAGTCAAAATGTACTTGGTCGCATGCATAAGGAGGGGATCAGTGCGATTGGAAGATTCCAGTCGTACACATAGGCTTTAATCCCTACTACTGGGGGTCAAACTAGAAAAAACGTGGGTCTAAGGTCAGGAAAAAGTGAAACTGTCATGTGGAATAATGAACGTTGAAACCTAGGGATAAAATAGGTTGATAACACAAGAATTATTTAATCTTTATTCTTTTTTTTCTTGAAAACTATTTAACATCATATTTCTACAACAATTTACCACCTAGACTAAATTCAAATACTAATACATACCCCTCTAAACTAGTGATCGATTTTTGGGTTGCTAACTTGTCAATGGATTTTATAACACGTGCATTCCTTTCCATTAGGGTTTGGTTTTCTTGTTCCATATGTTTATTGGTAATCTTGAATTCCTTAATTCATGGCTTGAGGTTGTTTATCTTCATTCTCATACTTGTTTTTCATCATGATGTTTCAGGGACATCATACACTTCCACTCCCTCAATAGATTTAAATTATTCAAGTCTAGGAGCATCAAATATGTCATTTTTATTAATCTACCCATGTACCTTTTCTCACTGTAATGTATCCAAGGAATTATTGAGTTTTACTCCTTTAGTTACTTCAAACCCTTCTAATTCATGGGAATCAGTTATCATAATTTTATTAATTTTCTTAGGTTTGTTTTCTTGACATAATTCCCATGGGGAATAAACCATCTGTAATCATTTAGTCACTTTAGGCCCATAAAATTCAAGGTCCTCATTTATAATGGCCTTTTTAGTCTGTATAGGCCCTTTGGCCTCCTCTATATTGGACTCAAAGTAATGGATATTAAGTATGTTTTGGTTTACTTCCTTCAATACCTTATACATGATGGCTTCCACTGGAATTAGCGCTATTTTTGGGCTTAAATAATATCCTACAAGTTCAGCCTATTCTTCAAAATGAAAAATATTGTCATCTAAAGAGTGTGATTAAGGCGTGTGAGGTGTACTCTTAAAAATAATCGCTTCATCTGAATCATTTTCTTATTCAATTCCTTCCAACAACTGAGTTTTTCTATTTTGAGAAACCCTAGAAAGGGTGATTCCAAATTTTTCCTAGTATTTTCCTTTCTCTCAGATGACATTCCTTTTATTATTTTAATGATGATCCATTTTTCATCCAAAAATTTCTTATCCGCCACAACCTCTTCTTTTTCTACATGGGATTCTTTCTCCCCAATGGTTAGAGCCTCCATGAACTTGTGGGAGGGTTTCTTCTTCTTGGAAACATGCATTGTTTCGACATCAATAAAGGATTTTTATTCTACCTCCATTTTTTTCTATTCATAATAGGATTTTTCTTTCAGGTAATTCTTCTTTTAATTGAGGTGAGAAGTTCGCCCATTTCTGAGTAATTATCACTTTTTATGGGTTATTGTAGATGAGAAAGGGATTTTTCAAACCCTCCCATGAAAAGAAACAGAGTCCAAGTATGGGATTTATTCTTTAATTCATGTTTCAATTGTATATTAATTAACCCATTATGGAACAAACCCATTTTTACATGCTTAAGGCAAGATTGCATAGGCGTTGCCATTTCAGTTAAGCTATTTAAAAAATAAAAAGGTAGTTTCATATTTCATTTCTGTTGAAATCACGAGAAAAACCACAAATGATATTGTTGTATCTACTATAACCCCCTAAAAAAATTCCCCTACACCAAATTTCAGAGTGTTCCTTGGTCTTGTCCATTACTGTCACAAACTGTTAATCTCATATTTTGATTTTCTCACGACGTCATGGTCCCTTTTGCAAGATAGGAAAAGTATCTTCTTTCAGCATGTTGGTTGTCATATTTCATGTACAAGATTATTATAATGGTTAGAAGAGGTCATGTTTATGAAATTATTTTTTCTAACCTTGTAAGTATATGTCACACTCATTTCCAAAATTTTCAGCATTGTTGTACAAGTGTCGTCACGATTGTTGTAACTAGTCGTAACACAAACACATGGAGGGAGATGATTTGTTTTTATTTTAGAGATGATATATATTGTTTCAGACATAAAAATATGATAAGTGACTGATCACATTCAAATTTCATCACTGTTCGCTGATCTCACCAATCCCGCATTTAGTCATTTTCTGAAAAGCTTCCCGACAAAGGAAATTAGCTTCACCCCGCCTCACGTGAGTTGTGCACTATGAACTATCAATCCTCTACATGTGACCTTGATGTCTGGTATTACACAAGTCATACTAATTTCCTCCTAAGGTTGCTCTATTTCATTTTTTTTTTTACCAATACTTAACCTCGACCACCAAGATTACGCATTCATGGCCTCCATCCTAGCTTGAACAGTGCACTTCAAAAACCTAATACACAAGCTTGTCCCCTGAGCCCTAAAATTGTGGACTGCATAGTAAGCCAAACCTCCTTGAACTTTAGAACTAGGTAATATTCTCTAGCTCCAATCCTTGTATCTTTTCCCCACTAGCCCTTAAAACTACGCAGTCATGTCCCTCAACCCAACCTAAACTATGTATTGTGTTGTCTCAAGGCTCAAGGCTTCCCCTTTCTTGTATGAAATGCATAGTCACTGGGCCTCCTTCTCCATCCTATCACTTGTTCTAGGCTTAGTTCATGGATCATAATGCATCATTTTAGACTAGGGGTTTTCAAATTGATTTCATGTCGTCATGAGTGAATTGCAGGAATATGTACTCTATCATGTCATGGTGATATGATGAAGGAAGGAAAGAAGGAATGAGGGAAGCATGCTAGAAGACACTATTGCACTTTAACTCAAAATATGATTGATGAGAAGAAAGAGAGAGGACTCAAGTTTGTGACCACCATCCAAGACTTGAGATCATCAGATACTCCTTATCACAAAGGCATGCAAAGGAGAAAAGGAAATCTCTTTCATGAAGACACTCAATTATGAGCTGCAACAATGGCCTCGCATTTTCATTTCATCAAGAATTCCATCTTAACACTGTAAGTACATGTAATTTCATGAGTTTTAATATGCCACAACACTATATAAAATCATGTCCATTGTAATCAAATTTATTGTAAAGTGGAAGTCCAGAGGACACCCAAGAACACAAAGACTCATGTAAGTTGAAAATTCATGGGAAGTCAAACATTCATGAGGGTAGTCAAAGAGTCACCCTTAGTTAGATATACTCCCTAATTGTATGAGAAAAGGTATTTTTCACCTTGGATCCACCAACAAACCATTATAGAAATAAATGAGTTCTTTTATGGAGCAAGGAATGGCTCCAATGCTCCACTATTGGAGCTAGTGATGTTCATTGTACATATGTGTCTTGGAAATTTTACTTAATAACAGAATCCTTCAAGGCCAACATGTTCACCATGCATGACTTATGAATATTTGTAATACTATTATGTGTATTTTTTTATCTAATTTTTTTGTCACATGTACTAATATAGTTAAACTCTTTTAGTTATTTTAGTGTTTATCTTGTCTAGAATGTTTTGTGATGGTTGTAATTGATGTGCAATATTTTTGAATTATTTCGGAGGTTATTAGGCATATCCTTCTCAAATTTTTGTGTGCAATGACTGTCGCATCCCTTGTGAAATAGTCCAATGGATCTTATACTAAATCCTTTGGTTCATGTTTCTCTCTTCCCTAGGTGGTAATATTATCTCTCTCTTAGAGACTCAATTCTCTCTGCCCCCGTAGTAGAAGAACCTTGACATACTTACAATTTGACATTCACCAGGCACATCCCCTTGATTTTCCAAAGTACATATGCATCCCACTCTTTTTTTCATAGTTATATTCAAGTAATATCTTTAAGAATACATGGGGACTGGGTCGATATTCAAGATGGGGTTCCTACTCCAAACAATGTGATGTATAATTAGAATTTCACATCACGAAGACCCCTTAGTTAACATATTTCCAGCACCATCAACAATGGTGCTAGAAGGAGGGCCATATGAGAATGTGGGCCCATTAAATATTTTTTGAACCTCTTATCTGAAATGGCTCATACACAAATATTACTCCCGAGGTGCTTCTCCAATTTTCCCCTTTATCAATTTTCAATCCCCGATGAGCCTCTCGATCACTTGTCTCGGTTAAAGTTTTCTGGTGAGGATGGGACATACATAACTGATTACATTTATGATTTTCTTAAATTTTCTGAATCTTACAAAATCAATGATGAAAATTTTTCTTGTGTGCTCTTCTTCCTCACCCTTGCAGTTAGTGATAATCGATGGCGCCATACCTTTCCACCTGCTTCCATCCATTCCCTTCATCATTTCCTCAGGGAGCTCTATCAACCCTTTGAAAATTATAATTACTGGTATGTTTTTAAAATAATTAATATATTAAGAATGAAGCCTAATGAATCAGTTAAGGATTTTTCTAATCGATTCCTTCACCTTAGTTACAATATCTTTAAGGAAGACATGAATAAGGATTTCCTGAAACAAGATTTTGAGCACTTGTTTCTTATCTGTTTACACATTGAGCTTGAACTCCATATTTTTCCTACTCCCAGAACTATTTTGAATCATGAGACACCTCTAATCTCGTAGGAGGAACCCATTATTCCATTTCTTCCTTGTCGTCGTCCTTTACAAGTCCCGATGAGGGTGCCTCCTTACAATGATAATAAATTGGAAGATCTGCTAATCAAACTCCCAATCCATATTCTCATTATTCTTCCACATGTCATGACTTATATTCAAGGGAGGAAATCCCAGAATGGCTCATGAAGCCCATGGTGAATACTAACTCCTCCACTCTACAAGATAATGTTGTTATTTGTAAATTTAATCTAGAATCTGATTCAATTTATGTTATCCTCTATCATATACACATCATGACTCTTTGTCCTACGAAGCACTTGAGAAATCTATTCCACTAGCTAGTCTTTCACACTCTCCTGATTTTCAAGTTGTTGATCCAAAATTGCAATCATATACAAGGAAGTCACATTACACAGGTAGAGGAGCAGGAAGGTGAAGGTGCTTCAAATATTTCTCCTCTTTTTTAAAATCCTCCATGCCAAAATAATGCACTCCCATTCTTGGATGATTTTCAATCACTAACCTCGGTAGTGAATCAAGTGAAATCAGTTCTTTCAATCAAACTGCAGCCTTGGGAAAGAACAATTCTAGCAAAGATGATTTTTTTTATCTATGTGATGACAGATTCCCAAGTGCATCAAATGATATTTCACTTTCTCGTCAAGAATTTAAATATCTAGATATGGAATCTATTTTGGTCAAAGAAAAATTTCTTCTTGAAATTTCATCTTCATCCCACTATCCCTTGTGCTCTCCTTTTTGTGATGCACCTACATGCGGTGAAGATATTCCATTATCTCCAACTTCTTCATCGCATGATTTAACTTCTTGATTGACACAAGGTAGCAAATTTTTCCATGATGAAAAATAAAATAATCAAATCATTGAGTTTCCTTTCCATCCCTCATCATCTCATGTTTTGCATGAGGAAAACTCTTCAAATCAACTTACTCACAAAATTTCTCCAATTCACACATCTTTAAATCTGCAATCAAAAGAGTCCTTAAGCTTGAGTAATTTGGATGTTGAAGTTGGAAAATATAGTAAAATTAGTGACAGAGGTGGTTTCAAATTTGAGAGCAGTGGTATTATTGAAAATGGTGGTAGCCGTCATCCTAACACCATGCATGATGTGGTACGATCTTCGATGTGTGATTTTATAATACTGGAAATTTCCAAGACTTCCCAGGGAGTCAAGAAACATAAACTTCCATTGATGTTGATGTCAATATCTTGCAACTTTGGTAAGCCCCCTGAACTTATCCAAATCTAGTTTCTTCCACAAATTCCTTCTCTTTGCATGGTATCACTCGATGAAAATTTCTTCTTGAAAAATGTTTGGTATCTCAGGTGTGATGTTTCAAGTTTTTAAGATTTCAATTATGGCCGAATTCAAGAATCCTTTTTGGTTAATTCATATTCATGTGAATATCTCACATTAAAATGAGGTTTGGAATGTGTATCTCTCATAGAATCATCATATTGCAAATGTTATCATGCTAAAGAATATCTTTGGCCAAAGGAGTCATCCATGTAAAAATATTTTGACAACAATAAGCTCCTCATCCTTCTTGCAAGTATTCTGATGTTAACCATTTTCTTCATTGCACCTAAAATCCTCTTGAGTGTGAGTGAATGCATGGATTATTTGATGAATAAAATTATTCTTCACTAGTTTTACCCTAACTAGTTTCATGTGTTTTTTATACTAGAATTCGTGTTCACTTATCTCGATGATTACGATGCTACTACAGTGAAAAACCAGGCACAATAAAATGTTTTGTGACACTCGTCACGTGAGGAAGATGATTCTACTATGAACAACATTTCTGAAATTGTTCCACTTGACTTACCTTTGTTAATTACAAGTTGGGGTTCTGATGCTTTAATAAGTTCATCTGATAATTATTTTGTATTTGATGACTATCACTCATTTTATCATTTTCTCAACAATATGTTCGATGACAGTTTTGTTACATCCTTCGATATTCATCATTTAACATCTTACTATTCATATTTTTTCTAAGTATTTAGACACTTCATCCTTCACTAGTGGTTATGTGATGTCCTCATTGTCTCGACATGGCTGTTGAATACAATAAAATCTATTTTTATCCACAATATTCTCATTATAATCTTGTACTTCTAATTGAAAATCCATTTTTTCAAAAATGTTGGGGAATTCAAGAGGACCACCATGCATTTTATGATCCAATCACTAAATGGTTGGAGAAATCTTACTTAGAAAGCTTTGTTGCAATAAAAATGTTTTATATTATTCTCATAATCACTAAGTAGGATGACATAGAAGAAGGTGCGCTCTCAAGAAGTATTCTAGGTTTGTTTGATTTTGGTTTCCGTCGAAGAGGTAAGTATGTGAATTGCATAAAAGTAGCAGTTATGACTCATATTTTTGTCTCCATCCAAGGCCTTCCTTTCATTGTGCAATTTATTCAAGCCTGCATCTCTTCTCTTACACACTTCTTTATATATGTTTTAATCGATCTTATCTTTGTGATTCCATGTTGGGAGCGATTACAATGGTTACATTTGAAATTTAATTATAACTGACCCTGACCTATTAGCAGTTAGGTTAGGAGTAGGATTATCTGCATCCTAGTTTCCCTTATCTTTCATTCACCCTGTGTTGTTTCCTTTAGTATCTCTTTCCTTTTCTTACTTCCTCTTCTATTATCATTTGGTTTAACTTCATTTTTTTGTCTTATAGTTTTGTTCCCATGTTTTGCATTATATTTCCTCTCGTTTCATTTATTTTGGTTTTTCATTTTGTTTTTTTCCTTATTTCTTGTTTGTAGCATGAGGAGGTGTTCTCCTTGTCCATGTGTTTGCTTCTGAGATTTTTTGTGGTTAAAGTCTAAGAATTTTTGTGACACTTAAAAATTTGGTTAGCCTTTTGTGCATCTTCCTTGTGATTGGTTATGTATTTTGGTCGATTAAATTATGATAGAGAATATGATACATCTGTAAGGAAAGTTTTGGGCAAACCATGACCTCGTTCCTATCTGAGAAACCTTGCACCTATATTAAGTCTTTATGTTTCAGTGTTTTCACGCTTATCCAATCAGTAGAAAAGGAGAAGGGGGAAAATATAAATGAGAAAAACTAAATCAAAGGCACCTATATACTTATTTGAATGAATAGCCTCTCCTTCTCTCAATAATTCAGGATCCCTCTTCTGCCAAAAATAAATAAGTGCCAATGCACAATCCTCTTTAAAATAATTAAATAAAGGTGGAAGAATATAAAGGCTTATTGCATAGAGAGTTGAAGAAATAAACTTCGTCGACCTATTGTCGAGGCTCGGTGGTAGTGGATAAATGTTTTTCTTCATCCATGACTCCGTCGGGGCAATGTTCAGGGTTTTTTCCAGCGAAGCAACACCAGAGATGAAAAATGATACTCTAAAAATGTTAAACTCACAAGCTTCATTACCCTTCGCTACTTGAAATATTTTTGTAAAGATGAATATTTTTTGATTTAAACTGAAATGGAAAATCAAAGACTTAGTATATTCACATGGTATGTGGGGGAACCAAAGGAATCTATACGATCAATCAATACTCCCTTAATAACCAATACCCTACCCTAAATAAGTCAACCGATACAGAGAAGCTATAATTTCACTAGTGTGTCGCCAACTATTGTAGCTTCTACAACCCCCTCAAAACAAATTCCATATAGAATTTTGGAGCCTTCCTTGGCCTTGTTCATTACTTTCAAAAACTTTTAAGCTCATATTTTGGTTCTCTCAGGGTGTTGTGATCCTTTCCGAAAGATAGGAAAAATGTCATCTTTCAGCATGTTGGCTATCGTATTGTATGTACGAGATTGTTCTAATGGTCACAATAGTTCACCTTTGTGAAAATGAGTTGTTCTAACCTTGTAAGTATCCTTTGCACTCATTTTGAAATTTTTGAGCACTGTCGCACAAGTGTCGTCACAGTTTTCGTAAAGTGTATTTTTGTTTTATCACTTGTCATAATCAGGTGTAACGTTGTCACACAGAGAGATATGGTTTGTTTGTATTTCAAGGTTGAAATTTTATTTTTTAGTCATAAAAATATGCTATGTGTGTGATCATAGTCAAATTTGATCATTGTTCACCGATCTCACCGGTCCCGCACAGTCATTTTCTAGAAAAAATCCCAAGCAAGAAACTTAGCTTCAATTTTATCCATTGCACAATTTTTGGTGAGCAAGATTGGATAGTCATGGCCTCCATCCTAACTTGAACTATGAAATTCACAACCTTAAGACACAAGCTCATCCCCTAAGCCCTAGAAATGTGCATTGCAAAGTCATCCAAGCCTCCTTGACCTATATAACTATGAAGTAAGCTTCTCAAGATCCAATCCTTGTAGCATGTCCCCACTGGCTCTCAAAACTATGCAATCATGTCCCTCCGCCCGACCTAAACTACACACTGTGTAGTCTCAAGCTTCAAGTTTTACCCTTGCCTATATTAATTGCACTACTCAGTATTCATTGGGCCTCCTTTTCCAACATCTCACTTCTTACAGGCTTAGTTCATGGATTTGAATGCATCATCTTAGCCTAGGATTTTTCAAATTGATGTATTTTCATCATGAGTGAATTGTAGGAATAGGTAATCTATCATGTCATGGAGAGATGATGAAGGAAGGAAGGAGGAAAGCATGGTCAAATAAACAATTAGAGGTGAACTCATAAGATGATTAATAAGAAGAAAGTGAGAGGACACCAGTTTGTGGCCACCATCCAAGAATTTAGATCATTGGAGACTCCTTATCAAAAAGGAATGTAGAGGAGAAAAGGGAAGCTCTTTCATGAAGACACTCAATTATCAGCACCAACAATGTCCTGAAATTTCCATGTACTCAATAATTACATGTCATTAGTGTCATGGCATGTCATGTCATGAGTGGTCATATACCACAACACTATAGTACATCATGTCAATTGTAATCAAAATTATTGTAAAGTGGAACTACAAAGGACACACATGAATGAAAAGATTCATGTAAGTTGAAAAGTCATGGGGAGTCAAACAATCATGAGGGTAGTAAAAGATACACCCTCTGTTATATATACTCCCTCATTGTATGAAAAAAATGTATTTTTCACCTTGGCTCCACCAAAAAAGCACTAGATAGATAAACCCATTCTTTTGTGGAGTGAGTGGCTCCAGTGCTCCACTATTGGAGCTAGTGATGTTCATTGTACATATGTGTCTTGGAAATTTTACTTAATAATAGAATTCTTCAGTTCCGTCATGTTCATCATGCATGAATTATGAATATTTGTAAGACTATTCTACGGATGTTTGTATTTCATGTTTTTTGTCACATGTACTAAGGTATTTTAACTATTTTGGTTATTTTTGTGCTTATCTTGTTGATAATGTGTTGTAGTGATTTTAATTTCCATCCCATCCTTGGACTATTCTGTAGGATATTAGGAAGATCATTCTCAAATTGTTTTGTGAAATGACCATCACATCCCTTCTGGACTATTCCACTGGATGTTAGACAAAATCCTTCAGTTCATGCGTGTCCCTTCCCTAGGTGGTACTATTATCTCTTTTTTAGATACTCACTTCTCTCTCCCACCACTGTATAATACAATTGACATACTTGCAATTGGACATTCACCAGGTGTTGGAAATATGAGTTGTCCTTGATGGAAACCTACTTGATCAATTGTCTTTGATGGAAACCTACTTGATGAGTTTCCCTTTGATAGCAACCTACTTGTTAAAGATGTAAGAATGATGTATCTATAGATCAGTTCAGATGTGACAGAGAAAAGAATTCCAGTAAGTGCCAGAGAAATGATAAATATAATATGTCACAATGTATACGCTACTTTTGTGAAGGAAACCCGCGTATGGATGCAATGTATATGCTACTTTTATGAAGGCAACCCATGTATACATTCAGGATTAGCATATACGCAATTTTTATGAAGAGAAATTGTGTATACATGCAGAAAATTTGTGAAGGAAAGCCGTGTATACATTTAGGGTTAGCATATACACAGTTTTTATGGATAGAAGTTTCATATACATGCAGAAACGAACGCTCCAAGTCACGTATGCCTTTTGTGCTCTAAAATTATGATACCAAGGGGCATTACCATGGTATTAGCCCACAGTATTGAGTGTTGTATTGTCTATTTTGATTTTGTCCAAGAATACCATAGGAATTTGTGTGGTTTTGCCTCATGGTATTGGTAAAGGCTAAAACTATATCAGGAGAATAAGATCATAGTGCAAAGGTGTGCATGTGTTTGGGTATTGAATGAATACTTCACTCTGAAGATATCTACATGGAATGGGATTCAGTTTATTTATAGATCTGAATTAATAATGCACCTATGAATAAAATGATGGATCAAGATCTCTCGACTTGAAATGACTATGTATTTTCTAGATCTATTTATGGAAAGTTTAGATCTGTGATCTGGCGAATGTTTTCTGAAGTGAAGGGTAAGATCTAAGTTGTTTATCTATTCTGAAGAGTTGCACAACCCGGCAGTGTTTACAGATCTATACACAGGTTTGTCACAGCGAAAGTGCGTATATACGTGGGCTTGTTTTACCAAAAGCTCGTATGGAATCTAAGGTCAATTGTAAAATAGTTGCAAATATATACGCAGGTTTGTCTCTGTGAAAGCACGTATATACACGGGTTTAGTAAAGGAAAAGCATGTATGGAATATAGGGTTTTTCTGAAGTGTGCGAAAATAAATGTCTGGTCTGTTTTGTTGTTCTACTGTTGTCTGTCAATGATGATTTCATACAGATATGGGTTGTTTGAATACTGATTATGCTACTAGTTGATTATGATTAAAGATCAGTTGTTGGTTGATTGGTTGATGATTCAATGAATGAATTTAATGGGTTATAATTTTGATATATGTTCTTTGAGCTTAAATGTGTGGAGTGGGTCTAGTCTAAAAATATGATGAAAAGAGGCCTACAAGGTGTGTTGCGAAAGCTGTAGGATCTAGTATGAAAATTGACGAAACATGGTCCTCAGCTCCCATGGTGGAGCTGAGGTTTCAATACTTTAGTAAGGGGGTTGTAGCTCCCTTCCAGTGGTAGATGGTAAATGAGATCAGGTGGTAGTAGCTCCCTTCCAGTGATAGCTGGTAAACGAGACCAAGGGGTAGTAGCTCCCTTCCAGGAGTGGTTGGTAAATGAGATCAGGGGGTCGAAGCTCCCTTCTAGTAGTAGCTGGAGAACGAGAGAAGGTTGCAGCCTTCTGCAGGTGGGTGCCTGCGTGATGGTATGAGTCTGCACCAGTACATGATTGTAAGTAGTTTTCTTTATAATAAATATTGAAGACAGAGACAACAACAGCAGTGGTTTTCTCTCGAATTGGGTTTCCAGATTAAATCCCTGTGTTCAAGTGTGTTTCTTATGTGTGATGATTTATTCTGTTCTTACTGCACATGCTTACTGCTTACTAAACATCTAATGAATGTATGATGCACTGATCTAAGTAAAGAATTATATGCATAATAAGATCTCTAATAATATGCAAGTTTTCTTAAGGATATCCGCATGTATACACGAGTTGGGTTCATCAAATTCGCGCATGGAATTTAGTAAAGAAAAAGTAAAAGTTTTGAGTAAGCTCTAAATACTGATTCACCCCCCCCCCCCCCTCTCAGTATTTTTCCCAACAATTGGTATCAGAGCAGGTCCTTCTATAGAAGCTTGATCGCTTGAAGGAGATTCGTCTCAATGGGAAGGAAGCAAAAGAAAAAGGATACTCAAAGGAAGAAGATATCTCATAAAACATATGCAGCAAAAAATGAAGAAGATGAAACAGTTATTGATTGTTTTTCTTGTGACTCAATTCCTTGATCATGCAATGTTTAAGATAGTGAATACGAAAGTAAAAGTAGTGTTATGGATCTGGAAGCAGAAATTGCTAATATCAAGAATGAAGTTGAATATCAACAGATTATATTTAACGAAAGAGAATGTATCTTCAAAGATATGATTTCTAAATTGAATGATCAGTTACAAGAAATAAATTCAATTGAGCAACTAAACAAAGAATAAATAGATCAGTTTCAAAAGTTGCAGAATGAAGTATCCAATCACAGTGGAGGACTTGAAGCAGAAATAATCTCTCTCAAAGCAGATCTAGAAAAATCAAATAATAATAATGAAGAACTTCTACAAACATTTGAAGAACAAGAAAATGGGTTGAAACAAGAGATTCTAAAATTGAATGAACAAGTAGAAGAAGGAAGAAGGGTCGAAGAAATTATGAAGAAGAAATGCCAAAGATTAGAAGTTGAGGTAAAAATTTTAAAAATTAAATTAGAGGAAAAGGATAAACACTTGAGGTATCAAGATAGTACTAATATTATGGATAATATTATTAGTAGTCAAAGGTACCCTTCTATTAAATTTGGTCTTGTTTTTCATGAAACTGTTAAAGGAGAATCTAGTTCTCAAGAAACTGCTAAATATTCAAAGGATATCAATGCAAAACCCGAAGGGTTGAAAGAGACAAAAGGTCAATCGAAAATCATGAATTCTCGAAGGAAATCATTCGATCCTAACTATAGAAGTAACAATAAATTTTATCCTTTGATCAATAATGTTGAATTCTTTATATGTCATAATTATGGGCATATTATAGCCAATTGCAGAAGCATATTGTTTCAATCACTGACAAATAGACTCTACACAGAAAGGGAGACACTCCCAGGTACACAGGTTTCTTTAAGGGTTATTGTTTTTCATGCAACCAATTTGGACATAAACTATCGATTGCAATAGAAGGAATAAGAGGCAAAGTTATTATGATACCTTTGCTCCCTTTTCTGGTCATATAAGATGTTATTCTTGTAACAACTTTGGGCATGTAGAAAAGGAATGTAGGAATATCTCGATGAATCATCAAAGACAACATGAAAGTCAAACAAATAATATCATAAGACCAAAGAAAGTTGGATTCAGCAAATTTAATATTGACAAGCATAAAGAAGAAAAGGTAAGATGTGGTCTTGCTCTCTGTACAATTAAAGACAAAGGATAACTGGTACATCGACAGTGGATGTTCTCATCACATGACTAGTGATAAGAGTAAGATGGAGTCTCTCAAGAAAAATCAAGATGGCAAGGTTATGGACGAAGAAACTAGAGAAGTCTTACCAAGTGGATATAAAAATGCTGATAAGTTATGTGTTTAAAGATCTGACCTCTCGCAGATGTGAGGAGGATTCAGACTCAGATTGAAAGAAGTCAATGCTCATTACATTCGATCATTATTGAAAGAATAATGTTATCTTCAACTACAATGTGTAAAGGATAGGTTGATAATTTTGGTTATTTATATTTCTGACAGTGCATCTGATATGAAAATAGAAAACAGGTACAAAATGTATCGTGTTGTGAAATTTCATGTATTTCACTTTCTATATGCGAGTTTCATAAACTAAAGCTACATATACATGCGAGTTCCATTGGAAACAGTTGCGTATGTTTTTCTCTGATAAGAAAAATAGTGAATCAGACTCAAGATCGGTTTCTGATAGGCTGTTGATAGTTGTAAGTTTCTTGATCTAATGTTGATGGTTTTAGTCTGTTGATATGATATACTTCACTATGAACATGTAACACCAGTTCAGGGGGAGCATTAGCCTAACTACTAAAGTTGCATTGCTGGCATTTTCTTATTCTTGTGATGCTCATGTTAGAATGATGTTTTCATGATACATATATTTATTATGATGAAATTATGGATGAGCCCTAATCGCGTTTTGCAGAAGAGTATCTTTATTTTCACGTGTATTTGATGCAAGTCTAATGATTCAGATAGAAGGAAAAAACATGTAGATTTTGTTGTTGATGAACATCATCATTATATAAGACCTTGGTAATAATAGATCATATGATTGCTTGATACATATTGACTATGATGAAGTTGTTCCAGTATGATAATTATTCTTGGCAAGAATATGATGTTGCTGCAAAGATCCCAATGTGCTTATGCTACAACTGTTGGATGACACTTGAAGACATGGATACACTGTCTTATGTTTCTTCTCTCATATATTTTTTGATACAAGTCTATGGTGTTTTCTAATGCTATATGGTGCCACTCTACTCTATTTCATGATGATTTCCACATATGTTTCTACAATGGGGAAATGGAAATTTCACCTTGACAAAGACAAGAGATTGAGTTGATAGTTAATTTCTACAGAAAGACACTATGATGCTGGAATCATAGACCCAGTCACAGGTTGATGATATTGAAATTTATTGATAGACAAGTTTTGGCACTGATAGGTGAATCTACGGTTACGGTAATCTTCCAGCTGTAAAGCATATAAATGTTACAATAAATGACCTTAGAAGATTGTTGAATGCATTGATGAGCTCCAAAAAAGGGGAAATACCAACAACGAATGAAGATTATGGTGATGTTTATCTTCCTAAATTAGATAGCAACAATATAGAAGGTGAAACCAATGAAGCAACAAAAGAAGAGCTATCTGAAAAGGCTCCATCTAGATGCAGATTGGGCTAGAAATGTTGATGATCGAAAAATCACTAGTGATGGTGCATTCTTTATGGGGCCCCAATTAGTATCTTGGTTCAGCAAGAAACAAATTTATATTGCCTTATCTACAATAGAAGAAGTATATGTGGCTGTCGCATCATGTTGCACACAACTACTTTGGATGATGCAGACTACAAGACATTCAAATCAAATTTTCTCCTCCCATCTCCATTTTATGTGATAATACAAGTGCCATTAGTATCTCAATGAATCTGGTTATGCATTCCAAGACCAAGCACATTCTTATCAAGTATCACTTCTTACGTGAACAAGTTCTTGAAAAAAAGGTTAAATTGGAGTATGTTCCCTTTAAAGAACAAGTTGCTGATATATTTACGAAGCCTCTTCCCAGGGAAGCATTCAAATATCTCTAACAGAAGATGGGAGTTGTCTTTGCCTCTCAGAAGATCAGATCTGATTAATTTCATAAGATTAAATTAGATACACTGATTGCCTAAAGGATAGTTGCATATATACACGAGTTTATATACATAAAACTGCATATGGGTTTTTGCTGGAAAAAGTTTCTAGGTTAGCATTTCAAAATAGTTGCGGTGTTGTTGGGTAATCTCTGGTGATGTTATAGTTCTCATATTTCTGTATCATTATCTGATATTTTTTTGATGAATATTCCTTGATGATTTTCTATTGAAAGTGTTCAGGATGCTGAAGCTAAGGGGGAGCACATGTCCTATGGAAAAGGATGCACTGTTAACATTTTGATTGTTTACCATAGCATGATCTCATGTTTGAGATTCATTGGTCTTGTTTATAAAAATTCATATCTGTAATTTGATGAAAAGGTCATGTTGAGACCTATGATGTAAATTTATTATATTTTTTCATGTAAGGACTTGTTCAAATTTGTAAACCCACTTGGTTGGGTAGTTGAGTCAAATTTTCTAAACCCACTTGGTTGGGTAGTTGAGTCAAATATGTAATTCCACCTGGCTGATCATTGATAGGAATGGTCATACTCATTTGACTTATCGAGTCATGTACTTCATTGAAAAATATGTCTGAAGAATCAGCATGAACTCAGGGGGAGCATGGAAGAGAAACCGTGTTATGTTTTTGATCTGCCCTTTGCCCTTGATGTCAAAGTGGGAGAGTATCTTGGTGTTTGAATAATGGTTATGATTAATGTATCTATCTATTGTGGTTGCCATCAAGTCCAAAGGGGGAGATTGTTGGCAATATGAGTTGTCCTTGATGGAAACCTACTTCATGAAGTTGTCCTTGATGGAAACCTACTTGATGAGTTGCCCTTTGATAGCAACCTATTTGTTAAAGATGTAATAAAGATGTATCTACAGATCGGTTTAGATGTGACAGAGAAAATAATTCCATTAAGTGCCAGAGAAATGATAAATATAATATGTCACAATGTATACGCCACTTTTGTGAAGGCAACCAGCATATGGATGCAATGTATACACTACTTTTGTGAAGGAAATGTACATATACATTTAGGGTTAGCATATACACAGTTTTTATGCAGAGAAGTTTCATATACATGGGGAAACTTTGTGAAGGGAACCCACGTATACATTTAGGGTTAGCATATATCCTGTTTTTATGAATCGAAGTTGCGTATACATGTGGAAAATAATGCTCCAACTCATGTATGCCTATTGCGCTCTAAAATTATGATACCAAGGGGCATTACCATGGAATTAGCCCACAATATTGAGCATTGTATTGTATATTTTGATTCCGTCCAAGAATACCATCGGAATTTGCGTGGTTTTGGCTCATGGTATTGGTAAAGGATAAAACTATATAAGGAGAAGAAGATCATAGTGAAAAGGTGTGCATGTGTCTGGGTATTGAATGAATACTTCACTCTGAAGTATATCTACATGGAATGGGATTTAGTTTATTGATAGATCTGAATTAATAATGTGCCTATGAATAAAATGATGGATCACGATCTCTAGACCTGAAATGACTATGTATTTTCTAGATCTGTTTATGGAAAGTTTAGATCTATGATTTGGCGAATGTTTTCTGAAGTGAAGGGTAATATCTGAGCTGTTTATCTATTCTAAATATTTTCACAGCCCTACAATGTTTTCAGATCTATACGCAGGTTATTCGCAATGAAAGTGCGTATATACGTTTGTTAGTTTCAGCAAAAGAGCGTATGGAATCTAAGGTCAGTCTTGAAATAGTTTCAGATATATACGCAGGTTTGTCTCTATGAAAGCGCGTATATACAAAGGTTCAGTAAAGGAAAAGTGCGTATGGAATCTAGGGTTTTGCTGAAGTGTGCGAAAAGAAATGTCTGATCTATTTTATTGTTCTACTGTTGTCTGTCAATGATGTCTTCATACAAATCTGGTTTGTTTGAATACTGATTATGCTGCTAGTTGATTATGATTAAATATCAGTTGCTGGTTGATTGGTTGATGATTCAATGAATGAATTGAATGGTTTATAAGTTTTATGTATTTTTTTTGAGCTTAAATGTGTGGAGTGGGTCCAGTCTGAAAATATTATGAAAAGAGGACTACAAGGTGTGTTGTGGAAGTTGTAGGATCGAGTATGAAAATTGATTAAATGTGGTCCATGGTGGAGATGAAGGTCAAAGCCTTCAGTAAGGGGGTTGTAGCTCCCTTCCAGTGGTAGCTAGTAAACGAGATCAGGGGGTAGTAGCTCCCTTCTAGTGATAGTTGATAAACGAGATCAGGGGGTAGTAGCTCCCTTCCAGGAATGGCTGGTAAACAATATCAAGGGGTTGAAGCTCCCTTCCAGTAGTAGCTGGAGAATGAGAGAAGGTTGTAGCCTTCTTCAGGTGGGTGCTTGTGTGCTAGTATGAATCTGTGCCAGTACTTGATTGTAAGCAGTTTTCTTTATAATAAATATTGAAGACAAAGACAACAACAACAGTGGTTTTCTCCCGAATTGGGTTTCCACCCTAAATCCTGGTGTTCATGTGTGTTTCTTATGTGTGATGATTTATTATGTTCTTATTGCACATGCTTACTGCTTACTAAACATCTGATGAATGAATGATGCACTGATCTAAGTAAAGAATTATATTCATAATAAGATCTCTGGTAATACGTAATTTTTCTTAAGGATATTCGCGTGTAAACACGAGTTGGGTTCATTAAAGTCGCGTATGGAATTTAGTAAAGAAAAAGTAAAATTTTGAGTAAGCTCTAGATACTGATTCACCCCCCGCTGAGTATTTTTCCCAACAATTGGTATCAGCTTGGTAGAAGCTTGATCGCTTGAAGGAGATCCATCTCAATGGGAAGGAAGCAAAAGAAAAAGGTTACTTAAAGGAAGAAGATATCTCAGAAAACATATGTAGCAGAAAATGAAGAAGATGAAACAGGTATTGATTGTTGTTCCTGTGATTCACTTCCTTGTTCATGCAATGTTGAAGATAGTGAATATGAAAGTAAAATTAGTGTTATGGATCTAGAAGTAGAAATTTCTAATCTCAAGAATCAAGTTGAAGATCAACATATTATATTTAATGAAAGGGAATGTATCTTCAAATATATGATTTATAAATTGAATGATTAGTTACAAGAAAGAAATTAAATTGAGCAACTAAACAAAGAACAAATAGATCAGTGTCAAAAGCTGCAGAATGAAGTATCCAATCATAGTGAAGGACTTGAAGCAGAAATCATCTCTCTCAAAGCAGATCTGGAAAAATCAAATAAGAAGAATTAAGAATTTATACAAACATTTGAAGAACAAGAAAATGGGTTGCAGGAAGAGATTCTAAAATTGAATGAACAAGTAGAAGAAGGAAGAAGGGTCAAAGAAAGTATGAATAAGCAATGCCAAAGATTAGAATTTGAGGTAAACATTTTAAAAAGTAAATTAGAGGAAAAGGATAAACACTTGAGTTTTCAAGATAGTACTAACATTCTAGATAATATTCTTAGTAATCAAAGGTATCCTTCTATTAAATTTGGTCTTGGTTTTCATGAAACTGTTAAAGGAGAATCTAGTTCTCAAGAAAGTTCTAAAGATTCAAAGGATATCAATGCAAAACCCCAAGTGTTGAAAGAGACAAAAGGTCAACTGAAAATCATGAATTATCAAAGGAAATCATTTGCTCCTAACTATAGAAGTAACAATCAATTTTATCCTTTGATCAATAAGGTTGAATTCTTTATATGTCATAATTATGGGCATATTGCAGCCAATTGCAGAAGCATATTTTTTCAGTCGTAGACAAATAGACTCTACACAAAAAGGTCGACATCTGCCAGGTACACCGGTTTCTTTAAGGGTTATTGTTTTTCATGCAACCAATTTGGACATAAAGTTATCGATTGCAATAGAAGGAATAAGAGGAAAATTTGTTAAGATACCTTTGCTCCCTTTCCTGTTCACATAAAATGTTATGCTTGTAACAAGTTTGGGCATGTAGAAAAGGAATGTAGGAACATCTAGATGAATCATAAAAGAAAGAATGAAAGTCAAACAAATAATATCATAAGAACAAAGAAAGTTGGATTCACCAAATTTAATATTGACAAGCATAAAGAAGAAAAGATAAGTTATGGTCTTGCTCTCTATACAATTAAAGACAAGGATAAATGGTACATTGACAATGGATGTTCTCATCACACGACTGGTGATAAGAGTAAGATGGTAAGGTTATGGATGAAGAAAATAGAGAAGTCTTAGCAAGGGAATACAGAAATGCTGATAAATTATATGTGTTTAAAGATCTGACCTCTCACAGATGTGAGGAGTATTCAGAGTCAGATTGAAAGAAGTCAATGTCCATTGTAGTCGATCATTCTTGAAAGAATAATGTTATCTTCAACTGCAATATGTAAAGGATAGGTTGATAATTCTGGTTATTTATATTTATGACAGTGCATCTGTTATGAAAATAGACGACAGGTACAAAATGTATGGAGTTGTGAAATTTTATCTATTTCACTTTCTATACGCAGGTTTCATAAACTAAAGCCGTGCATACATGCGAGTTCCGTTGGAAACAGTTGCGTATGTTTTTCTCTGATAAGAAAAATAGTGAATCGGACTCAAGATCAGTTTCTGATAGGCTGCTGAAAATTGTAATTTTCTTGATCTATTGTTGATGGTTTCATTCTACTGATATGATATACTTGACTATGAACATGTAACACCGGTTCAGGGGGGGCATTAGCCTAACTACTAAAGTTGCATTGTTGGAATTTGCTTATTCTTGTGATGCTCATGTTAGAATGATGTTTTCATGATACATAGATTTCTTATGATGAGATTATGGAAGAGCCCTGATCAAGTTTTGCAAAAGAGTATCTTTATTTTCACACGTGGATTTGATCCAATTCTAATGATTCAGATATAAGGACAAAACATGAAGATTTTGTTGTTGATGAACATCATGATTATATAAGACCTTGGTAATAAAATATCACATGATTTCTTGATACATATTTACTATGATGAAGCTGTTCCAGTATGATAATTATTCTTGGCAAGAATATGATGTTGCTGCAAAGATCCTGATGTGCTTATGCTACAACTGTTGGATGACACTTGAAGACATGGATACATTGTCTTATCTTTCTTCTCTCAGATATTTTTTGATACAAGTCTATGGTGTTTTCTCATGCTATATGGTTCCACTCTACTCTATTTCATGATTATTCCCACATATGTTTCTACAAAGGGGAAATGGAAAGTTCACCTTGATAAAGACAAGAGATTGAGTTGATAGTTGATTTCTACAGAAAGACACTATGATGCTGGAATCATAGACCCGGTCACAGTTTGATGATATTGAACTTTATTGATAGACAAGGTTTGGCACTAATAGGTGCAGCTGCAGTTATGGTAATCTTCCAACTGTAAAGCATATAAATGTTACAATAAAAGACTTCGGAAGATTGTTGAATGCATTTATGAGCTCCAAAAAAGGGGAAATACCAACAACGAATGAAGATGATGGTGATGTATATCTTCCTGCATCAAATAGAAACAATATAGAAGGTGAACCCAATGAAGCAACATAAGAAGAGCTACCTGAAAAGGCTCCATCCAGATGCGGATTGGGCTGGAAATGTTGATGATCGAAAAAGCACTAGTGATGGTGCATTCTTTATGGGGCCTCGATTAGTATCTTGGTTCAGCAAGAAAAAAAGTTCTATTGCCTTATCTATAGCAGAAGAAAAGTATGTGGCTGCCACATCATTTTTCACACAACTACTTAGGATGATGTAGACTACAAGACATTCAAATCAAATATTCTCCTCCCATGTCCATTTTGTGTGATAATACAAGTGCCATTAGTATCTCAAAGAATCTTGTTATGCATTCCAAGACCAAGCACATTCCTATCAATTATCACTTCTTACGTGAACAAGTGCTTGAGTAAAAGGTTAAATTGGAGTATGTTCCCTTCAAAGAAAAAGTTGTTGATATATTTACAAAACCTCTTCCTAGGGAAGCATTCGAATATCTCCGACAAAAGCTGGGAGTTTTGTTTGCCTCTCAAAAGATCAGATCTGCTTAATTTCAAAAGATTAAATTAGATATGCGGATTTCCTAAAGGACAGTCACGTATATACATGAATTTATATATATATAACTGCGTATGGGTTTTTGCTGGAAAAATTTTCTAGGTCATGATTTTAGAACAGTTGCGGTGCTATTGGGTAATCTCTGGTGATGTTCTAGTTCTCATATTTCTGTATCATTATCTGATATTTTTTTGATGAATATTCCTTGATGATTTGCATTTGAAAGTGTTTAGGATGTTCAAGCTAAGGGGGAGCACATGTCATGTGGAAAAGGATGCACTGTTGGCATTGTGATTATTTACCGTAGCATGATCTCATGTTTGAAATTCATTGGTGTTGTTTATAAAAATTCATATCTGTAATTTGATGAAAAGGTCATGTACTTGAGACATATGATGTAAATTTCTTATATTATGTCATGTAAGGACTTGTTCAAATTTGTAAGCCTACTAGGTTGGGTAGTTGAGTCAAAATTTGTAAACCCACTTGGTCGGTAGTTGAGTCAAATATGTAATTCCACCTGGCTGATCATTGATAGGAATGGTCATACTCAATCGAATTATAGAGTCATGTACTTCATTGAAAAATATGTATGAAGAATTAGCATGAACTCAGGGGGAGCATGGAAGAGAAACCGTGTTTTGGTTTTGATCTGCCCTTTTCCCTCAATGTCAAAGGGGGAGAGTATCTTGGTGTTTAAATAATGGTTATGATTAATGTATCTATCTGTTGTGGTTGCCATCAAATCCAAAGGGGGATATTGTTGGCAATATGAGTTTTCCTTGATGGAAACATACTTGATGAAGTTGTCCTTGATGGAAACCTACTTGATGAGTTTCCCTTTGATAGAAACCTGTTTGTTAAAGATATAAGAATGATGTATCTACAGTTCAATTTAGATGTGATAGAGAAAATAATTCCATTAACTGCCAGAGAAATGATAAATATAATATGTCACAATGTATACGCTACTTTTGTGAAGGCAACCTGCGTATACATTCAGGGTTAGGATATACGCAGTTTTTATGAAGAGAAGTTGCATATACACGCAGAAACTTTGTGAAGGAAACCGCGTATACATTCAGGGTTAGCATATACACAGTTTTTATGAAGAGAAGTTGTGTATACACATGGAAACGAACTCTCCAAGTCGTGTATGCCTTTTGTGCTCTAAAATTATGATACCAAGAGGCATTACCATGGTATTAGCCCACAGTATTGAGCATTTTATTGTATATTTTGATTCCATCCATGAATACCATCGAAATTTGTGTGTTTTTTGCTCATGGTATTGGTAAAGGCTAAAACTATATAAGGAGAAGAAGATCATAGTGCAAAGGTGTGCATGTGTCTGGGTATTTTGTTGAAGATTTCAACAAGAAACAGTGAAGGAGGCATCTTGAAACATCATTCCTGATCCTAGTTGGAAAGTGATCACCTAAACTAGGTGGGGCCCACACAGGTGATTTTTGTCGCAAAGTCTATTTTTAGACATGTCGATCATATTCTATGAGTAGCGGGATGCTATTTGTGGATGGTTGGTCAAGTTGGAAAAATAGATGGACTTCTATTTTTAGACATATTAGGCAGAATTTATTTTTAGAGTGCCAGTCTAAAAATAGATATGTCGAATATTATTAGCTCTTAATAATATTTGGACTATAAACATTATCTTATTCTGTTGGAGCACTTTAGTTAAGTGCACAGATGTGGCACAGGAGCTGAAAAAAGGAATTATGCTATTCCTAAGGGTTTACTAGAGCCATTGCATGGATACTTCAGTTAGAACTCATGTGAGAGAGTTTGGTGGAGTTGATTGAGGAAGTTAATGGATTTGTGTTCAGTTTAACTAATCTAAACATAGTTGAGCTAGTTGTATCTAGTCTAACTGATTGATACACTAGTGAGAGTGGTGTGAATTAATTAATAGTTAATTCACTAAATAATAAACTCATTAATCAACTAAATAATACATCAGTTAACTTCAGTGCATGGACAGTTTCAATGGAGACCAGTGAAGAGGTAGGTGAAAGAGCAGTGTGACTATCAATTGTGACTATAGTGATCCATGGTTTGCATCCAACACTTAGTAGAGATGCCTTTAAATATTGCGTGAGCAAGGCTGGGGTAATTAGAACTCATCAAGAGCCATTCTTCAGCAGGGATTGCACAGTAGAGGCAGGCTATCAGGTGGCAGATATTGGAGCATGTGTTTTGTTAGATATAACTTGATTAGCGTGTAGCAATTCGAGATTGTACTGAGAGCTTGTGAGAAGATTTTTATAAAGATTGTTACATGATCTCTATGACATATATAATATACAGATAGTTGGGGGTTTTTATATTTAAGCATTCCCATGAAATACTGTGTTCATATGTGTGAATTTTTATGGTTTTAATGTGTGCATGCAGTTTATTTTATTTCCACAATTAATGATCAATGGTAGAAGACATTTTGTATTGTGCATGAAGATAAAATAGTGTGTGATCAGGAGAATCTCAGTGAATAATATATCAATTATTCAAATTTATACATATTGAATGAATACTTCACTCTGAGGTATATCTACATGGAATGGGCTTTATTTTATTGATAGATATGAATTAATAATGCACCTATCAATAAAATGATGGATCAGGATCTCTAGACCTAAAATGACTATGTATTTTATAGATCTGTTTATGGAAAGTTTAGATCTGTGATCTGGCGAATGTTTTCTGAAGTGAAGGGTAAGATCTGAGTTATTTATATATTCTGAAGAGTTGCACAACCCTGCAGTGTTTTCAGATCTATACACAGGTTCGTCGTAGCGAAAACGTGTATATACACGGGTTAGTTTCGAAAAAAGTGTGCATGGAATCTAAGGTCAGTCCTGAAATAGTTACAGATATATATGCAGGTTTGTCTCTGTGAAAACGCGTATATACACGGGTTTAGTAAAGGAAAAGTGCGTATGGAATATAGGGTTTTGATGAAGTGTGTGAAAATAAATTTCTGATATGTTTTTTTGTTCTACTGCTGTCTGTCAAAGGTGTCTTCATATAGATCTGGGTTGTTTGAATACTGATTATGCTGCTAGTTGATTATGATTCAAGATCAGTTGTTGGTTGATTGGTTGATGATTCAATGAATGAATTGAATAGGTTATAAGTTTGATGTATGTTCTTTGAGCTTAAATGTGTGGAGTGTGTCCAATCTAGAAATCTGATGAAAAGAGGCCTACAAGGTGTGTTGTGGAAGCTATAGGATCCAGTATGAAAATTGATCAAATGTGGTCCATGGTGGAGTTGACGGTTGAAGCCTTTAGTAAGGGGGTTGTAGCTCCCTTCCAGTGGTATTTGGTATACGAGATCAGGGGGTAGTAGCTCCCTTCCAGTGATAGTTGGTAAACGCGATCAGGGGGTAGTAACTCCCTTCCAGAAGTGGCTGGTAAACGAGATCAGGGGGTTAAAGCTCCCTTCCAGTAGTAGCTAGAGAATGAGAGAATTTTGCAGCCTTCTGCAGGTGGGTGCCTGCGTGCTAGTATGAGTCTGCGCCAGTACATGATTGTAAGCAGTTTTCTTTATAATAAATATTGAAGACAGAGACAACATCATCGGTGGTTTTCTCCCTAATTGGGTTTCCACCTTAAATCCTGGTGTTCATGTGTGTTGCTTATGTGTGATGATTTATTATATTCTTACTGCACATGCTTACTGCTTACTAAAAATCTGATGAATGAATGATGCACTGATCTAAGTAATGAATTATATGCATAATAACATCTCTAGTAATACGCAAGTTTTCTTAAGGATATCCGCCTGTATTCATGAGTTGGGTTCATTAAAGTTGCGTATGGAATTTAGTGAAGAAAAAGAAAAAGTTTCGAGTAAGCTCTAAATACTGATTCACCCCCCACCCCCCTCTTAGTATTTTTCCCAATCCCAGGCACACCCCCCTTGATTTTCGAAAGTACATATGCATCCCTCTCTTTTGTTAATATTTTGATTCAAGGCATATATTTAATAATACATGGAAACTAGGTTGATATTCTAGATGGAGCTCCTACTCTAAATGGTACGGGGCCTAATTGGAATTTTATGTCAGGGATACCCCTTCATTAATAGATTTCCAGCACCACCAAAAAATATCTAAATGTCAAAAAATACCTTTCCTCATAGGTGATATACTTGTACACCAAATAAATAGCTTCATGCCACTCTTCTTTGATCCATAGTGAGGAACTCATTTGCTCTAATCTGGGTTCCAATGTTTTAGCACAATAAATTCATTGCATTTAAATATTTTAGCTTAAATTTTAACTAAAATTATCCACCCTATAGAAGATCAATGTTTTCCTTGATTTTTTTTTTCTAAGGTGGACTAAGTTCTATTAATGTAACATAATGTACAGGAAGAGTCAGGCCTCTAGAAGCATTGTTATAGCCAATTCCTGAGGCATTATATGTCAAAAAAAAAAATATTGACTTCCCCAGATGGGGAAACCAGTCATAATACAGTTTCCCTTAGAGGGGAAACAAACTTTAGAAAAAAAAAATTAAGAGTCGTGAAAATATTTAGGAAAGACAATTTAACATAGAAAATAAACATATCTATAAAAAAATACCTCTCCATGCTAGGTGTCATTTTGTTGAGGTGGTGGTTCCTCCACAATGAGGCACTTGTAGTCGTCAAAAGAGTCATCTTCATGCGTCGTTTTATGAGTTGTTGTTTCAGTTGTTGTGGCGGTGCGAATTGCGCTGGCAGTGCCCTTGAAACCTTCTTCACCAAACCATTCTAGGCTACCACTTCCACTGCTGCCATTTCCATTACTGTTGGAGGAATTGGAACCCGATTTGACAAGTAAGGCCTATGAATTATGCGAGAGATGTGGAGGCGTAGAGGCTATGGTGGACTTTCTTTGTCTTTTCCTGGTACTTTGGACTGCTTCGAAGGAAGCTTCTTCCTTGAAGTTTATGGTGATGGTAGCAGTAAGGCGGGGTCTATCCAATGCACATGTGAAGTGAAATTGTGTTGTATTCTCCTTAGAAAGAAGATGTCGAGTCTCCATGTGAATGGTCTACGCAGGTTGGGAAGCCCTGCCTCATCCTCTGTCACGGCTAGTGGATTGACACTGTTCAGGAATCTCATCAGGATGAAGAGAGGGAGGTGGTTGTGAAGCTTGACCTCTACCTCTATTGCGGTGAGTGGAGGGATAGAGGGAGGAATTATCTTCATGAGGCAGTGAATGAGGTTCAAAGCAGATGGATATGGGGGGATGAGACGCTTGACCTCACCCACTGCCTTGTCTGCAATGCATTCTATGTCGTTTGGGCATGGTGGAACCGTCAGAATCATTTGGAAGGCATGTGAGCAGAGGAGGTGGGGCAGAGTGAGCTGAAGGATGGGAATTCTGAGACCAAGGAACAGAGTTGAAGCTACAGTAGAGGTTGTGCGAAAAATGAAATCCACAGGCAAGCATAAGGAAACAGTGGAAGCTGCACCACCTCCCTGTGTGCGTTCGAGAGCTCGGCTCTGAGACCGCAGAGGGGAAAATGCAGCAGGAAGGAGATGGCGGAATAATTTATCGTGGAGTCATTATGAGGAGGGCATAGCTACATTTCTATCTGAGCATATTAATGGTGGAGGAATGCCAGCATATGTTTGTTATAAATGCGGCTGGACTGAGCCCATGCGTGACCATGTGGCATGGCCATGTGGTGCACGCTGGGCTTGCTATCTGCCTCCCAAATTTATACACCCGTATCTGGGACTTTGATTTATTGTTTTGAGATGAATAATTCTAATTGATTGAATTGAGATACATCCCCATTGAAATTGATTGTAAAATCTTGGGTCACCTTCAAGTTATGCCCCTAAAAATTTTCATAGAAGGGAATGTGTCCTACCTCCTCAAAACACCTTCTTCCTTGCAAAAAAAAACTGAGAAACGAAATTCGTCTTGGTTCATAGTGCAACACTATATTCTTTAGCATATTGATCTATTGTGTGGGCGATTAACTTGTTGTTGGCTTCTCACCACTATGAAATATTAAACTAGGAAATGTGGTGAATTGTAAAAGCTAGCATGTGTCTATTATTGGTGACATATATTAGAGTTACATTTATTTTAAATAATTTAAATCATGAGGGCACATGGATATGGTTAAATGTATTTAAAATGTAGGTAATCTAGGCATATAGTGGATTAAAAACTATTCATTATGTGTGTATGGTGATAATGATTTTCCTATACATTTCTCACAAGTCAATCATGCATTTAAAAGTGTGATTTTTCTTTGGTATAAGTATCTTTAGATGCCCTTTAAACCTACCAAAGAAACGAGGCTCGATTCTTATGTCGATCCCAAAATATTAGTCATTTTTGTCAGAACCTTCAAACCCCATAGTTCCGCTCATCCAACATGTATTGACTAGTTACTAGAATTAAAATTTCTTGCAAAAGAATAATTGTTACCAGAATCAAAGGGTTCTGCAACAAATCCATTTTTAAAAATAGATAGTGAGATCCATTAAATCCTATAATACACAAAAATCAATCGAGCTACTGAAAAAAAATACTAGTACTATATTTTCTATATGACTAAATGATGTTCTTACCCTATGTTGTGATGTTCTCTGAAATCCCTCTATTTATTTCCCATCCAATTGTTGATCTTGATCCTTAAATATTCCTGCCACATTAAAACATGAGGAAACAATTGTAGCTGTTAGTGGACTAGGGGTTGAGAAAAAAACATTTGTAGTAAATTTTCAAATATGCTACATTCTAGTAGTATTTGTGGTATTTTCAACACCAACACCAACCCTAAAACTTCTATTTAATGTTCTAATATGAAATAATAGGTCTTTAGACATCCCATCCAATCTAGGTATAATCCTTTAGCATGAAAGTAGACATTTTGAAGTCAAGCTTGAGAAGGAATCATTGGATTAGAAGCTGCTAATATATTTCATTAATGCATGCAAGGTTTCTCACCTTTGATGATAATGAGTGCCATGGTATTCTAGTACGTCTTGTGAGGTATGAAAAAATGTGTTGATGTTCAGTCACCTGTAATATCCAATGAACAAGATACATTGATGTATTCTATGTGATAATTAGTGAGAGAACATGCTATTAATGTATATAAGAACCTAGGTGTTGCAAAAAATTATCTAACCTTTTAGCCCAACTAATGTGTTGGATATTATGGGAAAAATATTGTTAGAAGGAGGTCCTTAATGGATCCCCCATCAACTAATGAAAGAAAACTAAAAATTTGTAGAGTTATGATTTGGAAAAATAAGGAACTTACATAAATAATGATTTATGTCAGAAAAAAAGTCATTTTCAAGGATAAACCTAACCCAAATATGCAACAAAGTGGTTTTCAGAAGTATTCCCCATTCCATCATATATATTTTTTTTAATTTGATTATAAATCATTCAAGAAGAGATTGCAGGAGTAGGAAGATGAAATTACTCTCTTACTACTTCCATCCTACCATCTTGACAAATATCTGGTATGAATTTTTCTTTGGACATTCGCTTTTGATAGAGCTTCAACCTATGCCCTTTCACAAGAAAATAATTTTAATCCTCATCAATGTTATTAATTTGAATTGATCAATTCTAGAAAACAATCTCTATTCCGTAGGTTCCCAGCAACCTGGTTGTAAATTTTCCTTTAAATTATTTAAACCTTGAGTCAAAGAGGATATTTGTAACACTCCCATCCACCCCATTATAAATCATAAGGGTAGGTGAAGTAATTACTATCTTTGACCATACCTCCAAAGTCCTGTCAAGGGAATGGGGTCTTAAACTTTAGCATTTTTCACACCCCTAAAAACATAAAATAAACATTTCCATTTTCCTAGCTCGTCGAGAGTTCTATGATGATATAATTGTTTCAAAAAATGACATCTAGATCATAAGATATGTTTTTTTTAATTTAGGAGATTAAAATCTTGTCATATCTGCATTATTTTTTCATATGGCACCCACACAGACTCGACATGGTGCCCATGTAACAACCCTCCACCCTCTATGGAAGGTCAATGTCATCATTCCCATCCATGTAGTATAACATTTCCCATATGGAATTGCCACATCATGAACTTGTGGGGCCAACCACTCCTTGATCTTGTAAGTTAGCCATTTTATGTTATAAAATTGTATATTTTCATTATCAACCTCCCACCCTTTTTCCCATGGCACAACATTCAAACATAATTCATAAGCCCGGGAAAGACATATAATTTTCATGTTAACTTCTAGCTAGGAGTTCATGTCTCTCAACTCTTGCTCCTTGCCTACTCATAACATATGCATAACATGGTACACATCTGAGGTCTAAGACCTCGGGGTACCGAGATAAGAAAGCATCCTCCATCACTTACTGAGAAATTTTCCATCCCTCAACCATCAGTCTCAACCTCGCTTTTTACCACACACTCATCATCCCATGTGGATTATTCGATATGTAAGTTCTTACACTCAATTAGATACTCTAAAATTGATCTATTTTTTACCTATTGGATTCTTGTTTCTATGATTGCTTCAAGATATAATATGATTTTTCCTTCCCCCTTAAGTTCTGGAAATATAGTTTGAACTGGTACTCGTGAAGATGCAGGAAACTCTAATTTCTATTCCAAAGTACCAATATTTTGCAACACCTTGTTAGGGTCATAGTACTTGGGTGATAATTTATTATCCTTCTTAGCTTGGTTGAGGGACATTTGTTTGTATGGAAGTAGTCGTAAAAATACCCAATCACCCATATCAAAACTTATTTCACTATGATGTTGAGATGCCTATTGTTTCATAGGATTATGTGCGAGAGTTAGCTTATCCTTTAAGAGTTGGAGAACTTAATGTTGATGCTAAATGTGATATTCCACTACTTAAACCTTATAATTGTTTCTTAAATATGATGTGATGGATGGTGGATGATATCCATAAAGTTCCATAAATGGGGTTATTTTTGCTGCAGTATAGAAGGATGTGTTATACAACCATTCTTCAATGGGTAACCATTCTATCCATTATGTTTTTTTATTAGATAAAGAACAATGAATATATCCTTCCAAACATTTGTTCACATTCTCATTTTTCCCATCATATTGAGGATGATAAGATGAGTTCTAAGCTAATTGAGTACCAAGATAAGAAAATAATTTCATCTAAAAATTTATAGTAAAAATGGGATCTCTATCACTTACAATAATATTTCTGTTTCCATGTAGCGTTTGAAGTATTTCCATAAATGTAGTAGTGATTGTACTAGATTTTAAAGGATGAGATAATGTAGAAATGTGTGCATACTTGGTAAGTCTATCATATACCACCGTGATGAAACTCTTTTATTCATACTTGGGTAAACATGTGATGAAATCCATTGAGACATCCTTCCAATGTTGACTTGGAATGGCTAAAGGTTGTAAAATACTCGGGGTCTTAATTGTCTCAACTTTATTTTTTTGGAAAACCAAAAATTCCGGCACAAATAGTTGAATATAAAATTTAAGTCCATCCCAAAAAAATTCGTTATTGACCCTATGGTTATTTTAAAAAAATCTTGAGTGCCCTCCTATAGTAGAGGTGTGCAATTACAAAATAATATTTTTTTTTTCTTTGGAGTTCTTACAAAAATATAGGTGATATTTGTACCATAATGAATCATTTTTCCAAATAAATGAATGAGATGCACTGAGACCTTGCTACAAATTTTCAATGAGTGTCCATACCTATTTATTATTCTCCCATCCATCCCTTTGTTTAGTTATCTGATTAGGTTGAATAATATAATTGGAACAAATCAATGCTTCCACATCATCATTCCTTCTTGCGAATGCATCTACAACAACATTTTTCTTCCCTTTTTTGTATTTGATTTGAAATTCATAACCTAACATCTTTGTGACCTATTTTTATTGTTATTCTGAAGATAATATTTTTTCCAAGAAGTGTTTAAGACTCTTATGATTTTTTTACCTTGAGTTGTCTTCCCATTAGGCAAGGGCACTATTTCTTAACATTCCACAATAAAGGTTTTTATGAATTTTGGTGTAGCTAATACTGAAGCTTGGCACATTGCCTCTTTAAGATGTTTAAAGGCCTTAGTTTCTTCTAGAGTCCCAAAAAATGCATATTTATTCAGTAATGTTGTTAGAGGTGGTGTTATCTTCCAATAATTCTTAAAAAACTTGTGATAATACCATGTCATCCAGAGAAATACTCAAATATTTTTTAAGGTTGTGGAGATTTTCCATTCCTTTATGGATTTAATATGAATCAAATATTCCACTTCATCTACCCAAAGAAACATTTCAAATATATTCATACAATATTTTCTCCTCCAATAGCTTGAAAACCCTATCAAAATTTTGAATATGATATTTCCAATACTTTCTATGGATTATTATATCAACAAAAAATATTAACACAAACTTCCTAAGGAACGATTTCAAAGTGGAATTCATCAAGCCTTGAAATGTAGTTGGTGAATTTGTAAGGCCAAAATGCATGAGCAAAATTTAATAATGGCCTTCATGAGTTATACATGTTGTTTTTAGAATGTCTTTTGTCTTCATTCTAATTTGATGATATGCTAAATGAAGGTCATTCTTCGTGAACTAATTTTCTTTGTGTATTTCTTCCAACAATTCATCAATGGAAGGAATGGGAAACTTATATTTAATGAAGAGCTTATTGAACTCTATAATTTGGACACATACACCATCATCCATCCTTCTTGTGCATCAATAATACTCGAGAACATAAATAACCTTGGCCAGGTTGAATTATAGTTTCCTGTAGCATTTTTGAAACCATACATTCAATTTCACTCTTGTGGGAATAAGGATATCTATAAGGCATAATTTTTGGAGGATCACTTCTTAGAATCAAGTTAATACTATAATCATGATCATGAATAGGTGGGGGACCTTTCTAAGTATCAAATACCTTAGAATGATTCTCGAGGAGTCTTTAGAGACATGGAGAAATAGATAACTTGGATGTTTGAACATCTAGTGAACATAATTTTGCAATTACCCTCATTGTTACTTATTTAAAATATTTTTCATGCAATTAAAATTTATTATCTTCCCATATTTCAATGGCATACCCCTTAATTCAATTTCCTTTCCTTCCATTATAAGTTTCAAGAAACATTTTTGAAAATTAAAAACTATTGTCCCCTAAGATTGTAACCATTGGACTCCTAATACAAGATCTTCACTACCCATTGGAATGGAAAGCATTGGAATATTCAATACATATTACCCCATGGTCAGATTGATATTATGGAAGTTACATGAGAAATTTACAGTTCCTCCATTTTCAATCATCACTTGAAACTCTGGTGTTGGATATATAAAGCAAATCAAATCTCTGACTATCTTACAATGAATAAAATTATGAGTAGTACTTAAATCAATCAAGACTACTACATTTATCTTCTTGATATATCCTTCTATCTTAAGAGTTTGAGGAGTGATAATTCCCATAAATTCCTTACAAGATATGATCATACTCGTTTCTTCTTTTCTAGCCTACGGGGTTGGTTCTTGGTGTATATATTCTTATTTTGATGTCTCTTGTTATTTTTATTCCTCCTATTCACAATCTTTGTAAGATAATTTCTTCTCATCACACTTATGACATTTAGTATATTTTCTATCAAAACTGTAATAAATCCCTTTCGTTATTTTTTCCTCCAATTGTTTTAATGTCAAACTTATAGCTTGTGAAATGATCGGATTGTCAATACTTCCATATTTATAGCTGTTGGTGGTAGACCTCCTTGTTTCCATAACTTTTCTTGCCACCTGGAATACATTTTCCAATGAATTAGGTTCCCAAAGACGAACCTCATGTTAGATGTTATCCTTAAAATTTCCTATGAATGCATCACTTAGATACTCCTTTGGAATATCAATTAAATTTATATTCAATTTTTGGAAGTCCTCAATGTGTGCCCCATATAAACCATTTTGTTTTAGATTTATCATTTGGCTATAGAAGGAATTTCTCTTTGTATCCTCATAATGTGCTACCATTTCTTTGTAAAAATTTTCCCTGTGACTAGTAATTTACAAGGAAAAAGCCATTGATACCATACAAATGGATTATGTTATAAATATAAATATGCAACATGCACATTTTGTGTGTGTTTCACATTGTGTAGATCAAAGAACTGCTCCATCTATAGTATCCATGTTAGTCGATCCTTGCCATTAAACTTACTCATATAAATATTTGGAATGTGGTGGGTCTTCAACCCAATGTTAGAGTCTATAAAATCACAATTCAAGTTCCTTTTTTTCCTTTTCATGAGTCCATGGAATACCTTCTCTCCGTTAGGAAACATTTCTTATAGTAACTTTGTCAAACCTTCCTTCAAACCTTCCATTTCCTCTTTCAATCCATTCTTCAAACCTTCTATGTCCCTTTTTATTTTTTCTTCTAAACCAGCAATGTCCCCTTTTAAACCATTGATATTAACATTCATCATTTCCTCTAATTCAATTTTGTACTCTCTACGAGAGTGAATTGTTTTTCACTTGGTCTCGTCATTTTGATATATCATGTTGTATTTATCCCTCTTCTTTATGCATAATAATAGAGCCTTATGTTGCCTTACTAGGTGTATCCACTTTTTTGTTTTAAGGTATTTTAGAATCAAATATTGATATTTTTTCTTCAATATGCCCTTTGAATCACTTCAAATTTATTTTTCAAACAAAATTTATGCAATTTAAAAAAATACACACCTTTTTCTTGCTTTTAGGAGCTCAATATTGAAACTATTATATCTTTGTAAAACATCTAAAGGTTTGAAACTTCATCCTAACGTATCGGTCTATGTCTTCTTTCAATTCCCACAAGTTAGAATGAAATTTAATTCTTTAAGATAAATGTATACAAAATTTCCCATGATGACCTCATTATGGACTAGTTCAATATAACGAACTTATATGGACTTCCATGTGTCATTGTTTGGACCTTTAGCCTTGAATTTTTTCCTCAAGAAAATATGTTTTGAATAATTTCAGGAATGTTTACAGAATTCAAATACGATCATCGAAGGGAAATGTATGAATATTTTCCCTAGGCCACCTATTTAAGACTAAATTCTCAAGCATGAGGAAACCCTAAATTCCTTGGACCATATATCCACAACTATAGCGAAAAAAATCTAAATTTTTTACATGAAGTTCACTAATATTTTCAATCCATGTGGTGAAATTTCAACTTCTTATTCCTCACAGAGAAAATTTATATCAAAAATACTAATATGACCTGTTTGAAGCAGCAAAACCTTAGGATCCAAAGCTCTCATACCAAATGTTATGTCATCAGATCATAAAAAAAGAAGAAAAGATAGATGAACAGCTTGAAAATAAGCCTCTTGAAGTGGGAAATCTACTTTTACATCACATAAATGAATAATTATTGCATGATTCAAATGACAATACCTCCTTGGTATATATATGAGTTTAATGGGTCAAAATATTATTAGGGCCTACATAACAATAATAATGGAAGGGATCAACAATAACAATAGTGGGATTATATGGGGCACAAAAATAGTAATAGTGGGTTTCTATGTGGCACAAAAATAATAATATGTGGGGTACACTAGTATTATAGGGCCCTAACATCAAAGCTTACAACACATTCTAATTTCCACTCAAATTTGCGCCTTTTATTTTGCAATTATGTGATTGGATAACCAATATTGGATTTTTTAAAATAAATCTCTTATAGTAACCTACAAGCCCCATAAAATATTTTAATTTAGAAACATTTCTTGGTCTTGTTCATTCCATAATTAATTTAATATTCTCTGTATCAACTACCTCAACCTCCTTTGAGACAACATGTCCCAAATATTGAATTTGAGACTGAAAGAACTCATACTTTTTGAGATTTGCATAAAGATTGTGATCCCTCAACAATTATAGAGTTATAGATAAGTTTTCTTCATAGTCCTACTTATTTTTTGAGTAAAAAAATATGTCATCAACAAACACCAACACAAAATTCTCCAAATAATGACTTAACACATTATTCATCAACCACATAAATGTAGTTGGTTCATCAGTAATTCCAAAGGGAACTACCAAAAATTCGTAATTCCCATACCATGTCTCGAATTTTATCTTATAAATGTTTGCATCCTTAATGTAAACTCGATGGTGCCCATACCTCAAACTAATGTTTCAGAATATTGTTTCTTCATGCAATTGATCAAAAAAGTTATCAATTCATGGCGAAAGATATCTATCCTCGATGGTGAATTTGTTAAGCTACCTGTACTTTATGCACAACCTCAATGTGGCATCCTTATTTTTCACACATAAGAATAGTTCTACCCATGGTGCTACACTCGGCCTAATGTATCCCTTGTCTACCATTTCCTTAACCTACAATTTTAGCTCTATCAATTTGTGGGTGCTCATCCTATATGGAGCTTTAGATACCGATGTTTATTAGGGAACTTTTGAGTTCTAAAATAGGACTCCTAAGAAAAATGTACAACCAAAATAAAATTTATAAGAACCAATCAGATTCAAGATGATGATGTCAACTAATGAGCTCCATCATTAGGTACATTTGGAGGGGTTAATGGTCACATTTTTTCCTTATTAAGTCTCTTTTTCTTGCATTTTAATTATATGATGGTCTTATGATGCTAGTGTAGCTGGTGATTGAGGCTTAACATACTTAGAGTACCTAACATAAGTTAAATGCAAAAAAATAACAAAGATATGGCATTTTTATGGAGATTTTGTCATAAAGACTCGGAGTAGACAACAAAGAGAGATTCTAGGGGATTTTCCACCGTCCTTAACTCCTGAAGGCAACCAAGGGATCCTTGAGATTCCCTCCAACAACTTGAAATCAAAGGCAACCAAGAAAACTCAATATCAAGTGCACTCAAGCCATACTTCACTTGGAGTCAAGTGGACTCGTCACCTATTTTCTAGGGAGTTTTTGATTAAATATATTTGATCAAGAGCTCATTAGGATCTGAAATTTGTAGAAATCCATTAGGCTCTTGGATCTTATAATCAGTTTTTCAAGACTTTTATATTAATGTAATGAAACTATCTTTTGAAATGAAATGAGTATTCAAAATTTTCCTTATTGATCTAGTTCCATAGAGCTAGGCTTGTGGGTTAGGGCCCAATCCATGTGCCTCAACCTCTCTTGTGTAATAATTATTTACTTTCATGTCATTTAACTATTTTTTCTTATGAATATCTAGTTAGTTTGTTGGTATTTCCATTTACTGTTTTTAGTTTTCTTCCATTTTTCTTTTGTTTTAGATTTAGTCTGCTTACATGAGTGGTAGAATAGGTGATAATTTCATAAATATGTGAGTAGAGCCTCCCCCTCTCATCTCTGTCAATAGAGCTTGAGAAGGGTAGAACTTCCCCATAGACCAAAAATGCTTCTTATTTTACAATTTCTTGGAATGGATGAGATTAGTTGCTGTGACTATATGAATATGTTGAGTATGCTATGGTAGATATCTTTTTGTATATTAGAGTAGATTTTATTTACAAATTCAAGTCATATTTTCCATTGTATTTATCATGAATTTTTCCATTTTTACTGCATGAATAGGTAGTTTTATTTCAGGTAAAACTAGCATAGCCAAGGAGAACTTCACCAGCACCTTCAGCTTCATTTCTCATCTTCCATTAGCCCTTTGTTCATCAAAATCACCATCACCCTTGTTTTTGGATTTTTCATCCATACACCGTGAGAAAACCCTATGGGTGAGATACATGCCTCCCAATAGGCTCTAAGCTTGGCCGAGGGGTGTGCCAACTTCCACTCATCCTAATACACCTTCACACCACCTTCCCTACCCATTTTCCACCTATTTTTGGTCTCAGATTTCCCTCAGATTGTTTCCTATAGCAATTCAGGACTTGCCTATAGGCACCACAAGAAACCTGTAGCAACACTTGAAATATAACCTGTGGGCCCCTCCTTAAGTGCATAAACCACCATCACCATCTTATAAACCTGAAAAAACCACTCATATGCCTCTAGCCTTGGCCCCATGTTTTGAAGCCTTCCATGAGCCACCTTACCACTTTCTTTTCCTAGTTGCAAAACAACACATTTTCAAGAATAGTTAGGTCATGAATAGTTACATGAATAGAAGCATGATAGATAGATCATAGGGTAAGTAGAGAGTTTTTATCAAATTTTCCTAGCAAAGTGTGATTAGATTAGTTTCCTTTATGCAATTTCAATTCAGCGATGTACTTCATGCAAGATGCCTATGTTACTTTTCAATTCTTATCATAGTCTAATAAGTAGATTTATTTCATTGTAGAATAGTTAGATGTATTTTTTTACTGTAGTATTTTTGTAATTATTGATATTTCCATGGATTTGAATCATTTTTAGCCCTACTCCTAATTTCAAATTTGTGACAAACTTTAGCTAGAAACCCTAGAAGTATCACCATTTTGTAAATATTAGAAGAGGATGACATCAGTAGAATGCATCTTCTATGTATATAGCACTGTCACCTACAAGTTTGTACAAACCCCAGGTTGATAAAGTAAAGTAGGGAAACCACTGGGAATTGCAGCATTCTTGGTACAATACCAGGGCTCACCACTTTTTGGTGTTGTTGTCAGGGAGGTGTCTAGTAGATACTTTGATTTTGTTTTAGCATTATTTTTTGTTGTTATTTTTAATGTTGTTTCAGAAATATTAAAAAAAAATAAAAAAAATATCTGATTTTCATTCCTCGTAGGAGTAGGGACACTCCAGGAAATGTTTTACCCAAAACCGCCACATCAACACATAGTCACCCTTCACTCTTCTTCAGTGGTTGTGAGTTTGAACACACCATAGGTGACCCTTTTGAAAAATTTAAAGAACCTATTGGGGAAGAAGAAGATCTTGTTTCAACTGATGGACCTGGTTCACCTATCTCAACCATGGCTGACACGGAAACCTAGGAAGACTCTCCCATTAGAGAGGCAGATGGGGAAAATAAGATGAAAAGCATTAGCCCCTTAACTCTTCCACACTTTTGTGGACTTACCTCAGAATATTATGATACATTCATGCTTTAATATGTTTTTTTCTATATGACCTATGACTATGTGACAAATGATTAGAAACTGAAGCTATTCCCATACATCATTTATGATGCAGCCTTACACTGGTTCATTGGTCTACCTAGGAATAACATCACTACCTAGGCACAGATGCAAGAGGCCTTTAGCAACAAGTACAGAGACTAATGTAGGTCCAAGGAAACTAAGGATGAGATATCCATGATGAATCTAGTGCCTGATGAATCCCTGGAAGACTATGAAGAGAGGTTTAAGTTAAACTATAAGAGAGCCAATTGTACTCTTTATCCTGGATCACTTAAAATAGTAATTCTCTGAGGGATCTGAGAGGAGGTCATATAAACCTTAAATAAGTTACTAGGAGGATAAATCTATCAAATTCCTTATGAGACAATTAAAATTGTCTACACGAACCATTCTAGGGTAGTCAGGAAGAAAGGCGGAGCTAGCCAGAGTACATCCAATACCCCTTCCTCTTCCACTTCCATCAAACATGAGATTGGAAATATGTTGGAGGACTTCAAGGGTGACATGCTTCACACCTTTTCTTTGCAAATGGAAACAATGCAGATCAAAATGAAGCAAGAGGAATAAGAAAGAGCTTTGGCTATATTTTTCCCTAGATGTACCAGAAATCACCCTACAAATGAATTTCCACTAAGCATCATAGAGGTTTTCTTAGTCTATGAGGATAATCATGCATAGAAAAGTGTTCCTCCTTACATGAACATAAATTTGTATATCAAGGTGGGGAAGTGGGGTTAGAGAAACACTATTTCATCAACCATAGAAGGCCTCAAGGCCATAGGACATATCAATAGGGTATGCCAGGTGCTCCTTACTCTTACTGTCACAATAATCAGAGTGCACCCATGCAACCTTGGTACACCCCCACTCCTCCATCCTAGCCTACACCTCCTACTTGGCCTTACAACCCTCCATATCATCTTCAGCCTATGAATCAACCATTTTAGTATTATGTTCCTCAACAACCTCAGTGGAACAATCCATCCGAAGGGTGGATGCCTCAACATAATCAAATGCCTACTCTAATTCCTCCACCCCAACCTAAACCTCAACTTACTCGTGTTGCTCCACCCAAGCTTCCTGAACTACCTAGACAACCATATCCAAACGCGAACAACAGATAGGCACAATAGGTTTATAGTGGAGAGACATCCTATCTAGCTTATCTTATAGAGATACATGAGATTAATATTAGGTCAGGAAGAGTACTCCCAAACAACCACCCCACATCTCCACCTGTAGAGGTTGAGGAGGAAAAGGAAGATGGTAACACTCAGATCCGACAACCTCCTTTTCCTAAGTTCTTGATCCATCCTAGTCAGAACACCCTAGAGTAGACTGAACTCTTCGGAGAGTTCAGAATTTTGTGTGTAGAGGTACTAGTTTTCCAGGGCATTAAGGATGTCCCTATTTACAATAGGCTCATCAAGGAAAAGTTCTTCAATAAATGTGGGCAAAAGAAGAAAGATACCCCCAACATCAATGTAGTATGAAAACTGTCTGACTTAATGTTGGGAAGGGTGATATTTCCAAAGTAGTTGGACCCTGGCAGTCCAGTTTTAGATGTTCACATAGATGATGTCATAGCCCCCAATACTCTGACTGATCTAGGGACTGCCATAAATGTCATGACCAAGGAGACTATGTTGAAGCTCAACCTCCTAGTGACGTTGAGGAAAACCACAACAGTTATGCAACCTACAAATTGGTCCATAGTAACTGTGGAAGGAATTGTTGAGGATGTTATAGTTTCAATTGAATCCTAGGAGTATCCGACAGATTTCTTGGTTCTGCAACCAAGAATAAAGTTCAATGGATATTATCTCATCTTAAGGAGACCTTGGTTAGCCATTGTATATGCTTTTATCAGCTCTCAAGCTAGAAACATGACTATTAAATATGGCCCCTTGTCTAAACAACTGGTATTATATCCTCCAACCCAGCCTTCCATTGATCATGATCTACCTATATGGTTGGAGGATGAAGAAGATGAGATATTTAACACTACCTCCATTTGTACCATAGATGTTGTTCTCAAATGGGGGAAGCTTGATGAAGACGTACTCATCAACCATGCCATTAAAAAACAGTCCCCCACTAACAGTCCAATTGAAAACCTAGTCAAAGAGTTTCAGTCGATTCAACCTCTAAAACCACCAACGTTGTTGAGTTTGGCCCATCCAAATCTCTAAAAATCAAGTCAAACCTCTCAGATGAATAAGAAAAGAAGCTATGCCATATTTTTGTAGAAATTTGAATAACTGATATATTATTCACCAATATTCTCTTGATCACACACTATTTTAACTTCATGCACAATACAAAATCTCTTCTACCATTGATCATTAATTGCGGAAATAAAAACAATCGCATGCGCACATTAAAACCATAAACAATCACACATATGAACACAGTATTTCATGGGAAAGCTTAAAGCTGAAAACCCCAACCATATGTATATTATATGTCATAGATATCATGTAAAAATCATTATACAAAGCTCCTCACAAGCTCTCGGTACAATCTCCAATTACTACACACTAATCAAGCTAGATCTAGCAAAACACATGCTCCAATCTCTGCCACCTGATAGCCTGCCTCTATTGCGTAATAAATGCTGAATAATGGCTCATAAATAACTTCGAACCACCTGGCTTGTACTGCGCAATCCTCATTGGCATCTCCAATCATTGGTTGTTGCAAATCATGCAATAGTATAGTCACAACTGATAGTCACACTGCTCTTTCACTTACCTCTTCACTGGTCTCCACTGAAACTATCCATGCACTAAAGTTAACTGATGTATTATTTAGTTGATTAATGATTTTATAATTAGTGAATTAATTTATAATTAATTCACACCACTCTCACTAGTGTATCAATCAGTTAGACTAGATACAACTAGCTCAACTATGTTTAGATTAGTTAAACTAAACACAACTCCATTAACTTCCTCAATCAACTCCACCAAACTCTCTCACATGAGTTCTAACTGAAGTATCCATGCAATAGCTCCACTTAACCCTTAGGAATAGCGTAATTCCTTCTATCAGCTCCTGTGTCACATCTGTGCACTTAACTGAAGTGCTCAAGAGAATAAGATAATGTTTAGAGTCCAAATATTATTAAGAGCTAATAATATTCGACATATCTATTTTTAGACTGGCAATCTAAAAATAGATTAGCCCAATATACAAAAATAGAATTCCATCTACTTTTCCAACTTGACCAACCCTCCAAAAACAACATCCTGCAACTCATAGAATCATGATCCACATGTCTAAAAATAGACATAGTCTAAAAATAGACTTTGCGCCAAAAATACCCTGCGGGCCCACTTAGTGAAGGCGACTCCTTTCCACTAAGCTCATCATCTTGTTGCAATCTCACCAATCCCTCTCAACAAGATAGGGATTGTCACGCCACGCCTATCCTGCCTCGCTGGTATTCGAATTTTCTCTGGTGAGCGCCCGTCGAATGTCAGCATCTTGATCCTCGCGTGGGAATGTAAAGTAACATGTAATCTTCATTGCACATAATCTGCGATATCGGTAATCTTTGGATGTCAATGTGTTTAGATCTATCATGAAATACTTGATTAACCGAGAGTTTAATGCAACTCTGATTATCACAGTAAATCACAATAGGATCTAAGTGTGAACCGAACAACCTGACCAGGATCTTCCTCATCCATATAGCCTCGCATGCAGCCAAACTCGCTGCCATATACTCGGCCTCTGCTGAATTGAGTGCCATGGATCTCTGCTTCCTGTTGTACCAAGAAACTACTATTGACCCGATACTGAAAATCCCTCCATATGTTCTATTTCTATCTGTCGGGCTCCCTACCCAATCTGCATCCGTGAAGCCACATAGCCTCACCTCATCCGACTGTGTGTACCATAATCCATATCTTGATGTGCCTCTAAGATATCTCAATACATGCTTGTCTACCTTCCAAAAGAGCTTGGTAGGCTTAACCATAGCTTGTCAAAGCTGGTTAACAGCATAGCATATGTCGGATCTTCTATTGACCAGATACATAAGTGACCCCACCAAATTTCGATAAACAGTGGCATCCACTACCTTCGCTGAAGTAGCATCTTCCTTCCTCCATCCACCAGGAAGAGGAGTATAAACACGCTTACAGCCATGCATGTTGAACTTATCTAGTATCTCCCGAGCATACTTTCCTTGAGAAACAAACAGTCCATCACTGCGCTGCCAAATTTCCAATCCTAGGAAATAATGAAGGAGGCCCAAGTCCTTCATCTCAAACTCCTTTGCAAGATCAGCCTTGCATGAGTGTATCAACAGTTCATCACCTATCAAAATCAAATCATCTACATAAAGTACAATGATCAGCAACTTACCCTCCACCACAATCTAGTATAGGTTAGGATCCGCCTCGCTCTTGGAGAATCCAAGTTCGGTGAAATAACTGTCTATATGTGTGTACCAAGCACGAGGTGCTTGTTTCAACCCATACAACACTCTTTTGAGCCTGCACACATGCAACTCGCTGCTAAAGATCTCGAAACCTTCGGGCTGCTCTATGTACACCTCCTCCTCAATCACCCCATTGAAGAACGCAGTATTCACATCCATCTGATGAATGTGCCACCCTATCTGCGCTGAGAAAGAAAGAATCGTCTGTATGGGAGAATACCTTGGGACAGGTGCAAAGGTTTCCTCATAATCGATCCCCTAAATCTGTGAGAAGCCTCGGGCGACAAATCTTGCCTTGTACTTCTCCACACTCCTGTCAGCTGCTTTCTTCACTTTGTAGATCCATCTCGAACCCACCACTAATTTCCCTTCTAGCCTTGGGACAATCTCCCATGCACTATTTCTGACAATCGAATCATACTCTTCCACCATGGCATCTACCCATGCGGGATCCTCCTTAGCTTCCTCGAAATAGGATGGCTCTGTCACGATACACTTGTTCATAAGAGCCATGTATCCAGTATACCGGTTAGGTGACTATCTCTGTCTACGCTATGATGTAGGTGCTCCTACAACCTTCTCTACAGCTTGATCCAGTCGCTCAGCTTTTGTAGTCTGCTTCTGCCCTCTGATGGTTGGCGCTGCATGAGTGGTCTCTTCCACTCCATGAACCTCCTCTTGTGGATGATCCACATCCAGAGACTCATTATTAGGAACTAATAGCTCCTCATATGCATGCAAGTGTGCCTCCCTCTCAAGCGAACACTTCATGGCTTTCTCCTCATGAAATTTGATATCCCATCGCACAATAGTCTTGCGACTGTCTGGTAAATACACACGATAGTTTTGGGGTGTATCAGTGTACCCCACAAATATCCCAACCTCCACAGTCGGCTCTAGCTTCTTCCTGGCATCCTTCGTCACATGAATGTAAATAGGTGAACCAAAATCCTCAAATGGGAAATATCAGGCTTCTTACCAGAAAACGCCTCCTCAGGTGTGCTCATGCCAAGTATCCTATGAGGACAACGGTTTTGCACATAAACCACAGTATTGCATGCCTTAGCCCACAAGTGTATGGGAAGGCCCTGATCATGCAACATCGCTTGTGCAGCACCCACAATCGTTCTATTCTTCCACTCCGCAACCCCATTCTACTGTGGGTTATGAGGTGCTATGAGCTCTCTTCGAATTCCTTCTGCGCTACAAAAGTCCTTGAATTCGCCGGAGATGAATTCACCACCATTTTCGCTCCTAAGAGCCTTCACCTACTTCCTTGATTCTTTCTCAACCAGTGCCTTGAACTCATAGAACTTTGATTATGTCTCGCTCTTCTTCTGCATGAAGACGATCCAGCACTTATGAGAAAAATCATCAACAAATATCACATAGTACCTGTGCTTTGCTGTCGAAGCTACTGAGAAAGGTCCACACACGTCTGTGTGAATTCTCTCAAGGATTTTCATGGCACGAATATCCTTCTCATGAAAGGTAGCTTTCACAAATTTTCCCAAAGTACATCCCTTGCACTGATCTGACTGCGCAAGTTTACCTTTGGGAAGCCGAGTAGAAATCTGCTACAGTATCTTCAAAGCTCCATGGTGAAGGTGGCCCAATCTCTGGTGCCACAGCTCGCCATCATCTCGGCTCACCACTCCTTCTGCCTTGCCTACCATTGTTGCGCAGCCATCTACCTGCAATTGATAAAGGTTCTTAACTCAAACCCCTATCCTCGGGGTTTCACCAGTTGCCTTACTACGCAAGAAAGCCTTTCCCTCGCTAAAGACAACATCATATCCCTTTTTTTCTAACATCGCCACAAAGATAATATTCTTCTTCAATCCTAGAACATGCATCACTTCATTCAATACAAAGGGTTTACAAGACTCCCTCTCAAAGGAAATGGTACTGATACTGGTCGCACTATATCTACCATCATCGCCCATCTCGATGTGCACTCCAAGATCTTTCTCATCCAGATCAGTAAACAAATCTTTCTCTCTGGTCATATGGAAAGACGCACCACTATCAAGAAACCACACTGAACCCATCAAACTTGAGACCAAGCATGCGATCAATGAAAAATCTAGCTTAAACTGTGAGGCTAAGGCCTCTCCAACTGCAGATCCAGGAACTTGCTTATTTTTCTTCTTCTGTGGACAATTAGTGGCGTAATGTTCGTGTTGGTGACAGTGAAAGCACTTCACCTTGGGCATGTACTGCTTCTTGCCTTTCGCACCGGATTGAGAAGCATTCTTCTTTCTCTTCCCCTTCCTTGCTTTGGCAGCCAAAGCACAATTTTCTTCATCTGATTTCTTTGATGAAGATCCGTCCCTGGTACTTTGCCTTATCTCCTCTTGCACAAGATCCAACCAAAGTCGTTCCCATCCTGGAAATTTCTCCCGACCATTGACAGAGTCCTGATAGGAATGCCAACTCTTCGGAATCCCAAGGAGAGCCAAGCTCACCAAGTCCTCATCATCAACAGTAACCCCCACACTTCCTAGCTCATCCCTGCATTGGATGAACTTCGTGAGGTACTTGGGCATACTGTCGCCTTTCTCCATTTTTATGTTCTTGAGTTTATCCTTTAGCGCCAACTTCCTCTGGTTGCTCTTGCTTTGAAATAAATCTGTCAAAGCTTTCCACATCAAGAATGGAGAAGCCTTACCATGAAGGCTGGACACTATGTGATCCTTCACACCTTCCAACAGAATCCTTCAACACTTTGTTGTCTTCTTTTGCCATGCATCAAGTACAGCAGCATCACTATAAGTAGGTTTTGGAATTTCTACATCTATGAACTCCTTCAACCCATTTCCATCCATCACTGCCTCCATCTTGTCCTTCCATGAAATATAATTCGAGCTGCCCTCAAGGGCATACTCCAATCGCAATCTGTTGAAATACATCTCAACTTCAACACCAAGAAAACACTACTGCAAATTCGAATTTCACCAGCTCAAAACTCAATCGCTTCAATGTTTTGCAATTGCTCCAATGATCAATTTCGCTCCGATACCATGTAGAAATTTGAATAACTGATATATTATTCACCGAGATTCTCCTGATCACACACTTTTTTAACTTCATGCACAATACATAATCTCTTCTACCATTGATCATTAATTGTGGAAATAAAAACAATCGCATGCGCACATTAAAACCATAAACAATCACACATATGAACACAGTATTTCTTGGGAAATATTGAAGCTGAAAAACCCAACTATCTATATATTATATGTCATAGATATCATGTAACAATCATTATACAAAGCTCTTCACAAGCTCTCAGTACAATCTCCAATTGCTACACACTAATCAAGCTAGATCTAGCAAAACACATGCTCCAATCTCTGCCACCTGATAGCCTACCTATATTGCGTAATAAATGCTGAAGAATGTTTCATAAATAAATTCGAACCACCTGGATTGCACTGCGCAATCCTCATTGGCATCTCCAATCATTGGTTGTTGCAAATCATGCAACAGTATAGTCACAACTGATAGTCACACTGCTCTTTCACCTACCTCTTCACTGGTCTCCATTGAAACTGTCCATGCACTGAAGTTAACTGATGTATTATTTAGTTGATTAATGAATTTATAATTAGTGAATTAATTAATAATTAATTCACACTACTCTCACTAGTGTATCAATCAGTTAGACTAGATACAACTAGCTCAACAATGTTTAGATTAGTTAAACTGAACACAACTCCATTAACTTCCTCAATCAACTCCACCAAACTCTCTCACATGAGTTCTAACTGAAGTATCCATGAAATAGCTCCACTTAACCCTTAGGAATAGCATAATTCCTTCTGTCAGCTCCTGTGCCACATCTATGCACTTAACTGAAGTGCTCCAAGAGAATAAGATAATGTTTATAGTCCAAATGTTATTAAGAGCTAATAATATTCGACATATCTATTTTTAGACTAGCAATCTAAAAATAGATTCCGCCCAATATGTCTAAAAATATAAGTCCATATATTTTTCCAACTCGACCAACCATCCACAAATAGCATTCTGCAACTCATAGAATATGATCCATATGTCTAAAAATAGACATAGTCTAAAAATAGACTTTGTGCCAAAAATATCCTGTGGGCCCACTTAGTCAATGCGACTTCTTTCCACTAAGCTCATCATCTTATTGCAATCTCAACACTATTAAAATAAAATATAGATGCATTTTCTTGGGATTACAAGGACATGAAAGGGGTGCATCCTTCAGTGTGGGGACATCATATTTACATAAAATAAGGATGCAAGCCTCTGAGACAACCCAAAAGAAGGATGAACCCACCTCTAAAATGAAGAGCTATAGAAACCCTTTGATGAAGGTTTCATTTATCCTATATCATATAGTGAGTGTGTATCTCCTCTTTTCCTAGTCCCAAAGAAAAATGAAAAATGGCGAATTTGTAGCCACCAAGAGGGACCATTTCCCCTTTCCCTTTATAGACCAATTCCTGGATGACCTTGTAGGAAAGAAGTTTCTTTCCTTCTTAGATGGGTTCCGTGTGTATAAGTAGATCCAAATCAGCCCCAAAGACCAGGATAAGATTACTTTCACCTTCCCTTGGGGTACCTTCGCTTACATGTTCTTACCCTTTAGGTTGTGTAATGCCCCAACTACCTTCCAAAGAGCTGTATTGAGAATTTTCTCTGAGATAGTCCATGAATCTATTGAAATATACATGTATTATTTCACACCCTATGGGGATGACTTACAAGAATCTCTCTCCAGTTTGGGAAAAGTGTTGAGAAGGTGCATTGAGATGCATCTCTCCCTGAACCCAGAAAAGTGTGAATTCTTCAGAAGAGGAGGATTTGTATTAGGAAACTCAATCTCCGAAGCAAGAATACAGATGGACACGAGCAAAATCACTATTATCAAAAGGGTACATTCTCCTCAAAAGAAAAGAGATGTCAGGAGCTTCTTAGGTTTAGCTGGCTATTATAGAATATTCACCAAAGATTTCAGTAAGATGGCTTCTCCACTATTTGATTTATTGGCTAAAAATTCTGATTTTACTTGGTCCAGTCCTTGTCAAGAGGTTTTTAACATCATTAATAGAAACTTGACTACTACCCCTATTATCTGAGGTCCAAATTGGACTCTTCATTTCCACATCCACACAAATGCATCCGACAAAACTGTGGGGGCCGTATTAGGGAGTTAGAAGACAAATTAACTTATGCAATATATTTCATCATTAAGAACTTGTCTAAGGCCGAGCTCAATTATACTATCATAAAGAAGGAGATGTTAGTCATTGTCCATGCTTTAAACAAATTTAGACATTATGTAACAAGGTATCAGGACTTTGTTTAGTCTGACCATACAACCATCAAATATTTAATGAAAAAACCAGATGTTAATGCTAGGATAATTAAATTTTTGTTACTTTTATTGTAGTTTGACCTAACCATTGTTGATAAACCTAGAAAGGAGAATGTTGTTGCAGTTTTTTTTTCTAGGTTAGCTCTATCCGCAAGTGAAGAAGGAATGGTGGATGACCAAATGCTAGATGAAAATATATTTTATATATAGCACTCTCATCATTTTTTGTTTACATAGTTAACTACTTGTTTTCTTGAAACTTCCCTCCTAATCTCTCATTTAAAGAGAAAGGGAAGATCATCAAAAAAAAGCGCCCATTTCACATGGATTGGGGGAAATATTTTCAAGTTGGGCGATGACCAATATGTGTGAGGGATGAAGAAGTTTTTGATATCCTCTATGCATTTCATGATAGCCCTTGTGGAGCCCACTTTGCTGCAAAAATGATTGCCTTCAAATTTTTGGAGGCATGATACCATTGACCTACCCTTCACCAAATTCTAGAAGATACACTATCAAGTGCGACCAGTGCTAAAGGATGGGGAAACCTACAAAAAGGTATGATATGTCTTTGCACCCTCAGGCTGCCCTTGAGTCATTTGAAAAATGGGACATGTACTTAATTGGACCTGTTGATCCACCATCTGGAGAGAAAAATTATATCATAGTCTGCACTGACTACCTGACAAAGTGGGCTACAAAAAAAGCTATGAAGGTAGAAACGAAAGTGAAAGTAGGAGCATTTTTTAGGGAGAGTGCGTTTTAAAAGTTTGGGTGCCCCAGAGAAGTAGTCACTAATCGAAGTGCGCAATTCACTTCTCATTTCATCAAGAATATTATGAGGAGGTACAAGATAAAGCATAAGACTTATAATTTCTACCACCCTCAGGCGAATGGCCAAGTGGAAGTGACTAATAGAGCCTTGGAGAGTATCCTTACCGAGGTCATGAGCAGCAACAGGAAAGATTGATCGAACACATTGGTAGAAGCTACTTGGGCCTACAAGAGTACTTGGAAAACAACAACCGGATTCACTCCTTATGACCTATTCTATTGCAAGAAATTTATGCTTTTAGTTGAATTTGAATTCAACACCTTAAGGATGGCCAATGAGTTAGACCTAAATATATCAAATGCCCAAAAAGAGAGGTTGTTGAAATTAAATGGATTGGATGAGTTCAAGATGCAAGCACTTGTTCACATAGAGGTAATTCAACTGGAAACGAAGGTTTGGAATGATAAGAACATTAAGGAAAAAACCTTTCAAGAAGGATATTGGGTGTTGTTCTATGACTTAAGGCTTAAGGACCTAAAGGAAAATTGATGACAATATCATTGGGACCCTACAAGGTGGAAAAATGATATGATAATGGCAGAGTTCAAATCAGAACCATATATGATGAAGGAATTCCCCTACTTTTCAATGGTTACAAGCTCAAAGTTTACAAGAAGCCTCTGTCTAGGGCAGAATTTAGAAATTCCATAAACAGGGAGGTGTATGTCCAAGGAAACTCCTTAGTTTCTAGTACCTCATAAAAACAAAAAGAGAGAAAAAAAAAAGAATAATAAAAATGCATGGGTGAAAACCTCTTTGAGGCACCCTAGGCCAACTCCAGGGTTGAAAACCTCTTTGAGGCACCCAAGGTAGGCCTCTGGGTTGAAAACCCCTATGGAGGTAGCCCAATTTCCTTCAAGAAAAAAATACAAAAATAGAAAACGAAAAATAAAAGGAAAAAGAAGAAACACCTATGCATTTATGTGTTTTTCTGTTTTGTAGGTTAACAATTAAAGATGGTTCTTGGGATCTAGAGGAGAAATGTCTCTTCATTATTTATTATTCTCTGCTTGCACACTCCATAAGCCACTCCATCATCCATTTATTCATCCATTTCACCCATAATATAGGAAAAAATTTCAATTTTTCCCCTAATCTATAATTTATATAGGAAAATTTAACAGCTACATGATTCTTGTAGCACTATAGGAAACTCTTGTAAATGTTGCAGGAGACTCATTTGTGAAGAGAAGAGGTTTCCTAAGGGTTTTTAACTTTATTAAGGGTATGATATTTTATTTTCTTCCTATAACTACTATTCCCAAAACCCTATTTCACTCCATGCACACGGTTTCCCTATCTAAACCCTGTGTTGCAGCTTGGGCAGCTAAATCATTGAAACTTGGCATATGAACCCTTTCTCTTTCCTATCCTCAACTCCAAAAATTCCATGACCTCCTTCGTATCCTCCATAAACCATATCTCTCCATTTCTAAGCCAAAAGAAGAAAGGAGAGGCAAGAAACAGACTGCTACAATTATCATAAATTTTCATTTAGAAAATCTATGTGTGGCACAAGAAGGCCAAAAGATCAAGGAAAACTAGTGTAGATGAGTCCAGGAGACCACCACTAGAATCTAGAGGGACAAACACACCATTCATGGCATCTGAATCCCTCCATGCAATACCTACAAAATAAATAAATAAATAAATGTGTAAGAAACTCACTCAGAAAAGATAATAATTTCAGTTAGAAAAAATTGCTCACTCAGAAAACAAATAAAAAATGAAGACACAAAAATAAAATACTAAGGCTTCCACCACCAGCTCCAACACCTTGCACCAACTCCTTTAGCACCTCACCAACACCAGGTAAGCTCAGGTATGGCCTCTCACCTCTCGTTGTCCATCCATAATGGCCAAAATAGTTGAATGTCGAGATTTAGAAATTTAAAAGGAAAAGGGTGGCCAATTAACTTGGCCACCTTCGTAAAGTGAAACTGGAGGAAAATTGAAAGTGCATGCCACTTAGGAAATTTGAATAGAGTCAAGTAAGATTGGATGAGTATGAAGGGAAGTGATCACGAGCTCATAAATTATTAACTGGAGTGGGGGCCAACGGTCTCAAAGAGGAAACTCGTGTTAAGTATGAGTCACCACAATGCTTCAAATTTGGTTAAAAATCAAATAAAGGTAATATTTATCTTATATCCACCATTGTGTTGAGAATTTTGAAGAACAGTAAGAGAAAGAGAGCAGTGGGAGCCATCAGAAGAGCATCATTGATATTTGGGCTTGCATGCACCATTGTGCTATAGGAAACAATGTTTTGTTACAAACAACTTCAGCAGTAGACCAAGAGAGGCTTAGAGGGAAAAAAAGAGTTACATGTTGGTGAATTAGCTTCCCAAATACTCCCTCTATCAAACCAAAATAGAAAAGGACCAAGGTAAGTGGATTTGCATCCTCCAGCACTGAAATTTCTCCATACAATTCACACTCAAAAAAAGTAAATTTGACAGATTAAAGGGTAAAAAAAATTTGTTGCATTTTTCTTGAAGGCCTCCATTACCAAGACATACCTCTAAAAACCTCTCACCAGCTTCATCTCACAACATTAAAATGGGAGGGGGATTCAACAGAAGGGAGGCTACGAAAATTAAAATAACTAGGCAACAACCTCAGGTTATGCAAATCTTTCAAAATCGCCAATGGCTAGGGTTATTTGAGCTATTGAAATATTTTTATGATAAAGTAGCTAAGGAATTTTTAGTGGCTATGTAGTCACATTCAGAAGAGATATCCACCACTACAATTAGAGGACTAGACATCATTCTATCTCCTGAACTCATAAGAAGAGTTACCACCTTTCCCTTAGGAGTCAAATGGGTCAAGGAAAGAATGCCTAGCACTACAGCCAAAAATAATTTCTTCTTACCAGAATAGAACTATATTGAAGATAAAAATGGAGTAAAGAGAGAGAGCCTTCCATACCCCTGGGATGAAGTTGTCTTCCACATCACGAAATTCATCTCTTGTGAAAGTAGATTGAGTGAGGTCTATGGGTATCATTTGAGATTGTTAAATGAACTTAGCTTCTGAGTAGAGATCCCACTTGAATATAGATTAAGTGTCCCTCACTTCCTCCTAAACTCCATCACTGACATGAGCCATAAAGTGAGACAAATAAAATAACAACACTTGTCCCATCATGGCCTAATAAAATTAATTGTAAATGATGCTTTGAGAAGGTTAAAACTACCTGTATCCTCGTATTCTTTCATAGACATGGATAGGGAAGCCTTTATAGCTAACCAAATAGGCAAACCTCTGATTCTATCCCTAAAGAAGAAGAAGTAGAAGAGGAAGTAGAAGAGGAGGTAGAAGAGGAGGAAGAAGAAGAGGAATCTGATGAGGAAGAAGAGGTAGAAAACATAGAACAAAAGGAAGAGATGGAAAATGAAACAGAAAACATAGAGACAACAGAGAGACAACAAGAATAAGTTGAGGAAAATGAGGAAGAAAAGAGTGAGGAAAAAGAAGATGTGGACCCTATATTAGGCCATGCAACTTCCCCTCAAGACAAAAGCATGTCACCTACCATCATAAATCAAGAGATAGATGCCATCCTAACTAATTTGATCACACATGTCAAAACAAAAATAAAAAGGCAGACACCTATGTACTTCAGATGTAGGAAGATTTAGAGGGTGAGATAGGGAAAACCGCAAACTCCCACAAAGAGCCCTATCACCATTGAAGAATCACCAAAGAAGGAGGAAGAAATCACATTAAATGAAGGAAGGGTACAAGAAGTCACTTCACCCATAAGGACCACTATAACATATATCAGGAGAGATTTAGCCAAATTGGCATCTCGTACACCTCGTGCAAGCTCCACGGACCCTCCAAGGAGTGAAAATATTGAAAAATAAGCATAAGACGGTCTTCATCAAGAAAAACAGATTTTTTTATAGGAAAATATTTTTTTTCTACAAGAAAATCTAGCAAGCACATATTTGGAGAAAAATTCCTTCATTGAAGAGGAAATACAACCTTATAAGGGAAAGTTGTCAAGGAAGCGGAGGGCAAGAAACAAGCGGAAAAACATGATGAAAAAGAGGGAGAAAAGAATGATAAAGAAGAGGCCACCTCACCAAATCAATCCGAAAAGATGTTGCAGTGGTGCCAAATGCTAGCCCTCAAACTAATCTTACCTCTTACTACACATACATTAAGGGGGGTAGATTAATTCCTAAAAAAATCACAATTCCTTTGTTTTATCGGTTGGAGGAAGAGAGGGAATGCACTCATCAGTGGATGAAGCTTGCCACATCTAAAGGAGTGTATGACATAGGGGTCATGGAAGGAAAAGTAGCTGATTTTGGGAAGGATTTATATGATGTGAGGCTCAGAGAGTCAATTTTGAAGGAGTAGCTTCATAAAGCACAGGTAGAGAATGTATCACTACAAGAGAAACTTTATCAAAAAGGTAACAAAGTGGCCAGAATGGAAATTTTTTGCATAGAGGCCATTCAACACATGTATCCTTCATATTCATATGCAGTTTACCTCAAGGAGAAGTGGCTCCTCTTTCAAATTAAAAATTTAGCCTTCCATGGATCCTTACCTTTCCAAAATTGTAGAAATTTCATTGATTTCTACAGTCAATCTAGCATGGCTAACAATGTGAAAATAGAAAATTTTTATATGCATAACCTTGCGTTAACATATTTAAATATTTGGGATTGAAATCCTAGGATGGGGGATATGAAATTAATGGTTTTGGCATCCTTGATGGTGAATGAGGAGACAAGATCAGAATAGGTGAGGAGGGTTATGAGAAGAGAAAACGGAGACCCATTATACATTAGGGAATAATTATTCAGCCCTATAAGATTCATTAATAACCATATGAATATTGAAAAGGATCCTGAACTAGCTGAAAGATACCTTCATACAGAAGCTCAAGCAATGGCCCACTTTGATGATGTTTCTAGGTGGTTTGGAGATGAGTGCATTATGGGTAGCCAAATAATATGTAACAAACTCCCTCACAACCTTAGAAACATGGAGTACCACACACCATAAATATTGAGGGGTGCCTTGGAGAGATAACCATTATACAAGAGGGCCATGGAGGCCAAAAATATTCAGTGGCTTGGCTTGAGGCTCATTCCACCATTGCTACTAGGACTGAGTGATGTGAAGGACTAAGATGAGAAAAATAGATAATGGGAGGAAGCAGAAAATAATGATGGGTTCTACCCTCGTGAAGGGAATCCCACACTTCTTCCCTGGGAAGTCAGAGGGTCCATCAAAGCCCTAAAGTAAATGCAGAAGGAGGACTAGTTTCTCAGAGGAGGAGAAACCATTTAGTAGGGGGATGATGATGAGCTCCATCATTAGGTACAGTTTGAGGGGTTAATGGTCACCCTTTTGCCTTATTAAGTCTCTTTTTCTTGCATTTTAATTATATGATGGTCTTATGGTGCTATTGTAGGTGGTGATTGAGGCTTAACATACTTTGAGTACCTAACATAAGTTAAATTTAGGAAAATCATGACGATATGGAATTTTTGTGGAGAATTTCTCATAAATACTCGAAGTAGACAACAAGGAGAGATTATAGGGGGTCTTCCCCCCTCCTTAATTCCCAAATGCAGCCGAGCGATCCTTGCTAGTCCCTCCAATAGCTCAAAATCGAAGGCAGTCAAGCAAAATCAAGATCAAGTGCACTCAAGCCATACTTCAGTTGGAGTCAAGTGGACTCATCACCTATTTTCTAGGGATTTTTTGGTAGCTACCCTTTAGGTTAAATAGAGCTAATCAAGAGCTCATTAGGATTCAAACTTTGGAGAAATCCATTAGGCTCTTGGCTTTTGTAATCAATTTTTCAATGCTTTTATATTGATGTAATGAGACTATCTTTTGAAATGAAATGAGTATTCAGACTTTGCCTTACTGATCGAGTTCTAAAGAGCTATGCATGTGGGTTAGGTCCCAATCCATGTGCCTAAACCTCTCTTGTGTAATCATTCTTTACTTTCATGTCATTTAGCTAGTATTTATTATGAATATCTAGTTAGTTTGTTGGTATTTCCATTTAATATTTTTATTTTTCCTCCATTTGTCTTTTTCTATAGAATTAGTCTACTTACATGAGTGGTAGAATAGGTGATAACCTCATAAATTTGTGATTCAAACCGCCCCCTATCATCTTTGCCAATAGAGCTTGAGGATGGTAGACCTTCCCCACAGACCAAAAATGCTTCTTATTTTATTATTTCTTGGAATGAATGAGATTATTTTTTGTGATTCCATGAATATGCTCAGTATCCTGTGGGAGATCTCTGTTTGTAGATTAGAGTAGATTTTCATTACAAATTTAAGTCATATTTTCCATTGTCTTTATCACGAATTTTTCCATTTTCATTGCATGAATAGGTAATTTTATTGCAAGTACAAATTGCATAGACAAGGGTAACTTCACCTACATCTTTAGCTTCATATATCATCCTCCATCAACCCTCTCTTCATCAAAATCACCATCAGCCATGTTTTCGGATTTTTCATCCCTACACCATGAGAAAATTGTAGGGGTTCAAGACAGGCATCCCAAGATATTCTAAGCTATGCCAAGGGGTGGGCCACCTCCCACTCATCCTAATGTACCTTCACACAATCTTCCCTACCCTTTTTCCACCTATTTTTGGCCTCAGATTCCCCTCAAAATGTTTCCTGTAAAAATTCAGGACTTGCCTATAGAACTACAAGACAACTATAGAAGTACTTGTAATAGCACATGTGGGCCCCTCCTTATGATTATAAACCACCATCACCATATTCTAAACCTAAAAAAACCACTCGCACACCTCTAGCCTTTCCCCCGTATGTTCAAGCCTTCCATGAGCCACCTTAGCACCTTCTTCTCCTAGCTGCAAAACAACACATTTTCAGGCATAGTTAGGTCATGAATAGTTACATGAATAAAAGCATGATAGATAGAGAATAGGGTATGTAGAGTGTGTTTAGCCACTTTTAACATCAATGTGTGATTATATTAGTTTCCCTTATGCCATTTCAATTTATCAATGTACTTCATGCAAGATGCCAATTAGGTTGCTTTTCAATTCTTATCATAGTCTAATAAGTAGATTTATTTCATTGCAGAATAGTTAGATGTAATTTTTTGTTTTAGTATAGTTCTGTACTTACTGATAGTGCCATGGCTTTGAATAATTTTTATCCATAGGCCTAATTTTAGAAGTGTGACACACTTCACCTAGAAACCCTAGAAGTAGCACCCTTTGATAAAGCTCAGAAGAGGATGACATGAGTATAATGCATTTGTTGTGTATATAGCATTGTCACCTCCAATTTTGTATGAACCCTAGGTTGATAAAGTAAAGTAGGGAAATTTTTGGGAGTTGCAGCATCCTTGGTGCAATACTAGGGCTCACCATCAACCATGGGGAATGATTCACCATTTTTGGGGTAAAAAAATAAAAACGATTATAAAATAATAAAATAATCAAACTAAAATTTCAACTTGTATTTCCAACTTATATCCCTAAGGTTTTATTCAAATTTTGAGTGGGAGTACTCATTGGATTCAAAATTTAATTGCTCATCCAAGAAGTACCCATGTTGAATACTTTCGATGGACCCTGCTACACGAAAATTGAGAAATACATGAAAAACATGATTGTAATCATGATTTTCCTTATATTTCTCATTTTTCATGTATTAAGGTCCATAAAAATTATGAAACATGGGTAATATCTGGATGAGGAATCAAATTCTACATCTAATGAGTGTTCCCACTCGAAATTTAAGTAAACCCATATGGATATAAGTTGAAAATATGAGTTGAAAAAGTAGTTTTTTTTATTTTTTTCCTCTAAACTTTGATGACGTAATCTAATATTATTTTATTATTTCCAATATTATTTTATAATTTCCCTATGAGGCCCATTTTAGACCTCAAAATTCCCCTAATGGTTCCAGTTAAAATCTCATTGGAAAAGTTTTTTTTTGCAGAGGTAAACCTGGAACCTCTTTCAGAAATACATATTGAATTTTTTTCAAGATTGGGTGTTCCAAAAAATTGTTGTTGTTACTAAATTCATTTTTGTTATTAACTTTTATAAAAGACATATTACATCCCTTCCTACCACTTCCCTATTCCTACATAGTTTTAATCAACCTCAGTAATTTGGGTGTTATTTTCCCTTGCAACGTCCTTCTTTCCTTTACCTCATCAAGACATTCTAATTATTTTTTATAGTAGTCAACTTTCGTGCAATGAAGGGCCAAACAATCCATTCCTAGAATTGCACCATATGCATTCAATGGGAATATATTAAAATTGGAAGATGTAAGCATGCCCCTCAGCAGAAAGAGATGTGATTTTACCAAGTTTTGACTCCCTGTTTTGTTCTTGTGGCTAGATGGAAAAACCATGAATCCATGTGCACTTCCTTCAGAAAAATTCACTTGAAAAATGTTGGGCTAATATAACTATCCTTTGACCTCGGATGAATAGAAAGAGAAAAAAAAATTATTACAAATCATAAGTTCCATATTTATAATGGATGCTTAGTGGTAAATGTGTTTGTTTTCCACAATGACATAAATATTTGGCAACTTTTCAGCCATGTCCTGGATTGTTTCAATTTATTTAGCATTTCACACTCTTAAACCATCTCTTGTTCATTATGGGAAATCCTTCTTTAAGTGATTATTGCACAAATCCAAAATTTCATCGATTCTACCCCAACACCCCTATTTTTTTCTTCTATGTGTTGGGTAATGGAACATTTATTTATTGTGTTGAACCTCAATTAGGGTCCAACTTGGTTTATTGGGTTCGTCTTTTCATTTTTTCTTGTAGTTTGCAGCCTCTATTTTGTTGTGTGTCCCTTTCCTTTATATTTTATACTAAATCTCAATATACACTCATTTCCATGCTCCAATATATGTTTAAATTTCTCATATTAGAATTTCAAATTCCAGATTGGATCTTTGAGAGTTTTGGGCTCATAAAACTAGGTTTGGCCTCTAAATTTTTGCGTCAACCCACTAGTATATCTCTAAATTTTTTATTTTTCTTCTTTAAGGTAGGGAACATACCTCAACAGATATAGAAATTTGTTGATATATTCTTCATCTAACTTTTGGCCCATCTTGAGGTCATAGAAATCCTTGGATTTTTTGCTAAAGTACCTCTCATATAGGTACTTTTCCCTATAATTTCTCTCAAACTCCTTCTAGGGAGAATATTCGTCCATTATATCCTTCACCTTCTTTAGATCCTCCTACCAGATATCAGCCTTGCCCTTGATGCTTAAACTAGCCACCTTTTCTTTCGTGTTTATAGAGTAGTTATGGAATTTGAATAAATTCTTCATCCCAAGCATTTATGCCTCAACTATGCCTCAACATCCTCTTCGCTCTTTACCTCACCATAAAATTTAAGATATTTGGCCTTATTTAACTCTTCTAATATATACTCATTTTCCATCCTTCTCCTATAATTATATCTTTTGGTAGTCACACTGGAGTTTTTCCCATGAGTGTTCACCTTTCTCTTTGTAGTACTCAAAGGAGGACCTCCCCTTAATCTATATTCGCTTGGTAACCTTTTCATTTTTCTTGGATCTACTTTCATGTTCCCCATCATTCTTTTCTTCTTATTTTTCTTGTCTTGATGAGCTTTACCTGACCTTATGGCTAGCCCCCAGATCATGCTTCTTTTGTATCTGGAACTTTGAGAGACTTTTAAGTATGACTACATTCACCTTATCTTACATTTCTTATTCCCTAAAAAGATTTTCATTATAAACTTTGCAACTCCTTATCTCATCCCTTAAACTTCTCAATGTATCCATCCAATGAGGAGAGTTTTCCTTTTCTTTCTTCTCAATGAATTCTTCCTCATGTCCCCAATGAGACTTATCAGTGTCATATTGTACCATCTTGATATTCATTCCCTCTCTTATTTGTTATTCCATTACTTCTCTCTTAAGTGTTTTCACACACACATGAATTTTAGTTTCTCATAAAGAGATGAGATAAAGGATTTCATCCTTTTTTTCACTTGGTAGACCTTGTCACAAATACATGGCTACTAGTATTCAAAACATTAATTTTACTAGTTTGTTTCCATTTCAAATAAAACATAAAAAAACAATCCATTTTTCAATACCACAAAATAATATAACAATAATCATATTTAAACACTCTAATAATTATTTTACTCCGTTGGTACACTATACCAAGGCCTTGAATTTCCTTTTAGATGTCCAATATTGTTAGGTGCCTATAATAATAATGTATCTCCTTATTTTTATTTTTAGTGTAGCCCCATTATTTTTATTGTTTTTCCCATGTAGTCCCCATGTTGTTATTATTGTGCCCCATAGAAGCCCTCTATTGTTATTTTTGTGCCCTTATATTATTATTGTTATGTAGGCTCTGATTATATTGTGACCCCCTATACTCCTATATATAGAAAGGAGATTTTTTCATTTGAATCATCAAAGAATTATTAATTTATGTAATGCAAAGGATGTTTCACCCTCGAAGAGGCTAAGTTTTAAGTCGTTGATCTATATTTTCTTCTATTTTGTGAGTTGGTTGCATAACACTTGGTATTATATCTTTGGATTCTAGGGTTTCACTTCTTCATACATGTCATCTTGGAATTTTATGTATAAATTTTTTTCTACGAGGATTGAAAACATGAAATTTTGACCACGTAGAGCCAAAATCTCGGTGAACGTCATGTAAAAAATTTCGATCTTGGTTCGCTATATTTTGAGAGATATGATCTGGGGATGTTAGGGTTTTTGTAGCCTCCAAAATTCAGTCTCAAACATGTGACTTAGGGATAATCATCATAACTTTCGTTTCATGAATCATATTTAAATTATGTAAAAGGTGGTTGAAAATGCAGGGACTGTAGTTTTTTCTGTAGAAATTTTAGTGTATAAGTTAGAAATAATGACACATGGAACTCCATACAAGTTCTCTCTAGTAAACCAGTATATAATTAGGCTATCATGGGAGATCGGGAAAAATTCTTTGTTGAAGACTCCAATATTGGTCGGACTTGCGGGGTTGGAAATTAGATTTAGAGGGATACAAGAGGTCTGGATTTTAGACCTTGGAGATCTAAAATTATAGTTTCAACAGTTTCACGATGGAGATCCTAAAATAAAGAAAAATATGTCTATATTTTTTAAATTACATAACTTTTGTTTGAAAAAATAGTTTCAAGTTATTCCAAAGGTATATTGGAGCATAGATATTAGTATTGGGTTACAAAATTCCTCCCATAAAAAATAATTCCACAACCATTAAGCCCTCAGAAATCTCTACTATGACGCATGAAGAGGAAGAATTGCATCATGATATCCCAAAATTATGGGACGAAGTGCAAAAAATTTCACTCTCACAAAGAAAAAACAAAGATGAACTAAAATGGTACCTTGATGGTTTAAAAGGTGACATGAATATTTTAAAATAATATATGGAAGGTTTGAAGGATGACATAAAATATAATATGGATGGTATAAAATAAAAAATGAAAGGAAACATGGAAGATTTGAAGAATGGTTTAAAAGCAGACATGGAAGGTGAAGGAAGGTTTAGCAAAGTTGCTACAAGAAATGATTCCTAAAGGCGAAAAGATGTTAGATTAAACTCATGATGAGAAAAGAAATATATGTTAATCATGATTTCATATACTCTAATGTTGGATTGAAGACCCACCATATTTTAAAGATCGATATGAGGAATTTTGATGGTAAGGATTTGGTAAGAGGGATACTATATATGTAGCAATATTTTGATCTCCATAATATGAAACACACACAAAAATTACGCATTGAAAATTTATATTTAGAACCCAATAAGTTTTTATGGTATCAATGGCTTTGTTCTCATAAACTACTTGTCACTTGGTTAATTTTTAAGGACGAAATGGTAGCATATTATGAGGATACAAAGATCAACACTTTCTTTAGCCAATTGATAAATATCAAACAAAAGGTTTTAATGATAGAGCACATTGAGGACATCCAAAAATTGAATATAAGGGTATATAATATTCCAAAAAAGCATAGGATATATGTCTTCATAGGAAATTTAAAGGATAATTTCCAACATGAGGTTCTCCTTTTCGAACCTGATTCATTGGAGAAGGCATTCAGGTTGACCAAACAAATTGAAAGTAAAATTATGGTAACAAGGAAACCTTCCACTCACAACTATAAATATGGAAGTTTTGATGCTCCTAGCCTTTCAAAACCTCTAAGGTTGACACCGAAATAATTGGAATAAAAAAGGGAAAAAGGGCTTTGCTACAGTTGTGATAAAAAAAACACTAAAGGTCATAAGTGTGTTGAGAAGATATTTTTTTACATATATTGTGAAGAGGAGGAAGAAAAGGAAGAAGAAACTTCAAAAGAAGAGGATATACATCAGGAACCGTATCCAAAAAAATATTGTAATGCATTGGTAGGAATTACCACTTCTTAAAATCTCAGATAGAAGGACATATCATGAATAAAAAGGTGATAGTGTTGATTGATTTAGGTAGTACCTATAATTTTATTCATTGTAAGGTAGCCTACAAATTGAATTTCTTTCTTAACCCAACACCAAAGTGTCAAGTGATGGTTTCAAATGTAGGAACTATAAATTTCTTTAGAAAGTGTCATGATATCAAGATAAGCATGGGGAAATATGTATTGAATATTCCAAATCTCTCCATTCTAATGGGTGGTTATTATGTTGCACTAGGAGTCCAACGGTTACAATATTACTATATGATAGATTTTTATTTTCAAGGAATTTTATTGAATGTTTTTTGGGAAGGAAAGGAATTTGAATTAAGGGCTATCACAAGGAAAATAGGAAATATAATTAGCTCTAATTGCAAGACAAATATTTTAAAGAAATAAAAAAGTGGTGGAATTGAAAAATTATGCTTACTAGACGTTCAAACATTGAAATCATTTATTTCTACAGATATCCAAAAAGTCTTGGACAATCATTCCAAGGTATTTGAGACTCCTAAAAAAATCACACCTATTCACGATCATGATCATGATATCAGTTGATTCTAGGAAGTGTTCCTCCAAACATGAGGCCTTAAATATATCCCTACACCCAAAAGAGTGGAATTGAACGTATGGTTGCAGAAATTCTAGAGACCAGTATAATTCAACCTAGTCAAAGTTCTTTTTTCCACTCCACTAGTATTGGTGCACAAGAAGGATGGATAATGGTGCATGTGTCTGGATTATAGGGAGCTCAACAAGCTCACTATTAAATATAAATCTCCCATTCCTGTCTTTGATGAATTATTAGATAGATTACATGGAGAAATTTATTTCACCAAATTGGATCTTCGTTCAATATATCATAAAATTAGAATGAAGACTCAATAAATTTCGAAAACAACATTTAGAACTCATGAGGGTCACTATGAATTTTTGGTCATGCCTTTTGGCGTTAGCAATATACCTTCTACATTTCAAGGTTTGATGAATTCAATTTTAAAAACCTTCCTTGGAAAATTTATGCTAGTATTTTTTTATGATATACTAATTTACGGAAAGTTTTGGAAGGATCATGTTCAACATGTTGACAACGTACTCAAACTATTGGAGGATAACGATTATATGGAAAAACCTCTAAATTTTTCTTTGGAGTACATCAGGTGGAATATCCAGGTCATATTATATCTCATGAAGGTGTTAAGGTGAACCCTAACAAAATTAAAGCTATTAAGGAATGGAAAATCCCCACAACCATAAAGCATATGTGAATATTTCTCGGGTTGACAAGGTATTATCGCAATTTTTTTAAGAATTATGGGAGAACAAAAATAGCTCTAACAACATTACTGAAGAAGGATTCAATTTATTGGACTCTAGAAGTAACTAGGGCATTTGAACGTCTTAAAGAGGCAATATGCCAAGCACCAGTGTTAGCTACACCAGAATTCACAAAAACCTGTATTGTGGAATGTGATACCTTAAGAAATGGAATTGATGTTGTTTTAATGTAAGAAGGAAGACCCATTTCTTTTGAAAGTCATCCAGTCAAAGGAAATTATTTACACAAACCTATTTATGAGAAGGAAATTTTGGCAATACTACATGCACTAAAGAAATGGTGACCTTACCTAATGGGAAGACACATCAAGGTAAAAAAAGATCATTATTGTCTTAAATACTTTTTGGAACAAATATTATCTTCCGAAAAGCAGTAAAAATGGGTCACAAAAATGTTGCGTAATGACTTTGAAATCATCTACAAAAAATGGAAGAAAAATTGCATTGCAAACACACTCTAAGAAAGGATGAGGATATGGAAGCATGGCTTTGTGCCATTTATATTATCCAACCAGATTGGATAACTGAAGCAAGGGATGAATGGAAGAATGATGATGAAGTGTGGACATTAATTCAAAATTTGCAGCAATACCCCAATGCATTAAATATATTTAGATGGAAAAATGATTCATTATGGTACAAAGATTTCTTATATATTTTTAATAATTCCCAACTCAAACAAAAGATTCCTTGGAATTGCACACCTCTCCCTTAGGATGGAACTTAGGATTTTTAAAAAGTTACCATAAGGTCAAGAAGGAATTTAGTTTGGGTTGGCCTTAAATATGATATTCAAAACTTTGTGATAGGAATGTTTGGTTTTCCAAAAATATAAAGTTGAGACAATTAGGACCTTGCATCTGTTACATCCTTTATCCATTCCAATTCAACGTTTGGAGGAGGTTTCAATGGAATTTATCACAAGTTTACCCAAGTCCGAAGGAAAGAGTGTCATCATGGTGGTATTTGATAGACTTACCAAGTATGAATACTTTTGTACATTATCACATCCATTTAAATCCAATATAGTTTCTAATTCATTTAGAAAAGATGCATGGAAACCCAATGATTATTGTAAGCGACAGAGATCCCATTTTCACTGGAAATTTTTGGAAAAAAATATTTTCTTGTCTAGGTACTCAATTTGATCATAGCTCATCTTATCATCCTCAATATGATAGGAAAAATGATATAGTGAGAAAATTCTTGGAGGGATTTATATTCTTGGAGGGATTTATCACATATTTCAAACTTTCTAATTACAGTAAAATAGTTATATAATTTACACTAAGGGGATTAACCAAAAGTGGTTGTCACAAGAGCCCAATTTCTGACTCAAACTACTTACTTTGAATAAACATTTAATGTCATTTTTTTCTTTTTTTCTGCACCAGTGTAGTCTATTGGACTACATCTTTCTTGATCTGATATAGATAATTTAATCAAAACAACCTATGTTCCTATGCCTCGATCATTTTCATTCCAAGATGGGAGTAATTAGAAAATCATTAAATTGAAAATTTATTAGAAGCACATGTTCCTCTTAAACTAATTCATATCAGTTACATCCTATGATATATTTTTAGCTTGTCATATAATCCCAAAGTGCTTCACACAACAATTTTCATCCTTAAAAAGGTTGTGCCAATAATATCTAGACTGCAATATCTTGTAAATTTTTTTTTTCTTTCTAAGAAATGAACTCCATAGGTCTCATTATGACAAGCCTTTATAATTTAAACTATTTAGACATTTTGGATGCATGTTGGAATCATAAGTTCCAATCCCATGTCGAGCAATCCACCATTAATCCATGAATATGACGCACTCCAATTTATAATTCTTCATTTGTCATGTGTTGATAACTAATGAGGAAAATTTTCCATTGCTAAATAATTTTATATGTATACAAACCAATTCAAGAAATCATACAATGAAAATAATATATCATCAAGGAAATTAACATCTATAGGTACAATTTCACCTTCATTTCACAATCTAGAAAAGAAACCAAGACTGAGATTTTTTAACCAAGTTGGTCCACAATTTTGACATTAAATTCCTACAATAGAAAGATCCACCTCTCGATCCCACCATTGGTTATTGATTTTTTCATCAAGTATCATATGGATTCATGGTTAGTGTGGATGAAGAATTCATAACCTGTAATGTAATTCCTAAATTTATTTATGGAATGAACCACTATTGAGAATTCCTTCTTTGTTACAATGTAGTTCTTCTCAACAAAGGTTAGGTTCTTACTATTATGGTAAATAACATAGTAATATTGGTCTTCTTTATGCACTAATATGCCCCACAAGGATGTGTATGAGGTATCTATGGAAATATAAAATGGTAGGAACCAATTAGGTCCCCTCAATATAGGTGCAACAAAATGTTTTTCTTTCAAAGTTTCAAAATCACACCACTAAAAATTGGTCCAAAGAAATGAGACATATTTTCACAAAAAATTAAGTAATGGTGTGCCAATTTGTGTGAAATTCTCAATAAATGATCTATAATATCTAGAAAAACCAAGAAATATTATAACCAATTTTTGTATTTTAGGAACCTGTAGTTGAGACAAAACTTTTTTCATGGCTAGATATACATCAATTTTATCAATATAAACTACATGACCGAGCATAATACCATTATTTAATAACTTATGAAATTTCATATTAATCAGAGCAAGGTGTGCTTCCTGGCATCTTATCAACACTTTCTCAATATTTTTCAAATCTTCCTCAAAAGAGTCACTCTAAATAGTGAAATTTTCCATTTATACATATACACCATCATGAATACATTCTGGGAATATCCCAATCAATACTCTTTGAAATATGGTAGGATCATTACATAAACCAAAAGGAAACACCTGGTAAGAGAAATTTCGCTAGGATTTAGTCGATGAAAGGGAGAGGAAAGTAACATTTTATGGTAATTTTTCTAAATTCCCATAACTCTACACGTACACACCAATTCCCTAATGGTTTAGGTAATACAACTAAAGTGGAAACCTATTTTTTGTCATATATTGGTTAGATTAAATTAGCATGAAGAAGATACTTTAGCTCATTTTTAACTACTTCCTTGAGTTTTGGAATCATGCACCTCTGGGGCTTACTGACAACTTTTCCATCAATCTAATAATAAATATGGTGCAAACATATTTTAGTATCGATTCCCTTCATTTCATGGTGGTACCAAGAAAAGGGATTTATATTTTTTCTCTAATACTTGGATCAATTATTTCTTTTAATTATTAGTAAGTTAATTAGTAACATTCAAAGAATTCCTAGGATTTATTTCAACAAGAATATATTGTGCTTCTATGTTGTCTGAAGGAATTATTATAGTGTTATAAAATGAAGAAAATATTGTCAAATCATTAAATTCCTGTACATCAACTTTTAAGATATGTTCTAGTGGATGTGTATCAGAAGTATAAAAAAAATCAAACTTACATAGAAAAAATCGAGTCGATCTTCTTCCATACATTCCTTGAAATTCCTTACCCGATCCACTGTGCATGTAGGCTAAACAATATCTTCATAACTCTTTGAATCATCAAAACATAGGGCTTCCTCAGACGCCATGAGATATTTTGTAGGTGAATACATGATTATTCTCTTTACTACACCCCCATGGGAGATAAACATACCACTATATCTGCATCCTACGAAGGAATCCATGCTAGCAAGCCATGGTCTTCCCAAAATTATGGGATGCCCTCACACTAAAGTTTTAGTATGAAAAATCATAAAATATATAGGATACTACCACAAATCTATGGAAACAATTATATCATCTAAAACCCCCTTTGTTTTAAACCTAGATCTATTTTATAACTTAAGAATATTTTAGGTAGGCTGAAGATTTGATAGCTTAAGCCATTTCATGGTTTGTGTAATCGTAATATTAATGGGTACTGGGATTACGATGTCAAAAATATTTGATACATACTGCTTGATGTGAAAAAAAAAATGATGGGATTACCCGGGTAGTATCTAATTTTTAAAAGAAAAAATTGGCACCCATTAATTAGATTAACTTTCTAAAACAAGATGCATGGTAGGTAGGTTCTTCCTTTTCTCTTATATATATATATATATATATATATATATATATATATATATATATATATATATATATATATATATATATATATATATATATATATATATATATATATATATATATATATATATATATATATAGATACATACATACATACATACATACATATATATATATCTGTGTGTGTGTGTGTGTGTGTGTGTGTGTGTGTATCCCTCATTGTTTTACATATATATCTATCCCTAATAGCCTTAATTATTGATATTATAACACACATATTCCTAAGCTCATTAACCAATTCATATTTAGGAAGGACCACTGGATTAGTCACATTCAACCTCTCTAGATAGGGTGGATCTCTTAATCGAAAGGGTTTTTATCAATGGATATTTTCTTGTTAAATCTTAGTAGGAAAATATATATATTAGTTGCAATAATAAGGTCCAATTCTTCCCTTTCCTCATTAATAATAATTTGCCTGTGATTTTTGAGCACCTTCCTTGACCTCAAATGAATATCTTATAGTTATTCATGGCTAAAGGTGTAGGTCAGTAAGGGCCGAAAATTACCTTCCAAAAAAGCCTAGGATAACTTATTACTTGGGTTATTAACAACCTAGAAATGTAACTTATTAATTTGAGGAGGTTGGGAGGGTTGAAATTACAACTGTTGAGGCTGCATGTTTGGGTGTTTTTTTGTGAAGAAACTATTTGTGGTAGATAAGATTATGAAAACTATTTTGGTGGCATAAGATATTGAGGCTATGTAGAATAATGATGTGAAGGAATTATACCATAACAAAAAGTTATCCCACCATGTTTCCAAGGCTAATTTTGAGCCTACTATTGGGGACACACTTTCCATAGTGCTCCAAAATTCCATTGTGCAAACTATCATCTAGGTGAGTACAAAAAAGTTGCAGCAGAAGGATAAAAAAACATACCCTGTGGTAAAGTCTACCATGGATTTTTAGTTTCCAATGAATAAATTTTTTCTACTGAGTGATAATCTCATTCCTACACTTCTTTGAACCTTGGCAAGGATGAAAATTGTTAGTGGTGTGTTCTTATGCACAAATGGAGCAAATAGAAATATTATTAAGAGGAAACTATTTATTTGGGTTCTTCTTTCAACATCTAACGAAAAAAATAACAAGGGCTACCTATTATTCCTCTTGTTTCTTTTTAAATATTAAATTTTTTAGCATACTTAGTAGATTAGTTTTAAAATTCTCCAATAAGTTTCATAATTAATTCCTAGTTATACAACTAGAGTATGCCTTATGATCTTTATGGAAACCAACTCATGAGACTGTTGATGAAGTTGGACTTGCCAAAATTCAAGCGCTCTCTCTGATATGTCATCCCAATTACACATCACACCATTTGGGATGGGAGCCCCATCCAAAATATGGCCTCATTTCCAAATTCTTAAAGATTTTCCTTGGCTCTAAATTTTAAAAAGAGAGAGGAGTGAAATTGTGCCTTTGAAAATAAAGTAAGTGTTTCTGGTGAGCATTTATTCGTAGGTATGTCAAGTTTCTTCTACTCTGGAGGGAGAGATAAAATTGAGCCTATAAGAGAGAGTTAATAGTACCATGCGCCCTAGTAGAGACACGTGCAACTAAGAAGGATCCATCTAACATCTAATGGAATAGTCAACAAAATATTGAATGATCCTTACAAAAAATGAACAAAAAATATTTCTCTAGTACCTAGCAGAATAGTCCACAATGATGGGATGACAATAGTAACTGTTAAATCACATTCTCTATATTTTAAGTAATAAAATAACTAAAATACTTCAACTACTTTAGCACAGATAAAGGAAAACATGAATTACAAAAATCCACAAAATAGACTTACAAATATTCATAATTCATGCATGAAGAACATGTTGGCCATGTGGCTTATGTTATTAAGTAAAAGTTATAAGACACATGTATACAATGAAAATCAATAGCTCCAATAATGGAGTGTTGTAGCCACTCTTTGCTCCTCAAAGAGCAATCGTTTCTCTCTAATGCCTTGCAGGAGGAGCCAAGGAGAGAAGATATTTTATCATATAATGAGGGTGTATATATAACCAATGCGTAGGTGATTCTTCACCTTCCTTGTGAATATTTGACTTCCCTAATTATTATTTCACTTCCTATGAACTTTAAACTTGACCTAAATCTTCATATTTTGTACATGTCCTTTGGAATTTCAATTTACAATACATTTTCGCATAATAATTTACATAATGCACCATAATGGTGTGGCATGTGACAACTCATCACATGACATGATATGACACTACTCACATGGACTTCTTGATGATGTGGCAATGTCAAGCCACTCTTGCCACTCCTTTCTATGTGTCTTCTTGAGAATTCTATTCTATACACCTTCATATGGCTTAGTGTTAAGGAGTACTCAATGATGTCAGGCCTTGAGTAGTGGTTGAAAATTGGTGTCATTTTTCTTTCTCTTGGTTGATTGTCTTGCATAATCAAGCACAAATATGTCTTTCAACATGTTTCCATATTTCATCTCCTTCTTAACAAAATTTCCATGGAATGATAAGGTACATGCATATTCAATTCACTCATGATGAGACGTCATTTATCTGATAAATGCCTAGTCTAAGATAGTTCATGTTGATCCATCAACTGAGGAAGAACCAAGTTGTATGATTAGAGAGAGGCTCAGTGACTGCACAATTTCAAAACTCAGGTAGTCACGAGTGAATCTTGAGCCTTGAGACTATGTAATGTATAGTCCATACTGGGTTGAGGAAGAAAAATATGCAATCTGCCAGCTTAGTGTGACAGTTTGAGGGGATAGGAATTGGTTTAGCCTATTTTGAAGTTCTACAAGGAAAGGGAGGCTATAAAATTTCACAAATTAGGAGCTTACGGGTTGAGCTTGAGGCTATAGATTGTGTAATGTACAGTTGAGGCCAATATGGAGGGAAGGATTTCGAAATTATAGAGGCCCAGGTTCAGGCTTGAGAAGTAGAAATGCATGGTGCAATAGTCATAGGAGGGAGGAATTTTTCATTGCACAGTGTCAAGAGGTAGGTTGGCAGATATAGGGTTGATGTGTTGTAATCCATAGTTCAGGGAGGTAAGATGAGGCTAAGTTGCTTGGTTGGTAATTTTTCAGAAATTGACTAAGTGCAGGATCTGTGACACTGATATGAAAAGTGGCAAGACTTTGAATGTGGTCATGCACTTAGAATACTTGATGAAAAAATAATATAGACCATTTATAGCAAATTAACATGATGTTTCCCTTAATGTGACAAATTTGCGACAACTTACGACAAGTGTGACACTAAGGATACACTTTGCGATGAACATGACAACACTTCTGCGATAATGCTTAAAACAATGGAAATAAGTGCGACAAATATTTACATGGATATATCAACTCATTTTCACAAAGGTAACCCCTTGAAACCACTAAAGCATGATTATACACATTGTGCAATAGCTAACATGTGAAAAGGCAACATTTTTCCTTTCTTGCGAAAGGGACCAAAACACTTAAAGAAAACACATGGAATGAGTTTCAATGTTTGCGAAAACAATGTGAAAGACTAAAGGAGGCCCCAAAATTTAGCATAGGAGACAATTTTGTAGGGTGTTGTAATAGCGACAACACTTGGAAACACGTTGGTAGAATTCCAGCTTCTCTTTCTTGGTTAATGCTTTCATGCAAGGTCTCAAATATTTGAGGAGTATTGACTCATTGTGTAGATTAATTTAGTCTCCCCACATACCCCATGAGTAAACATGGTCCCCTTTGTACCTTCTCAGTTGAAAAAAATGCAAGATTCAACAATATCGCAATGTTTTGAATTGGAAATGGTAGTGTAGTTCACGATATTTATATTTTTAGAGTATAATTTTTCATCTCTGGTATTTCTCCACTGCCAACAGTCCTGGATAGTAACCTGGAAGAGTCACTATAGGAACACAAATATTTCCCTGCTGCCAGTGATCCTAGTCATTACCTCAACGAAGTGCCTTTCCTCACATCTACGTGCAATAATCCTTTCTCTAATTTCGCCTTTATTTTTTATTTTTTTAATAGGACTATGGACCAACACTTATTCATTTTATGGGTGGAAGAGATATCTAGACTTATTGAGAGTAGGAGAGGTTGTTCCTTTAGAGAAGCATATAGTTACCTCTGATTTAGGTTTTCTCATTTAGATTTTTCCCCTTATCCTCTTCTACTAATTGGATAAGCATGAAAAAAAATAAAAATAAAGAACCCAGTGTGGACATAAGGTTTCCTGGATGGAAACAAGTTCATGGTTTGATCAAAAATATCCTCACAGATGGATCATATTTTCCGTCCAAACTTCACAACCAAAAGATGTAACCAACAGAAGTAAGAAGTACCGAAGGTTAGCCAAATTTTGTACTGTCAGGAGGCTCTTTTCAAGTTAGCCACACAGAAAGAAGCTAGAAAACATGTTCACATGTGATGCTTGAAAATAAGACATAAAACCCAACAAACAAGAGAAGGACTATGTACATAGTGCGGGGCATAGCCCAAGATCATCATTGAAAGTAATGTTTTAGGCCTTGGACATTAATGGGGAGAGATTCAATCTTCCCATCTAGTGATTGTAAATCATATGTGTGTTGGCCAATATTTTCATGAATGGTGAATAGTCCAAGCCACAGGGATTGAAAATTAGTGTGTATTCCTTTTTTCTTGTAGGATTTATCCCACTTTAAGACTAAGTAATTGTTGAGCCCCAAAGATGTCCTTTTATTTCACCCAATTTCACTTCATTTCCCTTGTCCCTTATCAATTATAGGCTTAAATTATCAATAGGATTAATTAAAGTCACTTTTGGAATGTATACAATGACTAACTTGCTATATTTTCGTGGTTTTTTTGTTGTTGTAATTTTTTACTAGACTCAGCTACAAAATGCAGCCATTCTGTAGCTAGTCGCCTATTCTGCAGCTATCTTCATGTTCTCATAGGTTATAGGTGTCACTTCAAATAAAAACGCATATGTTTGAATTCCACAACACTCTCCCATCATTTCTTGCTCTCTACGAAGTCTGAGCAAGAATATATAGGTGGTTATGAACGTAGAAGAGATCAAAACTAAGAATAAGATTCCTACCAGGACAGGGACTCTACAGATGTCTCTAGCAAGAGTATGAGGCTTCTAGCAGAGTTCTAATTTGATTTTAATTGGGAAAGACACTTATCCCTATTTCCTCTCAAGGGTAGTTATGTATTTTTTTTATAAGAATGACTCAGGAGACCGAGAGACAGTTAGCTAGATTGATGTTTTGTTGTTATATCTCAAAAATCTGTAATACTATGTTTCTGAAGTATTTTCCCTTTAATGAAAGACATTCAACTTCATTGCATGATCTAATGTAATCTTGAGGAGATTTGTATGCTAATCCGGTGGTAGAGGGCCCCTACTACCCGAGAAGCTCTGTGCATATTGTTTATATAAGTAACTTTAGCCTTGTTTCAATCCTAGTTTAAGCAATTTTCTGAACTTTATGTTTATACTCACTTGCATCGGATGCTACAGCCAATCTTGTTCTTATAAATTGTTCCAAAACATCACTAACAGTAAATAAGATATAGCTGTAATATTTTAGAGATTAGTTGCATTTTAGTTCAGCTATAATACTCCGAAAGTTAATGGCACTTTAGTTCAATTCTGTCCACTGTATTTCAAGTTTGATTGATTGCATTCTTGTTCAGTTCTGTTTAATGTATTTCAAGTTTCATTAGTTAGTTGTATGCTAGTTCTGTTCCATTAGAATTCAAGGCCTTCATTATTTACAAACTACTCTTGTTATTAATCTCTTCCAACTCATCATCATATGGACAAGAATCAGTGATATCAGTTCAAGGCCTTGACTGTTCTGCAATCTCTTATAATTTCACAAACTGCCTCTTTTCCAAAACTATTCCAAAATATTTCTAACTTTCAAATGAGGCTTAGTAGTGACATTCTGAGTTGCGGAATATATTAATTTCAGTGTCATAGGTTAGTTTAGAGTAGATTTCTTCACTATGTTGCAGACTATCTTTTCCAAATGTGTTCCAAAAAATTTCTAGCCATGGATGAGATTTTCTCTATGATATTGTAGATTGTTGTTTACTTAGAAGAACCTCATTGCATTAAAATTATCCTTTTCTCAAGTTATTCCAACATATTTCTAATGAATGAAATGGACTGAGTTCATGTTATGAGTTATTGAGTTCATTTTATGAGTTATTTAGTTCTTTCTATGAGTTATTTTTCTTGTTAAAGTTTTTGATTTTTCTGTTCTCAAGTGCCATACATAGTTTAGAATAGGTTTTGCTCTGTTTTAGTGTGACTAACAACTTTTCTTTACCAACACTTAGTTATTTTCCTCTTAGAATAAAAACACAAAACCAAAAACATTGGAAAAACACTAAACACAACGTAGTGAGAAACAGATACCTAGGCACATATAGTGCACTTCACTTCAACAGTTTACTAGCCCTGGTTGACAATTTATGACATCAATTTAGGAACACTAAGTTGAGCAGAAAGTAACCCACACCGAATTTATTCTTCCCTGCACACTTCTTGTCCAACCACCTCTTGATATGACTATGGTGAATAGATTATTTTTATTTCGCTTTCAGTATTTCTTCTGGTAGCTTATGAGGAGTGTCCAAGCTATTTCTAACTAATAAACATGGCTTTCCCTAGGATTCTTGTAAAATTTGTAGAGCATGAAACTATATGTTAGGGGGAAGGATGGCTTCTTTTCTACACATGAGAAAGTAAGGAGACGTGTTCAGAGAGGGCTTTGGTGTGACTCTTTCATCTTATAGGGAATTTACCAAAACGAAGTTCAAATTACTTTGTTAAGAGAAGATGGTTTTTTTAATGATGTCGATAAGGTTCTTATTTGTAGACTCAACAAAACCATTTCCCTGCAGATAATAGTTAGCTAAATTTTTCAATAAAATTTCATTTTCTAATGCAAAATCATATAATTTTAACGATGAAAAATATGTTGCATTATAGAAAACAAGTGAAGTTGAAATGTCGAACCTGGAAATGATATTATTTTTAAGGAAGTTGATGGTTTATTGATCATTCACCTTTTTAAGCTGAACTGCTTCCATCCACCACATAAATTAGGCTATATATGTGAGAATGTAGCGGTTCTTATTTTATAAATGTGGAAATAATTCACTAATGAAATCTAAGCCCCACTGTTGAAATGGTTCTTCCACTGCGATATGTTGCAATGGGGTGACTCACATTTTTTTTTTCTGACATACTTGTGACAAACTAACTCTTGCGTGTGTAGGCATGCGCATATTTGAATAATTTAGTCCAATATAAACTAGCTCACATAAATTTATGCACAACTATATCACCCATGAAGTGCCCCATGACTGGTTCATCGTGGATATCACACAAAAATTTCTCTAAATCATGTGCTTATGGAAGATGAGAAACATTCCATTGTGGTGATTTATCAAAAGAATCCTATGCACAAATTGATAAGATAATGCTTTAAGTCTAATTTCCCTCTTTTGAAATGTAGATAAGTGGGAGGAAATGGTGTCGTGCATAAGATATTGGAACAAATCTGTGTACAAATATTTTGATATGGTAATGGGGGAAGCTCACTCAGCGTTAAACATTTACATCTCATGCTCCCATCTGGAAGTATCTTCTTATTTTTCATCTAGCACTTTTGCTACTAGCTGACATAGACCATGGCCCTTGATTATGTCAATTGGCTTGAACTCTAATTCATACTCTTGTAAACTACTCATCTAGTTAACTCTCCTCTCACCCAACTCTTATTGAACGTACAATGATCTAGCTTGTTACACCATTTTTTGGTCATCTAACCTATTACTATTAGATGGACCTAAGTACACCATGTAAGATCAATTTTACCCTAAGTAAAATTGATTTCACTATGAAAAATAACTTAGTAACCCACATTTATTAAGTTTTTTATTGTCTAAACAGGAAACCCCGTGAGGAAATATTAAATAAATCCACATTTGTTTGATTTTCCTCAAGGTATAATTAGTTAAACAATAGTTTAATTAATATTCCTGGTCATATTTAACCCAAAACAAGAAAATTAATTAGATAAATCATTATTCATCTTATTATTTTCTAGGAATAATTATTTAAACCTTATTTAAATAATATTTCTTGTTAACTTTGACTAAATCATTTATAAATAATTAAATAAATAATTATTTATTTGATTATTACTCAAAAACATCCTCAAAATAATAAATAAATCATTTATTTATTTATTATTTACAAATAAAGGGATTTGACCCAAGTCAAATTCTTTTTCCCTCCAACAATTATAATAAAATATTCCATAAAAGTTGGAACTTGATTTGGTTAATAATATTTTAACTATGCACCAATATCTAGACTAACTCAATATTTTGTTATAAATAGAAGGGTTTTTCCATTCAATCACTACCTTTTGTTGCCTAAAGATCACTTTGGATCTATACTTTTGGTCTAACTTTGATCATCCACCATTGTCATATTTTGCTACCATTTTTATTGTGAACTCCCTTTGAGTTCCATTTTTGTCTATGTTTTCTACACCATCAAGAGAGAGAGATTTTAGATTTGAAGTGCTAACGACTTAGAAGAACCCATCCTATTGAGGGGGACTGGTAACACCTTTCTATGTTCCCTTCCCAGGTGTTAAAAAATACAAAAAATCTTTAAAATATTATTGTCCTGTCTATTGGATGCATGGAGCAACTCTTTCTTTTATTTACTACTTAATGTGTTTTAATGCATAGATCTAGATTTTGTAGCATTTATCTTGGTCAACTAATTTTATATCTAAAGATATTGGTAGCCAACTTTGTTGTTAGGTCTGTTTTTTATGCACGGCTAAAGTGAGCCTTTTTCATACGCTTGTGATTGAAACTCATACTAACAACTGGCGACTCCACAAGGGTTTACGATTACAACCTCTGTCATTTTTTAGTTCCCTGCATGAGCACCTGCTTCGAACCCTAGGATTTCTCTTCATCTTCTTTTTTTTTTCTTTTCTTGATGTTTTTTTTAACCTATAAAACCATAAAACATTGAAAAAAATAACTTCTGTGTGTTTTCAGACCTATTGCGCAGGTGACAGGGATCAGCCGCAACTTAGACAACAAAATTTTTTGAAACCTGCTCTGAAGATTGCTGGAAGTGCAGGTCACACTTTTTGGGCCAAAACCTGCGACTTGAACCTCCAGGCCACAGAAAACAAGCCAAAACCTGTGACCTCTATAGAAAATAGGTCAGAAATTCTGACCTGGACTTTTGTAGGAATTTTTCTGAGATTTTTCTGGGTTTGTCTGGGCCTCTGTTCAGGGTTGTCTAACCTCTGTCTCTGCCTGTTTTGGACCTATACTTGTTTTTTTTTACTCATCAAAGTGGGAACTTATCCCTTTAGGGCTTCAGTACCCTCCACCTTTCGTGGAATATTTTTAGCTGTTGAAAGTCGTCTGAAATTTTAGTGTGTTCATAAATTTTTCAGATCTGATGCCTTACCTTCAGATCCACTTCAGATTTGTTATTTATCCATCCAAAAAACCTCCTTTTAGTTTTGTTCTGGTTTTCCTCTAGGGTCCCCTCTGCTTCCCTTCAGGTTATAGCCTTTTGGCACCTCATTTACAACAATTTTTCCTCTAATTTCTTTCTGTTTTTCTGCACCTGTTTCCAATAGATATGACCTTTAGATCATTGTCTCTCTCGACTTTAGATCTATTGGCTATTTTGGTGTGTTTTGACTAGATTTTTTCCCACCTATAAACTACTTGTTGAGAGGCCCACCTCCTTGGGTTTAGATTAATGCGTAATTAGATATTTATTTTATGTTATTTTAGTTTCATATATTGTTATCTGTAAGTTTATTTATAGTTATAAACCACACTTTTTCTTTTTTTCTACAAACGTTTAGGTTTAAAAATTAAAATTTACACACTTAACACACACACCCTAAGTGAAGAAGAGCTTGGTTAACACCACCAGGCAAAGACTTTAACATTGTAATCAATTGATCCTACACCTCTCTGCCCTTGTTTCGACATTGTAATAAATTGATCCTGTACCTCTTTGCCCTTGTTGGTCTCTCTTCCCTTTGTGCCGTGTTTTTTCCATCATCATTATGCCACCAAGGCATTTATCCTAGAGGCTTATTGGCCTTCATACTCACTTTCCGATAGGAATAATTACTCCTCCATGTAGGATTTGAGTTATTCCTCCACCAAGTCTGCACTCTGATTCCTCTTTTGGTTCATTGGGTTCCCCTTCTGGTTCCGCTCCCATTTCTCCCCCTGTCACCTTCACCATGTCTGGTTCAGGACCTAAAGCTGGTGGTAACCCCGACCCTAATGCTGGGAATACTACTAGTGGGACTGCAATAGGAACTACTCCGGCTACTCCCTTGCTCCCCTATATGGTCTGCCTCAGTCTTCCCTATTTTAACTAGTTGATCAATGACCCTATACACCTTGACGCTGGTTGGCTTTCTATGCTAACCAAGCTCCCTTCCAACATCCCCAAGTTTGAAGGTCTTGATGGAGAATATCCTAAAAATCATGTTCGATCTTTTCACATGTGGTGTTCGTCTAAGTCCATTACCAATGACTTTGTCCCTCTTTGGTTGTTCCAACATACGCTTACTGGCAAAGATTCTAAGTGGTATGTTGGTTAGGCCTCATCCTCTCATACCACCTTTGCGACTCTTGCTCGAGTTTTTCTATCTTATTTCCAGCTTCCCCTCCATTGTGACACTCGTACTGAACTTTTGATTTCTTTCTATCATTCGCCTACAACCCGCCTATCCGATCATGTCTAGGAATGGCAGAGAAGAAAGAGCCTATGTCGAGCCCCTACCTTCGAAGACTGTGTCTACATGGATTGGTTCCTTAGATCCATTTTGGTTGCTATAAGCAAAGATGTCTCATTGCATTTCCCTCAGGGAGGGGCCAGCACCTCCAACAATTTTCCCTCTCCCGATAGCATGTATCCAGGATATGGCATGCCTCCCCATTTTACCCAACCTATTTACCAAAATCTTATTCAACCTCCTTATTATCTGTATCCACACCCTGGTGCTCCATCTCCTGAAGCATTATCACCTCCGCCTCCCTTGCCTTATCCACCCCCGCACAGCATCCACCACCCCCTTAGGGGTAGGTATATGCATAGCAGGCCATGAGTAATTCTCTTCCTTCCAAAAAGAAGAGGAAAGGCACTCAAAATAAATATGCCCCAGATAATTCTGGACCTAATCCTCAAAATAATGCACCTAACACTGCTAACCAGAAATAGGGCACTCAGCCCAAGCAAGACATGCCTGTTCTCACGAATAAGCCTTGTTCTTGTTGTGGTTTTCATGGTCATTACACTCATGATTATCCTCTTTTACCACAGATGCGGTAGATGTGAGAGTCTCAAGAAACATTGCAAGGACAGCAAGCCTCCCCTTCTGTCCCTCCCCATGTTGTGCCTAGTCAGTCGGCTATGTTTACTAATCCTTTCCCTCAGCAAGGATTCATGGCTACCCAACAACCTAAAGGTCAGGAGGCCACTCAACCTCCTCCATTTGGTACCTTTAATTACCAAATTCTCATGATGAATTCTGACCAACCTATAACCGTAGACCTTAACCTTTAGACTCAGTCCTGTCAGTACAACAAGCCTCCCACTACGTCCGTACCCGAGCCCCATTCTTCAGGTGCTACAGAGCCTCTTTCAACACCTAATGGTCCTTTGCAGATCCATCAGCCTAAGGCAGAGGTTCATACCAATATCCCTAAGGGAGAATTATGCAAAAATGCTGCTTCTAGCAAAGTTGCCCATTCGTATAGTATAGTAGATGATTTGGTGCAATCTCCTACTACCATCTCAATGCTGGAACTTTTCCAGTCATGCCGTTCATAACGAAAGGCTCTACTATATACCATGGGTTTTGTAGATCCTTTAGATGATTGATTGATCATCTTTGATGTTGACCGATCAGAACATCCTCCTCTTCATGCTTCCATTGCCTTCCAAGTCCTAGTCAAAATCTCAAACGCCAAAGTTTCCTATTGTATCATTGATTAGGGGGCATCCACCTATGTGATGTCCGCTTTGGTTTAGAAGCAACTCGGATTGCCTGAGTAGGCCCCTTCCTCCATCACTCTTCAAGCGTGGGATGGCCATGCTTCCAAGCCCATTGGCTTGTTCCACAATTGTCCTATTACTCTTGCGGGCAAGACTGTTTGCATTGACGTAGAAGTCATTGACGCCCCCTTAGATTACAACATTATATTGGGTCATGGATACACCTATGCGATGTCTGTTGTACCATCTACGATTCACCACAAGATTTAATTTCCTCATAATGGAAATATAGCCACCATTTACAGGTTGACATATTACGAACCGAAGTCTCAGACCTCCCCTGAGTCCATCATATCTTTGGTGGCCAATAAGAAAACCATCGATCCCTTGACTAGTGTCTCACTCAGAGTCTACAAATACTCCTCTTTCCTTAGTACATTCCCTGGCCTTCCTCCTCCTATCTTTGATCCCATCTCATCAAATGTTTGCATGATGGAATTGTCTCAGACTTCCCTCAAGCAGCCCACTTCAGCTAGTCAGTGGGGTTGCTCCTAGCCCTTCGATTCAGCCTGCTAGACCCCCTCCTCTTGGCCCTTAACCTGCAGTTGGTATCCATCAGCCTCTCTACCCTCCTAGAATGATTCCACAAGGTGTTAACCATCTCATATCCATCCCGCATGGCCATTACCTCTCCGATCAAATACCATTCCTAGCTCCCCCTAGTGGAGTGTTCTCGGTAGCTGTCATGGCTACCTTATCCCTTCCTAACCTGAACCTGGGGATTCTCGTCTAGTACATCGATCCCCCAGGCACTACCCTACCTGGTCAACCCAAACCTTATCGTGATTTGACCCCGGTTCAACTAGTCCCCATTGTTGTGGTGGATTCGAAACACGGGTGTACGAAATCACATGCGTTTAGAGAATGTGGTCTTTTCTCTAAACCATATGTAACAGGTAGTATTTGGGGGGAGCTCAGAAGTATAAGACTTAAAATGAAGTAATACACTTAAGTATTCTCTATTAAAAAACTAAAACTAAAAACACAAAAGAAGCTATAGAGAGTTCCAAACAGTAATAAGGTAAACAACGGATCGATGGCCTTGTTCTTATTGAATGCTTGGAATGAAAACAAATCTTACCCACTTTCCGAAGGGCCTAGGTAGTGGCTCTAGGACCCGATGCAAGGATGTTTGTCCTTCAAGTTCTACCTTCTAGCGCAGTTCAAATCTCTCTCTCTGCTGCAATGGGCTAAGATTATTGGGTGGCCAATAATTGAGTCCTCTTCTTCAGCTCTTGCTCCTTGGTTCACACAAACAACTGGTGTTGCTTTGGAAAATTTGGCCAGCATAACCTTGTGATCACCCATTGTTCATCTCTTTGGCGGTTTATATAGGTGAGCTTTCAAACCTCCTTTCCTCCCTTGGTACATGGTGGATAGTGACCCAACGGAGGGGAAATATTCCATTGTGGGCTGAAATATTCTTTTGTGTGCTCACACAAGGCCTAAGGAGGCATTGGTGTTGTCCTTAGGTGGCTTTCACATAAGGAGAAACTGTTATTTTCTTGCTTGTGGTCCAGGAAAGGGAATTTTTTCCATTTCCAGGAATGCAGGCTTATCGGACTCCAGTGCACGCAGAAGGCACTCTTCTCAAAGAAAAAAGTACGCATTCGGGCAGTTATGACAAGTTCAATCTTGAATTGCTCAAAACCATAGAGATTCTAAATACTTTTGATTCCATAATGTATCCCTGTACTGTAAATCCTTAGGCTCGACATTAACTAATGTCGTTTTCTGCTGTACGATTTTCCAATGTTAATATATGCCCCCTAATGTGTGAGGTCTAGGAAGAACTGTATAGCCAAAATACATTATAGTTTCTTTTCTGTATCATACGCAGAGAGAGAGAGTGAGGCCTGCGTGTAGAAGAGACAACGCATTGCACCAGTTCTGAGATAACCACTGCCTAAGGGACCCCCTGCAAGCAGAAAAAATATACAACATATTTACAAAATTTCAATGAGGCGGGCATGTCCCATGCTCGTGATGTTATGTCTAGTTAAAAAAAATTGACAGATACATTTACTGTCTGTGTCACTACTGTGGTAGTGATGTTGGTGGTTGCTGACGATGACTATTGATGCCCTCAGGGGCATTTTTTCTTTGAAAATAGATGGAAAGTGGTACCCATATGCATAAGTATGGCATATCACTATGCAATGTACGCATATGTACTGGCTGGAACCTTCCCGTGTAAGAATTGTTGTTAGAGATGCTTATAAAGACACGGGTCTTCGACGGATCTTCATCAAAGTGAAATGGTTGTAAGGTATGATACCATCATGACATGAAAGATTTTGTTGTAGTCAAATGTCAAGAGGATCGATGACATCTATGGACAATGATGTCTCCCATAGTACCACCCGAGGATACCCCTTTACATGGGGAGGGGTTATCCAAGGTACCGCTTCCTTTTTGGAAAAGAGGTGTTGATGTCGAAAAAAAGGAAGCCTTAACCAAACCATAATAGGTTTAACATAGGCATGTTGGTAAGCGGTGGTTGAAAATGGATGATGGGGATTCAGTGGCCTGAGGTCGAAGTATATTTTTTCATCTTGTCGGCAGTCATAGGTAATTCTAAAGGGAAAAGTCCCTAGAGTCGGTAGGACTTCCAGGGCAGGTATGAACTGGCTATGATTGTCGTAATGGTGTGTGCATGGAGGGTATGAAATAATTCAACCAAGGGAGATGGGGGACTGCTTCCACGGGAAGAAAAAGTGCAATATGAGGGCTAAGAGGTGAAGGGTGTTTTTTGTGATCTTTGTACACTTACCAAAAGAATAAAATGATGGCGTTTGGTTTGTACAAAACACAAAGATGGGTACCCAAAAACATGAAAGAGGGTCATTCACTTGATGGTGTGAAGACGGTGTTTTGCTAAGGGTATGGGTCCCATTGGTTGGTCTCATGTGTGGGGTTGATGAAATGGAAGATGTCGCGGATGGGTTAATGTTGATGGAGGTATGGTGGGCCAAATGCGGTGCGCAGAGGTGTGCTTTCCTTCTGCTTGTAGAACTCGATCGTCCGGGAAGAGGGTTTGTTTAAATGGTGAACTTGACCTTATGCATGGTATATGGATGGGCATGAGGTGCTTCCCATACTAGAAATGGTATGGCCATGGCATCACTTGTGGGGTGATGAATGCTCTACTTGGGATGACGATTGCCATTGAGGGGAGGCTCTATCGACCATCATGGAAGTTTATAATATGCAGGGTGAGGTGATGATAAACATGGTCGGGTATGAGGACCCTATGGTTTATTTTTGATGGAAAAATGATGTAAGGATATCAAAAATTTCCAGGACTCTATCATGCTGAGGGTAGAATGATACCTGCTCTGGAACTTTCGGTGGTCAGTGTTGTGAATGGTTTGTGGGTTATTCCTGCTAAAACCAACTACCTCAAGTGAAAGCTGTTACTTTCAGTCCTTGCAACCTTCCTCCAGTGATCAAACATGCTCTTACAAAGTGATTTTAAGGTGTTAAGGTCAAATTTTGTCATTTCAGTGAGTCTTCAAGTAAAATTTGGTCACTAGGCATTAGGTCTAGGGTTTGCTTTTACTCTTGTCAAAGTTGTCCAAATGTCGGTCCATGTCACCATTCAGCTGAATGTAATATCAATCATAGGGTTTTCATCATCATTTCAAGTTCCACTGGGTCATTTTACACCTTGTTCATGCTTCAGTTGTGCCTAGGTAAGGTTCATTTCCCTCTCATAGGGTTTTGGAGGTAATTTCTCTTGGATGGTCAAATCATCAGCAAAACTTGTATCCTGATGTTCATACACCTTCCCTTATCCTTAATTTTCCTTTTTAAACACTTCCCATCACTAAGATCCCCCAAATTCCTCATTTTCGCACAAACCCTAGTTTCTTGCTACAACTTGGCAATTTTCTAGAAAAGGCCTGTGTTTTTCCCTTTTGGACACCTTCCCCTCACTCAATCTATGAAATTCCACTTTCCCCTACTTCCTAACATCCCTACCTAATTCCAAAAATTTTCTAAATAATTTAGAAGCCACTTATCCCCTTCATTTCGCTTCATTTCGACAAATCCCTTGTTCCACACATCGGGATAGTTTTTACTCCAATGATGTTCTTGAGTAACAAAAGATTGATTTGGGAAAAATGAGAGAGGTTTTTGTCCAACATAGGCCAAGGAAGAAAAACATCCTTCACTTTTTACACAGGTGTCATTATTTTAGAGAAATTTCAAAACTACAGTTTCCTCAGGAGAATTGATGCACCTCTGAAGTGACCTTGGGAAAATCAAGATTTCTCCTAGCGTGGTTGCCCAAATGACTTTCTTAATGATTCAAATGATAACGTGAAACAAAGGGATTTCCAATGAGATATCAAGAGCTCAATTTGGAGTTGAGGAAGACCTTCAAAAGTTGACTGCAACAGCACTCTGCCTTGAGGCAACCTCATTTTTCACATTTTGACCAGTCTTGTGAGATTTGATTTTTGACAGGGTAAATGAACTCCAAATTGAAAAATTCCAGTTGGGTTGGAAATTAGACTCAATAATATTTCCAAAGAGATATCCCATGCCCAATTTGGACATCAGGAAGGTCTCCAAAAGCCTCTTGCAAAAATGCGCTACACATTGAGATGACGCTACGCATTGGGCAGTGATTTGCAGTGTAATTTTGTAACTGGCGCTATGCATTGAGATGGCGCTACGCATTGGGCTAAAAAGCCTGAAATCCATTCAAATATTCCACCAAAGCTCTCAAATTGCTAAATTATTCATTTCCCAAGTAAGTTAACATCCCTCCATGACCAATGAATGAATTTCTCTTGGTGCTTATGGTGATTTAATGAGAAAAAATCAAAACCCTACCTCTTTACATTTCTTGCCAAAAGTAGTTGCATAGGGTTTATGAGTTGTATTTATTACTGAAAATTCCACTCCTAGATATCTCTCACTCCCTCACTCCTTTATTCCTTCATTTTTCCCTTTCGTTACATTTCGTCCACTCATTCCTTAATTTCCATATCCCTAATCAACTAACCCTAAATCCCTAATCCCACTATCCCAAACCCTAGTGAAATATCCCCAAAACACTAATTTCCATCCCAAACCCTAGATTTCATCCCCTAAATCATTTCATTCCATAAAATCCTACAGATAGCATCAAACCCTCCTCTCATTAGTTCCACTCATCCATGGCGCTCAAAAACATGAAGGCAAAACTGGCCAGCTGCCAAAAGGAGCCAAACCGAGATGACATCCATTGAGCAAGAGATTGAGGCTGATCACAAAATGTGGCTTGAGAGGGTCAATATTAATTTGAAGAAGCTATTGGAGAAGGAAAATAAGGAAAATAACATGCTCAGGCACATGAAGAATCATTATTGGGCGAGGAATCATGTTTGCAAGGCGCAAATCAAGATCCTGAAGGCAAAGTTAAAGAGGGCATTAAAGCATCGCCAAAGGCATGATAGACTCCAAATTTTGGCCGAGGATTCCTTAGCCCAGCATAGTGCATGATGGAGGACACTCAGCGAAAATTTCAAGAAATTTGGGACACATTTTGTCAATTTTGATTTTTTTGGCCTTAACACAGATTTTCCTGCCCCACGTGTAGCCCCACTTGGCACGCGCTTATAATTTGCAGATCCTCTTGAATAAAAATTTGTATTTATGGATTTTTCATGAAAATTTATGCATGCCTACCCATTACCTAAATATTTTGACAATTTTTGGGCCTCCTGAAGGGTCAAAAACACTTTAAAAATGGCCTTTTTGCCACTTTTTGGACACACAGGAAGAAGTGTTGGGAAAACTAATTTTTGGATGGGAAATTGAAATCAAATTCTAAAATTCAACTTGGGTTGGAAAGTATACAGGAATATATTTCCAACGAGCTATCCTGCACTCAATTTGGACTCCGGGAAGGCCCTCAAAATCAGCTCCAAAGTGGTGCGACGCATAGAGATTTCAGGCGCGGCGCATTGGGAATTTTGGCCTAGTTTTCACTCAGTAACTCAGTTTTTCCCCTAGTTTTGGCCAGTTTGACTTTTTTATCTCCAAATGTAAAGCTCTTGATGTAACTTGATGTAATTTCATGGTTTTTGATGTAATTTTGACAAATTTTCACTCATGTAAGTAGATTCATTCACCAAAAAGTGAATTGTAACTGAATGAATCAGTTTCCTATCTTATAAAGGCAAGTTGTTCCACTGCCTATTTTCCATTTCTTAGTTTATATATTTTTGAAACAGCTCCTGAAATTGTGAGCTCGATCCCTAGAGGATGGGGATGAGTTAGTGTGGTCTATATCTTGTAATTTTTCAGTCATTAGCATAGGTTGGACACTTGGGATTTCTTTGAGCTTCATTGTACATTTCATCTCTGCATTTTGGCAAAGGAATAGAACAGGGTTTGCAACACTCTTTGGGATCCATGTGGCTCTATGTTTTGATGGTTTGTTTCTCTCTGTGATTGTAAGTTGACTGAAGTTTCATGTGTATCATTTCCCTTCTCATTTCTTCCTAAGTTAAACAAACAAGTTATAAAGGTGGAATTCATTAGATTTGCAGTGCTCTACCTTGAGTTTTGTTTAATTTTTCATGTTTTCAACTGTCTAAAGATGATTCCTGAAAGCCTCTTGCCCTCTTCAACTCCTCACTGGTCTGAGCTATCCATTTCATTCAATTTGAAGCATCAAAATGTTGGCAATATGATGCAAGTGTTGTCCTTGATGGCAACCTAATTAATGAAGGACTTGAAGGTGCAGTTAGAAGCAGCTGAGTGACTTGGAAGGTTGATATATATTATATAGCAGACAGAGTGACATAAGGATATTGCTGGAATATTGTCTTGATAGCAATATCGCAGGAAAGAACAGAAGTGCATTTGCAGTAGAAGCAGTATCAGTCTAGGCAGAATATTTGGGTTCCTGTGGACATTTGGAAAATCCTCTGTTATCGACAGATGAGATTAATGGTGTTTTGGTTCTGTACGGTCGAAAGCATATACAAACTGGTAAAAAGTTGAGTTATATATATTCATTGAATATATGATATGAACCTCGCCGTTGAACCCGCAGTGGAACACAAATTGACTATGAAAAATGTATGAGCCGTGTAATTAGATTTATTATGCTTTGGCGTAGGTTTGGAATAAATTAACCCCTAAATGCTCGATGGAAGGTCTAAAGTTGCAGTGTTATTGATTAGTCTATGAGTGTCGGCTTTGACTGTGTAATAGATCCCTTTTTATATGCAAACAGAACCTGGAGTACGGAGCGGAAATTGGATTACTATCTAAAAACTGCGAGTGAATAGTGAAGGTGGTATCCGGGTTTCTTCGCACCACTTTTCGATGATACGCGGTATTTCCTGAATAAGGAGTGATTCCATAAAGGTGTTGACACACGTCCCTGCAAAACCGCTAATCGCACGATAACAATAGTCCATCGCGCGTTAAAGCCCGTACCAGGACGGCCAGCGAAATTGATTTTGCACCGTTGATATGAAAGGGGAAAATCGGACGGTGATCGTGCGTCGGACTTGCCCAAATATTAATCAAGATGCGCGAAGAATAACACGAGTATGACGCAACATCGCGCATTATTTCTCATGCAATTTTCCCAAGCGATATTCGTCGATCTTGGAGGCTCACAATCCAACAGTGATTGGGCACTAGACTTGCGCGAAGTTTATTTTGGACGAAGGGGCGCATATGTGGGCTAGGGGTAAAAGTTTTATTAAAATATTAAAACTATTTGAAAGCATTGGATATTGTTTATAAAGTTCGAATAAGGTTTTACAACTTTGTAAATATATTTATTTATCAATTTCTTCAAATTGATAAATAAATTAAAAAGAAATCAAAGAGGTACGTAAGGGTGCTAAAGGAAATACCGTCCAGGAATACCATTAGTAGTTAAATGGTTTTGACCCAATGTTTTAATAAGGGCGAAAGCTATATAAAGTGATGAGAATTATGAAGAAGGGGGTCATTGATGGATAATGAAAATGAATCTACTTTGGATATATCTGTAGTAATAAACCCTGATTTATCTGAATCGATGGTGCACGTAAAAATATAAAGATCAGATCGACTAACAAAAGGATGAAGAACATGTGCATGCTTAAGGGTGATGAATGAATGAAGCTCTCAAAAGAATATCTGGATGGGGGAACTTAGTTCTTAACTGTAAAATCTGAATGAACCTCTGGTCTTAAACGATGAACGAAGTCATGAAGAACTGGCGCTTGTCTGCTACAAGAACACATATGAATTCAGGTAAGTTTTTGTAGATACGGCCTGCTCTGCAAACATATTATTATTATAGATCCATACAAGAACAGCACGTATATATATATATGCGAGTCATTTACATTGAAAGTGCATATGACAGTTGGGGTTTCTGAAGATTAATATACACAGAAGGATACACGAGATGTTGAATGCATATATTTTCTGAAGTCTGGATTACTTCTGATGTTTAGGTTGCAGTGGTCGCACTATGAATAATTAGGGCAAATATTTTTGTTGATAATTGAATAAAGGGTTGCATTGAAACTGTTTGAACCTGTGTGAAAATTGATGAAAAGTGGTCTGCAGTGGATTAGACGGTTGAAGCCTTCTGTATATAGAAGCTGATGTTATGATCAGGGGGGTTGTAGCTCCCTTCCAGGAGAGGCTGGTAATTGAGAGAAGGTTGTAGCCTTCTGCAGGTGGGTGCCTGCGTGCTGGTATAAGTCTGCACCAGCACATAAATTGTAATATGTTTTCTTTGTAATAAAATATTGAAGACGGAGACTTCAGCAGCGGTGTTTTTCTCCTGAATTGGGTTTCCACCTTAAATCCTGGTGTTCATATGTGTTGCTTGGTTTGTACAGTTATTTCTATTCATGCTTGCTACTTATCTGATGAATAAATGATGCAATGATCTAAGTAAAGACATGATAAAATCTCTAGACATACAAGTTGGATGCAGTAATGTAACTTATGTTTTTAAGAGAAAGGAAAACTAAAAAATTTTCAGTTAGCTCTAAATACTGATTCACCCCCCCCCCCTCTCAGTATTTTTCCCAACAATTGGTATCATAGCGGGTCCTTCTGAAAAGGCTTAACCGCTAGAAGGAAGATCAAGCAAGATGAGCAATCAAGATGGAACAGCATCTATCAGGCCTCCACTCTTCAATGGAAACAATTTAATCTTCTAGAAAACAAGGATGAGATCTTATCTTCAGTCTCTAGGAGCAGAGGTATGGGAAATTGTTGAAGGAGGATATCAATATCCAGCTGCAGTACCAACAGATCCAATGGAAAGAAAGAACTATGAAACAAATGCAAAGGAAATCAATGCTCTTTTGGGAAGTCTAACTGAATCAAAATTTTTCAAAGTCATGCAGCTGAATACAGCAAAGGAAATATGGGACAAGATCATTCTAAGTTATGAAGGCGATGCAAAGGTAAAAATTGCTAAACTACAAACTCTCAGAATTCAATATGAAAATCTAAAAATGGATAATGAGGAGATCATTGCCAATTTATTTTTACGTCTTGATGATATTGTAAATCGTATGAGAAATCTGGGAGAAACAATAACCGAATCTACTTTGGTTGAGAAATTCTTAAGATCACTAACAACAAAATTTGAGTCAAAAGTTTCTGCTCTTGAAGAAAAGCAGGATCTTCAAAATCTTACTGTGGTGCAACTTCATGGCATACTAACTACATATGAAATGAGAAGAGGAGGACCATCTGAAGTCAAAGAAGTAGTCTTTAGAACTTCTACAAAAGGGAAGGAAGTACAAAAAACAGAAGGATCGGGATATATCTCAGAAGAAGAAGAGATAAACTTTGTAAAGAAACTTCAACCTGGGACAGGACAGTTCAGAGGTAAGCTTCCTTTCAAATTTTTTGATTGTGGAAGAGTTGTACATTATGCAGCTAAGTGTCCTTATAAAGAAACGCATAAAAAGGGGAAGGAAGTTTCAAGAAGGAATAAGAATCTTTTTATCACTAAAAGGAGTTACTATACTCATGAAGATAGTGATGGGTTAATATCTGATAGTGAGGAAGAATGTGAACAAGATCTTAGACTTCTCATGGCATTTGAAAAAGATTCTAGAGAAGAAAAGGATACTTTTGTGGATGCTCTAGAAGACAGTGATTTTCTTGATGAAAACAATAAACTCAAAATTTTCTTAGAAGAGAGTAAAATAGCCATAGAAACTCTGAAAAATCAGCTTGAAGAAAAGGAAAAACACAATGAGAAATTAGATTGTGAAGTAGTAAGCCTAAGAAAAGAACTTTAGAAAGTAAAAACTCTGAATCTTAGATTTGCTAAAGGATCTGAAACGTTAGATGAGATTATCAAGGTACAATGTTGTCCTCTTATAAAGACAGGTCTTGGATTTATTGGAGAATCTTCCAAGGGTTCAGCACCAAATTATCTAAAAGCAATTATAGCTGGTTTACAACATGCTGCCACTCAACAAGGAAATAAAGAATCTTTACAGGTAAAACATGATCATCTCAATTCAAAGAACACTAATAGGAATGGCTTTCAAAGAAACACCAATCAACAAATAAATTCATATAGAAGAGTTTATGATCGCATAAATTTCTTCTTCAATGGAAAATGTTTCTCATGTCACAATTTTGGTCATAAAGCTGTTCAATGTGTTGCATATAAAACCATTATGACAAGAGAAGCAAGAAAGAAAAGGATTGATATTGAAACAACGAAGAATAATTATAACAACTTTTCTCCTCTTCAAAATGAATTTGAATGTGCTTATTGCAATAACGTTGGCCATGAAGAATCAGAATGCAGGAGCAAAGTTCAGCCAAAAGAACACGTTCCTTCAAGCTCCAAAGTATGGAAAAATAAGAAATTACAGGTGGAAAATTGTGGCATAGCATTATTTGCAGAAGATGAAGAAAACTAATGGTACATTGATAGTGGATGCTCAAGACACATGACAGGTGATAAAGACAAACTTCTCACTTATAGTGCTCTAGAGAAGGAAAAGAATGTTACATTTGGAAATGATACTCCTGCGGTCATTAAAGGAAAAGGGTATGTGTTTCTAAAAGAAAAAGTAAAATCTAATGAAGTCATGTACGTGGATGGACTAAATCATAACTTGTTAAGTGTAAGTCAAATGTGTGATCAAGAAACTGAAGTTGTCTTTAGTTCAAAAGAATGTGTGGCACATGATCTTGATACAGGTAGAGCAATTATCAAAGGGAAAAGAACTCCAAACAACCTATATATATTGAAGAACTTCAAAGAACAATGTTATTTGAGTAAATATTCAGAAAATTGGCTATGGCATAGAAGGTTGGGGCATTTGAGCTTCTCTCAAATCAACAAATCAAGCAGACTCAAAGTTGTTCGTGATCTTCCCAATATTACTCTACCTGAAAATATCATATGCAAATCTTTCCAATTCGGCAAGCAAACTAGAGTACAATTCAATGCCAAGGAAGGATCATCAAGCAAGCCTCTTGAACTCATTCATACTGACATATGTGGACCTATGAGGAAAATGTCACCACGTGGTGAAGAATACTATATCTTGTTCATTGATGATTTCTCTAGAATGTGTTGGATTGGGCTGCTTAAACACAAAGATGAAGCATTTGAGAAATTTCAGATCTTCAAAGCACTAGTTGAGAATGAGTTAGATCTAAAAATCAAGTGTATCAGATCTGATAGAGGAGGAGAATATACATCTAATGAATTCCTTGAATTTTTTGAAGAACATGGCATAAAAATAAAATTTTCTGTAGCAGGCACTCCACAACAAAATGGCGTTGCAGAGAGAATGAACAAAACAGTTCAACAAATGGCTAGAGGTATGCTTGATGATTCTGGAACACCTGACACATTTTGGGGAGAATCAGCACATACAGCAGTCAACATTCTCAACAAAGCACATGTTCGAGTAAATAGTGATAAAACTCCATATGAACTCTGGTATGGTAATCCTCCCACTATAAAGCATTTTAGAATTTTTGGGAGAAAATGATTTATCAAGAATAATGATGAAAAACTTGGCAATTTTGAACCCAGAGCAGATGAAGGAATATTTATTGGTTACTCCTCTAGGAGTAGGGCATATAAATGTTACAATAAAAGACTTCGGAAGATTTTTGAATGTATTGATGTTGTTATTGATGAGTCTCCTGCAGCTCCAAAAGAAGAAAAGAAAACAACAGATGAAGATGATGATGACACATATCCTTCTACATCAAATAATAATGATACAAACAATGAACCCAGTGAAGAACCCGAAGATGAATTGTCTGAAAAGGCTCCATCCAGATATGTTCAAAAGAACCATCCAGAATCTCAAATTTTGGGAGAAAAGGGATCAGGTGTACAAACAAGAAGGACCCTTGTGGGATTCTCTAGAAATCTGGCATTTCTGTCCACTATTGAACCTCACAGTGTCAGTCAAGCCAGCAAAGATGAATGCTGGATTCAAGCCATGAATGAAGAACTTGATCAAATTGAAAAGAATCACACTTGGGAATTAGTACCAAGATCTCAGGACAAAAATGTCATTGGAACTAAATGGATATTCAAAAATAAGTTAAATGAGAATGGGGATGTTATAAGAAATAAAGCTAGACTTGTTTGCAAGGGGCATGCTCAACAAGAAGGTATAGACTTTGAAGAAACTTTTGCTCCTGTAGCCAGACTTGAAGCCATAAGAATGTTTCTTGCTTTTTCAAGCTTCCAACAAATCAAAGTTTATGAAATGGATGTTAAATCTGCTTTTCTCAATGGTGATCTAGAAGAAGAAATTTATATAGAACAACCAGAAGGTTTCATCTTGGAAAATGATGAAAAACTTGTTTGTAGACTTAAGAAAGCTCTATATGGTCTCAAACAAACTCTAAGGGCATGGTACTATCGTCTCGACAAATATCTCCATCAACAAGGATTCTCAAAAGGATCTCCTGATATCAACTTATACACAAAAACTGAAAATGAAAAACTATTAATTGTGGTTGTATATGTTGATGATATAATTTTTGGAAGTAATGAAGAATCTATGAGTCAGAAATTTGCTTCTGATATGCAGCAAGAATTTGAAATGTCTTTACTTGGGGAACTAACATTCTTTCTTGGTTTGCAAGTGCAACAAGCAACAGATGGCATTTTCTTATCACAAGCAAAATACCTTAAGCAAATCCTAAAGAAGTATGGCATGGAAGATTTCAAACCTGTAAGTACACCAATGATAACCGGATGTAATCTCAGTTCTAGTGATGATTCTCCCACGGTGAATCAACCAGAATACAGATCTATGATAGGAAGTCTACTTTATCTCACTGGGACAAGACCAGACATTATGTATGCAGTTGGGATTGTTGGACGATTTCAAGCCAATCCAAAGAGTCTCACCTTCAGGATGTGAAAATAATATTCAAATATCTACAAGGAACTCAAGATTTTGGACTATGGTATCCAAAGAATGCTGATCTTACTCTTCATGCATACACTGATACAGATTGGGCTAGAAATATTGATGATCGAAAAAGAACTAGTGGTGGTGCATTCTACATGGGGCCCCAGTTAGTATCTTGGTTTAGCAAAAAGAAAAGCTCCATTTCTTTATCTACAGCACAAGCAGAATATGTGGCTGCAGCATCATGTTGCACTCAACTTCTTTGGATGATGCAAACCCTACAATATTTTCAAATTAAATGTTCACCCCCTATCTCCATTATGTGTGATAATACAAGTGCCATCAGTATCTCAAAGAATCCTGTTATGCATTCCAAGACCAAGCACATTCCAATCAAATATCACTTCTTATGAGAACAAGTGGTTGAGAAAAACATGAAATTAGAATATGTTTCCTCCAAAGAACAGGTTGCTGATATATTTACCAAACCTCTACCTAGGGAAGCGTTAGAATATCTCAGACAGAAACTTGGAGTAGTCTCTGCCATGCAGAGGATCAGGTCTACTTAATTACAGTAGACTAAGTTGGTTGTGAGGGGCTGTTGGGCATCTCCGAATGCACAGGCTAAGGGGGAGCATTGGTCCTATGACAAGGATGCACTGTTGGTCTTCTTAAGTCATCTTGCTATATTATGAAGATGCATCATGATCTCATGGGGAGCATGGTAATGTCAAACCTTCGCCCTTGATGTCAAAGGGGGAGAGTATCATGGTGTTTGAATAATGGTTACAATCAATGTATCTATCTACTGTAATGCTCAAACACTATCATGGTTGCCATCAAGTCCAAAGGGGGAGATTGTTGGCAATATGATGCAAGTGTTGTCCTTGATGGCAACCTAATTAATGAAGGACTTGAAGGTGCAGTTAGAAGCAGTAGAGTGACTTGGAAGGTTGATATATATTATATAGCAGACAGAGTGACATAAGGAGATTTTTGGAATATTGTCTTGATAGCAATATCGCAGGAAAGAACAGAAGTGCATTTACAGTAGAAGAAATATCAGTCTAGGCAGAATATTTGGGTTCCTGTGGACATTTGGAAAATCCTCTGTTATCGACAGATGAGATTAATGGTGTTCTGGTTCTATACGGTTGACAGCATATACAAACTGGTAAACAGTGGAGTTATATATATTCGTTGAATATATGATATGAACCTCGCCGTTGAACCCGCAGTGGAACACAAATTGACTATGAAAAATGTATGAGCCATGTAATTAGATTTATTATTCTTTGGCGTAGGTTTGGAATAAATTAACCCCTGAATGCTCGATGGAAGGTCTAAAGTTGCAGTGTTATTGATTAGTCTATGAGTCTCGGCTTTGACTGTGTAATAGATCCCTTTTTATACGCAAACGAAACCTGGAGTACGGAGCGGAAATTGGATTACTGTTTAAAAAATGCGAGTGAATAGTGAAGGTGGTATCCGGGTTTCTTCGCACCACTTTTCGACGATACGCGGTATTTCTTGAATAAGGAGCGATTCAATAATGGTGTTGACACACGTCCCTGCAAAACCACGAATCACATGATAACGATAGTCCATCACGCGTTAAAGCGCGTACCAGGAAGGCCAGCGAAATTGCTTTTGCACTGTCGATCTGAAAGGGGGCAATCGGACGGTGATCGTGCGTCGGACTTGCCCAGAGATTAATCAAGATGCGTGAAGAATAACACGAGTATGACGCACCATTGCGCATTATTGCTCGTGAAATTTTCCCAAGCGATATTCGTCGATCTTGGAGGCTCACAATCCAACGGTGATTGGGCACTGGACTTGCGCGAAGTTTATTTTGGACGAAGGGGCGCATATGTGGGCCAGGGGTCAAAGTTTTATTGAAATACTAAAACTATTTGAAAGCATTGGATATTGTTTATAAAGTCCGAAGAAGGGTTTACAACTTTTTAAATATATTTATTTATCAATTTCTTCAAATTGACAAATAAATTAAAAAGAAATCAAAGAGGTACATAAGGGTGCTAAAGGAAATACCGTCCAGGAATACCATTAGTAGTTAAATGGTTTTGACCCAATGTTTTAATAAGGGCGAAAACTATATAAAGTGATGAGAATTATGAAGAAGGGGGTCATTGATGGATAATGAAAATGAATCTACTTTGGAGATATCTGTAGTAATAAACCCTGATTTATCTGAATCGACGGTGCACGTAAAAATATAATGATCAAATCGACTAACAAAAGATGAAGAACATGTGCATGCTTAAGGGTGATGAATGAATGAAGCGCTCGATGGAATATCTTGATGGGGGAACTCAGTTCTTAACTGTAAAATCTGAATGAACCTCTGGTCTTAAACGATGAACGAAGTCATGAAGAACTGGCGCTTGTCTGCTACAAGAACACATATGAATCTGGGTAAGTTTTTGTAGATCCGGCCTGCTCTGCAAAAATATTGTTATTACAGATCCATACAAGAACAACACGTATATATATATATATGCGAGTCATTTACATTGAAAGTGCATATGACAGTTGGAGTTTCTGAAGATTAATATACACAGAAGGATACACAGGATGTTGAATGCATATATTCTCTGAAGTCTGGATTACTTCTGATGTATAGGTTACAGTGGTCGCACTATGAATAATTAGGGAAAATATGTTTGTTGATAATTGAATAAAGGGTTGCATTGAAACTGTTTGAACCTGTGTGAAAATTGATGTAAAGTGGTCTGCAGTGGATCAGACAGTTGAAGCCTTTTGTATATAGAAGCTGATGTTATGATCAGGAGGGTTGTAGCTCCCTTCCAGGAGAGGCTGGTAAATGAGAGAAGGTTGTAGCCTTCTGCAGATGGGTGCCTGCGTGCTGGTATAAGTTTGCACCAGCACAGAAATTGTAATATGTTTTCTTTGTAATAAAATATTGAAGACAGAGACTTCAGCGACGGTGTTTTTCTCCTGAATTGGGTTTCCACCTTAAATCCTGGTGTTCATATGTGTTTCTTGGTTTGTACAGTTATTTCTATTCATGCTTGCTACTTATCTGATGAATAAATGATGCAATGATCTAAGTAAAGACATGATAAAATCCCTGGACATACAAGTTGGATGCAGTAATGTAACATATGTTTTTAAGAGAAAGTTAAACTAATATTTTTTCATTCAGCTCTAAATACTGATTCACCCCCCCCTCTCAGTATTTTTCCCAACACAAAACATTTTCCTTTCTTGCCCCATTTAGCCCTCTGCAAAAATGATCATTTCCCGGACCCAAAATCTGCCTTTCCCTTTGATCCAACAAACACCTTCCAAAATCAAATAAAAATCCTTTACACATATACCTAGCCTAAAATCATCCTTTATTTCAAGTCATCTCAAGCCTTACTGATTATTTTTGTTGAGATTGACCCGGAGAGAGCCCTCTCCTGATCTGGTAGGGCTAGCTACCAGATTAAGCGTGGTTTGATGTTACCCTAGACTCTGCCTTCCTTCAACCTGAGGTAGATTTAGGCAATAACAAAAGCATCTTCCTTTCATCCAATATTATTGAAAAACATGAATTTTGGAAAGGAAGATGGGAGGGTGCATAGTTGCCGACGCTAAAAAAAATAATTTTTTCAAGAGTGTGAATGTGTGGTGTCACCTTTGTTTATTGAGAGCTTGTTACTTGGATTCTAGCTTTGATTTTAGTTGTGGTTTCCTCCAGACTGAGATCATGGGGGATGGAATTTCTGGTTAGTGCCCCCCATCTAGGATCTCCCCAAATACGGATTACTGCTGCCTAGGTGACCTTGGGCCAAAGACTCGATTAAACCGTTTGCAGTAATCGATGCGCCTGAATCTTAAGAAGATGAGGCAACCAGGTTTCCTTTTCCCTGGTTGGTGTATGGTGGCTTGGGTGGAGGAGGGACAAATGGTTGTTGATCTGGTGACCTTCATTCCTCCTGTACGTACGGGAAGGTATGCGGTTCATTTCCAGATGCCTGGATGGAGGGATCCTTTTGATAGGATCGTTTGATCACATGTAAGGTGTCTCTGTACCATGGTATTTCTAGATAGTGGTGGGCATAATTCCCATAGGTGTCACAGAGGGCACATGAGTGATTGGTACGTAGTGGTTCTCCTGTACTTTTTGTGGAAAGTTCCTTTTTATGGGAATGCCATTTTGAGGTGCCTGCCTCGCAGTCGAGGAGTGGTTTTAAGTCATCCAACTCCAAGCATATGTGAGTAGGGTGTCCTGTGACATCACATATAGCACAGGCTGATGAATCCTGTTGCATGGTGGGGGTCACCACTTTCTTTCCTTTCTTGGCGATTTTATTTATCGTGGTCACTGGCTTTGCAGTGGGGATTTCCCTTGCAAGGGCGGTTTCAGCTGCTACTTCGGTAGGTTTGGGCTCCTCGGGACTAGGGCGCTGTAACCCAAATGCAGTAATGTTGGTAGCTGGAATTCATGGAGGGGGAACAAGATACCACACTAGGAATGCCAACAATATGTTGGGTAGTACCAGTGTTGCCAAGACCTGCTGGGAGGTGAAGCTAGGATGTGGGTATAGGAAAGGAGTTTGGGAGGTGGCATAGACTATGGAGGCTTCAGTAGTTAATGCCTCAGTGTTGTTACTGCTTGAGTCCGTGCCCTGACTAACTTCGGTGCTTGATGTGGACATCATGCACAGTGGGTCCCCTATGGCATCAGGTGATACCTCAAGGATAATAGGAGGATATCCTAGAAATGAGCCTAGGACAGATGATGGTTTGAATTGGCCAGGGCCATATTCTTGATACCATGCAAGAGCATCTGTGATGTGTCTACATAGGGTAGAACCATATCTTCGTTGGTCAAAGGATGCTTTTCAGTGTGTCTTAGCTGGTCTACCATAATGATTCGATCCTCATGGGGAAAAATCAGTATGCAGAAAATGGAGGATGTTATGGCAGACATGGCATACATGTAACTCTGCCCAAGGAGTATATTGTAATCCAAGTGAGCATCCAAGACTTCGATGTCTATGTGGACCGTTTTTCCAGCTAAGCGGACAGGTACATTTTGGACGAGACCAACGGGGGTCGATGGCCGGTCTTCGTATGCTATAAGTGTGATGATGGAAGGTTTGATTTTTGGGGCTCCTAACTTCTGCCATAAATTTTTTGACATGACGCACGTCGACGCACACTCATCAATGACACATCGGCGAATAGTGATATTCTGTACCGATACTAGTATCTGGAAGGCGACCATGGAGGGAAGCCTAGGGGTGGCTTTGTCTAAATCAAAATCCATCATGCGCGTGTCGACGGGATTGATGACGTCTAAGGAAGAAATTAGGGCTTTTCGCTACTTTCGGCACGACTACAGTACCTCTAAAGTGGACATAGCAGTAGGTGACTGGGCTAGATCATCTACGATGCTGTAATTGTGGGCTACTTTAGAGTAGTTACATCCTTGCCTATTAGGCCCTTTAACTATTTTTGGCAATGGATCCAAAGGAACCTTTGGAATGGTCAAAGGTGCAGTCGGCATGCTCATACTAGCCCCTGATGTACCAGTGTCTGGTGGGGTGTCGTAACTGTGTTTCCGAGTTTGAAAAAACACTTCTTCCCCAGCCATGTAAATTTCATTATTGTTTTTCTCGGAATTGTTGGGGTTTTGCTGCTGAGTTCTGACCGTTCCTTGATGGGGGAAGGGTTCTTTCATAACTTCAGTTGTCTGGGAAGATCCTCCTTGTCCTTGGTTACTCTGAAGCTTTTTAAGCTAAGGGAGTTGGGGACAATGGTGAGTATAGTGCCCATAATCACCACATATTGAACATGAATGGTTTCTTCGTAGAGGTGGCCATTTTCCTTGCTTTTGAGCATTTCTTGGCTCCTAGTTCTAGTTCCGGTTGGAGTTATTTCCTAGCCGAGGCCGTGGTGGGCACTGTTGGTTGATGCCCCCCTGTCTAGGGTTCCCTTTGAGTTTGTTTTTTACCTTTTTTTTGACCACATTGGGAGGGTAATTATCCTGATCATATTGGTGTGGTTGATCTTAGGATGGCTGCACAAAGTTCACCTATGCATTGTTTTGTGTTGGTGGGTTATGTGCATGGGACTGCGCATACTGCTATCCCATGTTTGCACCTGGATGTTGGGGGGGAGTTCTTCTATCAGTTTTTCTTCCTGCGTACTAGGTTCCCCCGGCTGAAGGGTAAGGTCCTCCTTGGTGATACGCTGGTGCCCTATTCATCAAATTTTACTGCTGCATATGATGACTTTGAAATCCAAGTTGAGACATGTTCTGGGTAGACCCATGTGTGTAGCCAGGATTCTGACTACTGATGCCTAGGTACCCTTGGGTCATTGACCCAGTAAGTCCGTCTGCAGAGTTCGACGCGCCTGGAAATTCTTGATAAGATTGCAGGTGCGGGGCGTTAGGCAGGATATTGTATATGTATCTTGATTGCGTATAAATCAGTTCAAGCTGTTGGGCTTTACTGATTGCGTCCTCTTTGTATGTGGGGTTACGTTGCACCACATCCTATGAAATCTCCGCCGTGATAGTTTTCAAGAATAAATTTAAAAGGAATCGGTCGTCAAGTTGAGCTTTGCATAAGCTACGATGCCATTTCCACTCATGGATATTTTTAGAAATGTGGGTAGAGGGAGATTTTATGAAATGAGTGAGTAACTCCATTCTCGAATCATGGTGAATGGGTAGCTCAAAGTATGTGAGGAACGCAGTAGCGAGGGTGCTAAGGTTCTGTGTGAAGCAGGGGGTTGCTCAACGTACCATTTCATAGCAACTCCCATAAGAGTGCGTTGAAATAGCCTCAATCGAATAGTATCATCAATGATGTTATTTGATGAGCACCATAGTTGAAAGGTCATTATATGATTCCCTAGGTCTTTTTCTTGCTTTCCCTCGAACTTGGGTATGTATGAAGGGAGCTTCGTGGGCATGGGAGGCCAATTGGGTTTGTGTGCGATGGGGTCATTGGTGAGCTTGGTTAAATCTGGTAGATTTAACGCTGCTAAGAATGGTGACTGAGAGGTTGACGCCATGGAAACATGTGAAGACACGAAGTTATGGATAGAACGAGGGTTAGTATGTGATGTACCGGGTTGTGAATTCAGCTTGCTTCCCATATGGGATGCACTCTTCTGCCCCCTAGGGGACGAGGGGCGAGTGATGTGTGGTGTGGTGTTGGGAAACCAACTAGGGTTCCCAATGAAGGTTGCTCCAAGAAAGGAGGAACCAACCACTATGGCAATGTTCCATATTTTATGCCTAAACAGCAAAATACCTGGAACCCTTCCTGTTAATGGGGGGAGGTCCAAAAGATGCCTGGATCGACGAGGTTCCTTTGGAACCGTTTGAGGGTCATCCAAGTTAGGTTTTGGAAAAAAAATTTGAGGGGACTGAGTCTATGATCACATCAAATTTATGGACACATACATAAAATAAAATAAAAAATGAAATGATTTTTTCTTAAATTTAATCTATGTGATCAATCAAGAAAAAAATGGTTTTGTTTGTTTATGCATGGTACTCAAAAAATCCTAGAAGACCTACTAATGTCCTCACACTCTAAAATTAACTGGGCCTTGAGAGGATTTCTTGCGAGTGTTGGCACAACATCCCGAAAGAATTGGTGACGCCCCCAGTCAACCGAAGAGAATCAACCAAGGTAAGGGTAGAGGGTCTAGTGCTTTACTGCACCATCACCTATAGGGTAAAGGATGCCCTATATTTTTCCACTAAGAACCACCATCCCATGTGAGCATTTGATTCTTGGGCTTCCTGGTAGTTAGCTAACAGTACCGAGTATCAGACAGGTCAGGTAGCCCCAACGGATACCGCACGCATTGTGCCTAAGCCTAACCCCCTCTGAATCAGGTCTCTGCAGCACTCAAGTTTTCTTTTCCATGAACCGATAAGTGGATTTTAAAGCTCCCTAAAAACGCAACTTCTATGTTTAAAATGTGAAGCGTGATCAAGGCAGCTTATTGGATGCCTACCCCCTTGATCCTAACCTAAACTATAATTTCTCTTGTGGCCCCTATGGGGAGAGTTTAGTGAGTTGGTTTAAGTTATTTTTAGGTGGATTTCTTTTCTTAGTGGGTGAATGTGTGTGATAATATGGTGAAAAATCTCATAATTTGAACATATGGATATCGGTGATCCGTTACAAATGTCCCCTAGTTAAACTATGTGACGTTGTTCCTTGCTCAAATAAAAATCATTTGCGGATAATGGGCTGCTTCCAAAACCTCCTAATTAGTCTATGTGAATGACTAAAGGGAGATGGAGAATCGCGAATGTAGACTGTTCATATGCTTATATAGGGTCACCCAATGGCGCAAAGACATCAGAAATTACTTACTCTAACTTGTGATTCAATCCTTGTCCCGCAATTTCCTAAATGCAAAAATTGAAATTTAAACTAAACAATTTCTACACTAGCTTATGCATGTGTGGTCATGAGCCACTTACTTGGACTAGTTAGACTAAGTGTGCATACCAGAATTTTCAAAAACATAATTTGTTTGAAAAGTAATGGTTAATTCGCCGCTTACTTATACTATTTGAGAACTTTTTGCAGAAAACCAACTTAAATGAAAACTAACTAAATGCCCACAAAATCAGCAAAAATTAGTCTTCAGAAGATGTGGGGTATCAACACAGGTGTTGGTAGATACATTAGGGGCTGCCAAACACACTTACAAGCAGAAAAAATGCAGAAGGTAGGGAGAAAAAATCTCTCTGCGAATTTCGTGCAAAAGCCTCTGACGGGTGCGCTTTCCTCCATGCAGGTCACTCCTGAACGCGTGCCCTGTGTGTCTGTGTGTAAAAACAACGTTCGAAATTCATGTGAATAAAAGAAATTAGGAGCTTCCTTCTTCAGTCTGTCACCTTAGTGAGTCTAGGGACTGCAAGATGGGTCAGAGGACTGTCAGCTCCACTCCAGCATAGACTAAGGGTCTCCTGCAAACAATGGCACAACCACATAAACTTGAAACATGCCAGTGGAGTCACTAATCCTGTTGTGGTGGATTCTACACATGAGTGTACGAAATCACACAGGTTTAGAGAATCTGGTCTTTTCTCTAAACCATAAGTAATAGGCAGTATCTGTGGGGAGCTCAGAAGTATAAGACTTAAAATGAAGTAATACACTTAAGTATGCTTTGTTAAAAAACTAAAACTAAAAACACAAAAGAAGTAATAGAGAGTTCGAAATAGTAACAAGGTAAACAATATCTCGATGGCCTTCTTCTTATTGAATGCTTGGAATGAAAACAAATCTTACCCACTTGCTGAAGGGCCTAGGCAGTGGCTCTAGGACTCGACGGAAAGATGTTTTTCCTTCAAGTTCTGCTTATGACGCAGTTCAAATCCCTCTGTCTACTGCAATGGGGTAAGATTGCCAGGTGGCCAACAATTGAGTCCTCTTCTTTAGCTCTTTCTCCTTGGTTCACACAAACAGCTGGTGTTCCTTGGGAAACTTTGGCCAGCATAACCTTGTGATCACCCATTTTTCATCCCTTTGAGGGTTTATGTTGGGAAAAATACTGAGAGGGGGGGGGTGAATCAGTATTTAGTGCAGACAATCAAAATTTTACTTTTTCCTTTCTAAAAACCCATACGCTACTTTACTGAAGGCAACTAGCGTATATACGTGGATATCCTTTACAGAACTCGCGTATGTCCAGAGATCTAATTATGTGTTTGAATCTTAACTTAGATCATTGCATTATTCATTCATCAGATATTTCAGAAGAAGTAAACAGGTGCAGACAGAATAGAATAATCATCACACATATGCAACACACATGAACACTAGGATTTTTAGGTGGAAACCCAATTCGGGAAAACCCGTATGCGTCGTTTCGACCTTCAAAATTTATTATTAAGAAAACTTCTTACAATCATGTCTTGGCGCAGACTTCAAGCTTGACACGGGGCACCCACAGGAGAAGGCTACAACCTTTTCTGTTGCCGGCCTGTCACCGGAAGGGAGCTACAACCCTGCTCTCATTTACCGGCCTCTCTGGAAGGCTACGACCCACAATTCGTTTCGGCCTCTCACGGAAGGCTACAACCACAGTGAAGGCTGGCCTCAGCACCACTGCAGACCACGTTTCATCAATTTTCAAACTGGATCAAACAGCTTCAACACAACCCTTCACTTATCAACAATCATACCTTACTCATTGCTTCAAACAGAACAGTGAGACCACTGTAACCAGAATATCAGATATAACCCAGACTTCAGAATAGATATGCAGAAACACATTCAACCTTCAGCAACCATTAGATCAGAAATCATACGCGCTTTTATTTAATCAGACCTGCGTATATACGCTCTTTTCAGAAGACGAACCCGCGTATACTTCAGTGCATTTTCCAGGGAAAAACCCTAATTGCGCATACACGCTTTTCCTTCCATAGACCCGCGTATACACGCGCTTTTCATGAAATGAACCTGCGTATAGATCTATAAAAGATAAAATTTGCAGTACAGACCAGATCTATAAACTTACCCAGATTTCTTCAATCTCTTCAACAGGATTGCGCCAGGTCTTCTTCACTTCTTTTCAGATCATTCTTGACATTCACCATTTCTATATTTAGATATCTTGAGCCTTCATCATGTTCATAGGTGCATCATAGATTCAGATCTATTAATTAGAAACAGGGTTCAACCATACAGATATACTTAAGAGTGAAGTATTCATCAAAGCCCAGACACATGCACACTTTTTGCACAATGATTTTCTTCTCCTTATATAGGGTTACCCTTCATCAATACCATGAGTCAAAACTACATGACTTCCAATGGTATTCCTGGACGGGATCACATAGGAAAACCATCATTCAATACAATGGGTCAATACCATGGTAGTTACCCCTGGTTTTACAAATTTAGAGCGCTTTTTCCCATACGCGACTTGGCACGTTATTTCCCGCGTGCATACGCTACTTCGTCTAGACAAATCCGCATATGCCTTGAGACATACTCTTTTTATCATGTTCTGGCACATACTGACATTCCTTCCATCATTACCTTCTGTACTCATTGTAGATACATCATATTTACATCATTTAACAAGTTCATCAAGTCAAGAACAACTTCGTCAAGTAGGTTGCCATCATCTTCATCAAGTGGGTTGCCATCAAGGACAACACTCTGCATCATATTGCCAACAATCTCCCCCTTTGGACTTGATGGCAACCACGATGGTGTTTGATCACCATAACAGATAGATACATTAAGCACAACCATTATTCATGATATTCAAACACCATGTCACTCTCCCCCTTTGACATCAAGGGCAAAGGGCGGATCAAAACCACACAAGTTTTTTCCCCTCATGTATACATAAGAGCGCTGCAGATCTGATGTGCACTGAGTTCATGCTAAATCTTCAAACATATTTTTCAATGAAGTACATGATTCTATGACCTTCCTATCACCAAGACTCATACTTACATCAAAGATACAACCAAGTGGATTGACATATGCGACTCAAATACCCAACCAAGTGGGTTTACACATTTTGAACAAGTCCTTACATGACTGAATATTACAATTTACATCATGGGTCTCAACATGACCTTTTCATCAAATTACAAGTATGACTTTTCACAACCAAAACCAAAAATACCTCAAGAGAGAGATCAAGTTTCAGAACCATCATAATGCCAACAATGCATTATTCTCAGCCAGGCTAATGCTCCCCCTGAAACTGTGCATCCTTTCCATATGACCAAAACTCCTCCTTAGCTTGAGTAACCAGAGAAGCCATACAACATTAGAGATACCAAACAGAACCATAGCTTGTGCTGAAGAATGCTGACCCAGAAACTTTGTCAGCAACCACCAATACGCGGTTTTCTGTGTATGAACTCGCGTATATACGCGACTATCTTTTAGGAAACCCACGTATCCAATTTAATCTTATGAAATTAAGAAGATCTGATCTTCTGAGAGGCAGAGACCATTCCCAGCTTATGTCTGAGATATTCAAATGCTTCCTTGGGTAGAGGTTTGGTAAATATATCAGCAACTTTTTCTTTGGAGGGAACATACTCCAACTTCACCTTTTGTTCAAGCACTTTTTCACGTAAGAAGTGATACTTGATGGGAATGTGCTTGGTCTTGGAATGCATAACAGGATTCTTTGAAATACTGATGGCACTTGTAATATCACACATAATGGAGATAGGAGGTGAACATTTGATTTGAATGTCTTGTAAGGTTTGCATCATCCAGAGAAGTTGAGTGCAACATGATGCGGCAGCCACATATTCTGCTTCTAATGTAGATAAGGCAATAGAGCTTTGCTTCTTGCTGAACCAAGATACCAACTGGGGCCCCATATAGAATGCACCACCACTTGTGCTTTTCCGATCATCAACATTTCCAGCCCAATCTGCATCAGTGTAAGCATGAAGAGTAAGATCAGCATTCTTTGGATACCATAGTCCAAAGTCTTGTGTTCCTTGTAGATATTTGACTATTATTTTGACAGCCTGAAGATGAGATTCTTTTGGATTGGCTTGGAATCGTCCAGAAATCCCAACTGCATGCATAATATCCGGTCTAGTCCCAGTGAGATACAGAAGACTTCCTATCATAGATTTGTATTCTGGTTGATTCACCGGGGGAGAATCATCATGAGAACTGAGATTACATCCGGTTATCATTGGTGTACTTACAGGTTTGCACTCTTCCATCCCATACTTCTTCAGAATTTTCTTAAGGTATTTTGCTTGAGATAAGAATATACCTTCTGTAGTTTGATGCACTTGTAAGCCAAGAAAGAATGTTAGTTCCCCAAGTAAAGACATTTCAAATTCTTGCTGCATGACAGAAGCAAATTTCTGACTCATAGATTCTTCATTACTTCCAAAAATGATATCATCAACATATACCACCACAATCAATAGTTTATCATTTTCAATTTTTGTGTATAAATTGCTATCAGCAGACCCCTTTGAAAATCCTTGTTGATGAAGATATTTGTCAAGATGATAATATCATGCCCTTGGAGCTTGTTTGAGACCATATAGAGCCTTTTTAAGTCTACAAACAAGATTTTCATCATTTCCCAAAATGAATCCTTCTGGTTGTTATATATAAACTTCTTCTTCTAGATCACCATTGAGGAAAGAAATTTGACATCCATTTGATAAACTTTGATTTGTTGAAAACTTGAAAAAGCAAGAAACATTCTTATGGCTTCAAGTCTAGCTACAGAAGCAAAAGTTTCTTCAAAGTCTATACCTTCTTGTTGAGTATACCCTTTGCAAACCAGTCTAGCTTTGTTTCTTATAACGTCCCCATTCTCATTTAGCTTGTTCTTGAATATCCATTTGGTTCCAATGACATTTTTATCATGTGGTCTTGGTACCAATTCCCAAGTGTGGTTCTTTTCAATTTGATCAATTTCTTCATTCACGGCCTGAATCCAACATTCATCTTTGCTAGCTTGATTGACATTGTGTGGTTCAATCGTGGATAGAAATGCCAAATGGCTAGGAGATCCCACAAGAGTCCTCCTTTTTTGTACACATGATTCCTTGTCTCCCAAAATTTGAGATTCAGGATGATTCTTTTGAACATATCTGGATGGAGCCTTTCCAGATAAATCATCTTCAAGTTCTTCATTAGATCCACTGTCTATACCATTTCTATTTGATGTAGAAGGACAAAAGTCACCATCATCTTCTTCTGTTGTTTGTCTTTCTTCTATAGGGACTGCATGAGACTCATCAATAACAACATCAATACATTGAACAATCTTTCGAAGCCTTTTATTGTAACATTTGTATGCCCTGCTTGTAGATGAGTAACCAAGAAGTATTCCTTCATATGATCTAGGTTCAAACTTGCCAAGCTTTTCATCATTATTTTTGATAAATAATTTACTTCCAAAAACTCTAAAATGTTTCACAGAGGGAGGATTACCATACCAGAGTTCATATGGATTTTTTTCACTATTTACCTGAACATGTGCCCTGTTAAGAATATTTGCTGCTGTGTGAGCTGCTTCTCCCCAAAAAATATCAGGTGTTCCGGAATCATCAAGCATAACTCTAGCCATTTGTTGAATTGTTCTATTCATTCTTTCTACTATGCCATTTTGTTGTGGAGTGCCTGCTACAGAAAACTGTCTTTTTATGCCATGTTGTTCACAAAATTCAAAGAATTCATTTGATGTATATTCTCCTCCTCGATCAGATCTAAGACACTTGATTTTTAGATCTAATTCATTTTCAACCAACGCTTTGAAGATCTGAAATTTTTCGAATGCTTCATCTTTGTGTTTGATCAATCCAATCCAACATATTCTAGAGAAATCATCAATGAATACTATATAGTATTCTTCACCACGTGGTGACTTTTTCCTCATAGGTCCACATAGGTCAGTATGAATGAGTTCAAGAGGCTTACTTGACGATCCTTCCTTGGCATTGAATTGTACTATGGTTTGCTTACCAAATTGACAGGATTTTCATATGATACTTTCAGGTAGAGAAATATTTGGAAGACCATGAACAGCGTTAATTTTGCTTGATTTGTTGATTTGAGAGAAGCTTAGATGCCCCAACCTTCTATGCCATAGCTAGTTTTCTGAAGATTTACTCAAGTAACATTGTTCTTTGCAATTCTTCAATACATACAGATTGCTTGGAGTTCTTTTTCCTTTTATAATTGTTTTACCTGTATCAAGATCACGAACCATACATGCTTTTGAACTAAAGACAAATTCAGTTCCTTGATCACACATTTGAATTACACTTAATAGATTATGCCTTAATCCATCCACATACATGACATCATTAGCCTTCACCTTTTCTTTTAGAAACACAGACCCTTTTCCTTTAATTACAGCAGGAGTATCATTTCCAAAAGTAAATTTCTTTTCCTTTTCTAGAGCACTATATGCACGAAGTTTGTGTTTATCACCTGTCATGTGTCTCGAGCATCCACTATCAATGTACCATTGATTTTCTTCACGTTCCACAAATAAAGCTATGCCACAATTTTCAACCTGTGATTCCTTCTTTTTCCATATTTTGGATTTTGAAGGAAGATGCTCTTTTGGCTGAACTTTGCTCCTGCACTCAAATTCTTCATGCCCATATTTATTGCAATAAGCACATTGAACTTCATTTAGAAGAGGAGAAAAGTTGTTATAAGTGTTCTTCTTTGTTTCAATATCAACCCTTTTCTTTCTTGCTTCTCTTGTCATGATGGTTTTATATGCAACACATTGAGCAGCTTTATGGCCAAAATTGTGACATGAGAAACATTGTCCATTGAAGAAGAAATTTCTGCGATCATGAAATCTTCTACTTGAATTTACCTATTGATTGGGGCTTCTTTGAAATATATTCCTGTTAGTGTTCCTTGCATTAAGATGATCATGCTTTACCTGTAAATATTCTTTATTCCCTTGCTGAGTGGCAGAATTTTGTAAACCAGCTGTAGCTGCTTTTAGATAATTTGGTGCTGAAGCTTGAGAAGATTCTCCAATATATCCGAGACTTGTCTTTATAAGAGGAGAACGTTGTACCTTGATAATCTCATCTAAGGTTTTAGATCCTTTAGCAAATCTGAAATTCAGAGTCTTTGATTTCTCAAATTCTTTTCTTACACTTACCACTTCACATTCTAATTTCTCATTGTGTTTCTTTGCCTCTTCAACCTACTTTTCCAGAGTCTCGATGGTTATTTTCCTTTCTTCTAAGAGAATTCTGCTTTTTTCTAAGCGTATTTTGAGTTGATTGTTCTATTCAAGAAAATCATTGTCTTCTAGAGCATCCACAAAAGTATCATTTTCTTCTTTAGATTCAAAAGCCATGAGAAGTCTAAGATCTTGTTCACATTCTTCCTCACTATCAGATACCCCATCACTGTTATCATGAGTATAGTAACTTCTTCTAGTGCTAGACCGGTTCTTATTTCTAGCTACTTCCTTTCCTTTTGCAGGTGTTTCTTTGTGAGGACACTTAGCAGCATAATGACCAACTCTTCCACAATTAAAACATTTGAAAGGAAGCTTACCTCTAAATCGTCCTGTACCAAGTTGAATTTTCTTTACAAAATTTGCCTCATCTTCTTCCGAAATATATCCTGATCCTTCTGCTTCTTGTACTTCTTTCCCTTTTGTAGAAGCTCTAAAAACAACTTCTTTGACTTCAAATGGTCCTCCTCTTCTCATTTCATATGCAGTCAGTATGCCATGAAGTTGCACCACAGTAAGATTTTGAAGATCCTGTTTTTCTTCAAGAGCAAAGACTTTTGACTGAAATTTTGCCGTTAGCGATCTCAAAATTTTCTCAACCAAAGTAGTTTCGGTTATTATTTCTCCCAGATTTTTCATACAATTTACAACATCATCAAGACGTAAAAAGAAACTGGCAATACTCTCATCACTATGCATCTTTAAATTTTCATATTCAATTCTGAGAGTTTGGAGTTTTGCACTTTTTACCTTTGCATCACCTTCATAACTCAGAATGATTTTGTCCCATATTTCTTTTGCTATATTTAGCTGCATGACCTTGACAAATTCTGATTCTGTTAGACTTCCTGTTATAGCATTGACCACTTTTGCATTTGATTCATAATTCTTCCTTTCAGTTGGATCTGTTGGTGTAGCAGCTGGATATTGATATCCTTGTTCAATAATGGCCCATACATCTGCTCCCATAGACTGAAGAGAGGATCTCATCCTCATTTTCCAGAAGATTAAATTGCTTCCATTGAAGAGCGGAGGTTTGATAGATGTTGTTCCTTCTTGATAGCTCATCTTGCTTGATCTTCCTTCTAGCGGCTAAGCTTTTTCAGAAGGACCTGCTCTGATACCAATTGTTGGGAAAAATACTGAGAGGGGGGGATGAATCAATATTTAGTGCAGAAAATCAAAATTTTACTTTTTCCTTTCTAAAAACCCATACGCTACTTTACTTAAGGCAACTAGCGTATATATGCGGATATCCTTTACAGAACTCGCGTATGTCCAAAGATCTAATTATGTGTTTGAATCTTAACTCGGATCATTGCATTATTCATTCATCAGATATTTCAGAAGCAGTAAACAGGTGCAGATAGAACAGAATAATCATCACACATATGCAACACACATGAACACCAGGATTTTTAGGTGGAAACCCAATTTGGGAGAAAACCATCGCTGCCGTCGTTTCAGCCTTTAAAATTTATTATTAAGAAAACTTCTTACAATCATGTACTGGTGCAGACTCAAACCAGCACGCAGGCACCCACCTGCAGAAGGCTACAACCTTTTCCAGTTTACCAGCCTATCCTGGAAGGGAGCTACAACCCCCTGCTCTTGTTTACCAGCCTCTCCTGGAAGGGAGCTACGACCCCCTGAACTTGTTTACCAGCCTCTCCTGGAAGGGAGATACAACCCCCTGACTGAAGGCTTCGACCCTCAGCACCACTGCAGACCACGTTTCATCAATTTTCAAACTGGATCAAACAGCTTCAACACAACCCTTCACTTATCAACAATCATACCTTGCTCATTGCTTCAAACTGAACAGTGAGACCATTATAACCAGAATATCAGATATAACCCAGACTTCAGAATAGATATGCAGAAACACAGTCAACCTTCAGCAACCATTAGATCAGACGAACCCACTGTAACCAGAAATCATACGCGCTTTTATTTAATCAAACCCGCGTATATACGCTATTTTCAGAAGACGAACCCGCGTATACTTCAGTGCATTTTCCAGGGAAAAACCCTAACTGCGCATATGTGCTTTTCCTTCCATAGACCCGCGTATACACGCGCTTTTCATGAAACGAACCTGCGTATAGATCTATAAAAGATAAAATTTGCAGTACATACCAGATCTATAAACTTACCCAGATTTCTTCAATCTCTTCAACAGGATTGCGCCAGGTCTTCTTCACTTCTTTTCAGATCATTCTTGACATTCACCATTTCTAGATTTAGAGATATTGAGCCTTCATCATGTTCATAGGTGCATCATAGATTCAGATCTATCAATTAGAAACAGGGTTCAACCATACAGATAAACTTCAGAGTGAATTATTCATCAAAGCCCAGACACATGCACACTTTTTTCACAATGATTTTCTTCTCCTTATATAGGGTTACCCTTCATCAATACCATGAGTCAAAACCACATGACTTCCAATGGTATTCCTGGACGGGATCACATAGGCGAACCATCATTCAATACAATGGGTCAATACCATGGTAGTTACCCCTGGTTTTACAAGTTTAGAGCGTTTTTTCCCATACGCGACTTGGCACGTTATTTCCCGCGTGCATACGCTACTTCGTCTAGAAAAATCCATGTATGCCTTGATACATACTCTTTTCATCATGTTCTGGCACATACTGACATTCCTTCCATCATTACCTTCTGTACTCATTGTAGATACATCAGATTTACATCATTTAACAAGTTCATCAAGTCAAGAACAACTTCGTCAAGTAGGTTGCCATCATCTTCATCAAGTGGGTTGCCATCAAGGACAACACTCTGCATCATATTGCCAACATTTTATATAGGTGAGCTTTAAAACCTCCTTCCCTCCCTTTCTACATGGTGGATAGTGACCCAAGGGAGGGGAAATATTCCATTGTCGGCTGAAATATGCTTTTGTGTGCTCACACAAGGCCTAAGGAGGCACTGGTGCTGTCCTTAGGTAGCTTTCACATAAGGAGAAACTATCATTTGCTTGCTTGTGGTCCCGGAAAGGGATTTTTTTCCATTTCCAGGAATGCATGCTTATCGGGCTCCAGTGCACAAAGAAGGCACTCTTCTCGGAGAAAAAAGCACACATTCGGGCATTTATGACTAGTTCAATATTGAATTGCTCAAAACCTTAGAGATTCTAAATACTTTTGATTCCATAATGTATCCATGTCCTGTAAATACTTAGGCTCGACATTAACTGATGTTGTTTTCTGTTGTACAATTTTCTAGTGTTAACACCCATGACTCCTCCTGCTGCTATTATGCCTCAGCCACATCAACAGGAACCTCATCCTATTGCTACAGCTTTGAGTAAAAAGGGAAAAGCTCGCAAGAAGGCATCAAAAGACAAGGTTGCCCTGACTGACCCTACTCCTTCTCAGCCTCTAAATCCTTGTGCGTTATGTGATGTTGCTGATCATGCCACCCAAACTTGTCTCACGTTGCCTCGTATCAAGCCCATGATTAGTGTTGTGTTCCGCCAGTCTCGGGTCCCCGAAGTCTTTGTCTCTTCCTCGACTATAGCAAAGAACCCTAAGACTATTCACAACAACCAACCTTGTGCTTTGTGTGATCTCCATGGCCATTATTCCAACCATTTTCCTCGCCTCATGCTGCATCGCGCCTCTTTGGAGGTAGTTCGAGAGTACGAGATTGAATAGAACTAGTCTGCCTCTCCCATCCTTGTGCAGTATTCTTTAGGCCAGATTGAGGATTTACTTGCTCCCATTGAAATTACCCCTCTTGATGTCGAGATGAGGGAGCCTGCGGTGACCATCCTCTACCTATCATCATCCATGATACCCTCGGTGGAAACTCCCTCTCAGACTTCCCCTTTTGTTTTGCTCGACCTCCCTTCTGTGATCACCCTGGGCTCAACATCAGTAGATCCGTTATCTGCTTATTCTTCCGTCATTCCTCATGATGATGCGCATGTGAACCTTTCTTCTAATGATGATGAGTCAGGTAGCTTCACTTGTGATGATGACATCATGGAAGCCTTGTCCACCCCTGACCTCATATTTCCCACCCATAAGTGGAATGGCACCATCCATGTCTATGGTGACTTTCACGGCCTAAGCAAAAGCTGCCCACAAGGTAGCTCCCACAAATCACCTTCTCGACAGTGTGCGGGTGGTAAACATCCTACCCAGATCACTCGCTCTCATAGTGTTTGTTCGATTTCTACTTTTTGCTCAAGTTGCCAGCATTGTTCATCATCCTCCCATTTGTTTTCTCATGGCACCTTTCAGATGGACCTCCCATCCACACCTTATTATGGTTATGCCGATGGTTAAAGTCGCTACTCCTGGAATCTAGCCTCGGCAGGTCGTGCCATTTTCACCCCCTTTCATTCATTTGTTCTCTCTAATGGTGTATGCATTGGTACTACCACCAATAATAAGGCTGAAAATGATGTAATGCAAGGTTTATTAGCCGATGCCCTTTTCCATCGCCATAGAAAATTTTAGGGGCTAATATTCGCAGCTGGGCTAATTTTCCATGATTTTTCCAAAAAAAATATTCGCCAATTTCCATTTTTTTTGTAAAAATGATTTGCCCAAATTTTACAATATAAAATTATTTTACATTAAAAATAGCCAACATTATATAGAGACTATATATAAAATAATTATAAATTTGTATAATTTTACAAACATATCGATAAAATTTTATATTTCACATATTAGCGATTAGTGAAATTCGCCAACGTTTTAAACTTCAAAATAATTTTCCATCCTTAAAATTATCCCTGTCCATCGCATTTTCCACCTTCATGTTCATTTAGATTCCCTACTTCTTTTCATGCAATTTAATGGTGTATATCGTGCGCATAATCGTATCCTTTTTAGAAGATATTTAGGAGTGAAGCTTTTGATGCGTGAATTTGAAATCATTACATTTAGTCATGTACCTAGAGCACAAAGCACTATGTAGATAGCATTGCATACAATATTCTAGATTGGCATTTAGCACATGCATTTAACACAAAACAATAGTATAAAAACCATCAAAATGATGCATATCCATAATATGTGTCGTGTTAGTTCAGTATAGTCATACTGCCATCAGTGACCAAAATTTCTCTTTTGCATTTGCATATTAGGAGTCCCATACCAATAAATTTCACCATTCCGCTAGGTCATGGATTCATTGATGGTAGTGATTTTTCATCAATTTTCCCTCATGTGAAACTTGCTAATTCTCCTCTCTATGGTCTTTAGTCACGAGCTACTTTCACTTTGTCAGTCATGTCAGTAGGTCATAGGATGGGTCTCATTAGTTTCTAGGGTCTCACCATGGTAAAATTAATGATTCAAGTGTCAATAAATATTAGCAAGGTCATGAGGAAGTCAATAAACTCAAAGTCACAGCACCTGGAAGATCAAAGAGATTTTTTATTCAAGTCTGATGTAATTTTCACCTCAAAACCATGTTTTGAGGTGAAAACATGATACTTTGCCTTTATTATCATTCATTATGTAATTTTATGTCATCATATGTAATAAGTCACATTTCAAAAGCTGTTATCTCCTCTAAGTCATCACCCTGTATTTGAGAGAAGTTTTCCACAACATTTTTAGCATCAAATCATGTTCCAAGTAGATCCAATAGAAAGAGCCTGGAAAGAGCTTTCCAACAGTATATTACACTCTCAAAACTGACTTCTGGATTGAAATATATGCCTAAGTGAAGTAAAAAGTCCCCCATACCCTTAAACAATCCCTTTTCCCACCTTTCCCTAAACTTCATTTTATTAAAGTTTTATATTTTCTTCTATAAATCCCTTTTTCCCCTCCATGCCTTGAAACTTTATAATAAAATTAAAGTTTCATATAATAAATCCCCTCTCGTCGCAATCGGAATAATTCAACCACTTCCCCTCCATGCCTTGAAAATTTATAATAAAATTAAAGTTTCATATAATAAATCCCCTCCCGTCGCAATGAGAATAATCCAACCACTTCCCCTCCATACCATTTAACTTTATAATAAAGTTAAGTTTTATTATAAAAAACCCCCCGCCGATACATTCCCTTCCCTTTCCATCGCAATCACAAAATTTGAAAGGAGTGCCCTGATTGGCCCTTTTCCAAACCTTCGATGTGATTATATTGAGCACTCCGAATTGTATATCTCTCGATTAACATCACACGAAATACATCCCCACCATTAATTTGATCTGTGATCTGACGGCCCACAGACCATCGGTACTTTTGATCGATCCACTCCCAATTGCATATCTCCGATGGCAAACCCCCGATTGACACCCTTTGATTATTCCTTAGTCGTCGATCGCCCAATCCAATCTGATGGCCCACAGCCAATCAGACCATCCTAATCGATGCAATCACAAAACTGTTCCCTCTGCCCTCCTCCGATATCCGATGTCGATGGACCTGTGGGTCCCACCACTTAGACCTTCTGCCTCGTTCATAATAATATGGCCCTTACCTTTGTAAAAAAAAATTTTATTTTTCATTCGTTTTACAAAGTCGCTCCCCCATCACTGACCCCCATCGTATTGGAGGAAATCTATTATATGATACATCTGCCCCGATCTCCCGATGCTGATTGACCCTGGTCCCACCTTTAGCCCTCTGCCTTTTCAATAAAAATCATTCTTCCTTTTATATAAAGTTGAAATTCATTTTCGGATTTCCCTGCTCTATAGTTGTATTGCCCCATCGGACCTATGTCAATCACATCAGACATTAGCCTCCTCCAAATACTTCTGCTCCCTTTCCCCTTTCTATCTCGATTGCGATGATACCATCACATGCCACATTTTTAATGCTCCATTTTATATTATGTCCCCTTTACCCATTGGTTTTGATTGCGATGCAGACCCCACTTCCTTTCCATTCCCTTTTTTCCCATTTAAAATAGATTTCTCCCTTCACTAAAAGCATAGTTTCATTTCAAAGACATTTGATTAAAAAGTTGGTTTTCTTCAAAGCGACATTCAAAGGCTGAGAGTTGATATAAAACATAAATTTCTACAGCAGCAGAAAAAATAGGTATTTTCTCCTCGAATTGCCTATTTCTCATTCAACAGTATAACTGTGAATCTTCCTAAGTAGTCAAATATAATGTTGTTCCTTCTTTAGGACAGATTGTTGGTTCTCTTTTCTATCTTCATATTTCAGTTCTAAGTTGTTAAACAACTCCCTCCTTTTGTGGATCTATGTTCCCACATTTCAGCCTATTTAATGTAATTTTAAATCATTTGTAAAGCAGTCTGTAACTCAGAAGTAAGGGAATAGTGTGGAAAAGAACGCTCTACGCTCCATTGTAACAGTTTTGACAGGGAATTAATAAGAGATGCAGCTCTGATTTGTGGGATCCATGTGGTATGAGTTTTAGCATTTGTTCTCTCCTTTGTGTTCATATGTAAACTATTATGTTCACCATTTCATTCATCAACATTTCTATTTGAATGCTTTCAAGACAGAAAGGTAGAATCCATTTTATATGCTCTGCCTTGGGGAATCATTCAATACTCTGTGTTTTCTCTTCTATTTGAAAAGGATCCATCTCTTGTGCCCTTTTCAGCTCCTCACCAGTCTTTCCATTCCATCATTATTTAAACTTTATTGCTAAATTTTCTTGCCTACCTTGCCCCATGAAATATCCTATATCCTGATTTAATTACCCAGTTTCAAACTATCCCATTTGTCCCACACATCCATGAAAATCCATTCATTTCATTAAACATTTTCCCATTATTATACCTAGCCTAATATCATTCCATTATTCTACTTTGATTAATATCCTTTTCACGGAGAGAGCCCTCTCCTAACCTTTTAGGGCTAGCTACAAGGCTGAGCATGGTTTGGATGTTACCCTGATTTCTCTTTTTCAGCCTAAGGTCTAGATCGGGTGCTAACATGTCGTATAACATGTTTTAGAGTCCATAAAATTTTATACATATGACATGCCCATAGAATTTTACAAAAAATCAAAAACTCGAGGCACCACTTGCCCCTACACACTAATCACTATCTGGAGGATACTGAGCCAATGGATCTACTCTTAAAGCTCGTAGATCGTGCATCCCTTATCCTGCCATCACCATGTGCCGCATGACCCCTCGCCACTCTGAGGGTAGACCAATACATGGGTCAATGTACTGGTCATCTAAGTCTTTCCAACCACGCTCTGAGACATTAGTCAGAAGCCTCTCACATCTACGATGGATGTCCTCCAGGAGGGCTACAGTATCCTCATTTTTTGGCACTCTCAATCCACTAGGTCCTGCAGTTCCTGATACTACAGGCCATCCCACATACTTGGCCGGTTTCACCGGTGCTATATATGCATACCAAAAGTGAGATAATCAATACCATATACAATATTATAGAACTTTACAATTCCCATAAAAGATTAGCAACTTATCACTTACCATCGGGACCCCGTACTCGACCAGGCAGTAGTGGCACGTCCGGGTCCGCACGATAACTCATCCCACTATAGGGATATTTTTCTATGTACAATGGCATCTAATCCCAATGAGAAAAAAAATCAGGTTGGAACACCTATCCGACCGCCCCACCTCCTCCTTTGCACAGTATTCGCCCCCACTGGTGCATCCTGGGCTCGCTCGGGCCCCCATCCTAGAGCTATATACGAGGTCGAAGTGTCAAGATATTCTCAAAGAAGAGCAAGCAAAACACTGTACCATATGCATATTCATGGTTCACTTGCCACTTGCATAGTGTAAACTTTCATTTCAACAACAACCCATTGTAGGTCCCACTCAAAAACCTCTCCACAAGCATCATCTGCCCTCCAATAATGTGGTTGAGTGCCTGGTTTCCCAGGATCTGCAGCACCGTTGCGGCCACAACACAGGTCTCTAACCTCTCTAGATCCCCAATGGGTATCTGTGTCCCTTTGACATGGACAGCTGGTCAACAATGGTGCTCTACAACATCCATGATGTTCCTCCCTTGTGGTAACACTGGCTAAGTATTCCCTACCATCGCAAGTGGTGGTAGACTAGTCAAAAAATATATATCCTGGACTGTCAACTCAATTCGGTGCCCCTGCACTATAAATACCTCATGGTCCGGATCCTAATAACTAACAATCTAGGCCAATAAGGGCTCCCCAGCTCTCATTAGAGGGTTATCCACAAACTTAAGAACCCCAAAATTGGCCAATGCATTGCAGACACCTTGATCCTCTCATATCTCCGACCGTAGTGTGTCCAGGTCTGTCTCTCTCCAGTTGATCCGTAATTCTGCCATATATACCCAAAACCATCATATTTTTCAGTGTACAGATAGGAAATAATGTATCCAAACATTAAAACCTATCTCTTAGCCAAAAAATAGCACAGAAAAATCCCTCTATTTTAGTTCGCACTTTTCAAGCCCAATTCTAGGACAAGTCACCATTTTCTGCCCAAAACCTGCTACCCAGGTCGCTATTTTTTCCCCAGAAAGTGCAACCCGGCCGTGAAGAGTTGCAGGGGTCTATTCATGAGCTCTGGGAACTTAAACTAAACTTTCACTCAACTGAAATGAAAGAGTAAGGTTAGGCCTCATATCTGCAACTGATGGATCCTGATTCCAACGGTCAGTTTGATAACTATGATCACCGCAATATTTAGGGCCTTCTCTCCTCTCTACATTCACCACAGCTCCACTTGCAAAAGAGTGAAATTGGAGGGAAAATGCCTTATTAAAAGAGAGACCACAGATTTTTATTTTTCCTGTTGTGTCCAAAACATAGCTCAGTTTGACAAACCATCTGTACCGTTGAAAAGCTCTCACCGAGCCCTCAAAAGGGTATCTGTTAGTTTTTTGTGATTTGATACTTCACCAAGACACATTTTTTCCAAGAAGGATCACTTCACCACTCCTCAAAATCGAATTTCTTCACTTGCAACACTTGTACTTGGTGCACCATTTTTCCTCCATAATTTTCCATGCTCGTGTTGATTTTTTGTCATGAGTAACCATCTTGTACTCATGTTTTTATCGTCACCATTGGACCTTTTCTGTGTGGAAGCATCATCAAGTCATCCTTGTTTAGATCATCGAATTTGAGTCATCATTGCATCCATGGATTCTATCCTGGTTCCCTTTGTATCTTGCTATAGTCCTCCATCCTTCATTTCTTGATTCCTCTCTCATGTCGCACATCATGGCCTTTAGTCCTACTTTCCCCTGCCCCCTTTGATATTGTGCCAGTTGCTGCCAGGTCATCCATGCCCTTTATATTCTAACAAGGGAAGTTGTTCATCCGCTACTCAGTACCCCCCATTTTATCATCATCCCTGGTCTCAGTCGGTCGGTCGCTCTACTATTTTCTTATGCCTTAGTTGAGGATCCCTTATTGCCTCACCTATGGTGGGCCTCCTTCTATCGACATCAAATCATTCATTCCAGAAGACAATTATAGAGGGCAGTGTACCTTGGTTCCAGCTTCCACTTTTTTCCGATGTCTTAGATCAGGCGAAGGGACTCATTATTTCCCTTTGACTTGATTCTCTCTCAGCTCCAGCACCTTATAGCATGATCTAGATCCGTATACTTGATGGTTTAGTGATGCAGCAGATGATACCGGTGATTCCCGGTTGTGTGTGAGATGTTTTCAGACCTCATGAGGGGCTGGCCCTTCAGGTAACCCCCCACATACACAGATGACCTCTTCAGTATATCCTTTGATGCATCTCCATAGATTTGATGATGTCGACCTCAGCCGCTTGTAGCACGTTTTAGTTTTCATGTATCAGTCTAATTTTTCAGAGCCCTTTCCTGTTTACAGGGGAAATTTGGTTGTACTTATATATTATGTACTCATATATTATTGTATAAGTCCTGGCTATTATCCCAACCACAGTATGCATGTGGGATTCATTATCATGTTTTTACCTGGCTCATTTTTATGCCAACATATATTATATTGTTCAGTCCCTTGTTTACTGGATGCATTATTATTTGTACTTTTTCTCGGTAGGCATAGGTATGCCTCCCCTGCCGCCTATAGTACAACTAGTCACTCATAAAAGAGACTTGTCACACATGTAAGTCTCGCCTCCTCAGGGTCTAGTCCTCTAGCACTTTGGTCTACCTTATATTTCTCTCTCTCTGACTTCCCCTTCGGTGTCTAGTGATTGAGTTCTTACAACGTACTTCGATCATACGATTAGCTCCTAACTCTCCCACACTGGGGGAAATCTGTTACACAATTTTTTTGGTCATCTAACCTATTACTATTAGATGGACCTAAGTACACCATGTAAGACCAATTTTACCCTAATTAAAATTGCTTTCACTATGAAAAATAACTTAGTAAACCACATTTATTAAGTTGTTTATGGTCTAAACAGGAAACCCCATGAGGAAATATTAAATAAATCCACATTTGTTTGATTTTCCTCAAGGAATAATTAGTTAAACAATAGTTTAATTAATATTCTTGGTCATATTTAACCCAAAATAAGAAAATTAATTAGATAAATCATTATTTATCTTATTATTTTCGAGGAATAATTATTTAAACCTTATTTAAATAATATTCCTTTTTAAATTTGACTAAATCATTTATAAATAATTAAATAAATCATTATTTATTTGATTATTACTCAACCACATCCTTAAAATAATAAATAAATCATTTATTTATTTATTATTTACGAATAGAAGGATTTGACCCAAGTTAAATTATTTTTCCCTCCAACAAATATAATAAAATATTCCATAAAAGTTGGATCTTGATTTGGTTAATAATATTTTAATTATGCACCAATATCTAGACTAACTCAATATTTTTTTATAAATAGAAGGGTTTTTCCATTCATTCACTACCTTTTGTTTCCTAAAGATCACTCTGGATCTATACTTTTGGTCTGACTTTGATCCTCCATCATTGACATATTTTTCTACCATTTTTCTTGTGAGCTCCCTTTGAGTTCCATTTTTCTTTGGGTTTTTTACACCATCAAGAGAGAGACGCTTTAGATCTGACATGCTAAGGACTTATAAGAACCCATCCCATTGAGGGGAACTGGTAAAATCTTTCTATGTTCCCTTCCCAGGTGTCAAAAAATTAAAAAAAATCCTTAAAATATTCTTGTCTTTTCTATTGGATGCATGGAGCAACTCTTGCTTTTATTTATTGCTTAATGTCTTTTAATGCATATATCTAGCTTTTACAGCATTTATCTTGGTCAACTAATTGCAGATCTAAAGATATTGGCAGCCATATTTGTTGTTAGGGTTGTTTGTTATGCACGGCTAAAGTGAGCCTTTTTCGTACGCTTGCGATTAAGATTCATACTAACATGGCTGATGGGTGTGACACAAGGATAATGCAGTTATTCTTTAAGATATAGGGCCGAAAATATTTCACTGCCTTGTAGAGTGCATAAGGTTTCTTTTCAACAATGGGGTAATTAATTTGGGTTCCTTGAAAGCTGGCACTCATGAAATATATTTATTAGTCATTATTTTGATCATCATTTTGCATAAACATAGGAGAAAGAGAAGTGCTATAAGAGAAAGTGTAGAGCTAGAACTATTTTCTAAAATATGGGCTATAGAAGCAGGTACTTCTGCAATAAATTTTTCAATATGGGAAAACAAGTATTTTTCCCTTTTAGACCATTTGTAAATCACATCCTTCTTTACCATCTCCTATACTGGCTTCATGATCTCTGCATAATCGGAGATGAACTTACAAAGAAATTTGATTTTCCCTAGGAAGGATGACATAAATTTCTAGTTCACAAGGAAGGGAATCTGCATAATTTATTTGACCCTCTTTGGGTCCACTTTAATCCCACTTTTAGAAATAATATGGCCCAATAGGTTACCTTCAGACACTACAAAAAATACTCTTCTTGGGATTAAGGGATATCCCTTATTTGTGACATTTCTTAGAGCTTTTCTGTAAGTTTTGTAAGTGGTTTGATCTCCTTTTGGAAAACACCATGACATCATCAAGATACACCAATATGCTCTATTTGATTAGTTTGCGAAATGTGACATTCATGGTGGATTGAAATGTCACACCAAAATTTACCAACCCAAATGGCATTATCCTAAATGACAACATGCCCCACTTCATGCAGAAAGTTTTCTTAAGTTTGTCAGTCTCTAAGACCAAAACCCGGTTCTAAGTGAAATACCCATCTAGAAAAGAAAGCATATTTGACCCTGATATTTTTTGTAGAATCTTCTCTGTAGATAGCACGATGTAGTTATCTTTATCAAAAATGTGGCTCGAATTGAGGAAATAAACACACCAGTGAATTTCCTGGAATTTATTTCTTACTAGGACCAGATTTTATAACCAGGTTGAATGTCACACTTTTTGTATGATCCAAACATCTAGGAGTTTACTCAACTCCTTCTGGATTAGAGGCTCAATCATCAGATGTACCTTCCACAATTTTTTTTGAAAATGCTTGGAAATTTCTTTGATCATAATCACATGGTCGAGTATCCATGTGTCATAAGTCTTAAGCTCATCATATATCCAAGAAAACACATCTCGGTACTTTCGGAATAAGCAGATGAAAGCTTTCTAATCCTGTGGTTTGTAGAAGCTACCAAGATTAAAAAACTTCATATACTTTTATGTCCCAAGATTTGTTTTCTCATGCAACAACATCAAACTATGGGTTTTCGCATTGAGTGGCCCTCAAAAGAAGTTCTGCAATTCATATATCTTTTCCAAATATACCATGCCTTTTTGCATGCACTTATTTTTGTTTGTGCAAGCGACATCCTGCAATGCTTTCTTGTGCCCATATTTGTCGATAGATGCATCCTTGAATACGTCAATGTTTTCCATGAAGTGAATTATGTATTGGTCATCATTGAAACCACATAAGTTAGTGACGTTTTCAAGGACATATGGTTTATAAATAATTTCTACATAAAAAGCTTACCTAAGCGGTGATAGCCTAGCAACAGAATTTGCAAATTCATCTGCAACTGTGTTTTGTATTCTAGGAATAAAAATAATATTGAAATCCTAGAAATGAAAAATCAAATGCCATACCTCTTTTTGGTATCTTTTTGAGATGAGATGACACACAATGTATAATATCACATACTTGTCATATGAAAATTCATGAATCACCTAATGCTTTTCAAATCCCCACATTAAGTTCAGTGGCTCTTTGTAATCCAAATATGAGTGCCTCATATTCTTCCATGTTGTTTGTGCACTTGAATTCCAAGCAGTGGGAGTATCATATGTTTTCTCTGTCATGGGTCTGCTAAAACACAACCAAATCCAGAATCATCCTGTGTCTTTGAACTGTGAAAATACAATTTCCAAACATCATATGTACAAGGACTATGTGCTACACTATTACTAATATTACTACTACTACTTATTGTACAAAAGTCAATTTCACCAGTTAGACTAGGAAAGAGATCTAACTATGTGTTTGGTCAAACTAGGGATGGATGAGCAAGAGAGAACCCCAAATCAGCTTCTAAGAAGAAATTTACAAAAATAATATCTTTGAAAGCAACTGGTTCATTATTAACATCGAAGGGAGTGACAGTATGATTCATGGAAGACTCTGAGTTTACCCAAATTTGATTGTTTTCCCCCTTGTATGAAAGCCACAATTGTGACCTGTCCATAGAAAAATACCCTTGTAGTTTTTTGGACCAGTCTTAACTCAACAAAACACCATATGCTTCTGTATTTCCACAATCACTATATTCATACACTGGTGAACTCGATGGTTAGATGATAACAGGATACACACATTTTTAAATTCACCTATATAATGGACAAGGGTCCTTTCTAGTTCAATGATTATTACATCTGTTTTATCCCATTTGGAATTTATTTTCTTTGTGATAGATAAAGGCTTTACATTCACTGATGCATCTTAATCAACTAAGAAATTGTGTGCATTATAATTTATAATTTCAAGTGTTAACAGAAATGGAGGGAAGATTGTATTTACATCGAATGTTAAAGAATTAAGTACAAATTCTAGGGAACCAGTGGACATATCGAATTTAGATCCCTTTTGCAAAGAAGTCTTGTTACCTAAGGCAAAATGTTCAATAGCACAGAAGAGAAGATCTCAATGACTTGTGATTCTTGTGAGTTCGAAGATCGAAATCTTATCACGAATATTCTTCACGTCTTTGACTATATTGTAATCCAGTGTGGGAAATATTGTTGAAGTTCCTTGACAAGTAACTTGGTCTACGACTTCCAGAGTGATAGAATTGGTCTTACTTATTGTGCAAGTAATTTTCATTGTGGTAAAATTTCCAGACTTGCCTTAAGTGTTCTGGGTTTAGTTAATGGGTGTATTGATATTTTTAAACAAATTCTCTTTCAATTTCTTCTTTGTCAATGTGTCTTTGGTGGCTTCTAGTCCAGGACATTACACAGTGGTTTCTTTTCAGCAACATTCTCTTAAGATGCAAGTACGCAACTAAGTGTGTTCACTGCATGCCCCATGCTTGGATTTTCTTCAGTCGGAGCAATTTCTTCCTTTTCTTCCATAAGCTTAGTCTTCTCATAAGAAATTACTATTTCAATGATATGCGAAATAAGAGAATCCATAATGTGATTCCATTGTGGGCATGTTTTTTCTGAGTGATAGTCTTCATGGAACGAGCAGTATTGATCCATGCCCATACTCTCAACATTCAACAAAACATTCAAGGTTTGTGCAAAATTGTATGATTGGTTGTTGTTTTTTCTAAAGCTGGTAGCCCTTCTCAGGATGTTTAATCTCGAAGGGTTGCTACTCATGGTGGTCTCACTTGACCTATCCTTCAACTCTGCCAATTCGTTAGACAAATACTTTATGGTGTGGGTCGGGATCTCAAGATAGAAAACTTCTTTCTCCTTGGCCTTGCTTATGGAGGCATGAGAGCTGTTGGCCATGTATTTGGGGTCTTTAGTTGTTTCATCATCTATGATGACTTTTGGTGTCAAGATATGAATAGAATTCAAACATTTCTCCACATAAATTATCAATCCGAGGGCGTTAATTATTTCAAGACTAATGGAAAAGTATATGCAGATACAAGTACATGACCTGTTGTAGATCATAGGTTTAATTCCACAACACACAAACCACTGTAACAACAATTAAATAAACTATAGAAATTAAAGGCCATTCACAACAATTAAGAATAAACTGTAATAGTAGTAAAGAAATCACAGTAAAACGCAACACTGCAAGAAAAAAGGAAAATGTAGCACCTGATCAGAAGAGTGGGCCCACATCTTTGATCAGGGCTATGGAAAACTCACAGCTTACAAATGAAACAACTAAACACTATGCATTAAATTAATCGAACATGCTTTTGTTACAATTATATCTCTTCTTGCTTAACCCTCTATGCCTTCTCCTATGCGTTCTATCCTCCGTTCTATTCCCCCCTTCTCTCTGATTTGTATCCCTTTAAATATAAAAACAAAAAAGGGAAATAAAATGATTACAAAATCTCAATAACCAAGATGAGATCTGAAATATATTTCCATCACGATTCAGCTGGCACAAGTCGAATCTGGCAATTACAACTGGGGCAATTTTGGAAAACGACCACAACAGAAAATATGCAAATTTGTCATTCGAAGAACCCTGAATTTCTCTCAATCAAGACCAAATTTTGGAAAAATACTCATGGAAAATTAATTTGGTCCGTTCTACAAAAAACCTGTGTTTCAGATTTTCAGGATTCTTCTCCATTTGACCAAAACGTTCAACGCAAAATCGTATCTTGTTATTCCAGTGAATTTTTGAGTTGGAATATTTAATTATCAGCTAAAGATCAAATCTACAATCTGGAAGAGATCCTGGAGGCTAAAATAGTGAGTTATGTTATAACAAATTCGTTAATAAACTATCATTGGAAAAATCATGCATAATAATCATTAATTTATTAAAATAAAGGAGAACAAGTGTTATTTATCCAAAAGAACATAAATAATTATGAAATGGAATTATATAATAAATTATGATAAATAATGTGATAAAAGAATATTAAAAATGGATGAAATGGATGTTAAGAAGTGATAATAATAATACAAATTAGAGGCCCAACATCTCTCCCAAACTGAACATGTTGCATGTCCTCATGTAACCCAATGCCTCAGTATTAACAAAGTTGTAATACAATAATCGAAATGCTAACCCCACCGCATGATATTGATGAAAGAGAAGGCTTCTTCCTCAAATGCTTCCTTAAAATAATTTTCATGTATACTTTCATTTGTATGTATATGAAGTTGCAACAAAGTATGATACAAGTAAATAAAAAATTTATTACAAACCAGATTTTGCTGAAATTTTGTAAGAAAATTTATACTATATTAATGCTTCTCTAATCCGAAAATCACATAAATGTAACAAACGGATTTCAATATATCAGCAAAATGGTTTTAGGTAATAATGCATGATTTTTTTAATTTTTTTTTTGAATTAACAAATTGGTTTATCTTGAAAATTTTTGGGTTTAATGATACATATTTGTTGTCCAAAAATCAAAAGAATCCAGTTGATAGTTTTAAGGATATACAAAAATCAATTTTAGGATTGTATATCTTAAATGAGGAAGAAACAAGAAATCATTCATCATGCATAGCAACCCTTCCCCCAAACTGAATAATTAGCATGCCCTCACGCTACACTAGAAAACAAATTGGGGTGGTTTCTACAATCATGTCTGAAATATTTGCTTGGTGTATAACAACATGGAATAAGAGAGATTTTGAGAATGAATAATGAGATCAATGGATGATAAAGAATATTAATGGCATGTTCATGATAATAAAAGTAACACTCCCCCAAACTGAAAGATTTTGTCTCTAAAAAATGGGAAGTGGTAAAGAAAGAGAAATAATGGTTGAAAAAGATGAGTGAATAATGCTTGATGGTTTTTCATGACATTCTCCTAAAATTTTAATAAAGCAAAACCTTATGCTATTTTACCTCAAGTTTTACCTCCATAAAAAATGTGGAATGGCATGTATGGGTTGACAAATTTTTTTTTTTTAAAGTTGATGTAGGCTGAGCTGCTTCTGAAAGTGATGCGAAAGGTGGAAGCCATGCAAGCTAAAAAATTAATCAGAAAGTGTTGCAGGGTTTCCTTCCACCAAAATTATTAGTTTCCCTGTCATCTATATAAAAAAAAATCTCGTGAGTATCCTTAATCAGTAATTCATCACCTCATTTACCTCATCACATATAAAAGTGACATAATCATATTCTGAATGACATGGAATAATAATGGATAAGAAGGGGAAAGATGCATTCCCTATACCTATAAGCTTTGGTTGTTATGATCACAGAAATTAAAAGAATTAGTTATCTCAATCTTTGCTTCTCATGGTCTATCCAGTTACATGGGATTCAAAATCAGAATGAGGCCTCTTAGTGGTGTTGTTAAGATATGAATAAATGGTGATTGATTGGGCAAGAAACTATCTTTGGTTAAATGTATGATACTTGTAGAATAATGGAATTATAGATTAGATGATACAAAATGTCAAATATCAAATATCCTAAAAGTTTCATCCCTGACATGTAAAGTAAATATTTATAACTCAATAATAGATATAAACAATAACCACCATCATCTAAGAACTGATTAAATACTACCCCATGAACCATGGGTTCTGGAAAACTTTGTATATGTAACAGTCAGCTTTATAGGAAATTAGCTTTGAGAAAACAAGGTAACCAAGTATATTATAGTATTAAATTAACTTCTATACCATAGGTATAGCCACTGCTACCAGTAGGCGTCCATAGCCTCGACAGGGATGCCTTTTTAACCCATTGAGATGCTAGTGTCCCATCTATTAGAAATAAGTACATAGTTGCAAAAAGCCTTTTCAATTTACTTAGATGTCAAATGAAGATCATTGCTCTCGCGTGGTAACTAGTTAATAACAACGCCATTCACGAGAGCTAATAAAAGTGAAAAATCTGGCTCGTGATGAGACCTCTTGTCCTTCAGTCTTACGAATGAAGGCCATTACCGTGGCTTGGTGACCAGCAGTGGTAATGTCACTTTATTAGGACCTATGATCATGGTAGGTTGGCTCGTGACGAGACCTCCTATCCTCCAGTTGACCATTTATGTTTTAAAATTCAACTATATTTTTTGTTAATGAATAACAAATTAATTAATAGATGGGGTTGCAGTTCATCTCCTTAAGAGCTAGGGATGGCGTAAAAAGTTTAGTAGTAACTATTTTCAACTTTGATAGTTTTGCTTCTCAAAAACTAATAACCTTAAAATCACTGTTGATAAATATATTTTTCATTTCTAATATTGGGGTTGAGGAACAATTCATTAGATAATGACGAAAATATTTAAATACAATATGTGGTCCTCATTATAAATTTTACAAGATCAGGGACTTGACCAATTAGGAAAGTTGAAAGTTGACATGATGAAATCATGTTTGCATAATTATTCCTTAAAAAGAAGATTATGTTTATAGATAAAAAAAGATAAATTGACTACCCAATAATTATTTCAAAGAGGGCCTAGACCATTAAAAGTATTTCCCATTCACCGAAGAGAAAAACAAATCATAAAGACCTACATATGTTGAATTCAATGTGAAAATTGGGAAACAAAAATAGTTGTGACTAACGTAACAACAACCATGACTTAGGTAATAATAGTGAAAGGGGAAAAATAATTATGTTAGGAAGGTGACATGAGGGAGGATTACTCACTTTAGAAAATAATGAGGAATTAAGAGTGAATCAATCCTGACAAGACTTACCATAATAGTCATCCTTTAAATACGAGACCTCCCCCTAGGTAAATTATGTCTGTCATCAGCCATAGTTGATCATGTCATAAGTAAAATACCAAATAAATCCATGGAGTCGGTCGAGGACGTACCTGGAAACTTACCTTGGCAGAGTAAAAACACTGGAGGAGTAACAATACCAAGTACTTAGAAAAATAACACCATGGAGTAACATCACCGAAGGAGTAACAACATCAGAGGAGCAACAACAATGGACACTTCGAAAATTTTAGGAGTAACAACATCCAACACTTAGAAAAAAATTTCGGAGTAACAACAGTGATGGATTCACAACACCAACAGAGTAATAGTAGTGACGGATTCATAGCACTGACGAAGTAACAACAGTGACAGATTCATAGCACCGACAGAGTAACAACATCCAGAGTAACAGTGGTGTGAGTAACAATAGTGCGAGTAACAGCATCCGGAGTAAAAACAGTGTGAGTAACAGCATCTAGAGTAACAGAAGTGCGAGTAATATCATCCGGAGTAACAACATCCGGAGTAACAACATCTGGAGTAACAAAAGTGCGAGTAACAGTAATGTGAGTAACAACATCCGGAGTAACAACATTGCGAGTAATAGCATCCGGAGTAACAACAGTGCGAGTAATAGCATTCGGAGTAACAGAAGTGCGAGTAACAGCATCCGGAGTAACAGTAGTGTGAGTAACAGCATCCAGAGTAACAACATCATGAGTAGCAGCATCCAAGTAGTAACAACATCACGAGTAGCAGCATCTGGAGTAACAACATCACGAAACTTAAGAACTCGCTCCTTTTATTTAGAGAACAAAACAAAGAAAATGTGACTTTGAAGTAAACAATACTTGAAGAATAAAAGCATAAGAAAAATTAGAAAATAAATGGCTCTTTATTAAAAACCAATAAATAAATAAAAATCTTTAAGTTACAATGGTTATGATTTTTGTTGCAACAATGTTGTTTGTGAATGGTGAATAAATGGAAAAATGTTTTTTTTCTTCGGAAATGACTCGGATATTCAAATAAAAATCAATTCTCATTTCTCATGTTATAAATCTGTTGACTGATGAAAATTATTCTTGTTGTTTTCCTTGTGTGAGGAAATGTCTTTGAAAATGTTTTTATTTCATCGTCAGTTCCTTCAAGAATCACTTGTTCATAAATTGACCTCATTTATTCTCCTCGGACCTGCAAAAAATGAGTGTCTACCTGCAATAAAACATGAAATCATGGAAGAAGAGAGGTGATCAGGCTCCCCTAATCCAAGAAATATGAAAAAAAATAAGTATTTAATCTATAAAAAAATCCATGAAAACAATAACAAAGTAAAATTAATTTATTACCTGCGAGAGAGTGGTGGCCAACCATACTAACCAATAGTGTTTCAATGATAATTTTTTTTTTTTTCCAATTTGAGTGATTCCAAAGCCAAATGAAATTGAATTTAGAGCGATTCCTCCAATAGAAACAAGTTTTAAAAATTCCATGTAATGGTATGTAAAATTTGCTTAGAACAACTTGCATAATAGAGTCATTTTCAATTTTCCAGTTCAGACCAACAGTTGATATTCAAGCATAAATTTTTCATTTGATGACAGATTGAACTGATTCAAATTGGATATTAAATTATATTTATTTATATATCTCCAATATAAATAGGTTTTGAAGGCAATGATAATTGATGGGTCAAATATGCTAGTGAACAACCGAGAAAACAGAGTTTCAAGAGTGTTGATTTACGATAAGCAGTCAGTATTTCGGTCATAACTTCCTCATATGATATCAAAATAAAGTGATTCAAATTGTGTTGTAAACTATATTCATAGTGGAATATAAAATATAAATAGGTTTCCAAAATCTAGTCATTTAAGCCTCCAAAAACATACTATCCCAACTCTATTCCTTAGCTGCATACTAGACATCCTGTCATTGTTTTGGTCATAACGTTTTAGTTTCAAGTTGAAATCAAGTGATTCAAACTGGTTTGGAAAGTATACATGAAGGGATACATAGGATAGAAATATGTCTTGTAAATATACCCATTTGGTCCCTCAAAACATGACTGTCCCAACTGTTTTTCCAGAATTTTCGTCAAGCCTGCAAGCCATAAGATATGATAATTAATGAATTTTTCCAAGAAGGTGATCAAAATGAATATGAGTGTTTGTAGAAATTTTATTTTCAATATAATTCATCTAAATACATAAATGAATTTGAATATTGATCACAAATGTTAATTTTCACAATGTATTGCAACAAAAAAAACTATTTTTACATATAAATTTTTTTATTTATTTATGTTTTTATTCATTCTATATTCTACAATACACTTACGCTACTTTGAAAAATAAAATATACTTACGTATAATAGTACCTCCAATGAAGCCATTTTCAAAACAAGGCTTCAATTATGCACATACCCATAATTGAGAGATGTATGTTAATAAATACACGGGTATGAGAGACCAACTTCTCTATTAAAGATGGTGCCAAGAGTTGCTAAAGTGTGGAGTGATGTTTGCAAGAAAACAAAAAAGTGAAACCAGCCTTCAATATAGTCTTCATTTCTCATATTTTTAACATCATGAAGTTCCTTAATTGAGTTCCAGATTCTGTTGATGCTTTCTTTCTTAACCTCATCCTCTGCCTTTTTGTTTAGATCTCTGTTCATAGAAATTGTTAAGAGGGTTCATCAAAGTAACAACAATCGCTCAAGACAGAGCAAGACAGAGAGCTTCCTCCCTAGCTTGAGAGAATAGATTCAAATAGACAATAAAAAGAAAAATCAAAATCAAAATTTAGGACCTGAAGCAAAGTAACCACATACCCTCCTCAAGACGAGAAGTTGGCTCAAAAAAAAAAAAATAATAGCGAAAAACTGGAAACTACGCCCAGGACTTAGGGAAGGGTTACAAGATACCCTCCCCAAGACGAGGGATTATTTTTAATAAAAAAAGAACAAAGCATAAATAAAAACAACATGCTATGCTTAGGACTTGGAGCAGGGTAATAAATGCCTTCCCCAAGATGAGAGATCAATTCTACATAAAACAATAAAAAGCAGAAAAGAAAAACACAAAGCACTTACACACAGGACTTGAAGTAGGGCAATAAATCCCCTCCCCAAGATGAGAGATTGACCCTTAGATCTGTTGTAGATCCTATTTTTGTACCTGTTAGCCTTCCCCGGCAACGACGCCAAAATGTTGGTGTCGAGATATGAACAGAATTCAAACCTTTCTCCACATAAATTATAAACCTGAGGGCATTAGTTATTTCAAGACTAACGGAAAAGTATATGAAGATACAAGTACATAACCTAATGTAAATCACAGGTTTAGTTCCACAACACACAGACCACTGTAACAACAATTAAATAAAATAAAGAAATTAAAGGGCATTCACAACAATTAAGAATAAATTGTAACAGCAGTAAAGAAATCACAGTAAAACGCAACACTACAAGAAAAAGGGAAAATACAACACCTGATTAGAAGAGTGGGCCCAACTCTTTGATCATGGATATAGAAAACTCACAGCTTACAAATGGAACAACAAAACACTATGCATTCAATTAATCAAACATGCTTCTGTTACAAATATGTCTCTTCTTGCTTAACCCTCTATGCCTTCTCTTATGCATTCTATCCTCCGTTCTATTACCCCCTTCTCTCTGATTTGTATCCCTTTAAATATACAAACAACAAAGGGAAATAGACTGATTACAAAATCTCAATAACGAAGATGAGATCTGAAAGATCTTTCCATCATGATTCAGCTGGCACAAGTCATTGGGGCAATTTTGGAAAACGGCCACAATAGAAAATCTACATATTTGTCCTTCAAATAACCCTGATTTTTTCTCAATCAAGACTAAATTTTGGAAAAATTCTCATTGGAAAACTATTTGGGTTCGTTCTGCACAAAACCCGTGTTTCGGATTTCCAGGATTCTTCTCCATTTTCCCAAAAACATTCAATGCAAAATGGTATCTTGTCATTCTAGTGAATTTCTGAGTTGGAATATTTAATTATCAACTGAAGATCAAATCTAAAATTTGGAAGAGATCCTGGAGGCTAAAATAATGAGTTATGTTATAAAGAATTCATTAATAAACTATCGTTGGAAAAATCATGCATAACAATCATTAATTTATTAAAATAAAGGAGAACAAGTATTATTTATCCAAAATAACATAAATAATTATGAAATGGAATTATATAATAAATTATGATAAATAATGTGATAAAAGAATATTATAAATGGATGAAATGGATGTTAAGAAGTGATAATAATAATACAAATTAGAGGCCCAACAATGACCCCAATGATATGCATGTCCTTTTCAACCACGATTTCTTCTTCGCAGTTTTCTACAAGAGTTTATTTCATAATTATTTACATGAACTGTGTAATGCTTGTTGGTAAGGTAGATGTGTAATAGTCAATAGTGATGGAGTCATGATGTTTTATATTTTCCTTAATAGCCTAGAATAGGATGCACTTGACCCACAACTCTGAATTCATGGTTATAAGAGACTATTAGGCCACTCCAAAGATCCTTCCTTCCTCGCTACAAAAATGGAGTAGGCTTTAGTGTTTTATTTCATTTCATAATTAGATTGAATTTTGCATGCAAGTAAAATTTGAATTAAACAGTAGATAGGAGTTGATTTATTCTTTGATGAAGTGTTTGAATGAAAGAATAGTTTCTTTATTGCAAATGAGTAGATATCTAGCTGAATGATTTCCCATCGCATAGTTTTCTTTTTCTACAATTGGGTTAATTGTTTATGATTTTCTTTCAATGACAATTGCAAATAGAAATATAATATACATTCCCTTTGTCTTATATTAGAAGAAATTCCCTACATTAAATTATCTAGCTACACTTTAATCAAGTAAAAGGAATGGGCTAGAAGTATTACTGACTAGAAGACATAGTTGAGGGTGGAATGAGTATAATCCATATTTTTTGCATATAGCATTGTCACCTCTTAGTTTGTACGAACCCTGGGTTGATAAGTAAATCTTAGTAGCCCTTAGTAGTTGCAGCACTCTTCGTGCAATACCAAGGCTCACCAATGTTCTACGATTGCAACTACATGCCATTATTTAACTATAGAAAGTATTAATAAGATGGTTTTTCTTTAGAATAATAATTCCATAGGATACTTTTCCTTTTCCTTCTTCTTCTTAGGTTGTTTAAACTCTTCAACGGCATGTGCTCCAACCTTCCACTTTGTACCATTCTTTTTATTAGAGTATTTTTTCATTTTTTAGGAAATTCCTTCTATAGAGATCAAGATAATTACACCCTAAACATATTACATTCTCTATGTCTTTCTTATTCTTTGTATGATAACACAATTCAAATTTCCCTTTTCTCAACATGTTCATTGTGAATATGCTTAGTATTTATAAGGAGGATCAGTTTCCTCTTTGGATTTCATAAGAGATTATTTCATCACACATTGAGACCACGACTCATCGATACTAGGAGTCTCCTTTAATGAGTAAATGTTGTTTGAAAATGAACTCCATTCCTGAGGTAAATCTTTGAGGATTAATGTCATCATCTCTACACCATAAAGTGCTTCAACAAGGGCTTGCAACTAATCTCTCAACTGAGATTATCTTATTATTTTTTTTTTAATGGAATTCAGATCTTGTACAAGCTGCTCGTCAAGGATATTTTCTATCCTAGAGTGCTGACATAATACATTTTTTTTATACTGTCATATATCTCCTTTGTCTTGTTCAAATCTCCCATAAAAAAAATGAGTTGATCATCGATGGATTCAATTAGTGCCCTCTAAGCTCTTATCTCAATTTTGTAGAACTTGTTCCACTCATCCATGTTATTCTTGTATAGTTCTATCACCTTTCCTTGAATAATGTCCAAGACATCATTCTCTATCAAGATCAGCTATATCCTCTTCTTCCACTCTTGGTAGTTATAATTTCCCTCTATTTTATTTCTCTCCTTGTAAAAAAAATACATGGTGAATGTTGGAGATTCCCCTGGAAGTTTTTATTTCTAAGGTAAGAATCCCTCTAGACTAATGTTTTCCCTAATTCCAATAGACTGTTGCTCTTCTTTTGAAGCCACTTTAAATTTCACAGGTCATGACTGTTTTTTTTGCATTATGATGTATGTGTTGTCCTTGATGGCAATCCACTTGTAACAGAATAAGTATATGGTAACTGGATGAGTTCACAGATCAGTTCAAAGGTGACAAAGTGATGGAAAAAAATGACAAAATGATGAGACAAAGGTTTGCAGGTTAGAAGAAGAATATTTATGAAGGTGAATATTTGAAGAAATACGCAGGTTAGATGAAGCCAAGTCGCATACAGATGCAGAGATGATGCAGAAAATTTGTGTACATATTGGCACTATATTTTATTAAATAACAAGGGCCTTTACCATGGTATTAGCCCAAAATATTGAGCGTAGTAACAACTATTTGAACCCGTTAAATATTACCACCGACATGGGTGTGGTTTTGGATCATGGTATTCATTAAGGATTAAATTATATAAGGAGGTGAAGATAAAAGTGTTAAATGGTGCATGAGTAAGGGGCTTTTATGAATACTTCAATATCAAGTATATTTGCATTGTATGGGCTATAATTGATAAGCTGATTTCAAATAACTATGCACCTATAAATACAATGATGGATCACGATCATGAGACTTGAAATGGCTTTCCATTGTATGGTATACTCATGACTTGAATAGATCTTTGATATGATGCATGTTCTATCTTTGAATATTAAGATCTGGGTCTGTCTGAAGTTCTAAAGGGTTGCTTGATTATAGGTCAAAATTTTCATATCTGTATGCAAATTGGTCTCGGTGAAAGCGCATGTACACCTGGGTTTGATTCATAAAAAGTGTGTAAATAAAGGAAGGGTTTCTACTGAAAATATGCCTAATCAATTTGATCAGTGCCACTGTATTTATGTTGTCTTTCAATGATGTATTCATGTTGCTCTGGGTTTAGTAGCAATGTCTAAAGTTAAAGATTGAACTTGTATTGGTTGGAGAATATTCATGTTGCGGCTAACTATATGGGGTTTTAGAGATCTATAATTTGACATAATACTTCAGAATGTCTTTGTGCAATTATGTCTCATTCTATTTAATATTTTTGAGAAATTGGTAGCTTAAGATCTATACGTAGGTTGTTTTTCACAAAATAATGTATACGGATGGGTTTCATTAAATGAATTAGCATATATATATATATATTTTATGAATGATCGTGATTGCAGTTTATTTAGTATGTTGATGAAATATTTTTTGTTACATTGATCTCATTGTTATGTTTGATTTGATTTGATGATTGAGTGACTGATTTATTGGTATAATGATTGATTTTTCCACTGGCTGTTTATTGGTTTAGTGGTTTTTGATTGGTTTAGTGGTGGTTTTAGTGATTGGTTTGGTCTAATGATCAGTTTTAGTTTTTTATTTTAAGATCAATATTACAATTTGATGAAAATTAGCTTAGAAGTTATGATGTGTTGAAGCAGGTGGATCCAGTGTGAATATTTATAAAACATGGTCCATGGATGATGCTGAGTATTGGAGCCTTTAGTGAGGAAGTAGAAGTTTCTTGCCAATAGTAGCTGGTAATCAGATCAGGTGGTTGAAGTTCCCTTCCAATGGGTGCTAGTAAACGAGATCATGGGGTTGGATCTCCCTTCCAATAGGAGTTGGAGAATGAGTGAAGGTTTTAGCCTTCAGCAGGTGGGTGCCTGCATGCTAGTATGAGTCTACACCAGTACAATAATGTAAGAAATTTTTCATAATAATAAGATTAAAGACTGAGAGAAAAAAAAAACAATGGTTTTATCCCACATTGGGTTTCCACCTTAAATCATGGTTTTCATATGTGTTGCTTATGTGTGATGGTTTAATATGTTCTTACTACACATGTCTACTACTAATTAAATGTATGATGAATCAATAATTCACTGGTTTATGTCAAGTAATTGAAGATTTATCTAAATTATAAGTTTACTAGGTATACAATAGTTTCCTTAATAACAATCACATACATATGCTAGTTTACTTCAGTCAAGTCGCATACATAATTCAGAAAATAAAAAGTTTGTATGAATTTTTGAAATACTAATTCACTCCCCCTCTCATTATTTTTCCCAACAATTGGAATCAAAGAGGGTAATTCAAAAGTAGCCTCATCACTTGAAGGAATATCTACCAAGATGAGTAATCAAGACAAAAAGAAATCTATGATACCACCACTCTTCAACGAAAGTAATTTACTTTTCTCGAAGACAAGAACATGATCCTATGTACAGTATCTTGGAGCAAATGTATGGTAAATTGTGGAAGGAGGTTACCAGTATTCTGCCACATTTCCCATAGATGCAGCAAAAAAAAGGAAACATGAAACTAATGAAAAAGCTGTCAATGCCTTATTGGGAAGCCTGACAGAATCATAATTTGTCAAATTTATGCCACTAAATTTAGCAAAGGAAATATGGGATAGGATCATCCAAAGCTATGAAGGCGATGACAAGGTAAAAAGTGATAATCTCCATACTCTTTGAATTCAATATGAAACTCTCAAAACTCACAACGATGATAGTATTACACGTTTATTTATATGAATAGATGAGATTGTGAATCGTATGAGAAATGGGTTAAGATATAAAAGACCCAAATTGAGTAGAGAAAATCTTGATATCTCTAACTCCTAAATTCAATTCAAAAGCATATATCATTGAAGAAAAGTAGGATCTACAAAAAATTATTGTTGTACAACTATAGAGGATCCTAACTTCCTTTGAAATGATAAAATGCGGTCCCTCAGAAATCATAGAAGATACATTTAAAGAAAATCCAAGACGAAAGGAAAATGAAGAACACAAGAAATCAGGTTATATATCAGAAGAATATGAGATAAATTTTGTAATGAAACTCCAACCAGACATCGGAAGGTTCAGAGGTAATCTCCCCTTCAAGTGTTTTTCTTGTGGTAGAGTTTTTCATTATGTTGCTAAGTGTCCTTATAAATAAAACAATCAAAAGGGGAAGGAAATTGCAAAAGGAAATAGGAAATGACTTAAAAATAAGAAAATTTATTATACTCATGAAGATAATGATGGTTGACCAAATAGTGAAAAAGGAGAGTCTGATCAATATCTTAAATTACTCATGGAATTTGAAAGAAGTACTAATGGGTTTGATGAAAAATTCATGGATGATTTAGAAGAAAAATATTTTTTCATTGAAAAACTCACTCAACTTAAAGTATGTTTAGAAGAAAACAATCTAACCATAGATACTTTAAAGAATAAACTCATAAAAAAGAAGAAGCATAATGAGAAGTTAGAATGTGAAATAGTATGTATAATAAAGGAACTTGAGAAGATAAAAGATCTAAATATTAGATTTGATAAAGGATCTAAGACCTTAGATGAAATTATCAAGGATCAATGCTCTCCTCTTATCAAGGCAGTTATTGGATACAATGGATAAACATCATCTGTCACAATTTGAAGCTATCTAAATTCAACAAAAACCAAGAAGCAAAGCTCCAACCTTCAGCAAAATAATACAGATACTTCACAGGAAAATCATGTCCACTCTAATCCAAGGATAAACACTAACAGAAGCATCAGTCAAAAGGTAAACAACACCAAAATATTCTATGACCACATGAATTTCTACTTTAATGGAAACTGTTTCTTATGTTACAATTTTGGTCACAAGGCTGCTCAATGTGTTTCATACAAAACCATCATGACTATAGAAGAAATAAAACAAAGTAATGAGATAGTGATCAAAAAAAATGTCTATAATAATTTATCACCTCTGAAAAACGAAATTTAATGCTCATTTTGCAATAAATTTTTACATGAGGAATCTTAATGCAAGAGAAAAATACAGCCAATATCTCAAAATGATTAAATATAAAAAACTTCTAAGGTATGGAAAAGGAAGGACTTAGAATCTGAAATTTGTGGCATAGAATTATATGTATAAGTTCAAGAAAATCAATGGTACATTGACAGTGGATGATCAAAACACATGATAGGTGATAAAGACAAACTCATTTCGTACAATGTGTTAGAGAAAGAAAATAATGTTACTTTTGGAAATTACTCACCTTTTGTCATTAAAGGTAAAGGATATGTTTTTCTAAAATAAAAGGTTAAATATGGTAATGTTATGTTTTTTTATAGCTTAAATAATAACTTGTTAAGTGTTAGCCAAATGTGTGACCAAGTAAATGAGATTGTTTTCAAATAAAAATAATGTGTGGTTCATGAACATGATACATGGAAGACCATAATAAAGGGAAAAATAACTATAATTAATATTTATGTACTCAAAGGTGGTGAAGAATAATGTTACTTATGAAAACCATAGGAAAACTAATTATGGCAGAGAAGGTTGGGATATCTAAGCTTCTCTCAACTACACAAATCAAGCAAGTTCAAAGTTGTTTGTGATTTTCCCAACATCACCTTGCCAAAAATTACCATATGAAAGTCATGTAAATTTAGTAAGAAAATCGGGGTTCAATTAAATGCCAAAGAAGGATCAACAATTAAGTGATCTGAATATGGACAATCTTGTTATTTCTATGCAATTCCCTCATGAATATTAAAAATGTGTTTAAGGATCATCTCATGTTAACCACTTGTGAAGGGGTTTATGTGTGTAGTTTCATGTGTCTTTGATGATAAAAATATGAGTTAATTAGCTTTTAAAAACTCATATACAAGAAATAAAATGTAGACATATAACTTTAAAAAATCACATAACACAATGGATGAGAATGGAGTTCACCCCTCCTCGACTACATCTCCATGGACCTGCTTTAACTAGCCATGCCCTCTTGGGATTAAGAGTAAAATGTCTGATTCGAAGCACCAGTATTTCTCCAATGGTTTTTATGAATATTCCATTGCCTTTAGAACACTAAAATACCCAAAAAATGACTATCCAATCTCTGAATTTGGTTCACAGATCCTCTAGGATTGACCTCCAATCCGAGTGGCCATGGGCTTGTTTAATCTCCAAAGTGAAAAAATCATGTTCATATTTGATCCAACGCCTCCAAAACATATACCACTATGTTAAAAACATAAAATACATCCAAAATTTATTATTCATTCACTCCATTTGGCCTTCAGCTGATCTGGGCATGGCCTTCCCTCCTGGTGGCCTTAGGCTTCAAAATTCATCAAGTGACCAAAAACACTTATAGATTTTCTCCATTACCTATGAAAGATTTTCCAATGGATTTAGAGCGTGTGAATATTATAGGAATGAATATTCCTTAGCCAAAATGGTCAAAAATTGAGCAATATTGGACTCATTAAAGTTCCCCTAGAAAAACTCCACCAAATCTGGCAAACTGGAGTTAACTAGAGTTAAATTTGGCAACTCCACCAAAATTGGCACTCCTCCAAAATATATGCCAACCTAAATATGGGTCAATTAATAGATAATAATTATATTAGTGGTGTTATCTATGCACTAACTGCATTTAGTGATGTGCGCTTAAGCATGGTCTTATGAGAGGGTCACGTGGGAGGAAAGTTGGCCCGCAAGGCTGGCCCCCTCCACTCCTTCGCCATTGGATCCACTGCTCTTTCATTACAATGTTTGTGCCATTCATATCAATGTACAAGCCCGTGGCCCATTAGTGAAGGGTGGTAGTGGAGAGGGGGAGGTCTTGGGGTCGAGCCTCGACCTCGCCCCTTATTACATTGTTTTTTAAAAACCTTTGATATTTCACCATCGAACTTTGCATTAAAATGCTCCACCATATATGTTTCATGAATATGCCATCAAACGTTAACACGTTAATGCTCAACCATAATTATATTTTCAAACCATAAATATAATATTCCATGCCATCGAATGGTTAAATCAATTCAAACTTTAGGTTAGGTTTAAAATGAAATTTGGATTAAATAAATGATATATGTGGAATTATATAATTAATATAAAGTTTGAATTTAAATATTAAAAATTTCCCAATGTCCTCCAAGTTTGAATTTGGGTTCATGATGAATTATGTGTTGGAAATTATTTTTTAAAATATTAAGGATTGGATTAATATATATATTAATCCAATCCTTAATATTTTAAAAAATAATTTCCAACACATAATTCATCATGAACCCAAATTCAACCTTGGAGGATATTGGGCAATTTTTACCTTCACAAACCAAACTGGAGAATCTCGCAGTCACACTTTTCATAGCTCCATTTAGCTTAAAACTGAAGAATATTCTCTGCATGCTGCTGAACTTCCATGCCATCATATGTACCTGTTTTGTAATATTTTTTTTTTAAATTTGTCTGTTCTGAACGACGATCAACAAAACATAACTCCTTCATTCAAACTCGGTTTTCAACGAAACGAGTTGCATTGAATTCCTTGTGATGAACCAGTCACTGTCATTCTGGTTTGGTAAATTATGAGAACTTTCATTTTTGAGCTTATTTTTTCCCCTGATCTAGATTCCGATCAGTAAGCCTCTTGAACTTATACATATTGATTTGCGTGGGACAGTAAGGAAAAATTCACCTCAAGGAGAACAACACTATATCTTATTTATTGCTGACTTTTCTAGAATATGTTGGATCAGTTTACTGAAATAAAAAGATGAAGCATTTGATAAATTCAAAGCCCTTAAAGAATTATTTTAAAATGAGTTAGATCTAAAAATCAAATGTCTCAAATCCGACAGAGAAGGAAAATACATATGAGATGAATTCTTTGATTTTTATGAACAAAATGGCATCAAAAGGCATTTTTCTGTAGCCAAAACTCCTCAAAAAAATGGCGTGATAGAAAGGATGAAAATAAAAATTAAACAAATTATGTGTGCTATGCTTGATGAGTTAGGAACACCTAATTCCTTTTGGGGTGAAGCAACACATACCGCGGTAAATATTCTCAACAAAGCTCATGTTTGAGTAAATAGTCATAAAACTCCTTATGAACTTTGATATCCTAAGCCTCCTATTGTAAATCATTTTAGAGTCTTTGGAAGTAAATGTTTCATCAGAAATAATTATGAAAAACTTGGCAAGTTTGAAGCTAGGTCAGATGAAGGAATTCTTCTTGGTTATTCATATAGAAGAAAAGGATACAAATGTTACAATAAGAGACTTCGATTTTTTTTTAAATGTATTGATGTTGTGATTGATGAAGCATGCAAAGATCCCAAAAGTATAACAACAACAAAAGAGGATGATTATGAATGCTTCCCCACATCAAATAAAATTAATATAAAAGAAGAAACTAATGAAGCATCAGAAGAAGACTGTAATATTCCTAAATTAGCATACAACTAATTGGAATATTAATTTCTTTATTTTGCTTCATAGTTAGAAGAACAAGAGGGCATGAAGACCCATAAATATCCTTAGTAGGAATAAAAACACTCCTAATGTGAAGGGAGGTCATATAAAAGTTGGATTGAATACCCTTATGTGTGAAAATGGGTCGGTGCATGAAGACTGGGCCAACTCTAACAAAATAAAACAGCGCTGGTATGGAAGTAGTGGTATTCATTGAGGGAGAACACAATTTTGGAGGGAGACTCCATGCATGGAAGTAGTGGCTTTAATGCGTGAGGCCCAACATGAGGAAACTCACCAACAATATAAGGCAGGGGATGGTAGCCATTGTGAGCATGATTTCATTATTATTTGTTGATGGTCTATTTAGACTTGTTTCTCTCTTTAGCTGTTTAGCTAAGATTGCAGTGTTGTTCAACACAGGGTGTTCCCGAGCGCAAATCCCACCTCTATCCTTGAGGGACTTCTAGTACCCATTCAAGAATATTATTGGCACTACATTTCCACATTCTGGCATTTTTCCAAGCTATTACTTTCTTCAACAACGTAGTTTCTTCTTAGAGTTGTGCTGTGTTATAGGCTGCAGTAGTGGAGCTTTGTATTGGGTGTTTTATGAGCTAGTTTTGTAGTAGAGGAAGGTTTCCTTCCATTGGGAGGCCAGTAAAGAATCCCCTTGGGATATATTGACATATTTGGCATCATGACAAGGAGTATTTATCCCTTATAGCGTAGTTCTAGTCCAGATATGCGTTATTTAGGGAGGAGCTGCATGGGTGGTTGCAGTGTCTGATTTGGGAGGTGATTTCTTCAGTGAAGGGGACATCATTTCATCCAAAGGATCTATTGGAGAAGAGCTACATCATTATACATCAGCTTCAACCATATTTTCTCATTTATGTTGCTTCAACAAAACTTCATCCCTAGGGCTGCATCTTACATTTGCATATTGTATGCATTTTCCGGAAACCCTCTTGGGTTGTCTTGGAAAGTTGATATAGTACCTTGATCTTCCTGTATAGCATATTTTGAGGAATTTATCAGTATTTTTGTATCAATTTATGATCCCCAACTGTATTTATTCTTAGTATGACTATGTTGTAGCAGCTCTTTGGCATTTTTTATTGTAGCAGCATCTCATCTTTGGGAAGTGATTGTTTATGGGAGGCTTGTTTCCTCTGTTCATATGATTTATGCCTCACTATTTTGCATTGATTTGATGTTCTTATACATAATTTTATGGCTCTGTATAGGTATCCATTGTTGATGTATTTATTTACACTGCTATTTCCATATTTATCCACTATATTCCTACTTTTCCCATTTGAAAATATTACAATGGTATCAGAGCATAATCTTGGCTTAGCCTATGGATCTAAACCATTATGCTATTAGGAGAATAAGAAGAAGGAGAAAGAGATCAGAATTATGGAAGGAATGAATTTCATCTCATATCTTTTCAGATATATGAAGGACCTCACCAAGGAGGTCAAGAAAAGAATAATGGAGAGAAAGAATGAGACCTCATTAGGGTTTCAAGATGAGGAAGGTCCATGCACTTCCTATCAGCAAAAGAAAGAACCGGTATTACATAGAGCTTGAAAGAAATATACTATGCCCTTTTCTTTTGAAGAATAAGATAAAAGTCATGGAGATGGAGGAAAATTAGATCATGAGATTCTAAGTGAGTATCTTGTAGAATAAAAATCTCAATCAAGAGCTTTCAAAGAGAATCTAACTCTCCCACAGTTCATTCAACTCAAAGAAGAAAGAAGACCTTGCAGCAATAGAAGAAGAAAGCACAATAGATTTCTATTCTCTACCTTTGATGGGTTATCCATATGCACAACATGGGCTTCGGGAATGGCTTTTGATGTATTGTTCCTACTACATCCAGTAGTAGAAAAGGAAGGTGTTGAGATTGTAGTGTTGCACCTTGAGGGTGAAGCAAACATTTGGTGGTTCAGCCATTTGAGTCATGCAAGAGTGACTGCATATGAAGATTTTACTGAAAGGTTGATCAAGAATTTTGATATGAGGAAATAATAGGACAAGAAACCTTCACCACCACTTGCTACAGGAGTACTTGCATCAGGAGAAGGCACACTTGCACCTTTTCAAAGTGGTCTTGATCTCTTGGCATTTAGAGTCCCATGCACTATTCAGGAGATGCATGAGGAGGAGGAGACTTATACCAGTGTTGGTGCAGCCATAGAGGAGCAGCCATCATCAACAGTAGTTGGGGAAGTCATCACATCGGTGGGAGTAAACCTTGTAGTAGTACACGATGTTCCCAAGAAAAACCAAGGTATGAAAAAGATTCCACTTTCTATTATTTCAGCACATCATATAGAAGGTTGTGGGGACATGCCATTTCATGACCTAGGGTCAAGACACACTACTGATTTGGAGTAGGAGACTATCACTACACAAAGGACACTTGATAGAATCAAGGAGGAGATGCACATTCATCCTAATATGTCATTGTTGGGTTGCACAAAACTCTTGGGGTTGGAGTCTAGATTTGTGGATGATAGGATGAGTATTGTCCTAAACAAACCAATGTAGAACTATATGTTCAAAATTGATTATGATCATGACACAACAGATGGACCATCATGGATATCATCAGCACTTTCATGGAGCAGTAGTTATGAGTTGGGGGCCCAACCATTATTGGAGCATTCCAATGACCATTCTACATGTTTAGCAAGGGATCTAGGCAAATGGTTGATGAGAGTCAGATTCTCTCCCATTGTTATGATGGATCTTTCTTGATGAGTACTTCACAGCTCAATGATAATATTTTGCCTTCAGTATACTTGGATCCTCATGGGTTCAACATGTTCATTGATGAGTGGTCTTCATATGGTGATCTTAGGGTGGCTGAAATTGAACATCCCATGAAGTGTAGAGATAGTGACTTGATTTAGGAGGATGGTTTTCTGCATTGGAGGAATACCCATTTAGAGCATGATAGTAGACACTCACCATTGGCTGGATGGGTGATGTTGATAAGCAAGAGGTTGGTGAGCCACTTGTAGATATATGACACATGGCAGCAGGAGGCAAGGCTACGTTGGCTACTCTTAAAATATTTTGGCCATCATGTAACATATCCTATCTTTAAGGGTGTGTTAGTGGTTGGGACTTGGAATTGAATTTTAATTATATGGCAGCAAGGAGTTTGGTTGCATTGGGGTGATGTGACATTTTTTATGTCAATCATCATTTTTTCAGTCCATGGTTTATGTGATGGAGATATGAGGAGGCAGCAAGAGCTATTTTTGCTTTGGCTTCTCTTGGGAGAGTATGGGATAATTTTCTCCCATAATTTTCATGATATTACAGGAGTATATGGGGGCATAATCATGTTGCAAGGGGGATACTCCTTAGTTTTGAAAAATCACGAAGTGCTTCCACATAGGAACGAATCTCCCACTTATAGCAGCATCAAGGTGGATGAATTTGGCATGTGGAATGTCAAAGAATGGGGTTGTAATATTCCTAAATTAGCATGCAGCTAATGGGAATATTAATTTTTCTCTTAACATCTAGTTAGATGAATAAATGTGTAAGGAATCCCATAAGCATCCTAAGTAAGCATAAAATCCCTCTTAATATGAAAAGGGATCATGTTCATAACTAGATCAAGCATCCTCATATGTGAAAAAAAGTCTAAAATATGTGGAAAAGGTCAAGTTTGACCAATTCAAAAACATTAATATGGGATGAGTGGATCATCAATAAAGACAGCTCAATGTGAATGTAGATCAATTTAGATTGTCAGAATAAAGACACCTTGGGTATGAAAAGAGACAATGCATGAAGATCAAGTCAAGGTTGACCAAATCAAATAGCGTTGTAAATAGAAGAGTGGGACTCATAGAGACAGCGTAATTCTGGAGGAGGAATCTTTGCATGGAAGTAACCTCATGAATGGGTGGGACCCATGGTGCGGAAGCTCATCAACTATATAATGGAGGGAATGATATCCATATAGGGCATGATTGAAGATATTATTTTACGATTGGGTCTATTTATACTTAATTGCATGCTTCAGCTATTTAGCTAAGTTTGTTGCACTGTTTAGTGCAAGGGTTTTCTCATGCGGGAATTCCCCACTCTTACTTGGAGATCTTGTTAAGAAATATGAAAGGAGCTTTTTGGACTTCATTTCCACTATCAGTCACTTGTCCAAGCATTCATATACAGCCACAATGTATTCTCTTGAAGGATCTGCATTATTTTACATGGTGTTGTAGTGGGAGGGTTTAAACCCTTGTTTGATGAGCTAGTTTCCCAGGAGGAGGATCAACCTTTTTCCCAGAAAACTAGTAGGACGAGCTATAACCATTTCTTGGCATGATCAGCCATATATATGTAGTGCGTCATCCATTCTGCGTGTTTTTATCCATATATCTTCAACATCTACTCTCGTACTTCATGTTTATCAAGAAACCATTACTGGGTCATCTAGGATCAATGTAAAAGAGACTAGATCTATGTTTTTGTGCATCATTGATTAATATATGAGCAGATCTATTTTGTCTCTTCATTTTTGAGTATAAACCCTTAATAAAATACGTTTTCACTCTTTGTAGTAATTATGTGTTGTAGTAGTCTGGGGGTTGCAATGTTTTTTGGATGTCTTGAGCATGGGAGGCTTGTTTAACTAGGCTATAATGATTTGTTTCTGATTTCCTTTGAGATTTGGTTGTTATAATGTCTGATATAAAGGATCCATGGTATTTTATTCATTATTATAACACATATTTATGAAAAATGTGTTTTCTGTGCATATATTATTGACTTTCCCATTTGGGAATATTACAGTGGTATCAGAGCTCTAATCTTGGCTCAGCCTGTGTACTTCAACTGTTATGAAGTCTTATCATAGGAAGGAGAGGATCTGCAAAAGGGATCAAGGAAAACCTTTATTTTCTGGAGGGAATAATTTCTCAAAACTTCTACTTCAAACTATGCATGGTATTAGGAAAGACATCAACGAAACGAGGAGGGAAAAAGTTGGAGATCCCTGAACAAGATTGTACGTGAGGAAAGCTCTAGTTCCTCATATTATGGGTGTGAAAATTCAACTACACCATCAGATTTACAATGCTCTACCAGCCATATGTTCATGACAAAAGAGATGGAGAAAGGAGATGTGCCAAAGAAGGAGACTCTTGGTGATTATTTACAAGAGTATGAATCTCAATCTAAAAGGTTCAAAGATCACTTGAACTTCCAAGGGTTTTTCAAGATCAAGGAGGAAAGCAACACAAGGGGCAAGCAACATGGTGTGGGTAGATTCTTTTTATCTGCTTTTTATGGCTCACCTAAATGTCTAGCTAGGGTTTCGGTGAAGGAGCTAGACACCTATGTACAATAACGTCAAGTTTTAGAAAAATAAGCCATTTAAGTAGCAGCACTGCATTTTTAAGGTGAGGCTTATGCTAGGTGGTTGTTTGAGTCCTTTTCATTAAAGAATGAAAATATATCTACTTATGAAAAGTTTATTAGAAGAGTAGTGGAAAGGTTTGATGAAAAGTTTTATGAACCACCTTCTGTAGAGCTAATCAAACCAAAAAAAAAAAATCCTTTGCATGGGTTGGAAGGATCTACAAAACCAAATACATTTTAGAAAACCATCGAGGGGGGTGAAAAATTATATGATACTTTTCCAAGGGCAAGATCCCCATTGCATGATGAGCTTTCTTCTCAAGAGAAAGACATGGAGATTCCTCTTTCAAGGGAAGAACAAGATCAAGGGTCTCTCATTGTTGATGAGGTATTCTCACATATTTATGAGGGGAAAGAGAAGGTTGGGGGTGATAGCACTGTCATATCAAGAGCATATCCAGTACCTCATGAAGAGGAAGATGGAGCATTTTCTCCAAGGAGAGAAACTCTTGCACTCTTTCAGGGAGTTCCAAAGAATCTCACATATGGAGATCATGACACAATCCATGTGAAACATGTGCAATCATTGGAAAATGGTGAGATCTTGAAGATAGAAGGAGATAAAGGGGAGGAAAAGAATCATATGATGAGGAGCACACACCCCTCTCGTTTTCAGAAAATTAATGCACAAAAGATGCAGGAGGATTTGTGTAGTGAAGGTAAGGACAAATCAGTCCACACACATATATGTCATGCTATATGCCTTGATGTCTCTTTACATGGAGGAATTCCACCGGGGAGACCCCCTGATTGGAAGGAAAATAAAGTGTTCTATCAACTATGTGTAGCAGTGACATATTTGGCTAAGGAAAGAGCCTTGAGAGGAATTACCACAGTGCTGAGAACCATTGATGGGTTCCAAGGAGAGATGAGAAATTTTCTGAAATGGACTTTGCTATCTTCCACTCAACTATTTGCGCTGGAAAATAAGGATTCAAAAATTTGTGATGACATGAGCATGGTGTCAAAAGGCCACTCCATAGACTTGGAGCAGAAAATGACGCTTCTACATATAATGAAGATTTTTGAATATGACAAGAGGGTATTACCACTCTTGCATGCATGGGAAAAACTATGGAAGTTATGGAAGAAAGAGACCTTTCAAAAGGAGGTTGACTTCCATGAACTTCAATCTTATCATGAACAAGATCAGCTGCAAGAGAGGAAGAAAAAGTGGAGTTACAACACTCCAACATGTGGCTTTGGCATTGAGCATGTCAAAGAAGAGATTTATCATATGACAAGCACATGATTTCATATTTCTACAATGTTTTCATTTTTGGGAAGCCTGGATCCATATTGGAAGTCCCAACTATTGGTGGAATATTCCAAGAACCTCTTCACATGTAAGGTTCTTGATGGGAAAGTGATCGATAGGAGGTATAAATTGGTTGAGGGAGTTATTTATTCTCATGATAAGATCTATTTGACTAGGGAATCCAAGCTCAAGGATAAACTACTTAATGCAGCCTATGAGGTCTTGGTTTCTAATCCCACTAGTTTCATTAGAACATATCGTATTATCTTGGGAGGATTCATGTGGGAGAACTTCAAAGAGGAGATGCACTATCACATGAGGAAGTGCATATATTGTTTGCAGGTTAAGGAGGGACATAGCTCTTGGTAAGAGTTATCATTGCCACCTCCTTATTCATTGGGTGTGAGAGGGAGCTCATCAATGAGCTACCTCACTGATTCAAGCCAAGTGTATGGTAAATATTTTATTTATGAACATCATGTTTTATTTACTATATACTTGCATTTTCTTGAGACACATGTGCAGGGAATTGCTCCAAGAAGGATCACTCTTTCTTATTTTCCTCATGTGCTACTTGGGACTATGAGAAATGGTGATGTTGACCATTCCCTAGAATATTTTGGGGAGATGATGTATTCGTCATGGTGTGATGCATTAACACCAACCATCATACACCTTCTCCAAACATGCAAGAAGAATGGGGTAGCAAACAAGTGGTGGAAAGAACACTTGTTATATCATACTCTATGGCAGTTTGGAGCAAAATTGCATTGGTTTCACATGAGGGACCATTGTCCTTATCCTTTACTACATATGGTAGCTAGCATGACTTTAATTATGATTCCATAGGCTAAATATGTTCTTATCTTTGTTGCGAACATGATTGGAGGAGAGACACATTGGTTGGATGTGTCCTTGGGGAGAGAAATTTCCCACACCTTTTGCGCTTCATGCTTCAAGGGGAGCATGGGAGATGATATGGCCACTATATTAGATCACTTGTTACTTTATAAGGTGGGCCATATGATTTTTTGGAGCACTTGTGACATGTATCTCATGATCATTTAAGAGGATCTTTCCTATGAATTACCAATTTGGGAGGTGATTCATTTCATTTGGATGATCGCATGGAGATGGGAGCCTTTCATTGGTAATGAAGTCCCCTATGGTTGACATCACTTCTACCTTGAAGAGGCCATTGATCAGAAAGAAGGTTTCCATATAAACCTTCCACTCTATCATGATGAGAGCCATTTGGTTTATCCACCAAAGCCCAACTTACACACTTGGGAGGAACCATTGGGAGACAGAATTGTTGCAGAATATCTGAAGCAATGGTGGAGACTATTGGAAGCAAAGGCCACAAGAGGAGGAGGGGATATTTTGAAGCACCCTTGTAGTTTCTTGAGGAAAAGCAACATTTGGGAGGGGGGGACTGTAATATTCCTAAATTAGCATGCAGCTAATGGGAATATTAGTTTTTCTCTTAACATCTAGTTAGACGAATAAATGGGTAACGAAGCCCATAAGCATCTTAAGTAGGCATAAAATCCCTCTTAATGTGAAAAGGGATCATGTTAATAATGATATCAAGCATCCTCATGTGTGAAAATATTCTAAAATATGTGGACAAGGTCAATTTTTACCAAGTCAACAACATTAATATGGGATGATTGGATCATCAATAAAGACAGCTCAATGTGAATGTAGATCAGTTTAGCTAGTCAAAATAAAGACACCTTGGGTGTGAAAAGAGGCAATGCATGAAGATCAAGTAAAGGTTGAACAAATAAAAAAGCACTGTAAATAGAAGAGTGGGACTCATGGAGACAGCATAATTCTGGAGGAGGAACCTTTGCATGGAAGTAACCTCATGAATGGGTGGGACCCATGGTGAGGAAGCTCATAAAAAATATAATGGTGGGAATGGCAGCCATATAGGGCATGATTGAAGATATTATTTTATTATTGGTTCTATTTAGACTTATTTTTAGGCTTCAGTTGTTTAGCTAAGTTTTTTTCACTATTTACTGCAAGGGCTTTCTCATGCAGGAATTCCCCACTCTTGCTTGGAGATCTTGTTTAATAAATATGAGAGGATATTTTTGGGCTTCATTTCCACTATCTAGCACTTGGCCAAGTAGTCATATACAGCTACAACATAGTCTCTTGGAGGATCTGCGTTATTTTACATGGTGTTGCAGTGGGAGGGTTTAAACCCTTGTTTTATGAGCTATTTTCCCAAGAGGAGAATCAACCTTTTTCCCAGAAAAAATAGTAGGAGGAGCTACGACCATTTCCTTGCATGATAATCCATATATATGTAGTGCTTCATCCATTCTATGTGTTTTCAGCCATAGATCTTACTCTCGTACTTCATGTTTATCGAGAAACCCTTGCCGGGTCATCTTGGATCTATGTAAAAGAGACTAGATCTATGTTTTTGTGCATCATTGATTAATATATGAGCAGATATATTTTGTCTCTTAAATTATGAGTATAGACCATTAATAAAATACGCTGTCACTTTCTGCAGTAATGTTTTGTTGCAGTAGTCTTGGGGTTGTAGTGTTTTTGGGCTGTTTTGAGCATGGGAGGCCTGTTTAATGAGGCTATAATGATTTGTTTCTAATTTCCTTTGAGATTTGGTTGTTATAATGTCTTATCTAAAGGATCCATGGGATGTTATTCATTATTATAACACATATTTCTGAAAAATGCATTTTTTATGCATATATTGATGACTTTCCCATTTGGGAATATTACAGGGGTCATGGGGTGACAAGAGCCTTAACACTAAGGCCAACAATGTTTTCACTTGGGATTATGCATCTATTTATGGAGTGTTCCAACGGTAGTATGTATCCCTTTACATTTCAGACCATTATGAGGAGATTCTCATGGTAGGGCTCATCCATGGACCTCATTTTTAGCCTACTCACAATGCATGGTAATAATGGTATGTTTGTACTTATTGTTCATCTAAAAAAATATTTTCATTCTCTTGCCATATATGTACAATGCATTGCTCCACAAGAAGGAAAGTTTCTATTTTTTCTACATGGTCTTTCTAAGACCAATATCAGTGATGGAGGAAGCGCTTTCTTGGATGGCTTTGGGCATGTGGTGTGCTATTCTTGCTATGCTCAGCTGATATATAATGCCTTTTACTACTTAGTAGATGAGAAAACATGCACAACTAGAAAATTGTTGGAAGACAACTTGCCACATGATGTTCTGAAGCAGCAGTTAGCAAAACTGCAATGTATCCACTGGAGAGACCATTGATACCATTCGGAATTACACACAACATTCAGTATCTTTATGATTTAGATACCATATGGAGATGATGATATATTCACTTTCTATGGGATGTTTTGGGCTCATGAATCTAGAGAAGGGGTCTTTTTAGATCCAGTTGTCATTTTATCTCTTAAGGGCAATATTATTGCATCCCAGATTCTACAGCAGCTCTACACTTATCAAAAGTGGAGAGAGAGACAATGCAGGTAGGCCATTTGGTCTATCATGTTCATATATGCAGTCAAACTACATTAAAAGAGCCACAAGTGGAGGAAATTTTTTATAAGTTGCCATTTTCGAAGGTGACTCACTTTATGTGGATGATAGCTTGGGGTTTGGAGCTTCACACGGAAATGAAGGTTCCTAATAATTTTCTGATTCCATGCCTCAAGAAGGCCTCTAGACCCAATATATTTTCCTCCATGGATATCCCACTACTTCACGATGAGATTCATTTGGATTTATCACCAAAGGCTTACTTATACACTTGGGACAAGCAACTTGGGGACATATTGATGAGAGGGCATCTTGTTCATTGGAGGAAATTATCATATGAGGATGCTATAGAAGGAAGAGAGGAGGCTATTCAATCCTATCCTTGTATTTTCTTGGGGACAAGAAAAATTTGGGAGGGGAGGATTGTAATATTCCTAAATTAGCATAATACTAATTGGAATATTAATTTTTTATTTTTCTTCATAGTTAAAATAATAAGAAGGTATGGAGACCAATAAATCTCCTTAGTAGCAGTAGAAAAACTCCTAATGTGAAATGAGGTCATCTAAAAGCTGGATTTAAGACCCTTATGTGTGAAAAGGGGTTGGACCATGAAGACTGGGTCAACTTTTACCAAATCAAATAGCGTTGGTATGGAAGGAGTGGCATTCATTGAGAGACATTACAGTTTTAGAGGGATAATCCATGCATGGAAGTAGTGGATTTAATGAGTGGGGCCCAAGGTGAGGAAGCTCACCAATAATATAATGAAGGGGATGGCAACCATTGTGAGCATGATTGGATTATTATGTTTTGATGGTCTGTTTAGACTTGTTGCTCTCTTTAGCTTTTTAACTAAGATTCCAGTGTTGTTCAGCATAGGGTGTTCCTGAGCGCGAATCCCACCTCTGTCCTTGAGGGAATTATAGTACCAATTTAGGAAGATTTTTTTCACTACATTTCCACATTTTGACATTTTTCCAAGCTATATATTTCTTCAACATCACAGTTTCTACTTATAGTTGTGTTTTGTTGCAAGCTGCCGCAGTGGAGGTTTGTATTAGGTGTTTTATGAGCTAGATTTGTAGTGGAGGAAGGTTTCCTTCCATTGGGAGGCCAGTAAAGAAACCCATTGAGATTTATTGACATATTTGGAATTAGGCCAAGGATTATTGATCCTCTACAGTGCAGTTCTAGTCCAGATATACGTTATTTTAGGGAGGAGTTGCAGGGGTGGTTGAAGTGTCTGATTTGGGAGGTTATTTCTTTAATGGCGGCATCCTTTCATCCGGAGGATATATTGGAGAAGAGATACATCATTAAAAATTAGCTTCAGCCATATCTTCTCATTTCTTTTGTTGCATCAAAACTTCATCCCTAGGGCTACAACTTACATTTGCATCTTGTATGCATTTTCTGGAAACCCTCTTGGGTTGCCCTGGAAAGTTGATATAGTGCCTTGATCTTCCTGTATAGCATATTTGAAGGCATATATAAGTATTTTTGTATCATTGTATGATCTCCGGCTATATTTATGCTTAGTATGACTACATTGTAGCAGCTTTCTGGCATTTTGTATTGTAGCAGCATCTCATCTTTGCGAAGTGATTGCTTATGGGAGGCTTTTTTCCTCAATTCATATGATTTATGCCCCACTATTTTGTATTGATTTTTTGTTATTATACATAATTTTATGGCTCCGTATTGGTCTCCATTTTTTATGTATTTATTTACATTTCGATTTCCATATTTATGCACTATATTCCTACTTTTCCCATTTGGGAATATTACAAAGACACAACTGATAAAGAAAAGGCTCTATCCAGGTATATTCAAAAAATTCATCCAGAAACTCAAATTATATGAGAAAATTAATCTGGGCTAGAAACAAGAAGAACTCTTGTAGGATCTCCTAGCTATCTATCTTTATTATCCACTATTGAACAACAAAATGTAAATCAAGCTAGTAAAGATGAATGTTGGGTTAAGGACATGGATGAAGAACTTGATAAAATTGAGAAGAATAATACATGGAAATTGGCTCCAAGGCCTTAGGATAAAAATGCCATTGGGACAAAATGGATATTCAAAAATAAATTGAATGAAATTGGAGAAGTCATTAGAAACAAAAGCTAGATTTGTTTGCAAAGGTTATGCTCAACAAGAAGGTATATACTTTGAAGAAACATTCGAACCTGTATCCATAATTGAAGCCATAATAATGTTTCTTTCTTTTTCAAGATTCCTCCATTTCAAATTTTATCAAATGGATGTGAAATATGTATTCCTCAGTGGAGATCTAGACGAAAAAATAAATATTGAGAAACCAAAACGATTCATTATAGGGAATGATGAAAACCTTATGTGAAAACTCACAAAGGCTTTATACGGGCTAAAAAAGTCCCCTTGGGCATGATAGTATCATCTAACAATTATCTTAAACAACAACGTTTCACAAAAGGATCCATAGACAACAACCTATACACAAACATAGAGGATGATAAACTGCTAATTATTGTTGTTTATGTTGATGATATCATCTTTGGGAGTAATGAAGAATATGTGAGTCAAAAATTGGCTTTTATTATGTAGCAAGAATTTTAAATTTCTTTACTTGGGGAACTAACTTATTTTCTTGGTTTACAAGTGCAACAAGCAAAAGATGGCATATTTCTCTCACAAACAAAATATCTCAAGTAGATTCTGAAAAAAATATGGGATGGAAGACTACAAACTAGTATGTACTCCAATGATGACAGGATGTAGCCTCATCTCACATGACGAATATCCCATAGTAAACCAACCATAATACAGGTCTATGATTGGAATTTTTTATTTTATAATAGGTACTAGACTAGATATCATGCATGGAGTTGGGATTGTTGGACATTTCCAAGAAAATCCAAACGAAACACATCTTCACAAAGTTGAGAGAATATTCAAATATCTACAAGGAACCCTAAAATTTTGCTTATGATATCCTAAAGATGCATATCTTACCCTTCATGCATTCATAGATGCAAACAGAGTGAGAAATGTTTCCAACTAGAAAAACACTAGCAGCGGTGCGTTTTACTTAGGGCCTCGATTTATATCTGGGTTCAACAAGAAACAAAGTTCTATTGCCTTATCTACAATAGAAGTAAAATATGTGGTTGTTGCATCTTGTTGCACACAACTTCTTTGGATGATGCATACATTACAGGATATTAAAATCAAATGTTCCCCACCCATTTCCATCCTATGTGATAATGCCAGTGTTATTAGCATCTCGAAAAATCCTATTATGCACTCCAAAACCAATAAAATTTCAATTAAGTACCATATTCTAAGAGAACAAGTGCTTGAAAAAAATGTTAAATTGGAGTATGTTCCCTCCAAAGAGCAAGTTTATGATATATTTAATAAACCTCTTCCAAGAGAAGCATTTGAATATCTTAGACAAAAATAAGGAGTAGTGTCTGCCTCATCTTGATGCTGATAAATTCTTCTCATACCTTCTTCAATAGGTGATATATGAGAAGCTTACTTTTTGTATGTTGTTTTCATGAACTATAGGCACGTATATACACAATTTTCTATTCAAAGAGGTGTGTGTGTATATAGATGTGTGTGTGTGTGTGTGTGTGTGTGTGTTAAGACACTATTGAATATGTTAATGTGGTTGATTGAGGATGCATATATGAATACCTTTCTATTTTTACATAATGGTGATGTTGATGCCATGGATGATACTTTATTTCCTTATCTTATGTCATGATGATCTCTCACTGTTAAGGTCCTTTGGTTGGATATAAATTTCATATATGTCATTTGATGTAAAGGTCATATATAGACCTACGATGTAATTATTTATTGATTTTATGTAATTCCACTTGGTTGGGTGGTTGGGTCATATATGTAATCCCATTTTGGGAAGTTGTATAATATTCCCAGTTAGCTTTAAGCTAGTTGGAATATTAATTTTTTTTTTTCTTCTTAGTTTGATGAATATGAGGGTATGGAGACCCACAAATCTCCTTAGTAGGAATAAAATCTCTCTTAATGTGAATGGAGATCATATTAGTAGCTTTATTGAACACCCTTTTTTGTGAAAAGGGGTTGGAGCATGTAGACTGGGTCAACTTTGACCAAATCAACAACGCTAGTATAGAGGAGGGGACATTCATTGTGGGACAACGCGGTTTTGGAGGGAGACTCCATGCATGGAAGTAGTGGATTTACTGAGTGGAACCCAAGGTGAGGAAGCTCACCAAGAATACAAGGAAGAGGATGGCAGTCATAGAAGGCATGTTTTAGATTATTATTTTGATATGGTCTGTATGACTATTTGCTCTCTTCAACTGTTTAGCTAAGACTGCAGTGTTATTTAGCACAAGGTGCTCACGAGCGGGAATCCCACCTTCATCCTTGGGGAAATTTGAGTGCCCACTCACAAGAATTATTTTCACTATAATTCCACATTCTGGCATCATGGCAAGCTCCATATTTCATCTACAACACAGTTTCTATAGAGGGTTGTGATGTGTTGCAAAGTGCATCAGTGGAGAACTTATTTGGGTCGCTTCAGAGCTCATTTTCAGTAAAGGAAGGTTTCCTTCTGTTGGGAGGCCAGCTAGGAATGCCCTTGAGCTTATTTTCAGCATTTGGTAATAGGCCACATTATTATTAGCCCCTACAATGTAGTTTCAATTTTGGACTGCGTTATTTTAGGGAGGAGTTGCAGGGGTGGTTTCAGTACACCATTTGGGGAGATGGTTTTCTAGTGAAGGGATCAACCTTTCACCTGCAGAGTCTATTTGGAGGAGGCTTCATTCTATGCTATATCATATCAGCCACATATTTATAGTTATTTGTTTGAAGTTGATCTTCGGCCCTAGGGATTTGGTTCATGTCTTGTATTTTGGTGTACTTTCTGGAAACCCTCTTGGGTTCTATTGGGAGTTTGTTATAGAGCCTACATCTTTATCTTATGTATCATTTGAGGCATATCTATGCCATTTTGTATTATTTTATGATATCTGGTTGCATTTATGCTCTTTATGACTGCGTTGTAGTAGCTTTCTGACATTTTATATAGTAGCGACACCTCATTTATGAGAGGGTTTGTTCATTGGAGGCTCATTGGTTCCTGTTGTATGATTTTTGCCTCGTTGTATTGCACTTATTTTATACTTTTATGATTAATGAAAAGGCTACATATTGGCCTCATATCTTTTTGTGATGTTAAACACAACTATTTCCAACATTTTGTTCTATATTCCTACTTTGTCCATTTTGGAATATTACAGTGGTATAAGAGCATAATCTTGGCTAAACTTGTGCATATTAAGCCAATATGTCATCATAAGAAGGAGATCCTCTCACAGATAGAGAGAAGAGGTATCTCAAAAGAAACAGAATATATGATTATACAGATGATAAAGAAGAAAAGTGTGAGACCCCTTTATCAGGAGAAGATGAGGAGAAGGAGTTCCCTTAGCTTCTTCTTCGAAATATGAAAGACATTTCAAGAGAAATAAAGGATATGAGGATGGATAGACAAAAATAATCCCCTAAATGGTTTCGACATGGAGAATTCTATGGCATTTTTCATCGCTCGAGTGATCAACTAGTGAAGCAGCAGGTTTCCCAATGCTCTACAACGCCTACATTTTTAGCAATGGGAAATGGAGGGTTTCAAGAATAAGAAAATCTTGAATATTATTTTCTTTAGTATGAGTCTCAATATCAGATATTCAAGGACCATTTGAGCTTTCAAGGGTTCTTTCGGATCAAGGAAAATAGGAGACCCAGGCATCACAATAGAGGTGGAGGATTGATACAAAATCATGATCCACACCAAATATGGGAAAATGTTTCTTACCCAACTTTGATGGGTCATTAAAATGCACTGCCAAATCATGGGTAGAGAAACTAGACATCTACTTCTAGTTGAACCAAGTACCTGAGATGGAGGCCATCAAAATAGGAGTGTTGCACCTTGAGGGTGAAGCACATGATTGGTGGTTTCATGGAATTTCTACATTGGTTAATGCCAATATGACTACATATTTAGAGTTAACAAGGAGGTTGGTGGAGAGGTTTCATCAAAGAGACCCAGAGGCACCTCACATTGTGCTAGCTAAGCTTAAACAATCAAGTAATCTTGGAACTTATATTTCTGAATTTCTAAAACTTTATGTTATGGTTCCTGATTGATCTGCAACAAGGAGAGTGTATATGTTTATTGATGGGCTATCATAACCTCTACATGGGTTGGTTAAATCTACCAAGACCACTACCCTTCAATATTCCATTGAGAAGGATAGAGATCTACAAGATGCCTTGCCAAAAGTGAAGGCAACATTTCAGCAAAATCCCACTTTTCCATCAAAGGGAAAAGATGAGAAGGCTCATCCTTCAAAGGAGGGCAAAAATAAAGCACCTCTTAGTGATGATGTCCGAAGAGACTTGACAAGAGGGAAGCTTGCTTCACATGCCAAGAATCATGGGCACCCGAACATAGCGGTGCAGCAGGAAAGGCACACTATATAAAGGTCTTTTCAGCTGATGAGGAGGAATAAGAAGAAGAACCAGAAGGAGTTCACAGTGCTGGGATAGCAAGAGAGGATCCACCACCACCAAGAGGTGGGAATGGATAATTTTATCTAATTGGAGGGGCCCTTGCATCATTGAGAGGAGTACCCATGTACTTGACCTTAAGGGTTCAAGGTTCCATTCCAAATCAGAGGGTTTATGTTTTGATTGACAGTGGGGATACCCACATCTTTATTAATGGCCAACTAGTTTAGAGGAGGGCAATACCCACTGATGATTTTGAGGGATTTTCAGTTTTGGTCCCAGGATCTAGAACTATGCAATGTATGCATTATGTTCCATCTTTATCTGTCACCATGGGGACATATACATTGACTGATCCACTTCTTTGTGGTTGACATAATTGACACCAATGTGATATTTGGTGTGCATTGGTTGATTATTTTGGGGAAGGTCACCACAGATTGGGAGACTTTGCAGATGGAGTGGATGGATAAAAATAATGGAAAACATCATATGATTAGGGGCATTCACACATATCCCTCACAGACAGCTTCCACACAAAAAATAGAGTTGTATTTGTTTCGGGGAAAATCACCCTAAAGGTTTGTTGGGTCAAAACCTCCATAGAGCAGGGCAGGTTATTCAGAAGGACTCACACACAACCATACTTAAATGCTAAAAACTAGATAACAATGATAGCAAAACTCACCCGTAGTCCTACGTTCGATGTAGATCCCGCGGGGTCCAAACCCCCAGCAACCCTTCTTCCTCTCCAACCTGGAAAACAAGAAAGAACATGCACGGAAACCTAGTTGTACAGCATATATTTCTCCTAAACGTTAGTGTAATCCATGTGAAATATGATATAAACGATAATAAATGCTTAATAATCAATTTTTCCACATATAAAAATAGATATTAACACACAAGTTCAGGAACAAGATGGTTCTTCATTATTACGAACAGCATGTACAGAAATAAAGAGTGGAGAGATCACTTGAATCCTTCCATGATATTCGAGCAGACCGTCGTCTGAATCCATCCCGCCCTTGCCTCTCTAAGATACTTTCAATACTTGTGCACTCGAGATGGCATATAAACGGATGAACATCTTCAGGAAACAAGGGTTTCCTGTATAAATCTGGGAAAGTGCAGGAGGCACGGGAAATCAGACTTGAACTAGGGATTCCAACAGGGTATAATGTCTATAAAATTTCTCTCTCCCTTAGGACATGCACATGAGGGGATTTTATACTCCCTCAAAGTAGTTTCAATCAGTTGGAAACAGTTGGCCACGTGTTGGGGTGGTTGAACTACTGGAGTAACCATCAACCCAACCCGAAAATAGGGAATTTTTATATATTTTTTAATGGTTTTAATGGCATACGCGGAAAAGTACATGTGGACTCGCGTATGCACGCGAAAAAGTCTGGGCATACCCGCGTATGGGAATTTTAACACTATTTTTTAATGAATTTGTTCAAGCCTGTGGGAATGGGTGCCCAAATCCATAAAGACAATCATGAATCACCTGAGGGTGAAAAATGATGCTATAACAGATGCCCCCTAATATATGATGTCAGAAGGGGTACATGATGGCCGAAATGTACTATGCACATAGAAAGAACTTCGCAAGGACAAGAGATAACTTCACCAGATTTCAGCCTACCAAAAACCAATGAAAGAAAACAGAGAGTCAACTCATGCTGAGGTGGGCATACCCATGCTCAGTCAAAAATACATGATATGGAAAGTACAGAATAGATCCAAAATGTATACAAGTATAGCTGAACTGAAAGTACACAATGAATCATCTGAGCATGGCCCGGAAGTACAAGTCTAAATCAATGTCCAAGTATCACATATAGAAAGTTGATCAATGATGCTGAAACTGGATGTTTGATCATATAAGTAACTGAATCTCCAAGTACCAAATCATAAGAGGTGGAATAAACGGTACAATCACGCAACTTGGGAGCCAACATATAGGATGTTGTTGTAATGACACTGCAACATATAAGGGTGAACGACATCACTGGCAGAAACTGAATGGACTGTCAAAAGTGAACCGAGAAATACTGATGCAACCCGAGGTCTTCACCGATCACTATGGCACAATTCTACACAATGGGAATAAATGAGCTGAAGTCGACCATGTGAGAAATCGTTGGATTACCGGTCAATGATGTATACCGTTAACCAACGCGAGACAACCCACCAATAATGAAAATGAGCGTCAAGGTGCCCCAGTACAATCTAACAAGTGCGAATGAATGAGTTGAAGTCGAACACTTGAAAGAATCTCCCAATCAGGAGGCAATGATGAATCCCCACTGTCGATAGCGAAGAGTCTGCCACTGATGACTGCAAACCCTAAGGTACTGACAAAAATACTCTAGACCTTATTCCCAGAGCAATGAGTTAGAGTCGATGGGAAAAGATCTGTTGGAAGGAAGGCATTAAGGCATCCCACATCAGTCCAGCGCGAGTGTAACCCGTAGGCCAAGATTTGGAAGGAATCAGACGACGTAGAGTGACGGAACCAAACTGAAGTACGTTTCTGACATGCACAAGATGAAGCTAGCGCAGGGAAGAAACCCTCTGAACCAACCAATAATGAAAGCTGACACAGAGGCGAGATATCCACCGATAGGGTCAAATGGAAATCAAGGTACTACATGAATCCCAAGTGTGATAATGTATGCTGACGTCGAACACAGGGGAAACCACTCAGTTAAAGACCCATAATGATGATCAAATGCTGAGCACAAGGTCACCTATCAATGATGGAAATAGGGCCAGGGTACGGCTCTAGGTCTGCTCTCAGAGCAATATGTCGTAGTCGATAAGAGACAAACCCGCTGGCAAGAAGTCAATGGGGACCTTCTCAAACCAGCACGAGCAGAAGACCAAAACATCTGATGTGATAGAACAAGATACTGACAAGACCGGGAAGGCCGATTAAATAATGAGTCAAGAGACACCGTAGAATGGCCGACTCTGGTTAGACTTCCCTTGAACAAAAGCATGACTCGTGATGACCATGGCAGTAAAAAGTGACACTGTATAAGTCTGTTATGCAGGAGGCAGAACAAACTCTCCATATGATTGGAAGAGATAACCAACCGGGGGAGGACTGACAAGTGAAACATGGTAAAGGCTAAACCTAGGTCAAAACTAAAACCATCCCAAATGTAGGAAATATATAAGTGTATGTGCTTTGTTCAAGGGCGACAAACTGATACTGTACTGCGATCAAACAACGAAGTTACATCTCGTTCCCGCTCTTTTTGTTATATTTTATTTTTTTGTCTTTTTCATATAATAAGCCTGAAAAATAATAAAAGAATGCTATGGTACAATGGATAGAATGAGTATCAAGAAACAGATGCACTATTCCCTGGGATTGGAACGATCCTATGCTCAATGCAAGGTGGCGGAAACTGGTAAGCGATACTCAGAGGAATGTTCCATCCATGGGTAAAAGGGTGTCAAGTCGCGATAGCTAAGTGCATGCAATGGTTTAACTTGTACAGATAGTCAAGGTCAAAAGTTGGCTTAAACATTGAGTCCAAAATGAAGCCGGCTAAAGGCCAGGATAAACAAGTAGCCAATATGCAATGCAGTAATACAACTCAACAACACCAGGGAGCCTCTAGGGTAATAGCCATAAAAATGATAGTGAGGAAGAAGAAGAATGAAGCTTCAACACATAAGTCATGGCGGGACTAAAGAGGACTCCCGAGCCTACATAAAATGCAGCATGGGAAACAAGCGATAGCGATGAACTAACTAAGAATCCCATGTAAAGGAAGGCTCTACCACCAAGTCATGATTAAATAATCGGCGAGTGAAATGGGTGTAATACTCATGACCTGATGGGATCGACCCTATGGAAAGTGATCAGAATGGAGGCTAGTATGCAAAATGCAACGAAAAGTGGATTCCCTAACCTATATGCCAGTGAAGATCATATACCTGCCATGACGGGTCAGCAGTCATGGATCAAAAACCGGAAAAATCTCAAATTCGTCAAAATGTACCTGAAAATATACCAATCTGGGCACTTCCAAGCATCCGGGTTATGCTGCTTAAGATAGATTGAAAAAATAAGCATAACAAATTTTTGCGAAAATTTTCAACTTTTTGGGTATAAATAGACAAATTACCTCATATTTGGTTCATTGTTACATTGCTGATTTGGGAAAAAGTGCTCTGGAGAAAAAAGCCTCTTTCATCAAAACAAGAGCAACCGACCGTCAATCTTCACTGAATTTGTCAGGTAAGCTCATCAACCATCCTTGCTATTCATTTTGTCCATTCATAAATTAAAATTTAGGAATTTTCACCGTAGAATCTCTTGCTAAAAATCACGGGTTTGTGCATACGCGGGTTGGTAATGACCAAGTCGCGTATACACGCGACTGTGCACAAATAAAGTCATGTATGCGCAACCCAAAAATGAAAAATGCATAGCTAATGAACGAATTATTGAAATTTTGCAGGATGACCATATCATGGAGAGAGCATGAACACAGTGCTATTGATCAAGAAGTCATGCGGGACCAAGCATCACTAAATATTCTTCGGAATTGCGGTTTTCTCAAGTTTTTCAAAATGCCAAATATGAAGAGTAATGTTCGGTTGCTCGAAATGCTTGTGAACTATTGGGAACCGAAAGAAGACTACTTCATCATAGATCAGATGCCCATACGCATCGAAGTGGAAGATATATATTTTATTACTGGACTCTCCCGGATGGGGGAGCCAGTAGACTTGCATGGTAAGCCTTTGGGAGGGCTAACCGTGGAAGATTACGTCCACGTCTACTGCGTAGAGGGTTCCAAGAAAGTGGGAACTCAAATTGCAATCAAATATTTAAGAGACTTGCACATAAAAATCCTCCTTTTTACCATTGGGAGAGTAGCAGGATCAGCTTCTCTACACCAGGCATCCAGGACGCAAATGAGTATAGCAGTGGAATGCTTAACTCATTTATATGATTGGTGCATAGCTCTACCGATGAACATGAAGCAACAATTGACTTCAATCCGAAAGGAAAAGACAAAACATTTTGGATATGGTACAATTTTGATGACATTCTTCTTCGAGAAGATTCCAGCGCTGAGACCCAAAGTGATCTCTACCATCAGCAACCCGAGAGACCCAAGAATTGCCCGCTGGGCAGACATGATGAAGAGATTGGGGGGAAGTGAAGTTCCCCAGACCACTTGGGATGATGAGTTCTTCCTTTGGTGGGGAGAACAAATCATCACTGTGGATGACTATCCCTATGCCGAGATGGACTTTCATGGTGATCCAGATCTTGTCCTTCCACCAGGCGCGGCATGGGGCATAGTCGGTAAGTTTGCAATTTTTTGATTTATATAATTTTTTTTGGATTTTTTCAGATATGTATGAAAAAATGGAAAACAAACATGTTTTTGATAGGATTCATAATGACTTACAATTTAAAAATGATCATGATATAGATATTGGACCAATTCAACCTGAGGGTTACCCGCGACACAAGCGTCGCAGAGGCAAAGCGGATATAGTGGATTCAGACAGGACCCTCCAGGCTGTACAGAGGAACTTGGAGGGATTAACCCGCCAAGTACCTATGGCTGCAGTGGAAGATCTGCCTGAAGCCATCTAGATACGGGTGGTAGGAGTGCCCCGAGACTGGGTACGGTTATTCCTCCAAGTTGCCACCGTGATCGTGTTCTATAGGAACACAACTTCTGGGCAGGGACCTCAGGAGTAGATAGATATGATGTATCAGATGACTGTATATTATTTGAGACTGAACATGATCAGGCATAAGCCCAATTTTTTGTATGACTTATGGATCCAAATTTTGTATAGTTTTTTTAACACTCTGATGATATATATACAACGATGTTTGATGTGATGTGACAAATGTATCAAAATGTATGATGTTTTTTATGATTAAATTTTATTGTATGGAATGATTAATATGCCAATCAATTTCTTGATTAGCTAATGAGTCTTCCATCCAATTGTCAGCTCGAGGAATATGAATGAAAGTTAAAAATTGAAATGATCTTTGTAACAAACGTACCCTCAAGAACAACTGGAGTAAAAATGGATCTCGAACCCGATAAGTATTTTTCAACTACGACACCACCAGCTGAGAGTCCAAGAAAACTACCAACCAATCAACACCCAAAGATATTGCCTCCAAGAGTAGATAAACAATTGCAGTGTATTCTGCTATGTTATTGGAAGCAAGACCAATGCAGACTCCTCTTGATACTAACAGCTGACCGGATGGATAATGAAGCACCCAAGCCGCGGAAGCTAAGTTCCGGGTGTGTCTACTAGCACCATCGGAAAAACCAAAATGACTCATGACATCCGACACAACCTGCCAAGGCAGATCAAAACACATCACCATCCTATCAAAGATCGAAAAACAACCAGATATGTACAAAGAAAAACTACTATATACAAAAGCAACATGCCAGGCCGAAGCCTAGGCATAATACTTATTCAAATAGAGCCCATTTCTGGGCTCTGGCAACTCGTTTCCTTCAAAATCAACCAAGGTATATGCTCCTTTCTTAAGTACCTTTTTAACGATAAAGGGGCCATACCACATAGACTTAAATTTTCCTGCCCCCAGGGCATCTTTTTCTTGGGCATAGACCAAAACAAGGTCACCTTCCGAAAAAACCCTAGGTTTGACCGCCTTATCGTACTGAGCTTTAACTCGGTTTTTATGCGCCTCATTCATCATGGAGGCATCCCGACGCTGCTCATCGAGATGTTCCAGATGAAGGAGCCGTTCTTCAAGACTATAAGTGTCAGGAAGAAATTCAACAGCTAACTTAAGAGAAGGAATCTCACATTCAATGGGAAATACGGATTCCAACCCGTGCACTAGCTGAAACGGAGTAAAGCTAGTTGCATTTTTCACTGACGTCCTATATGCCCAAAGTGCAGGATATAGCATAATATGCCAGTTGGATCTAGCTTTATCAATTGTCCTTTGAAGAATTGTCTTCAAGGATTTATTCACGGCTTCCACTTGCCCATTGGCTTGAGGATAATATGGAGATGAATGCTCCTGCTGGAAACCTAATTTTAGAGCCAACTCAGCCATCATGCTATTCTGAAAATGACTTCCATGATCAGTGACAACCTCTCTAGGAATACCAAAATGAGCAATAACTTGGTTGAAAAGAAAAAGAGCTGCAGTCTCACCATCATTCCCAAAAGTAGGCATAGCCTCGACCCAGTTCGTAAAGTAGTCTACTGCTACAATAATGTACTTGTGACCTTTAGCCGAAGGCGGGTTACAAGTAGTATAATCAATACCCCACTTTGTAAAGGGACCGACAGTAATGACTGGAAAAAATGGAGCTGGATGAGCGCGCATTTTTCGAGTATAAACTTGACATGGATGACACTTTTTGACCGAATCCATACAATCCTTGAAAATCGAAGGCCAAAAGTACCCAGCACGCAAGATCTTTTGGGCTGTAGCAAGCCCAGATAAATGACCACCACAAGCTCCACTGTGGGAATCATTCAGCATAGCCTCAGCTTCTTCGAGAGTTAAGCAACGTCTCAGGATTGAATCAACCCCTCGACGGTATAAAGCATCACCGATAATCAAGTAATTCTTAGCCAAGTGACACAACTTACGATGCTCATCTTTCGAAAAAGTAGAGGGAAACTTCGCAGTCTGAAGATACATAATGAAATCTCCATACCAAGGATCCTGTGAAAAGATAAGAAACAGATGTTCATCTGGGAAGGATTCATCATAGATCATTTATTCCCCACAGGGAAACTCGGAGATCAATTTCGCGAAAACCAATGATTTCTTAGACTTGGCAGACATAAACTCAAGATCAAATTCCTGAAAAATCACAATCCATCTATTGTATTTTCCCCCAATCACTCGCCTACTGAGGAAAAACTGAAATGGATTGGCTGCTGCCAAAACATAATTTTTTCGTAGAATAATGTAATGTTGGAGTCGCTGCACAGCATGAACTGCTGCTAAAGCTAACTTTTCTATCGGAGTGTACTGGAGTTCAGGTCCTACCAATCCTTGACTAAGATAGTATATAACATGCTCTGCAAGAGCATCATCTTCCTGAACCAGAACCATACCAATAGTAGATTCTGCTGCTACAAGATACAAAATGAAATTCCTGCTATAATCAGGTGGACTCAATAAAGGATCAGAGGTCAATACTTTTTTCAAAGCATCAAATGAGCGTTGAGTGAAGTCATCCCAAAGAAATGGAACTCCCTTCTTCAACAATCTCATAAATCCCATGGTAACTTCAGCATAATTTACGATAAATCTCCGAAGAAAATTAGACTTTCCTTGTAGACTTTGAAGTTGACGAATAGAGGACGGGGGAGGCAACCGAAGTATTGCCTCAACCTTGAAGGGATCTACCCTAATCCCTTCCCTAGACACAATGAATCCCAATAACCGACCGGATGTAACCGCGAAAACACACTTGTTCGGATTCAACCTAATCTTATAGAAACGCCATCGTTCAAATATTTGATGGAGGTGAGTAGGATGATCCATCCTCTTTCGAGAATGAGCAGCTAAATCATCCAAATACACCTCGATAATCTTTTTGATGTCGTGAAAGGCATATGACATGGCCCACTGAAACATAGCCCTAGCATTTTTAAGACCAAAAGGCATCTTCTTGTATGAAAAGGTACCCCAGGGACAAATAAATGTAGTATTATGCTAATCTTCAAGACGGATAGTAATCTGATTATATCCAGAGAAACTGTCCATGAAGGAGAAAATCTCATTACCGGCACACTCGTCAATGATCTGATCGATAAATGGTGTGGGGTAATTATCTTTAGGACATGCTTTATTGAGTTCTCTGAAATCAATGCAAACTCAAATTGTTCCTTGTTTTTTATCTACGGGAACAGGGTTTGAAACCCATTCAGTCAAAGGAACATGGAAAATGATTCTCGCCTTAAGCAGCTTCTCCACCTCAGCTTTGATAGCTGGTGCCTTCCTAGGATTGACCGGACGAAGTTTTTGCCTCACAGGCTTAGCATTTTCGTAAGTCTTGATCTCATGCTTGACAATAGATGGATCTATACCAGGCATTTCCTCATAAGACCAAGCGAATACATCCCTATATTCTTTAAAGAGCTCGGTGTAAATCTGAATCTCTTCACGGGAACATTCAGCTCCGATGAAGACATTCTCAATAATATTGGGATCCCTGGAAATGTTCACCTGGATAGTTGGAGAAATCACAGCCATGTTCCCTTCAGCATATACCTGTGTTGGTGCTAAAGGGTTCAGGACTGGGCGAACAGGACCAGGAAACTGAGGACTTGGAAAACTTGTCTCAACTTCGCTCAAACCAGGTAAAAATTAAGACTGATGATGAAAATCATCCCACGGTCTATCTATACTAGTCATAGCTTCCAGGATGGCCTCTTCATATGGAAAAGTGGTATCAAGGCAATCCTGGGCAGAAGAAGAACTAAGTGTCCAAGCCGGAGCCACATCTCCATCCACCTCTTCCGGTGAAAGAGGAGCTGGACTGGATTCTGCAGAGTCAAGAATAGACTGATAAGAAATCTCAGCTGCAGACATTGGAAATGCCATTCCACCCACTTGACCTTTCGCTAATGTGGCGGTAGGGGAAGGTAAGGTCCAAGGGCCCAAAAAATAATGAGTTCTGAAGAACTCTCTTCGAAGAGGAGCCTTGGAGGATGAAATTGCATTTATATGAACCGTAGGAGGAGGAATATCGAAAGTACCCATCAAGGAAGAATACATTCCAACCCCTAAATTCTCAACAGGCGCCTTAGTATTATCCAACTTTGGAACAGATGAGTCAGTAGACGCATTTGGGTCTACATGAGGACAGTCCAGTTGGTCCACTGTAACAATCCTCCCTTCGTGAGGGAAAAAAATAATCCAAAATAATGAGGATGCAATGGCATCCATCTCATTAATCTAGTTTCTCCCCAACAGAAGGTTGTAGTCCAAGCTTGCATCAACTACCTCAACCTCTATATTCACAGTTTTGACCCCAACACAGATAGGCAAAGCTGGGACAATACCATGTGGTCTGTGAGAATGACCATCAAACGCAGTCAGAAGAGTGGTATATGGAACATCTTTGGGAGATCCAATCGTCTTCGAACATGTGAGAGACATCACGCATGTGGAAGCACCCTCATCAACAACCGTCCGAAAGATATTGCACTTCCGGTACGATGATTTAATATGAAAAGCCATATGATGGGGGAGTCTCTTCTTAAAATTAGTCATATCAAATGTAATCAGAAGAGAATTTTTTGGATCAATAGCCCCAATGGCAGTGAGCAAAGCACGGCGCTGAGCCGAACAAGACTGGAGCACCTCTAAAGCCGACATGGCACAAGGACTCTGCGCCAGATCTTCCACAATAGAGTAGTTCTGGGCAGCCCTAGCATTTGTATTAATCATCGAACGCTTAGTGGATGCTTTGGGCATCCGAGGCATAGGCTCAACAGTAGGCCTTTTAATGTGAAGCAGCTCAGTAGCATCGAGAGCACCCTTAGCTTTCAAAGACTCTTCTTCGCCATAATCACGGGATCTCGTAGCGACATCCACGTGAGCACTCATCATGAATATGTTTGATGGAATTTCCCCTTCCTGGGTGCCCCCAGAGAAAGCCCCAGGATTTTGATTCATGCCAACAACTAGTTGTTGCCCTTGGGGAAAAGGGTTTGTCAACATAGCCTGGGAACTGGAAGAACCCTGCTGAGCTAACAAGAGCTGCGCATCCTGAATTTTAGGGCAAAGGTGTGTAAGATGGTCTCTAGTACATAACTTGCATGGAAACTTCACTTTCTTTTTATCCTTTGGACCCTCACCAACATGCTCATTGGTTTTATTTGCATTACCCTTCCCATTCTTGCCCTTTTTATTATTATTTCATCCCTTCTTCTTCCCTTTGGATTTTTTATTTCCTTTGGGATGAGAAGCTTGGATGACATTTATCGACAAAGTTTGGGAAGGTGATGACTCAACAGGCACAGCCTGATCAGAAGGAGCAGATTGTATAGACAACTGTTGCCATTGAGTAAGCAGGCTAGCTGCACCACTATTGATCGACCCAATAAGTCCATCACCATGAGGACCAGGCTTAGTTTTGGATAAATCTAATTTGGAGCGAGGAGCATTGGGAAAATATTTATGGAGGACCCCAGACTGAGAATATATCAATTCCAACTGCTGGGCCCTAAAAATAGCCTGTTCCTCATAAAATACCCCGGACAGGGATACATCTTTAGAAATGTCTGACTGCAGAGATTTCAGAAACCATTCCAAAAGGAATTCTCCTGGAATATGAGCTTTAATAAGCCTCTTCCTTCTCCGCCATTCCTGAATATGGTCAGAAATGTGGGTTGCATCGTCCTGTTTAAAATTAGCTAGGAGTTCAGTCCCGGCGTCATAACGGACTGGCAACTGGAAATGGTTTAGAAATGTGACATCCAGTTCTCCAAATGTAGCAAAACTTCCCCTAGTTAGCTCAATATACCATTTGGCAGCGTTTCCAGTTAGGGTGCGTTGAAACAATCTCAACCTAATCGAATCATCGATCAGGGAGTTAGAAGAACACCATAAATGGAACGTGGTGATGTGATCAGCCGGATCCTCTCCATTCTTGCCTTCAAACTTTGGAATGTCTGAAGGAAGTTTGGTGGGAACCGGAGGCCACCCCGGACTATAACGGATCGGATCATTAGTCAATTTCGACAGATCTGGCAAGTTTAACGTTGCCAGAAAAGGTAAACGAGGTGGAGCCTGAGGATTCCATCCTTGATAGGATGAATTCCCAACATTCTGAAAATAATACCCTGGATTTGATGAGGCACTAGGTTTCCAGAAAGAACTCGTAGAAAAAGGAGAAGAACCTCCTCCCCACGCCGAGTTACCAAAGACCGGACCAGTTCCCCCGCCTGAAGTATTAAATGAAGAGGAAAGCCCCTGATAGGGGTTCCAGGCATTAGATAAAGGGGAAAAAGTCTGATAAGCACTCGACGAAGGGAAAGAAGCATTCCCTTGGTGACCAGCATAAAACTGATTCCCTGCCCCCGCTGTAGTGAATACAGGGTTCCAACCTGTAAAAGTAGTCGAACTCTGACCTCTAGACCAAGGGTTGAAACTCTGGGTCTGAGAAGTAAACGGAAAGGACCATAAAAAAGGATTCGAACTAGGAATGTGTCCAGTTCCGAAGGGGAACCCTTGAAAAGAAGCTGATCCACTAGCCATGGAAGACATGGGTGTAGATCCAGCTGCAGCAGCGGAAAAGGAAAAAGAAGGAATCCCACTAGTGGGCATTCCAAAACAGAAGGGACCATATTGAGAAGCATGTGCTTGGGTGAAACCAGAGCCAAACACAGCAGCACTAGAAGAAATCAAAGATATAGCGATAGTGCCTCCTCCTTCTACAGAAGTAGGAGTCTAAATGCCTGCAACACTCACAACAGAAGCCACATTCCCAGTCGTGGCCATCGAAAGGTATGTATAATACGGAGGATCTTCAGGTCTCTCTGACTCAGGTCTGATGTATTCAACAACGAACGGATAATCAAGAGGAAGAGAATATGGAAGTGACTCAGAGGGTTCAGACACTTCCTCTACCTGTACTTCTTCTTCCTGCGGAAATAATACTCGCGAGGTGAGCGGAGCGCTCCTCTCAAAACCAACACCAGAATCAGCTACGAAACCTTCAGACCCTTGTGGAGGATCTCTCTCCACTACGTCAGATGCCACAGGGTGGTACCCACCTGCTAAATCACTCCTACGCCTTCTTGAAGAAGGCTCTGGACTCTCAGGAGATAACCCCCGGATTCTCCTCGATCGATGAGGCGCTTGATCAGCCACTTTAACAGATTTTAATTAGACTCAAAAAAAGTATAAAGCTAAGAAGGCTAGGAGCAAAGAGCACTCACTACAAAAAATAATCCCTGAGATACAATCAAGCAAACAACCTTCAGGTATTTCCGTTTCGGGTGATTAGGACCAGACACCAAAATACAAGAAAGCGAAGAATAGGACCTCCCAAAAGTAGTCTGGGATAATTACGGCCCAGGCCTACTAGAGAAGGTAACAGAAACAGTTACGCAGACCTCCTAACGACGGCCTTTGCCGGCACAAGTACCCAAGCTTCACAAGGGCACCCCCCAGAAGTACTGCTGAAAGTGATACGACGTCTGCCTCAGGTACCACGGGTATTCCCCCCCGCAGTCACCTATGTGGAACCTAGGAGTGGCAACTATGGGAACCAATCCCTGTCAGAAGCCGGGTGGAACGGTCTTGAGGTCAAAATCAGCAAATCAGAGAGGGGGTATCTCTCTTCTCAGCCTTCACTTCCCCTCGCTCTTGAATCTCTGGAGGAGAGCTTTCCCGGTCCACCTAACGGAGTTGGATTTTTCTCAATTAATCAACTTCTATGTTTTGTTTGAGCGGCCTTGGAGAGTTAACTCTCCACTCACCTAATCCAAGGCCCTACAACCTAGCTAGTTGGTGTATGACACTTAATAAAAACTTGCTAGTTGTTTTTTTAAATTATAGCGCTTATTTTAATTGGCTGTTATGTTAAGTCAAAAGGATACGAAAATGAAACTTGTGGTGTTTTGACGCAGAAAAGAAATTAATAAAAACCAAACTACATGCAAATGCAGTAATTGTCTTTCGATGAAAAGCAACTTCTACACAGGTTCTACGAGACTAAAAAAAAAAATTATTTTTCTTTTCAGATAACAAACTTCACACTCACAAAAACTATGAAAATGACTAAATGCTTAAGTGCACCTGATGCAAATCACTAAGAGCATGCAGATTCTAAGATGCAAAATCTACTAAAGTAGAGAGAAATTTCCCAAAGATCCTTCAGTTTCATCTCTTTTTGGTTGTCCAGAAAGCTAGTTCCCAAAATCAGAAACTCTTAATATAATGACACCAAAAACGCTTGAAACAAGAGGAAGCAACAAATGACAATTCCTTTCCAAAATCAAGTCAAAAACCAAAGGCAAGAAATCTCAACAAATCTTCAAAATATGTAACGAAACGAAAACAAAAACGCAAAACAAAAGAAAATGAGAATAACAAGAAGAGCTTGAAAAGACCAAGAAAACTATCAAATCCCAAGCCAAACAACTCTGAATTTCAAGCCAAAACTTCAAAAATGCTCCAAGTATTATAGGGCTACTTAGTAGCAAGATTTATATTAGCAAAATAAGACAAGAAACTCAGTCACTCAGCCTAGAAGAATAGTACAACCTTGCAGCAAACAAAAACTTCAAAGAACCAAGAAAGACTCTTCGAAAATTGCAACAAGACCTAGTCAACTGAACTCAAGAAAACCAACCAAGAAATGGGCAAAAATCGAAGTGCAAAGCAAGACACAAAGGTAGGAAAGAGTAAATGAGCAGAGGCTCTCTGTTCTGATAAATCAGAACAGCCAAGAATCCCCAGGAAGAGATCTTGGTACTCGAACCAGAAATGCCAGCACAAGAAACAAGATTTGCCAGATAAGCTAGTTTTCAACTAAAAAAGAGAGAGAAAAGACCAAAGACCACTTTCTACACAATCCAGAGGATACAAAGACACTGCAGGAATAGGTCTCCATAGGCAGACAGGACTAAAAAGCCAAGAAATCAAAAATTTCAAAATTCACCCAGGCATACGCTACTTGACAGTTTGGAAAAAAGTGTGCATACGCGGCTGTTCTAAAGGAAACTCGCGTATATGCGACTCCCTTTAACAAAAACTACGTGTATACACGTCTGTGTACAGACAAACCCGCATATGAAAAGGTAAATAATAAAAAATAAAAAAGATCAAGCCTGGATAAGGAACCAGGTCTTCAGTCTGACTGAGAAAGAGTTAACTGGACTGGAAATAAAAGTTAAAACTGTTGGAAACCTATCAAATAGCTGAAACCACCCAACAGGGGAATCAAAAAAATGTAATACCCAGTGGAGTCGCTAGTTTTGTTTCGAGGAAAATCACCCTAGAGGTTTGTTGGGTCAAAACCTCCACAGAGCAGGGCATGCTATTCAGAAGGAATCACACACAACCATACTTAAATGCTAAAAACTAGATAACAACGATAACAGAACTCACCCATAGTCCTACGTTCGATGTAGATCCCGCGGGGTCCAAACCCCCAGCAACCCTTCTTCCTCTCCAACCTAGATAACAAGAAAGAACATGCACGGAAACCTAGTTGTACAGCATATATTTCTCCTAAACGTTAGTGTAATCCATGTGAAATATGATATAAATGATAATAAATTCTTACTAATCAATTTTTCCACATATACAAATAGATATTAACACACAAGTTCAAGAACAAGATGGTTCTTAATTATTGCGAACAGCATGTACAGAAATAAAGAGTGGAGAGATCACCTGAATCCTTCCACGATCTTCGAGCAGACCGTCGTCCGGATCCGTCCCGCCCTTGCCTCGCTAAGATACTTTCAAGACTTGTGCACTCGAGATGGCATATAAACGGATGAACATCTCCAGGAAACAAGGTTTTCCTGTATAAATCTAGGAAAGTGCAGGAGGCATGGGAAATCAGACTTGAACTAGGAATTCCAACAGAGTATAATATCTATAAAATTTCTCTCTCCCTTAGGCCATGCACATGACGGGCTTTTATACTCCCTCAAAGTAGTTTCAATCAGTTGGAAACAGTTGGCCACGTGCTGGGGTGGTTGAACTACTGGAGTAACCATCAACCCAACCCGAAAATAGGGAATTTTTATATATTTTTTAATGGTTTTAATGGCATACACGGAAAAGTACATGTGGACTCGCGTATACATGCAGAAAAGTCTGGGCATACCCGCGTATGGGAATTTTAACACTGTTTTTTAATGAATTTGTTCAAGTATGTGGGAATGGGTGCCCAAAGCCGTAAAGACAATCATGAATCATCTGAGGGTGAAAAATGATGCTATAACAATATTTGCACAGTGGAAGCAAGGACTTAAAAATCCTATTATTTATGCAGATGACTTTGGCCCATGATACTTTAATGTTTAGTGGCATTCCACCTGGGTGGCCGCCTAATCAGGAGATGGTGAGAAATGTATCAAAATATCTTGCACCACTCATAGATCCAAGAGGAGTGGGAACATTGGGAGGTCATGGTACAATTCAGAGAGCCTTGGGTAGGTTCAAGGAGAAGGGAGACAACCTCCCACTATGATCATTACCCACTCTCACACCACATCTTGCACTGACAGAGGATGCTACAGGGATGGAGGATGACACTATCATGGTGCAAGGAGACTATTCCTTGAATTTGGAGGCTCATAAGATGTTCTCACTTTGGGAGAAATATTCCACACATGGTAGAGGATGGTGTCCATGCATGCATACATTGGAAAAACTTAGGTATTTTTTGATAGGTGATAGCTTCCCATGGAAGAATAACCTCCAAAATCCTCAACCTTTACTTGAGCATGGGCAACTACAAGAGGAGGAGTAGAGGAAGGATAGCAGCATCCCAGTATGTGACTTTCACATAGGAGATGTCAAAGAAGGGGGAAGCCACATGGCTGATGCTTTATATGATAGATCATCAATGCTGTCACTATGGAGGATAGATACTTATTGGAAATCCCAAATGTTGGTTGATTATTCCAAGGATATTTTTACATGCATGATACTTGATGACCAGCTATTAGATGAGGGATATTCAGTAAGAGATGGGGTCATCTAATATCTGAGTAGGATCTTCTTATCTATAGCATCCAAGCTCAAGGAGAAGTTGCTACAATAAACATATGAAGATTTTCTCTTCAGCCACACTTATTCCATGAGAGCATACCATACCATCATGGAAGGATTTACTTGGGGAGGATTTGAAGAGGATATATATCAGCATTTTATGAGATGCATGGATCATGTGGAGATGGAGGAGAGACATAAATCTTTGATGTAGTTATCACAGCCACCTCTATCCTCTTAGGGAATGAGAGGGGATCTACCTATGAGACACTCCCTTAGTGTGAACAAAGTCTATGGTAAGGATAATGTTTTTATGCATAATAATTTACTTCATGAATATTTGCATTCCTTTACCATACATGTGCAGGACATTTCTCCAAATGGGAGCATTCTTCCTTATAAAATTCATGGTAAAATTGGGGCCATGAACAATGTTGAGCATGGCCACTCCCTAGGATGATATAGGGAGCTTACATATCATTCATGGTGTAGTCCAAAGGCACTAAACATTACTCACCTTCTCAAAACATGTGAGAATACTATGGCAGCAAAAAAGTGCCAAGGAAACCACCTATTATATCATTATCTGAGGCAGTGAGGAGATATATTACGCTACTTCCACATGTGGGAATATGATCCTCCTCCATTATTAGATATGACAGCTTAATTATCCTTGTTTTTGATCCCATACATTGATGATGCCTTTATTCTTATTGTGGGAATGAATGGAGGAAGGATGCAAGGGTTGAATATTCCCATTGGGAGAGATATTCTCCATATATATTGTGCTTCATGTTTCAGGGAGTACATTGGGCAAACCATGATTGACACATTGGATATTTTAGTTCCTTATGAGGTGAGTCATTTGCATCTCATGAGTATTTGGGAGGAGCATTTCATGGAGGTATTGATTGGGAGACACTTGGTATATGATGAGAGCTTATCACATGGATGTGTCACCAAGGAAGGAGGACAAGAGTTGTAGCACCCACCTTTACAGTTCCTTGAGGACAAGAAACATTAGGGGGGGCAGGATTGTAATATTGCCAATTAGCTTTAAGCTATTTGGAATATTAAATTTTGTTTTTTCTTCTTATTTTGATGAATAATAGGGTATGGAGAACCATAAATCACCTTAGTAGGAATAAAATCACTCCTAATGTGAATGGATATCATCTTAGTAGCTTTATTGAGAACCCTTGTGTGTGAAAGGGGCTGGATCATGTAGACTGGGTCAATGTTGACCAAATCAACAACACTGGTATGGAGGAGTGGACATTCATTGTGGGACAACACAGTTTTGGAGGGAGACTCCATGCATGGAAGTAGTGGCTTTAATGAGTGGGGCCCAAGGTGAGGAAGGTCAGCAAGCATATAATGAAGGGGATGGCATCCATATAAGGCATGTTTTATATTATTATTTTGATATGGTCTGTATGACTATTTTCTCTCTTCAGCTATTTAGCTAAGATTGTAGTGTTGTTTAGCACATGGTGTTCCCGAGCAGGAATCCCACCTTCATCTTCGGGGTACTTTGAGTGCCCACTTAGAGGAAGTATTTGCACTATAATTCCACATTCTGACATCATACCAAGCTCCATATTTCATCTACAGCGTAGTTTCTGCAGAGGGTTGTGCTGTGTTGCAGCATGCAACAGTGGAGAATTGATTTGGGTCACTTCAGAGCTCATTTTTAGTGGAGGAAGGTTTCCTTCCATTGGGAGGCCATATAGGAAGGACCTTGAGCTTATTTTCAGCATTTGGTACCAAGCCACATTATTATTAGCCCTTACAATGCAGTTTTAGTCTTGGAAAACATTATTTTACGGAGGAGTTGCAGGGGTGGTTTTAGTACACTATTTGGGGAGATGGTTTTCCCGTGAAGGGATCAGCCTTTGTAATGAATAAAATAATGTAAATAGTGATTAATTAGCTAATTAGTTGTTATTTTGAAAGGCCATGTCTGATAAGACATGACCTTTCATGAAGAGGCACCTGCATAGGTATATAAGCAAGACTCCTTTGTAACATTCAATCATATATCTCATATCTCATTCATCATATGTTTTAATATAATAATATTTGTATCCTCATGGATATTTTGATATTCCAAGTCTTCTGGATTATTTATTTTTAGAAGGAAATTTGTTTGATTCATTTGGTATCAGATCAGTTCGATCTTTTGGTTGCTCATCGCTGCACAGATCTACGCTCCTCGGTCCAGGCCTTTGGCCATCAAAAATCCTTCAAAATTGTTGTTGTCGAAGCATTTTGCTGCCAGTCTTGGAGTTTCTCCATTTTCACCAGTAGGCCTTTGGCCAAAATTAAAAATTTGAAGAAAAAAAAAAGAAATTGAAAAAAAAGAAGCAAAATAAATATATATATAGTCAATATATATATATATATATATATATATATATATAAGTAAAAAAAAAAAGAACAAAGAAAAAAAAGAGATATATATAAAGTAGTACATATACGTACATACCAAGACAATTTAAAAATAAATAAGGAAGAGTAGATAAGGTTATTTTGATTATTCTTTAAGTGGTTTACAAGCTTGTGGTTTTAGAAGCCCATGGTAATTGCCCATGGTATTTGCAAGGTAAAATAAGAACAAAATGAATAAAAAATCTTTGTCTGAATGATAAGTTTACTTTCACGTGGAGAACATTAACTGAGTCAAATACACATAAGTGGACATATATTTATAGGTGAATATATGTGAATTTCCAGGTTTCACTAGGGTTGTAACCTCTCAACAAAAAAGAGTTAAGAAAATCAATTGTTAATATATATATATATATATATATATATATATATATATATATATATATATATATATATATATATATATATATATATATATATATATATATATATTATGAAAGTCAGACATCTTCTTAGTAATTATAGAAGGTTTCATAAAAATAGATCAAGGAAGTAATTTTCAAAAAAATCAGAAGGAAAAATATTATTAAGGATTTCTTAAAATATTAAGGAATCATTATTAAAACTCGAAGGTATATAGAAGGAAAAAGAGGTTATTAAAGGTTTAAGTATTGGAAAAGTGGAAAAGGAGATAAATCATTATATTCTAAATATTTTATATAAAAAGGGAATATATACATATATAAAAGAATTTGAGCCTCTTTTAAAAGAGAATATTAGTGAAGGATTCATTACCAAAGATTGATGGAATAATAGTAAAGGATATTGGCAATAATATTAATTAAGCTTGAGGGTTTATTAAAGGGAAATAATAATATTTTATTATAAATATTAGGAAGGGTCACCCTTAAAAACCCCGAAGTTATCTGACAAAATGACATCCAAAACAGAACTAAAAGAGGGAAGATTTGCTAAAAATTATAGTGTGTGTCGATGCGCTAATTGAAATCAAAGGGTCACTTGCCGGAAAAGAGGTTCTCATATCTATCGATTTTACTCAAAAGAATAATTATGTTAGTACCAAATGTGTTAACCAATTAGTGATCCATGAATCAAATATAACCGAAGCAAATTCATTTAACGAAAATGACAAACAATAAAACATAGAGAATTTACACCTAAGTATTGGGGAGTATTCGCTTGTCTCCCAATTCACTGTTAAAACCTTATTTTCCAATAATAGTGATATAATTCTGGGTTCGCTCTGGATGGAATCACTAGGGTCATTCATCCTTAATACGAAAAAGAAGTTTTTGACATTTCCTTACAAAAATAAAAACATAACATTAAAAGATGTCACAGCGAAGCTGAATTCTCTAACACCGGAAGACATATTAGATATCACAAGAGTAGTTCTTCCAGAAAGTAAAAAAGCAATACAATATTTGCAAAGAGAAGTTGAAAAAATCACAACTAACAAGAATGAAGAATTTTCTCACCTCAAGGACCACAACAATAAATTACTAACGTAAATTAAGACGTTGAATAAAGACAAGAATTCGTTGGAAAACAAGGTGCAACAACTTGTCGAAAATGAAGCATCAAAATATTCAAATATAGAAGTTCAAGTTGAAGAAAAATCAAAATTTGATCCAGTAAATGTCTCAACTAAAGAAGACGACAAGCAAGCTGCAGAAGAAACAAGCTTAGATGTCGGATGAACGAGGAACATTCTACGTGAAGATTCTGTAACCATCTCCATAACATCCTCGCGAGGAAAAAATAAAAGAGGTAAAGCCAAAATGGCTCCCTATCGACATCCAAATCATGGAACAGACAGCTCGACCAAACTATGTATTCAGAATAGAATCAACAAGCTAATATTCCAAGGAATACTAATGTCGGTGAAATCCTCTCATGTGATCACAAGTCGTCACAAGTTTCCAGGTCGTAAGATTCCACAGAAGATTGATTTAGTATGGTCCGATCCATTCTCCATGCGAAAGTTTTGTTTGTCACTTAGAGGATCATATCAACTTGTATCAACAAGGATAACTTCCCCAAGACGAGAAGATGTTCATAGTAGGGAAATAAATCGAGGCCTTTCATTGACAAGCTTTGAGGACAAAGATTTTTGAGGGGAAGGCAATGTAATGAATAAAATAATGTAAATAGTGATTAATTAGTTAATTAGTAATTAGGTTGAAAGGCCATGTCTAATAAGACATGACCTTTCATGAAGAGGCACCTGCGTAGGTATATAAGCAGGACTCATTTGTAACATTCAATCATCTATCTCATATCTCATTCATCATACATTTTAATATAATAATATTTTATCCTCGTGGATATTTTGATATTCCAAGTCTTCTGGAGTATTTAGTTTGAGAAGGAACTTTGTTCGCTCCAGCCTTTCACCTGGAGAGTCTATTTGGAGGAGGCTTCATTCTATGCTATATGAGATTAGCCACATCTTTCCAGTTATCTTTTTTGCAGTGTATCTTCAGCCCTAGGGCTTTGGTTCACCTCTTGTATTTTGGTGTATTTTTTGGAAAACCTCTTGGGTTCTATTGGGAGGTTGTTATAGAGCCTATATATTTATCTTATGTATCATATGAGGCATATATCAACTGTTTTGTATTATTGTATGATCTGATGTTGCAACTAGTCTCTTTATGACTGCCTTGTAGCAGCTTTCTGACATTCTATATAGTAGCAGCAGCTCATTTATGAGAGGGTTTGTTCATTGGAGGCTTATTGGTTCTTGTTGTATAATTTGTGCCTCATTTTATTGCACTTATTTGCTACTATTATGATTAATGAAAAGGCTCCATATTGGTCTCATATCTTGATGTGATGCTATACACTGCTATTTCCATCATTTTGTTCTATATTCCTGTTTTTTCATTTTGGAATATTACAAGTTCATGGTATGTAACCCCACTTTGTAGGGTGGTTGATGTAAGGTCATTTTCAGCTGAGTTATAGAATCATGTACTTCACTATAAATATTTTAGAAGCTTTAGCAAGTGCTCAGGGGGAGCATTAGTCCATCCTTTTCCCTTGACATCAAAGGGGGAGACTATATTGGTGTTTGAATCTAGTGTCTGATATTTTTTTCAAGTATCTATAGATAATGGTGATCAATCACCGACATGGTTTCCATTAAGTCCAAAGGGGGATATTGTTGGCATTATGATGTATGTGTTGTCCTTGATGGCAACCCACTTGTAACTAAACAAATATATGGTAAGTAGATGAGTTCACATATTACTTCAGAGGTGACAAAGTGATAGAATATAATGACAGAATGATGAGATAGAGGTTTCTAGGTCAGAGACAAAATATTTATGAAGGTGAATATTTGAATAAATATATGCAGGTTAGATGAGGAAAATTCACGTACACACGTGGAGATAACAAAGAAATTAGTGTACATATTGGTGCATTATTTTATTAAAAACCAAGGGTATTTACCATGGTGTTAGTCGAAAATATTTAGTGTAGTAACAACTATTTCATCCCATAAAATATTACCACTGGCACTAGTGTGGTTTTAGCTCATGGTATTGGCTAAGGCTCAAATTATATAAGGAGGTGAAGATAAAAGTGTTAAAGGGTGCATGAATAAGGGTTTTTGATGAATACTTCAATCTGAAGCATATTTTCATTGTATGGTTTATAGTTGATAAGTTGATATGAAATACCTATGCACCTATAAATAAAATGATGGATCAGGATCATGAGACCTGAAATGAATTTCCATTGTATAATGTTCTCATGGATTGGCTAGATATATGATTTGACACATGTTTTTACTTTGAATATTATGATTTGGGTCTATTTGAAGTTCCGAAGGGTTGCACAATTATAGGTCAAAATTTTGAGATCTATATGCAAGTTGGTCTCGGTGAAAGCATGTATACACGTGGGATTTATTCATAAAAAGCATGCACATAAAGGAAGGGTTTCTGCTGAAAATATGTCTGATCATTATGATCAGTGCTACTGTATTTTTGTTTTCTGTCAATGAAGTCTGCATGTTGATCTGGGTTTAGTATTAATTTTTGAGGTTGAATTGATTGAATGTTGATTGGTTGGATAATATTCATGTTGCAGCTAACTATATGGGGTTTTAGAGATCTGTAATATTAGAGAATACTTCAAAATGTCTCTGTGCAATTATGTTTGATTCTATCTAACACTTTTCATAACTTTGTAGCTTAAGATTTGTACACAGGTTGATGTTCACAAAAGCGCATATACACGCGGGTTTCCTTAAGTGAAGTAGTGTATATATTTTATTTTATGGATTATTAGGGTTGCAATTGATTCAATATGTTGATGCAGTATTTTGGGTTACTATGATCTGACTATTATATTTTATTTGAGTTGATGATTGAGTGATTGTTTGATTCGTATAGTGATTGATTGGTTCAGTGATTGGTTTGGTACAATGATCATTTTTAGTTTTTGATGTTGAGATCAGTATGAAAATTTGATGAAACATATCCTACATGTTATTATGTGTTGAAGTGGGTGGATCCAATGTGACAATTTATGAAACGTGGTCCATGGATGATGTTGAGGGTTGGAGCCTTTGGTGAGGAAGTCGAAGCTTCCTGCTAATTGTAGCTAGTGATCATATTAAGGGGTTCAAGCTCCCTTGTTGTGGGTGTTGGTAAAATAGATCAAGGGGTTGGAGGTTCATTCCAATAGGAGATGGATAATGAGTGAAGGTTGTAGCCTTCAGCAAGAGGGTGCCTTCATGCTATTATTAATTTTCATGAGTACAATAATGTAATAATTTTCCCATAATACTAATATTGAAGACTGAGATGAAAAAAGTGGTGGTTTTCTCCCACATTGGGTTTCCACCTTAAATCCTGGTGTTCATATGTGTTTCTTATGTGTGATGGTTTAGTCTGTTCTTATTACACATGTTTACTGCTTATTAAATGTCTAGTGAATCGATGATGCACTAGTTTAAGTAAAGTAATTGAAGATTTATTTGAATTATAAGTTTATTGGGTATACTTTAGTTTCCTTAATAAAAGTCACGTACATACGCTAGTTTACTTTAGTCAAGTTGCATTTAGAATCCCGAAAAGAAAAAGTTTGTGTGAATTTTTAAGACACTGATTCACCCCCCTTCTGAGTATTTTTCCAAACATATTTTTTACAGGTACACTAAATGGTGTTCGTCAAAATATTTCACTTGAAAATTTTGTCAACAAAAGTATCGATTCACTAATGCACTAAACTTATGTTATCCCTTAATTTTCTCTTTCTTTTCAACTTGACATATTCACTATCTATATCCTATAATTAGGGTTTCCCCAATAGATATTTTTGACACCTTAATAGAGTAGTACTTTTGAAATAATCTTCAATACAATATTAATGTCAATTGTAAAGACAATTATACCTTCTATCTCGGCCTCACTGATGGTTGTAGCTTGCACTATATATATATATATATATATATATATATATATTTTACACCATTTTTTGGTCATCTAACCTATTATCATTAGATGGACCCAAGTACACCATGTAAGACCAATTTTACCCTAAGTAAAATTGCCTTCACTATGTTAAATAACCTAATAAACCACATTTATTAGGTTGTTTATGGTCTAAACAGGAAACCCCAAAAGGAAATATTAAACAAACCTATATTTGTTTGATTTTCCTCATGGAATAATTAATTAAACCATAATTTAATTATTATTCCTAATCATGTTTAACCCAAAACAAAGAGATTAATTAGATAAACCTTTATTTAGTCCCAAAAGAAGGCTCTACTATCTACCGTGGGCGCTCTAGATCCTACTGATGACCAAATGATTTTTTTCAACGCCACTCAATCGGACCATCCTCCTCTCCCTCCTTCCGTCGCCTTCCAAATCCCAGTCAAAATCCGGAACGCCAACATTTCCCGGTGTATAATTGATGAGGGGACATCCACCTGCGTGATGTCCGCTTCGGTTTGGAAACAACTCGGATCTCCTGAGTTGGCCCCTTCCACGATCACCCTTCGAGCGTGGGATGGCCATGCCTCCCAGCCCATTGGCCTGTTTTGTAATTGTCCTATCACCCTCGCCGGTAAGACTGTTTGCGTTGACGTCGAAGTCATCGACGCCCTGCTAGACTACAACATTATATTGGGGCAAAGCTACACTTATGCTATCACCTATGCTATGTCTCATGTCCCATCCGCGGTTTTCCGCAAGATGTCTTTCCCCCATAATGGAAAGATAGTCACCATTGACCAGTTGACATATCATGAGCCAAAATCTCAGACCTCCCCTGAGACGACTATCTCTTCTGCAGTCAACAAGCAAACCGTTGATTCTTTGACCAGTGTCTCCCCTGGTGTTTACAAAGATTCCTCCCTGCTTGGAACTTTCCCTAACCTTCCTCCCCCTCCCATCACTGATCCCAGCTCCCCGAATGTTTTCATGATGCAATCGTCTCAGGCTGCCCGTAAACGGCCTGCCTCGGCTAGTCGGCAACCTCCCCCTCGCCCTCCACAACCCGCTCCTAGCCATTCATCTCAGCCAGCCGGACCTCCTCCTTCTGGCCCTCCCCCTACAGCTGGTATCCCTGAACCTCTTTATCCTCCCGAGGACGGCTCCCCAGCCTTAACCATCTCGAGCCACTTCCCGGTCACTACCCCGCCGGTGCGTATTGTCTTCCTGGCTCCCCCTCTCGGAGTATATTTTGTCCCCGTCATGGCCACCCTCTCTGTCCCTAACCTCACCTTGGGCATACCGGTCTGGTACCTTGATCCTCCAGCTGCTACCCCTCCTGGTCACCCCAAACCCTACATGGCTTCGACTCCGATTCAACCGGTCCCCCTCGCTTCCTCCGTTGCCACTGTGCCCCCAGCACCTCCATAGGACCCTTATCCTATCGTGACGGCTCCCGGGAAGAAAGGCAAAGCTCGCAAGGGGGCACCCAAAGACAAGACCACCACGACTGACCCGGCCCCTCCTCCGCCCACAAAGCCTTGTGCCTTGTGTGATGTCGCAGGTCATGCCACCCATGCTTGTCCCGAGTTGCCCCGTATTCAGCCCATGGTTAAAGTCGCATTCCCCGAATCTACAGTCCCTGAAGCCTCCATTCCTTCTTCGTCTGTAACCAAGAACCCCAAGACCCTCCGTACCAACAAACCTTGTGCTTTGTGCGGAGTCCATGGCCATTACTCCCACCATTGTCCTCACCTGATGCATTACCGTGCCTCTTTAGAGGTAGTCCGAGAGTATGAGGTTGAACAAAATCAATCCGCCTCTCCCATACTCGCGCAGTATGCTTTGGGCCAGCCTGAGGATCCCCCCACCCGCATCGACATCCCCCCCTGATGTTCAGATGGCGGAGTCTACTACGACCATTCTTTACCTATCCTCCTCTGCGAGACACTTGGAGCCCAGTCCCCCTGCATCCACCCCTGTTGTTTCGCCTGACCCCCTCTATTCTACCCATACACAAGATCACTCCACCCATGTCTCTGTTGACCTCCGCAACCCGAGTCCTCGCCACACCCCCGATCTCCCTCATATACCACCCTCTAGTTTGTATATGAGTCATTGTCATCCTGCCCCTTGCACTCCCTCCCACAGTTGTTGCTCGATGTCTTCTGTCCACTCACGCTGCCGTCATTGTATCTCCTCCCCCCATTTGTTGTCTTGTGACACCATTCTGCAGGACCTCCCATCCCCACCCTTTATTGGTTACGCCGATGGTGCAAGTCGTTACTCCCGGAATCTAGCCTCGGCAGGTTGGGCCATTTTCACCCCCTTGCATGCCCTTTTCCTCTCTAACAGGGTCTGCATTGGTTCTGCCACCAAAAATCAGGCCGAATATGATGCCGTGCGTGGTCTCTTAGCCGATGCCCTCTTCCATCGTATCCTCCATCTGCATGTTCGTTTGGATTCCCTACTTCTTGTCATGCAACTAAATGGTGTTTATCGTGTGCATAACCCTGTGCTGTTTAGACGCTATTTACGAGTGAAACTCTTGATACGTGCATTTGAAACCATCACTTTCAACCATGTACCTCGAGAACAAAATCACTATGTAGATAGTATTGCAAACCATGTTCTAGATTAGCATTTATCACACACATTTCATACAAGACAATAACATTCATAATCATTAAAAACGATGCAGATCCATAGTATGTGTCGCAAAACATGTGTTTAGAGTCCATCTACTCTGATACATATGACATGCCCATAACATGTTACAAAAAACTCAAAACCGGGGGCACCACCTGCCCCTACATACACACTAGGGGGCACCACATGCCCCACACCTACTCACTATCTGGCGAATCCCAAGCCAATGGCTCTGCCCCTGCAGCCTGTAGATCACGTATGCCTTGACCGGCCATTGCCATGCGCTGCATGACACCTCTCCATTCTGAGGGAAGACCAATGCATGCCTCCACGTACTGGTCGTCTAAGTCTTGCCACACACGCTCTGAAACTCCAGTCAACAACGTCTCGCATCTACGGCGGATGTCGTACAGAAGGGCGGCCGCATCTTCATTGTGCGCTGCTCTCGACCCACTCGACCCTGCAGCTCCAGAGGCTGCCGGGCGTCCCATATATCCGGCCGGTTTTACCGGAGCTATATCTTCATACTAAAATCACATGAATCAGTACCATATCTACTATTAAATAACTTTAACATGCCCATACAAGAATAGTTACTTATCACTTACCATCGGGCCCCCATACTTGACCAAGAAGAAGTGGTAGGTCCAAATCCCCACAATAACTCATCCCACTATAGGGATAGTCGTATATGTATAATGGCATTTGATCCCAATGGGCAAAGAACTCAGGTCAAAACACTCGCCCGACCGCCCCTCCTCCTCCTCTGCACAGTAGCCGCCCCCACCGGTGCATCTTGGGCTCTCTCGAGCCCCCATTTGGGAGCTGTATATGAGGCCGCAAGGTCGGGAACTTCTCAAAGAAGAAGGCGCACAATAAAGTTCCATACGAGCAATCGTGGTTCACTTGCCGCTTGCAGAGAGACAACTGTCTCTTTAGCGACACCAGCATCATTTGGGCCCACCCATAGTAGGTCCCACTCAACACACTCTCCACAATCATCATCTGCTCCCCAGTGATGTGATGGAGCGCCTGGTTGCCCAGGATACGCAGCACTGTTGCGGCCACTGCACGGGTCTCTAATCTCTCTAGGTCCCCGATCGGTATCCAAGTCCCCTTGACTTGGAGACCCGATCGACAATGTCGCTCCACAAACTCCATGATATGCCACCCCCGCGGTAATACTGGCTGCGTGTTTCCCACCATCCCCAATGGCGGGAGACCCATCAGGAAATACACATCCTGGACTGTCAGTTCGATTCTATGCCCCTGCACTACAAAGACCTCATGCTCTGGATCCTAGTAACTGATAATCCGGGCCAACAAAGGCTCTCCCGCTCTCATCAAAGGGTTCTCCAAAAACTTTAGAACCCCAAACCCGGCCAACACACGACCGGACACCCCGATCCGCCCGGATCTCTGCCGTAATGTACCTGTGTCTCTCTCTCTCTCCAAGCACCCGTAACCCGCCATACCTACAAAAACATCATCTTTGTCAGCATACAGATCGGGAATACCATAACCAAACACAAAAACCCAACTCTTAGCCATAAAACAGCACTAAAACCCCTTCATCTCCTAGGTCACAGTTTTATGCCCAATTCTAGGACAGGTCGCACTCTTTGCCCCGAAACCTACTTCCCAGGTCGCACTTTTTGGCCCAAAAAGTGTGACCCGACCGTAGAGATGAAGGAGGGACTGTTTCTGAGACTTTGGGCCCTAAACTGAACTTTCAATCCATCAAAATGAAAGAGTAAGGTTAGGCCTCTTACCTGCAACTGACAGATCTCGATTCCAACGGTCGGTTTGTCCTCTACGCTCGCCGCAAGATTTAGGGCCTTCCCTCCTCTCTACATTCACAACAGCAACAATAGCAAATGAGTGAATTTGGAGGGAAAACTGCCTTATTAAAAGAGAACCCCTTGTTTCTTCTTTCGACTGCTGCGACCATACCGTAGCCCCATTTGACAAACCGTCTGCATCGTTGGAAAGCTCTCATCGAGCCCTCAAATGGGTATCTGTTCATTTTTTGTGACTTGATACTTCACCAGGACACATTTTGTCCAAGAAGGGTCACTTCACCTCTCCTTAAAATCGAATTTCCTCACTTATGACACTTGTACTTGGGGCACCATTTTGCCTCCTTACTTGTCATTTTTCGTGTCAATTTTCGTCATGAGTAACCATCTTGTACTCATGTTTTCATGGTCCCCCATTGGGCCTTTACTTTGTGGCAGCACCATCGAGTCGCCCTTATTTAGAGCATCCAAGTTGAGTCATCATCGCATTTATGTAGTCTATCCTGAGTCCATTTGTACCCCGCTATAGCCCTCCATCCTTCATTGCTTGGTCTCTCTCTTGTGTCGCACATTATGACCTTCAGTCCCACTGTCCCCTATCCCTTATGATATTGTGTCAGTCGCTGCCATGTCATTCATGCCCTTTATGCTCTAACAAGGGAAGTCGTCCATTCGCTACTCAGTCCTTTCCATTTCACTATCATCATTAGTGTCAGTCTGTCCGTCACTCTACTATTTTCTCTCATGCCTTAGTTGAGGATATCTCATTGCCTCACCTATGGCGGACCTCCTTCTGTCGACATCAGCTAATTCATTCCAGAAGCCAGGTCTAGAGGGCGGTGTACCTTGGTTCCAGCTTCCACTCTTGTTCGGTGCCTCGGATCAGGCAAAGGGATCTCTCATTTCCATTTGACTTGATTGTTTCTCCACTCCAGCTCCTTTCAGCATGACCGAGATCCGTATACTTGATGGTTTAGTGATACAACAGGAGCTCTTGATGATTCCCGTGTGTGTGTGAGATGTCTCAACCCTCATGAGGGGGTGGCCCTACAGGCAGCCCCCCACATGCCCGGATGACCTCCTCCTTGCAGCCTTCGATGCAGCTCCAGATATTTGATGATGTTGGCCTTAGCCACTTGCAGCGCCTCTTTGATTTTCATGTATCAGTCAGATTTTGTGAGCCCTTCCCCATTTACAGGGGGCATTTGGGTTGTATTTATCTCATGTACTCAGATATTATTGTACCAGTCCTGGCTGTTATCCCAGGCACAACATGTATGTGAGATTCCTCATTGTATTTTTATCCGGCTCATGATTATGCCAGCTGTACTCTATAGTTCGGTCCCTTGTTTACTGGACACACTATTCTTTTGTACTTTGTCTCGGCGGGCATAGGTATGCCTCCCCCGCCGCCTTCAGCACAGGTACCCTCTCATAAAAAGAGACTTGTTGCACCTGCGAGTCTTGTCTCCTCAGGGTCTAGTTCTTTAGCACACTATCTACCTTGCATTTCTCTCTCTGACTTCCCTTTTGTTGTCTGGTGATTGAGTTCTTACAACGTACTTCGGTCATACGATTTGCTCCTGACACTCGCACGCTGGGGGGCAATCTGTTACACCATTTTTTGGTCATCTAACCTATTATCATTAGATGGACCCAAGTACACTATGTAAGACCAATTTTACCCTAAGTAAAATTTCCTTCACTATGTTAAATAACTTAATAAACCACATTTATTAGGTTGTTTATGGTCTAATCAGGAAACCCCAAAAGGAAATATTAAACAAACCTATATTTGTTTGATTTTCCTCATGGAATAATTAATTAAACCATAATTTAATTATTATTCCTAATCATGTTTAACCCAAAACAAAGAAATTAATTATATAAACCTTTATTTATCTTATTATTTTCTAGGAATAATTATTTAAATCTTATTTAGATAATATTCCTTGTTAAATATGACCAAATCACCCACAAATAATTAAATAAATCATTATTTATTCGATTATCCTTCAACCACTTCCTTAAAAAGATAAATAAATCATTTATTTATTTATTATTGACAAATAAAGGGATTTGACCCAAGTCAAATACTTTTCCCTCCAACAAATATAATAAAATATTCCATAAAAGGTGGATCTAGATTTGGTTAACATTATTTTAATCATGCAC